>CM022301.1:407958096-409158096 GCA_011799875.1 Thinopyrum elongatum
TTCTTTTCTTCCTATTCCTTGATTTTCTTCATCTTATTATGTCATTTGTGGACTAAATAGGCTAAATTATGTCATAAATGGACTAAATAGGCTTAATAAGAGGAGGAAAAGAAGAAGAAGAAGAAGAAGAAGAATAAGAAAAGAAGAAGAAGAACTCTTCCTATTCCTTTTTTTCTTCCTATTCCTTGATTTTCTTCATCTTATTATGTCATTTGTGGACTAAATAGGCTAAATTATGTCATAAATGGACTAAATAGGCTAAATAAGAAGAAAAATACCGTTATCACGGAGGTGAAGGACCGGTCGGGGCTGCGCCAGTGCCAGACTGAGGTGAAGGGCCGGTCGGGGTTCCACCAAGGCCAGACGGAGAAGCATCGGTTGATGCTTGTCGGGAAGCATTCTACACCAAAGATCATTTCCAATGTCTCGTTAGCATGATGCAACATAAATGTGAATACTAGTAACTAACGACCATTCAAATCAAACTCACCGTGGTCGCCGGAGCAATCTGGGGCATCGGCGGAGGGGTCTGACCGCTTTTCTCGCACATGCTCTACACATTTGGTTCTCACGAGTTAGTCATATTAGTTAGTAATGGAACAAACATTATGTGCATGATTTGGCTAATATGCAGGAGAAACGTACCACCAAGATGTCGTATAGGGCCCGGTTTTGAGCATCGTTCCGGTTCCTCTCCTCCTCCAACAGCCTGGCCGTCCTCTCCTCCGCCTGCCTTCTTGCCGCCTCCAAAAGCGTCTGCGTGTTTGCTCTCTCTTTCTCAAGAGCAGCCTGCAACACACCACTCCTCGTTAGCATTGTAATCATCGACGGACGCACACACAATGTAATGGATAGGAAAGGTATCCGAGTCTGTATAACTAACCGCCATGGCGAGCTCCGATGGCCGTGCACGAGGCATTATCTCAGGATCAGAGCTACTCTGGCGCTTCTTGATCTGTGTGAGAGTCTTAGGACAACGTATCAGTCCATCACCAATGGCTATCGAGCCATGGGACCTCCCACCACCAGATATCATAACCAGCTCTGTATCAAAAGGATCCTGGCTCGGGTTAAAGTCCTCCCCTTTCCTTGCCTTCCCCTCGTCTCTGTACCTCACGAGCTTGTTGCGGGAGGAGATGTTGGTGAAGGTCTCTGGATGATCTAGGTCAGACTCCGAGAATGCCTTGGCCTTCTTGTACGGGGCACTATGGGCCATGCCATAGAGGTCGAACAGACTTGGCATGGGCTTCTTGTTGTGGTGCGACTGAGAGAGAGGAACAAAATATTAGTCAAGGGCTCAAGCTAGCATGAAGATTGAAATTGCTATGTAAATAAGGTCATTTTGGAGCTAAGTAAGGTTATTATGTCATTTTTGAGGAAAAAAAAGCTAAGTTTAGGTCATTTTGGAGGTAACCAAGATTATTATGCCCATTTTGACCAAACTATGCTAATTATGTCATTATTGAGCTATCCAAGGTAGTTATGCCTTTTTTTAGCTAACTAAAGCATATTTAGGCATTTTATAGAGCTATCTTAGGTTATTATGTCATTTTAGAGCTAATTATGTCATAAATTAACAAGCTAAGATTATTTTACGTCATTATTGAGCTATCAAAGGTAGTTATGCAATTTTTTAGCTAACTAAAGCATATTATGTCATTTTAGAGCTAATTATGTCATAAATGAACGAGCTAAACTAAGTTTAGGTCATTATTGAGCTATCCAAGGTAGTTATGCCATTTTTTAACTAAGTAAGCATTATTGAGCTATCCAAGGAAAAATGCTATCATGTAGAATGAAATTGCATGAATCATGAAGCAAACCACATACCCAGTGACCCCCGTACTCAAACAGGTCGGAGCTCCCTTGATGGTGTGGCACACCAACCGTTTGGGCACGCTTATCCTTGGCCCTTTGGTGTTCGACTAGCCATTTGGGAGAGCACCACTCATCCACCAACGCCTCCCAACAGTCCATCCTATCCGCACACCATCTCGGGGGCACCTAAGTTAGTCAAGAGAAATTTCAGCGCTACGCCTACGAATCAAATCAAGAGAACTAAGTTCAAGGCCTGAAGAATAGGTAATTACCAGCATGTACTTCTCCTTAGTCAGAAACTTGCCGCGACACTTCTTCTTCGCCCTCCTAATACCCTTCGAGGCGTAGTAGTCTCGAACGGCCTGCAGCCGAGCCTCGTGCCGTAAGTTCTTAAGTAGGCGCTTGCACTCGACTTCGACAACCAAAGCCGCAGCCTCCTGCTCTCCATCTGAAATCCTGTAGAAGGTCTGCAGTCAAACAAGACAACGCTGATTAGTAAAATCACTACGTACTGTTGATCTTTAATTCTGTAAAGGAGAAATTACCCAGAACCGACGGAACACAATGTCGGCCACCGTCTCGCACTCGACACCGGCGACCATCTCCCCCGGCGGGGCCGGGGCAGCCTCGTACAGCTCCCAGCTAAGTGCTAGCTGTGGAACCTGACCCTCACCGGGCAACGTGACCCACCCAGGGAAGTGCTGCCGGCAAAGCACACCAAGGACCTGGTTTGGCCTGCGGACACCACGGGGGTGTACCCAGCCCCTGCAGTATGTCAAGGCCAATGCATTAGATATTAATTTGAAGAAACATGAAGGCAAAAGGTTAAAAAAGAGTAAATTCACTTACTTCAACCCATTAGGCTGTATCAACCACCTCTGGTCGGGGGTCGTCGGCACGGGCGGGAGCTTTGTACCGCCACGCTGGTAGACCTTCTTGCCCTTGTCAACCATCTCACCCTCGCTGTAGCTATCATCAGAGAAGGTGTCCTCGCTATCATCAGTAGGGCCACTAGCATCTGGAGTCTCGTGCGAAGAAGACTCCGGGACTGGAGTCTTCTGGGACGAAGACTCTGGGACCGGACTCACGTGGGGCGAAGGAGAGGCGCCCAGAGTCTGGTGGCGCGAAGGATCAGCGACCCCAGTCTGGTGGGGCGAAAGATCCACGACCCGAGTCTGGTGGCGCGAAGGAGAGGCGACCCCAGTCTGGTGGGGCGAAGGATCCGCGACCCGAGTCTGGTGGGCCGAAGAATCGACGACCGGAGGCTCATGGACCGGAGTCCGAGATGGGTCCACGTCAGACGGAGCGGTCCTGTGGTCGGGTGAATCAGCTAGGGGTGGCGGCGAGGAAGACGTAGCAGCCTTCCTACCTCTCCCGCTGCCACGTCCACCTCTAGCAGCCTTCTTCGTCCTCCCTCGACCTCTGCCGGCCGAAGAAGAAGGGCCCGCCGGTGCTGACTGCATACTGTCTAGCAGCGCTCTCCGGAGGGGCTGGGCTGGAATAATGGAAGCACCCCTCCCAGGAGCGCTCGCACGAGGCTCGGAGCGCTCTGGACCCTTGCCCACCATCCTGTCAACACCTGCAATGACAAAAAGTAAACGACATTAGTATAACATAAATTTTTTGAATAACTGACATGAATACTATGTATATAATTTAAGAGTATCATCATCATGAACATAATAAAAAATTGAATACCTGACATTACTAATATTACTCTGAATCGTCTATATATGCTCCGGGATCATTAAATGCATCATCATCATCACTATCAGTGATGAGCTCATCATCATCATTAATAAATGCATCAACATGTGGAAGGCCTCCTTTACGTAATTGTTCAAGCATTGAAAGGTCATCTGCAGCAGTAACTTCTTCTTGTTCCGGCTCTTCTTGTTCCGGCTCAGGGGTGAAGTCGGATTCACTATCGCTGTCTACTTCAATGTTCAGGGGTACAGTTGAGCGGTTCTTGAAATGTTTTTTGGAAAGACGTGTTTCTTGGAAGAATTCTCCTTCGTCATATGTGTCTTGGTCATAATCCTCTTCATTGGGGGGAGGTGGTCTAACACGTGGCGGCACTTCATAAACGACATCCCAACCACTGAGATTTGAATCACTTTGACAGGCCCACGGTAGATACAAAACTTGGGTTGCCTGTTGAGCCGTAATATAGACATCGGGAACATCCAAATGGGTGCTTTGTTTGATTTCGACTAGCCCTATATGTTCATGAGTCCTTCTAGTATCCTTCGGCTGGAACCAATAACATCTGAAGACTACGATGTTTGGTGGGTTTTCACCATAGAATTGAAGTTCATAAATTGCTTCAACTCTTCCATAATACTCAATACCTCCTTCGCCGATAGCAGAGACACAACAATTTGTAGACTTTCGGTCGGCCATAGATAGCTCTTTGCCATAGGTACGAAAGCGATACCCGTTGATGTCGTATTTGTCAAATGAACGGACCTTATAGTCAAAACCATTAGCTACTTGTCTCAATTCGGCATCCATAATCTCTGAATTAGCCTACAAGTTTAATACGAAAGGATTGTTGCATTAGTCGCAAATTAGCCAAAGAAATGAAATGGTCTAATGGAAATTACCGTTTGTTTGAACCAAGAGATGAAACCGGGATAGGCGCCTCCTTGCTTTGCGAGAAGCTCATACTCTTCGATGGAATCCTTTTGTATCACTGCACCATACGAGAATATGGTGACGTATCGACTGCATCAAATATCCCGGAATAAGAGCAGTTCAAAGGAATTAGAAATTGCGAAACAATGTACGGAGATCTTACTCGATGTACGGCCGCACTTCTGTTAGGTTGTTGAAGAGATACAGCGAAATGGTCCGCCATTCTTCAACACCCAACGGTACTGGTTTCCAACCACTGGCTGGTGCGAGATCCCCTTTGAATAGGCTGAGGTTGGATTGACCCTTTTTAGGGTCGTCAGCATTGTACCGAGGCTTCGGATTATGCAAATGACGATTTTTGGCTTCGTAGTGTGCTGTCACGAAGTTTGCCGCCTCCTCAGTGATGAATGCCTCGGCCATCGATGCTTCAATTCTACGTTTGTTTTTACATTTTGCTCGAAGCGTCTTCTGCATTCTCTCAGTTGAGTAGCACCAACGATTTTGCACGGGCCCTCCCAATCTTGCCTCGGTCGGGAGATGCAAAATCAAGTGCTGCATTGGATTAAACATGCTCGGCGGAAAGATTTTCTCTAACTTGCAGATCAACTCCGGTGCCAACTGTTCCATTTCTTCGAGGAGGCCAGGCGATAGTTCTTTTGCACAAAGAACACGGAAGAAATAGCTCAGCTCTGCCAGTACTAGCCATTCATCCTCAGGGATGAAGCCACGCAACATCACCGGCATTATCCGCTCAATCCATATGTGCCAATCATGACTTTTTAGACCAAATATTTTCAATTTTTCAAGACTCGCTCCCCTCTTTAGATTTGCTGCATACCCATCGGGGAACATCAACTGCATTTTCACCCACAGAATAATTTCCCTCATAGCTGGCCTTCCAAGATTGAACCATGCCTTTGGCTTCGTGAAGTTCCGCTTTCCTTTCGGATCTTGCATGTTTTGTAACGGTCTATCACATAGCTCCTCTTGATCGACTCTAGCCTTAGGATTATCCTTTGACTTCCCCTCTATGCCGAACAATGTGCCAAAAATGGCTTCGGCGATGTTCTTTTTGGTGTGCATCACGTCGATGTTGTGTGGGCAAAGGAGGTCTTTGAAGTAAGGCAGATCCCATAAGCATGTCTTGTGAGTCCAGGCGTGTTCCTTATTATACCCCTTGAAATACCCTGGACGCACTGGATCTGGCTCGAGAGCGTTTAACTGATCTAGGGTTTGTTGGCCTGTCAACGCAGGTGGTGCAGAGTGTTTGACAACTCTACCTTTCATGAAGTTCTTCTTGTCTTTCCTGAACTTATGGTGAGGATCCAGAAACGGTCTATGCAAGTCAAAGCAACTATACTTGTGCCCTGCGGTCAGCCAACGAAACTCAAGAGCTCCCTTGCATGTGGGGCACGGGAACCTTCCATGCACACACCAGCCAACGAATAGCGCATACGCCGGCAAGTCATGCGTCGAGTACATGTACCAGGCACGCATTATGAAGTTCTGTTTGCTAAAGGCGTCGTATGTCTTGAACCCATTATCCCAAGCTTCTTGCAATTTGTCCTTAAGCGGCTGCATGTACACATTCATATTCTTCCCCGGATAGTTGGGCCCTGGAATTATCAACGTCAGGAAAATGTTCTTTCTTTGCATAATCTGTCCGGGGGGGAGATTGAGTGGAATGACAAACACGGGCCAACAACTGTATTGGGTTGCCGTCTGACCATACACACTGAACCCATCCGTGCTGACGGCGACTCGAGGATGCCTTGGATCTGCCGTTTTTTCCTTATGTAATGCATCGAAGCGCTTCCACGCTTCACCATCCAATGTGTGCACCATCATCACATTCCCATCTGCATCACGTTCGGTTCTTTTGCCCATTTTGTGCCATGTCATATGTCTGGCCGTCTCTTTGACCATGAAAAGACGTTGAAGTCTTGGTACGATTGGCAAATACCGAAGAACATTAACGGGTATTTTGGTCTGCGTCTTCTCACCCATACCATTGTCTACCACAACATACCTGGATGACTCGCAAATGGGACAATAGTTCAAGTCCTCATACTGGTGCCTAAATAAGACACATCCTTTCTCACAGGCATGTATCTTCTCATAGGGCATCTTAAGAGCACGGAGGATTTTGTCTGACTGGTACAGGTTTGTAGGTAGCACATGGCCTTTGGGTAGAAATCGTCCGAATACTGTCATCATCGCGTCATAGCATTCTCTACCCAAGTTGAACTGAGCCTTCAAAGCCATGATTTGTGAGATGGCATCCAGCTGACAAAGCTCAGTGTGCTCGTGGAGAGGACGTTTTGAGGACTCCAACATTTCAGTGAAGGCCTTTGCAGATTCCTCCATCTCCTCGTCCGAGTCCCGAGCATCGTCAAAGTCTTGCACCATGTCTTCCATCCCGGTACCATGCTCGTCGGTGCGACGACGAACCACCTCAGGTCTGGCATGTTGGGCAGACTCACCATGAAATGTCCAGACCGTGTAACCAGGCGTAAAACCAAACTTCTGCAGGTGTTTACTCATTTCAAGCTCGTCCCTCTTATTAAAGTTGTCGCACCGGACACAGGGGCACCAGCTTAATCTCTGGCCATTAGCAAATGCGGCTCTAACAAACTCTTTGGTTTTTGTTAACCATTCACCGGTCCAAACTTTCTGACTAGTGTAACCGGTGTACATCCACGCACGATCACTCATATTGACTTCCTACTAGACAGACAATAAATATATACATCATTAAGCAAACCATATCCATTAGTTAATGGAGTTTGTCAGTTCTCTTACGTCCATGCAACCTACATGCTAATAGGTAAAGATAGGTCCTAATCCCACCCGAGTATGTGTAGATTGAGTTCGTTTTCCCATGCTCTGCTCCGGATCCGACGCAAAATTTCGGCAGCACCTCCCCACTGTTCTCCTGATACACGTCTCGGCAATAAGCAGAGAGGATGTGTACCCGGAGAACAACAGGGAGGCACTGACGAAATTCTGCATCGGATCCGGAGCAGAGCATATAGGAAAACGAACCCAATCTACACATACTCGGGCTGCCCATGGATAACGTTGGACAATTCGAAAGAATCACGATTATAAATATGCAAATGCATGCATATTTATAGATGTAACCCTTTCGAACGGGAGACGCATAGTGGTTACGCATACTGATGACGGACACCTATAGCTAGCTAGTTTCATTGGCACGAAGACCGGAATAGAGCAAATGTAGGGGGGAGGAGGAGATGTCATTTGTGCTCACCAAGGAAAGCAGGGGCGGAGCTCGTCGAACGCACGGGGAGGTCGTCAAACACCACACCCTTGCAGGGACGAAACAACTGCACATTTTAAATCCACCTGATTAACACAAATATATATGATGTTTTGCATAACAAAATCGAAAAATATACGACCTAACTCATAATTCACAAATATATGACCCCGTCGGGGTCGGGGTCGGGGCAGGGTCGGAGTGTGGTGTCAGGGTGTAGGTGTCGATCGGGATGTCAGGATGTCGTATGTCGGGGTCGATCAGGGTGTCGATCAGGGTGTCGGGGTCAGGGTCAGGGTGAAATTTCATGAGAGAAGACATAAACATCAAGTGAAACAATTAACATTGTACAAAGTTGAAAACTTGCTACTACGACGAGGTAAAGTTCCTTTGCGAAATCTATAGTCTTGAAAGCGATATATAATAGCATCATCATCAACCTTTGCAAATATTTCTCGCTCAGTAATTATTTGGTCAGTAGCAACAACGATAAGCAGTACTGCAGTAGCAAATACTAACATTATAGCAAGCAGATCAAAAAATGTTCAATCTACAAAATTTTAACAACAACAGCAAGGCAGTAGCAGTCAGTGTAGCACAATGCACATGCACATATTTATCCTTCTGTGAGTGAGTGAGTCTGTCCATTACCATCCGGCTCTTCAGTGCGGCTACGGCTGCGGCAGACGGCGTGCGGACAGCAGAGTCGCGGAGACCAGGGCAAGGGAGGCCGGAGCCCGGAGCAGAGCCGGCGTGCAGAGCAGTAGAGCCGCAGCCCGCAGAGGAGAGCCGGAGAGAGGAGAGCGGCGGAGCGGGCGGCGTCAGTGCGGAGGCGCGGAGCCGGCGAGCACCGGAGGGGGCAGCGGCAGTGGAGGAGGGGAGGGGGCGCCGTGGTGGAGAGGGAGGGGGCCACGGTGTGGAGGGGGGAGGGGGGCGGCGATGGAGGGAGGGAGGGAGAGGGGGGCGGCGGCGGTGGAGGGGAGGAAGGGAGGGGGCGGGCGGTGGAGGGAGGGAGGGAGGGAGGGAGGCGGGCGGGGGGGGAGGGGGGACGGCGGCGGGGGTGGAGGAGGGGGGGCGGCGGCGGCGGTGGAGGGAGGGGGCGGCGGCGGCCTGTGCGGGAGGGGCGGCGCGGCCTGCGCCTGATGGGGCGTCGGCGGCGGCGTCCTGTGCTGTATTTTGGGGGCGCTGGCGGCCTTCGCTGTATGTTTTCTTCGTCTTCTTCTTCTTCCTTCTCCTCGTGATGCTTTCAGGTCCACAATTTTTTTTATTCTTTATAAATATGCATTTATTATTTCTTTCTCGCGGGGGGCCAAATTAACCCCCCGCATTGCCGTCTGTTTTTTTTTTCTCTTTGCCGTCTGCTGGCGGACGGCAAAGAATTCTTTGCCGTCCGCCAGCAGACGGCAAAGAGGATGACCGTTAGACGGCCACCGCCGTGAAACTGTGGGCCCCTCTTACCTCTTTGCCGTCTGCTGGCAGACGGCAAAGAAGTGGCCCGTGTGACCTACCCAGTGCAGTACCCCCGTGGGGTCCACTTTGGACTTTGCCGTCTGCTGGCGGATGGCAAAGAACTCTTTGCCGTCTGCTGGCGGACGGCAAAGAGCTCGCAGATGGCAAAGACCCTGTTTGCCATCAGCTGGTTCTTTGCCGTCTGCTTTGAGAAGACAGACGGCAAAGAGCCTCTTTGCCATCAGCTGGCAGACGGCAAAGAGCTGGCAGATGGCAAAGACCCAGATTCCAGTAGTGGGTGATGTCATGATCATCATGGCAATAGTGCCATGTTGGGCGCGGGGTGTCCGCTCGGTACGCTGTACTGTGGCCACGCTCTGCCCTGGATTCGTGGGTGGCTGGTTTGGGCTGTAGCCACACCCCGTCTCATCGTATTTATGTGGGTGCTAACTTTGAGGGCGCGAGGGGCCGCCTGCTAAGACCCGGCTCCCCAGGGAGCCGCCTGCTAGGAGTCGGCCCACCTTGTGCCCGTCTTCTGCATTCCGCTACCTCCTAGCAACCGGCTGCTTGGACCAGCCGGCTCCAAGAAGGCGGTCCTTTATCTTCGACGTTCGAGGAGTGCAGCCTGCCCCGATGTCTTGAAGTACCAAGGGGAGCCGGCGGGGCTACCCATGGTCATTTACTCCGACATCACCCATACCGAGCACCGCTTTGGAGGCCATGGCGCGGGCCCTACTCCTGCTGAGATTTCCGCCGGCAGCCGATCAGATGGATGAGTGGAGAGCCACCATCCAGAGTCTTATTGGTTTCGCCGGGGCGGGAGGATCACAGCGAGCGGGCCCGTCACGGCCTCCACAGGCGGCGACACCGGCCCGAGCTGCTGGCCATCCCAAAGGGGCCACCCCCACGGTGCATCCCCTCTGCGGCAGCCAGCGCTGGGACCGCAGCCAGAGCCACGTGACCAAGACCCGACGACGTCTCGATGGCTTCATCCGACCCACGAGCATGACGGGACCAGCGGCGATTCCTGGAAGACAGGCAGAGGGAAGACGCGCGCGTCACCATCGAACGATGCCGCGATACCCGCCACCAGTCCGATAGGCGCAATGGCCCCAACATTGACGAGCCCATGATCGGTGAAGGTGGGTACCTACCTTTCGAGGTTGGGTGCCCCGCCTTCACTCGTGAGTTGCGGCAAGTCCATTGGCCATCTACTCGCATGTTCAAGCCAGAAATACTAGAGAAGTACGATGGGAGACTAAACCCGGCAGAGTTCTTGAGCATCTACACCATTGCTGTTCAAGCTGCCGGGGGAAGAGACGAGAAGGTGTTCGCCAACTATTTCCCTTTGGCGCTCAAGCCAAATGTGAGGTCTCGGTTGATGCACCTGCTGGAGAACTCCATTTCAACCTGGGCTGACCTATGCCATGAGTTTGTTGGCGCCTTCATGGGCGGCCATCAAGAACCAGGGCGGCCCAGCGACTTGCAGCTCCTCCCACAGAAGGAAGGAGAAAGTTTGCAGAAATACTGGCAGAGATTCAGCCGAGTACATAGGAACATTCCAGACATCCACCCTCGGTAGCTGTGATAGCTGTGTTCTAGTCCAACGTGCGCAACCGTCGGATACGTTCTAAGATGAACGTTCGGTTGCCCAAGACTATGAAGGAGCTATACACTTTGGTGGATAAGTGTGCTCGGGTGGAGGAGGGGAGGCGACTCCCTGGAGAAGAAGACGGCATCAACATTAACTCAGATGACGACGATGACGCCACCAACCAGAAGAAGAAGAACAAGAAGCACAACAAAAAGCGTAAGGATAAGGCAGTGATGACCGTTGAAGGATCGAGCGCACCTAGTACCAGCAAGAAGGTCAAGACCGAGGTTCCCGGCAAGGAAGTTGCCGCGTGCACTGATTGCCGAGAAGCCGTGGCTGTCGAGAAGGCTGGGAAGGGTGATGGGCCGTACTGCAAGATCCATCGGACCAAGGGCGATGATCTTCAGGAGTGTCATCAGGTTGAGCAGCTCATCAAGGAGCAGAGGGCTGAGTACGAGAAGCATGATAAGAAGAAAGACCAAGATGGCATTGGCGGGAAGGGCCGAAGCGGCAGAGCGGGTCGCCCCAGCAAGGCTCCTCAGTATCAAGGGAAACCCGCCAAGGGCCGTGAGAAGAAGGATTGTGATGACGAGAAAGCCAATGACGCCCTATGCATTGACGGGGGTGCATCCTTGCACTCCTCTCACCACCAACTTAAACAGTGGGCGCGTGAAGTCAATGCCGTGGAGCCAGCGGCAGATTCTCGGAAGCCGCTCAAGTGGTCCCGCACTCCCATCATCTTTGATGTAGAGGACCACCCTGACCGCACCACTGCGGTAGGGTGTTTGTTGTTGTTGGTCTCACCAACAATCTGCAACCTCATGGTCACAAAGATGTTGGTTGACGGCGGGGCCGGGTTGAATCTGATTTCTCCAAAGGTCATTAGCAAACTCCAGATAGCAGAGGAAGATCTCAAGGTTACTGGCACGTTTCAAGGGATCAACCCCGGCAGGAGTCGTCCTAAGGGGAAGATCACACTACCGGTGACATTCGGGGGGGGAGTTGAATTACCGGACTAAGAAGGTCGTGTTTGATGTGGTCGACCTCCCCCTGCCATACAATGGAATCCTTGGTCGCCCAGCACTAGCCAAATTCATGGCAACATCCCACTAGGCCTACAACACTCTGAAGATGCCAGGGCCAATAGGCATCATTTCCATTCCATCGGATGAAAAAGATGCAACCATATGCGTGGACAAGATGTACCGGGAAGCAATCACGACAGAGGCCGCGGAAGCCACTGTTCCCACCAAGGACAGCAAGAAAAAGAGGAGAGATAGCAAGGATGCCAGCAAGGAATCCGGGAAGCGTACCTCTTCGAAGTGCGCTGCGCCTGTTGATGACTTGCGGGAGAGTTCCAATAGCAAGAGACCCAAGGCTGCTGCACCCGCTGTGAAAAAGGTCCCGGCAGGGCTGGCTAGCGCTGATGGTACCTTCACTATCAGTGCCACCCTCGATGACAAATAGGAAAGCACGCTTGTTGCCTTCCTGCGGGCAAATGTCGATGTGTTTTCCTGGCAACCATCTGATATCCTCGGTGTTCCCAGGGAGGTAATCGAGCACCACCTTGCTGTTGGCCCACATGCTTGACCCATCAAGCAGAAGGTCCGGAAGCAAGCTTTGGAGCAGTAGCAGTTCATTACCAAGGAGATCAAGAAACTTGAGGCAGCTGGTCTGGTCAGAGGAGTACAGCATCCAACGTGGTTAGCAAATCCCGTGGTGGTGCGCAAGGCTAATGGGAAATGGAGGCTTTGCATAGATTTCACAGATCTGAACAAGGCAAGCCCGAAGGACCCATTTCCCTTGCCGCGCATCGACCAGATTGTGGATTCCACCTCCGGTTGTGACCTGCTTTCTTTCCTGGATGCATACTACGGATAGCACCAGATCTTCATGTCCAAGGAAGACGAGGAGAAGACCGCTTTCATAACCCCATGTGACACGTACTGCTTTGTACGGATGCCCTTCGGGTTGAAGAGCGTTGTATCCACTTTCGCGAGAGCAGTTCAGATTGGCTTTGAGTCCCAGCTGCATAGAAAAATTGAAGCTTACATGGATGATATAGTGGTCAAGACCAAGGACAGATCAACCCTTATTCATGACTTGGAAGAGACCTTTACAAACCTGCGCAAGATCAACTTGAAGCTGAACCTGGAGAAGTGTGTATTTGGTGTTCCTTCCGGCAAGCTACTTGGCTTCTTTGTGTACCATTGGGGGATAGAGGCCAACCCCGACAAGATCAAGGCTATCGAGCAGATTCAAGCACCCAAGACAGTTAAGGACGCGAGACGTTTGACTGCATGCGTTGCCGCGCTGAGTAGGTTCATTTCCAAGTATGCCGAGCACGCCTTGCTGTTCTTCAAAATATTGAAGAAGGTAGGGCCCGTGGAGTGGACCCCGGAGGCGGATGCTGCACGACAAGATTTGAAGGCCTACCTTTCCTCTGTTCCCACCTTAGTCGCTCCTAAACCACAAGAGCCATTGCTGCTATATTTAGCAGTGACTAATCAAGTGGTTAGTGCAGCGCTGGTGGCGCAGCGGGAGGTAGATGAAGCGGCACACGCCACCGTTGTCCCCTCTGGAGGAGAAAGTGAACCCGCCCCGGCAAGGTTAGATGCAGTTCAAGACAATGAAGAACAGGGCAGCGGAGGCACTCCCAAGATCACGGCAAGGAAGAAGGTGGTGCAGCGCCCAGGGTACTTCGTCAGCTCCCTACTGCAGGGGCTAGATCAAGGTACTCTGGCGTGCAAAAGTTGATTTTTGGCTTCATCATGGCCTCGAGGAAACTGCGCCACTACTTCCAAGCCCACGAGATCACGGTTGTCACCCGCTTCCCCTTGCAACACATACTCCGAAACCCCGAGGCCACTGGCAGGATTGTGGAATGGGCTTTGGAGTTGTCTAGCTTTGGTTTGAAGTTTGAAAGCACGTCAACTATTCAGAGCAGAGCACTAGCAGAGTTCATTGTAGAATAGACACCAACCCCTGATGAAGAAGTGCTGGAGACAATCATCCCCGGCAAGGAAGCACCCCAAGAATGGATCATGTACTTTGATGGTGCCTTCTCCCTGCAAGGTGCAGGAGCTGGCGTGCTTGTTGCTCCCACTGGGGAGCACCTCAAGTATGTCGTACAAATGCATTTTCCCCAGGAGAAGGCTACCAACAACACCGCGGAGTACGAGGGGCTCCTTGCCGGGCTCAGGATTGCAATAGAATTGGGAATCAAGAAGCTTATCATCCATAGAGATTCACAACTGGTGGTGAGACAAGTGAACAAGGATTACCAAAGCCCATTGATGGAGGCATACATCGAGAAAGTGAGAAAGTTGGAGGAGCGCTTTGACGGATTGCAAACAAAGCACGTACCACGTGCGGAAAACAACATTGCTGATCATCTGTCAAAGTGCGCTGCGCAAAAACTCCCTGTGGAACCAGGGACTTTTGTTCTCCATCTGACTCAGCCCTCCGTATCCCCGACAACGATGGCCAGAAAGAGGAGGAAACTGGACTCCGGCAAGCCTCTCCCGGCAGAGCTTCCCGAAGCCCCCGGCAGAGTGCTTGGCGGGAACAACTCCCCTTCGATCGGCAAGCTGCACCCTCCCGCCAAACTACCAACCTCTGTGGTTGAGGAGTGCGCTCCCGTGAACGAGGAGGTGCCGCTAGTCCTCAATGCCAAGCCTTAGGCTCCAACTTGGGCATGGCACATCGTCCGTTTCCTCCAAACAGGAGAACTTCCCGAAGAGCAAGAAGAAGCTAAAAGAGTAGTTCGGAGGGCCAGTATGTATCAGTTCATCGACGACACGCTGTACAAAAGAAGGCCCAACGATGTGAAAATTGAAGTGCATTTGCCGGGAAAAAGGAAAGGAACTGTTGGCGGAGATACACAAGGGTATGTGTGGCTCCCACATTGCATCAAGGGCCTTGGTTGGGAAAGCTTTCCGGCAAGGTTTCTACTGGCCCAAAGCCCTCCAAGATGCCATCGAGCTAGTCACCAAGTGTGAAGCCTGCCAGTTCCATTCCAAGAATATCCGTCAGCCTGCCCAAGCTCTCCAAACAATCCCTTTGTCATGGCCATTTTTAGTCTGGGGGCTCGACATCTTGGGCCCCTTCCCCTGTGCTACCGAGGGCTTTGAATTCTTGTTCTTTGCAATCAACAAGTTTACAAAGTGGCCGGAAGTGGAGCCCGTGAGGAAGGTGACTGCACAATTAGCTATCAAGTTCTTGGAAGGATTGGTGTGCCGCTTCGGGGTCCCTGCCGGAATCATCACCGACAATGGCACCCAATTCACAAGCCGCGCCTTCATGCAATATGTTCATGCCCTCGGAAGCAAAATCTCATTTGCCTCTGTTGCTCATCCAAGGAGCAACGGGCAAGCTAAGAGAGCAAACACTGAAGTGCTGCGAGGACTCAAGACAAGAACATTCGATAAGCTACAGAAGTGTGGCAGGCGATGGATCAACGAGCTGCCGATGGTTCTTTGGTCCCTCAGAACGACACCAAATCGAGCTACCGGGCAGACTCCCTTCTCCCTAGTCTATGAAGTAGAAGCAGTTATCCCCACGGAACCCATATATGGGTCACCTCGAGTGCTTGCCTACGATGAAGTAGCGCAAGAACAACACCGGTGTGACGACACTGTGCTACTTGAGGAGAACCGTCTCTGGGCAGCTACGCGTGCTGCATGCTACCAGCAAGCCATGCGTCGCTATCATAGCCGCAGGGTTCATGCCCGGAGTTTTGAGGAAGGCGACCTTGTCCTTAGGCGCGTTCAGTCCGCCAAGGGTACAAACGAGTTGACGCCAAAGTGGGAAGGCCCTTACCGGGTAGTACGAGTCACCAGACCCGGCGCAGTCCATCTGGAGACCGGAGATGGCATTCAATTGCAAAACTCATGGAAAATTGAGCATCTACGTAAGTTCTACCCATAAGGCGCGGCTGTCAGGCCCTGCCCGGCAGCCACCCTTTTGTACAAGCTTTACCGAAGTTGCATGTAACCCTTTGTACAAAGCCAGGCATAGACCCTGAGCAACAGAGAAATAAACGAAGGGCTGGGGGCCCCGAAGAAGATTGCATGCATGCATAAGCATATCATGAGCATAGCATGATCATGTAGATAAGATCGCATGTGGCATCGTTTTCATCTGCACTAAACTGCAGGGTTCTTACCGTGGACTTGATCCCGAAGAAGAGAAGAGAAGACAAGCCTACATTGCGATCTCCGGTAAGCCAAACAGATAAGTTTCTTTCTTATCCATATGTGTTCTGTAAGTAGAAACTTGTGCATATGGAAACCTTGCCACCTTCGAAACTTAGGTGCTCCCATCCCTTGACTCGAACGTTGCTTCGGTCAGGATGGTTGCAGTGGCCTTCGGCGGAGAAGGTCTGGCGGGGGGGCTGGTCCCTCTTTATGATTTGTACCTGGCAGGCTTAGCCCAGCGGCAACAAACTGAGGGTACCGGCAGGATAGCCTGCTGGGGAAACTTGTTTACTTGAAGGTATAGAGGCATTTCACCTCTGCATGAATTTGATACATGCACAAGTACCCGGCAAAGCTTGTCTTTTTCATTAATATGCTGATGAGCAAGTACAGATCTTACATAACACAAACATGAGTAAAGAAGATTACATAATTTAGACTAAAGTTTGGCAAGTGCCTGCATATTTTAGATTGAAAAAAGATAAGTGCCCCGTGATGCCTTTGCTCTGTCCCTCACCTCCTCGAAATCGCAGGGGAAGACAAAGAAGATGGAGGGAAGGCCTGGCTGGGATTCGGCGTCTCCCCAGGATCAGGATGGCGCCATTCCCAGGCTGGGAGGAAGAAACCAGAGGGCAGGTGCGGATGGTGGCACTGCCGAAGGCCCAGCCGGTGATGATGGTGCTGCCGGCGCTCACACCACATCGGAGCGGTCGTCCTCGCTCTTGACATGTCATGGGTTGCCGCCACCTTCCTCGTTGCTGTCGTTCAAGGGGGCACGCCTGCCATCGCTTAGGCCCCCACCATGGCGGCCATGACAGGAACCAGGTGCTCCGGAGGGCTCCACAGAGAGCATGGTCATCTCCGATGCCGTCCCCTGGAGAAACATGCATGGGTACAAGGAACTCGCCCGGACGCAAGATGAGCGATACCCCAGAAGGGGGGATCTGCCATAACCAATGGCGAACCGCTTCTGCGGTCTCCCTTTGGCATCACGGGAAAAGGGAGGATAGGCCACAGTCGACTACCACGCTTTGTGTCCATTATGGGCTTCAGCGTGGTGTCGCTCATGTAGCCCCTCACTAAGATTGGAGGCACGGGCGGCCCGGCGACGAGCGCATCGGAGTTGCTACCTTTGGCGCTACCACCGCGCCGCTCGCGCGCCCTCCTAAGGCCCTTTACGTCCACACTAAGCATCAGATTACAGCTCAAGGCCGGATGCTTTGTGCAAGGACGGGAGAAGGATCCTATCCCAACAAAGGCGCGGCCACACGCTCCTTCCCCTCCCCACACCATATCAGATACTCGACACCTAAAGACCAGGGGTAGATTGGTGTGAACCTACGCTCCTGCCTACATCCCCGGCCCTTTTATAGGGAAAACGAGGCTGGGAGCTGATCCCTCGACGGGCAACCGCCATCCCTCTCCACCAACCCAAGAAGACCGGGCACCCTGCCCTGACGCTCTCCCGCACCACGCGCCTTTGTTACCTACCCCACTCGATGCATGCAGCATACGTGGCAAGAGGATAAGAACGTGGTGGGAAGAGTGAATTGGCAGTTACTCCCCCATGCTTCAAAGTCATTCACGGGCCATTACAGAGATGGCCCCACCACAATTGGCATTACATGATGCACGTGAAAACCAAAAACTGACCTGAGCGTAGGTTAATGAAGAAGCAAAGAAGATCTCAAAGGACAAGCCACTACCGCCCTCTCGCCTGTGCACTGGATAGGGCCTACCCCGACGATGCCCAGCAACACGTTCAGGCCAGGTCCGGGGGCTCCTGTCGGTGCAACAAACCTTGGGTGTGTTGTCCAGACCGTACACAGGCTCAAAAGCAAGGTTGCAACGTCCAAGACTAGACCAAGTAGAAGAGATCAACTCTTTGAGAAGTCAAAGGGCGGATCAAGAAGGCCAAGACAAGCTAAAGGAGCAAGATATCACCAAGGAAAAACCTCCCTTGCTGGGCAGGCAAGCCTAGCAAGGTCGAGGTTACCCCAAAGACAAGTCTCAAGACCGTCCCGGCAGGCCTGCCAGGCACAATGAGAGTGGACTACCCCACCAAGGCTCCACCGCACCACCTCACAGCAACGCAAGTCACCGATCGGTGCGGTGTCGAGCCCCCAAGTAGCTAGGTGGCTGTCATTTGGCACGTGGCAGCCACTTCCTAAGGAAATTACCTCCAAATGACACCCATCCAGAGACGTGTCACGCAAGCAGGTGAGAAGGTGGCCGAACGGCCCGGCAAGACTTGTCGGGCTGCGCTACGATGTGACACTAAGCGGCGCATTTAATGCGCTCTGTCCTGCCTGCAGAGTTAGGTATGATAGCACTGTTTGCTATCTAATCAATACACAATGACTGATTTGCCATTGTGGTGACCCCTTGATCTATAAAAGGAGGGCTGTGGCAACCTTAGAAAGGATTCGGACCCTTGTACACTCATACGCGCGTAGCTGCTCTCGTCCCGAGGCAACCTTGCCAGGCTAGAGCGCCGCGTCTCCACCATAGTTCCTCATCAATCCACCAAAGTAGGAGTAGGGTTTTACGCCTCACGGCGGCCCGAACCTATGACCAGTTACATCACTGACTTGTGCGACCGCATTTGATTAGTAGTACTTGAAATTTGTGTTCCATGAAACTCATCGGGAGCCGTTTCGGGCCTCGAAACCAAAACCATCAATTAATCTTTAGCTTGTTCCCATCACATTCCAAAGTAGTACTACCATGCTATAATTAAGTGCAAACCTGCTCACACCTAGTACGTATCAAACCTGAACGTGTTCCCACTATGCAGGTTTTAGTACTAGTGCTAGAACTAGGTTATAAAAAGGGGAACTACTTAGCCAAAAATCACTCTACCTTCCTCCTCATAAGTCTTTCTTGTTCGTCTGTCCTTGCCATGGCCGGTGTGCAGAGCTCTGGGTCGAGAACTACTCGTAACAAGGGAGCAGCGACCAAGGGCGCGGAAAAAAAAGAGAGGGCTCGCCGCCTCGCAGAGACATCGAAAGATCTCTCACGGGCAGGCGAGGGCTCCTAGGAGTGCCCTAGCCATGGAGGCGAACATGCCGAGCTGGCGGTGCTGGAGTCGTTATCCCTCGACGACATGCCCGATCAGCTCAATAAGCAGAAGGAGTTCATCGACAGCTTGGTGGAGCTGCTGAAGGAGAGCCTCGACGACATGCCCGCTGAGCTCAATAAGAAGGAGGAGTTGACCACCAGCTGGGTGATGCTGCTGAAGGAGAGCATTGCCTCGGGTAAGAAGGCAACCGGGGAAATCCTGCAACTTCAGGAGGACAAGGTGAAGCTCCGCCACGAGATGGACCTGCTGAAGGAGGAGGACACCGGCTGGAAGAAGCTGCATGAGAAGAGTAGTTCCTCGCTGAAGATGCTGCACGCCCTCGTCATGGAACATAAGGAGTTGGCGAAGCTCCGCATCGAGCACCCGACTACTGTCAAGGGTGGAATAGATGATGAAGGCTCGCGTTGAGAAATCCCGTGTCATGGACAGAATGAAGAAGATGGCGAAGGAGATGCGCGAGGAGATGGACGTCGTGGAGGCGATGAAGAAGCAGTTATGACTCCGCGGCCAGCAACCCTTCATGTAGTAGAGAGCAGTGCCCCAAACTTGTGTGTGCGTCTTCCTTCTTTTTGGTGGGGGGGGATCTTCCTTCTTCTTTTGCTCCCGTGTTTCTTCTTTTGCTTCAGGTGTTTCGCCGCACATGTCACATTCTCTATGAGGCACGAATAGAACAATGCTAACGATGAGCGGCGCCGTGGGATCGATGACTAGGCTGTCGTGTTTCGCGCTCCTCCGTCGTACTAGTACTCAAGTGGCAAACTTGAGTATATACCGCACGGTTCTTTGCTCCTCGTCAGGTCGTCGGCAACATTTATACAAGCAGTCAAATCACAAGGCCCCACCTTCCAGCAGTAATGAGCCGTCAAATTACAAAGGCCCTCGCCTCTCGTGAAACCGACCAAGCGAGACTGCCCCGCCATCTAGCCTTTTAGGCTGGTCATAGTGGGAGTAAACATAGGTAGTATCATAGATGCCACATAAGCAAAAATGATGAGGTGTCAAGCAATTAATGAGGAGAGAGGCAAATAGAGTAACATAAATGAAGACATCTATGTTACCACATATATGACACTACCCACTATGAAGGTAGTAACATAGACTAGTAACATATGCATGTTACTAGTCTAAGTTACTCTCCACTATGACTAGCCTTAAATGTACTTTTGTACAGTAGTACTAGTATCGATGGATTGTGCCATGAGCAAAACTAACAAGATGAAATTAAAGAAAAAAGGTGGTACATATAGAGAGCGCTCATCGCCAAATTATGCATATAGTACTATTAAAAAAGCTAGTACGTGATTAGATGGGGTGCTAAACTTCTCTCATTTAAGTTTTTTTAATTACATATCTCATTTAAGTGTTTTGTGTATGTGCCATGCTTAGAGCGTGGTTATAGTATAGCCAATATGATGTTGGGCATATCATATATAGTACGTATATAATGTGAAGAAACAAGTGGTAGTACTACCAACTACAAGATGAACTGTAAGAAATACTAATATGTACGTTCTGAAGAGTTAAAGTAACAAGAAGGAGCATAACATAGTTCTGCTGGGGGCTCAGCACAACACACCCCTTAAATAAAACTAAGCACCCTGAAATTAAACTAAGCAACTAATCCGGTAGACACTGCATTAGAACCACCATGAGCAACGACACCGCCACCTTACTCGAACTCCTCGTCCATGTGCTCGACTTCGTCCTTGTCCCTTTTCCTCTTGGCCGATACTTCTTTGCTTGAACCGCACAATTGGCTCTCACTCTTCATCCAACGCTTGTAGATATTGAAACAAAGGTAGGCATCCATTGCAGTGTACTGGATGTGGTCTCTATCTAGTACATTCCACTGCCATGCAAGATGAAAATTGGGCGGAGGTTTCGTCAGTTTACCGTACGAAGGATCAACCATGGCTGCTGCCAGGGTCAGCATTGAAGGCTGACGGGAGGACACCAGCCCATTCCTCTGGAGGTCGAAGGGCTGGCCTACAATGAGGCCTATCCGATCTAGGACTTTTATGTCGTTCATAAAGTCTACAGAAATGAATTTGACTTTGCCGCCCGCGAGGAAGTTCTTAAAATCCTCGCACTCAACATCGGCATGGCATATGTGGTAGACCAAGCACAAGTTATGCACGCAAACCTGGATCACGGCGGGCTTCTTCCTCTCTTCCTCCTTTAGATTCTTCTCTTTTCCCAGGACTGTGGTGTACTCAACATCTAGCCCAGCGACCCACTCATCACCATTTGACTTTTCGAACATGCATCTGAAGCGAGCAAGGCATCCTTTCACCGTCGTGGAAGAACGGGTGTAGATGACATCGAATTCATCGCTGGTGATGGTTCTAACCTGGTACGCACCGCCGATCATGGAGATTTGGGATGCCATGGATTTGGGAGGAGGGTTAGGATTAGTGGAACTGCTGTAATGTGAAAGGACGGGACGACTAGGAGCGAACTGTCGGGGACGAGTAGGAGCGAACTGCTAGCGGTTTTTCGATTATAAAAATGCTTGAGTGGGTCGTGCGAATGGTAGGGTAGTGGCTTGCCCGGTGGATAAATGGATTCATGCACAGTACTATGGGGGCCCAATTAGATGTCATGTCTACTAGACACCCAATTAAATGGCTTCATGCATCTGCGTGTTCGCACATCAAGCGTCAGGAAAATTACAGGTGATATGAAGCTTCCCATGCTCCCATGATATAGGCTTCCGAGAGCCCTTGGATCTGAGATCGAACGGTTGCATAGCGTGATTCTAGACCTATGGGAGAATATCCTATCCTGGAGGGTTATTCTGCAAATTTTTAGCAACTTAGCATGCGACCATTCGATCTCAGATCCAAGGGCTGTCAGCAGCCCGTATCATGGTCGCGCATACCATGACTGTCGCCTCGCTCGTGCAGTCGCGCCCTTGGAGATTTCAGATGGCTATAAATGAGCATTTTTTTGCCTACTTCGCATGCATGAAACTATTTCCTCCGTCCAGGTGCGTTAGGCTATCTGATGTTGGCATGTCATACATAGTCATCACTTAGTCACTCATACAACAAGGTTAGCTATAAGGTTGTCTATAAGAGTATTTTATTTTACTTCTCTCTATCTCTTTCTTCGTAGTATTTATTGCATTTGCCAAGGAGTAAGGAGTACAGTACTTGGCACCTGTATACCATGGAGGTGGTCAGGAATCGGGAGACTCACGCCAGTCGTAGCACCACAGTAATAATGATAATGGCAAGTCAAATCATAGGGCCCCACCTGTCCAGCAGTAATGAGCCATCAAATCACACAGCCCTACGTTTGCAGCAGCCTACTCCCTCATCTTCTCGCCTCTCTGTTGAACCAACTAGGCGGAACTGCCCCACCTACTGCACGGGAAAAGCCCCGCCCTCGACTTTTAAATATAATTTTGTATCCATGGATTGCGCCATGGAGCAAAGCCTCAAGAAAACAACGGTACACATGTATACAGCACGCCCATCGCGTTCGTGTCGCACCCCAAACGGTCAGTCGGTCTGGCACGCTGCTCTCCGAATGGAACGCGCGTCATATTGCGTTTGCACACACATATGGGACCGCAATTGAGAACCGACCATAGGCACACTCCCCCGTCCCCGCAAGTCGGCTGAGTTAATTGAAGAGAGAGACGAGTGATAGTACTGGAGCAGTGCTGTAAACACGTCGGTGCCTAGACGATCCCTGCACGACACGGGAGATCAGTTCGTCCATGCATGTGACCAGACTCCAGTAGATGGCTAGATTGGCTATCGTCTACATATCCTGTAGGCTGTGTTGTACAGGGCTGTAGTTCTGATGAGAAATCTAAAAAAAGGTTTCTTCTCATCTCGCAATATTAGGTGTCATGTGCTTCGGATCAACGCGAGGGTTAAACAGCGACAACTGCATTCTTCCAAGGCGCTGGTCATTGGGGGCACATGCACGAAGACTACTCGGCTGCCATCTAGGTCAAGCCGGCTATGTTAATTAGGACATCTATAGATTGATCCCATTTCTACGAGTTTGTCTTTAATTTGAGCTTTGATCCTCGTCTAGTTTGTCCGTTGGGATTCATATTGTCTCCTTGGGGCCGTGAGGTTATGGTTTCTTGTCATGTGGCATTTTTTCGTGTTATATGTTAATCCGGTGCTTCAGATCAAAATGACGACAACTGCGCCTCCGGGGCACGTGCATGAAGACTTCTCGACAGTCATGGACGAGGTCAAGCCGGCTCCAGTAGATAAAAGAAAACTACTCCTCTATATAGGCAGGAGCCTCCGCGCTTGCTTGGAGTATTGCTCTCTTCACACTCTCTCGTCCTAGCCAGATCTAAACACGACAGCGGTGGCCACACTCTCTCTCTGCTCGCCGCTGGTCATAGATCCGGCCGGATCCCCTCCGTCGGGGAAGGTGAGAAGGTGCAATGTTCATGTGGTCGTCCTCGGCGACGGCTCTTACCCACTGCCGGCGCGTCCTGATCAGCTTGCCTTGTAGTTCTCTCCCACGCAGCACCGGCTAGGGAGGACCTCCGACCCCTTCTTCCTCACCGCCATAGTGTGGGCGGATCCGGCCTCCCGCCACCCACCTAGCGACATCCCGGCGACCCTCAAGTATAACTTCCTTCGAAACCGGCCTTGCTCTACTGCCCCAGCTCCTGACGTCGCTGCATTTGTATCTTTTACTATTTCTCAGGCCCCCTCATAGATAGGATCGATCGGCTGTTCGAAAGCCACCTAAATTTTTACTATTAAAGGTAAAACTACTTCATGCAGTCGAATCTAGTACTACTTGGTTCAAACAGGGAAGAAAGGGGGTGGGGGTGGGGGAAGATTTGTTACCTGAATCTAGGACTTGGTCGAAAGAGGAAATAATGGGGGTGAAAAGTAGCAGAGACTGGCTATCCAACTGGTCTCTTGGTCTAATAGGGAAATAAAGGGAAATGCAGTACAAACTCAATATAAACCGATCTATTGGTTGAAAAAGGAAAGAAAGTGGGGACTAGGGGACAAGTCAACAGAGTATGTCCAGCACTAGATTTGCTAGCCTCACACAGTATAAGGTGGCTATACCAAACAAAAATGGGACCAACCCAGATATACTGTTCTGATGTTTGTTGCCCCGAGCCCCTCTTATGTAATGCAACTGGTAAAATGTAGCAGTCCCACTGTTAAAAGTAAGGACACGTTAAACCAATGTTGTTTTCAATGTAATGCCTCCAGTAATATGAATCAATGGCACTGTTCTTCATGTCCTGTTAAATTTCCCATTAAGATAAGTTGCTTCTTTTCATTAGAAATGCAACTGTCCTGGTCCGCCTACTCTCCCATGCCCAAATACCAACTCTTTAGCAGCTATTAATGTAATGTTGCTGGTAAAATGAAGCAATGGACCATTAATCTAATGTCGTATTTAACGGTTGTCATAGTTAATCCTAAAGCCCACACTAATATCTAGCAATGCTGCTACTTTAGAAATTGCTACTGTCCTTGTAGGATCGCCATTCAGATAAGGAACATGCTTCTTTTCATTTGATGTATGTTTCATCACTTGTCAGTCACCCTCCTTTCCACCTTTTTGTTCAAACAGAGATATACATTTCACACTTGATCTTAGTTGAACTGCTAAAATGATATCCAAATTATAGTTGAACATTCCACGAGCTTCATGACCAACCTTGATGTTGCTCAATTTTATTGCAACTAATGAAGAAGAAGCTGCTAGCTCATGGGACACTGCTTCATTTTAGGTGAACTGCACAAAAAGGTCCCATGAATTGAATCATCCATGTTGGTGACTGGTGTCATCCCTTCTACGATGGCATTGACTACAGATATGGTTCCCATCACGAGGTATGTTCCTTTTTGGTCCGACCGTTTGCAAAAGATCCTACATGTTGACTCTACTCTTGTGCTACTGTTTTGGCACTGCCATGATAAAGCAGTAATGCTATTATTTTGCAACTTAATCTAGTGGCACTATTATTTGAGGCAATGTTTTGGCACCGCTAGTGCCACTGATTTTTTATATATCGAAAGAGGGGGTTTCCTCCGATTTCATTAAAGAAACCCAACCATAGAGAACCATTATCCGACAACATCTCAGTGGAAATGGGCAGCTATGCAACTACTACTAGAACGGACTAAGTACTAGCAGGAGACAAGTGCGCCACATAAGCTAGGCAGGTAGGGGGACGCAGCACCAGCTCGACCAAATTTGGATTACAACCCAAATGCTACCACCGAAACATCAGGGGGGAAGATAGGGACTGAAAGAGCCAGCTTCAGCATCCCAGTCTAAGCACCCCCGGCCTCCATGCTTGCGACGCACGGTACACCTCGCTTGCCACCTGCTCGACCCTAGTGCCACTAATAAAATGAAGTAATAATACAGTTAAAATAGAGCGAGTGTCCTCTCTATCATTTCATTTCCAATGTAGATAAAGAAAGTGCTTCTCTTTGTTAGTATATGTTTCATCAACTAGTCCCATTGTTAATGTTTAAGTGTTTCTGCAAACTGGGGTGCTTAATTTTAGTTGATCTGCACAAAAATAGAGATTGGAATGTCTCAAGGCCCCTCCTTGTACTACCGTTGCACACTGATGTTCATCACTGGCAGAAGGTGTATCAAGGAGAATTGGGTCGATTTCCAGTATGAGGTCTACCGTATGAGGCGTCGCAGGGCCCATCTCGCCCTCGCAACATGGCATACTGTGATACTATTGCAATATTTTCCCATTAAGAAAATGAAGTTTATTCTATTTATTAGTGTATGTTTCATCAACTAGTGCCACTATAATGTAATCACACTTTTTCATTATCTGTGCAAACATGGTTATTCAGCTGCATTTTGGTGGAACTGCACAAATGTACGGATGGAACCAGCATATATGCAAACTATGAGGTGCCAAGTAAAAATTACCGACAGCAACCATGCTCCATCTAAGCATTGGCATCCACCACCAGTGGGATGGGTGGCGCTCTCTGTGGACGGATCTTTCTCGGCAGCAAATCCTCTAATCACATACTAGTAGCTTATATTGGCACTTTTCTAGGGAGTACTCTTTTCTGAAAGAAGCACCAATCTATTTTTATTTATTTGTGACAGTGTCACAACTTTATTTTTGGTCCAGAGCTATTTTAGGGTGATTGGCATAGTACTTAGAGACTGATTGTAAGCATGATTTTCATTAGCCGTCACACTGATTGTAAGCATGAGCAGATGGAAGATTAGGTTAGTGCGAAGCTTACCTTAAACCCTACCGCCACCGTTGAAATGAGGCGAGCAGCAAGGCAACCATGCAGAACGGCGGGGAAGCGACGTCGCGCCATCCGGCCTCCTCTTGCGGTGGGAGAACAAATACTCCTGTGGCTCTAGCTGGCACTGCACCCTCATGAACGGCACACCATACTCGATCGATTCGTTATCCTCTGGATGCTTGACCTTTGACCTGTATGCCCACCACCTCCGCCTGACTTTCGCCTCGGGCGAATCTGTCTGCTCCATCACCCATAGGAGATACTCGATGAACTTGAAGGACTGCGGCGTGACTGCCGCCGAGGAGTACATCACCGCCGTCTCGCTCTTTCGCATACATTGCCACATGGCCCTCACCGTCCTCGAAATCTCCCACTCATTGTCAAACCAAGTAAGGATCTCCTTCAACCTGCCTAACTTCTCCTGGTCGCCGCCGGTGATCTGCCCGATTCGCTGCTGCATCCTCTCCATAGATGTCCTTCTGACTGGTCCGATGCTAGCTTTGGAAGATGGGAGGAGAGACGGTGGTCTTGCAATGGAGAAGAGGGAGAGGCGAGACGGTGGTTTTGCAATGGAGAAGATGGAGAGGAGAGGGGTGGATTTGCATTGGAGAAGAGGGAGAGGCAAGACGGTGGTTTTGGAATGGAGATGATGGAGAGGAGAGGGGGTGGTTTTGCAATGGAGACGAGGGAGAGGAGCGTGCGGTAGCGATTTAGGATTGGACGAGAGGGCTGGCGCGCTGTGACTGGATCAAAATCAAAATCAATTTACCCTTCAATTAAGAAAGCGACCCCACATTAACTAGTCTCCCTTGTATTCTGGGTCATATTTGACCATGATTTTCACAAATAAAATATATTTTATACGTTGCAAAAATAATATAATTTGGAAGTACATTCAGATACGAACCAAACGATACAATTTTTGATGACATGCATTCACATTTTGCTTGTCAAATACAGTACGTGGTCAAACTTTGACCCAAAATACGCAAAACAAAATAATACTTCCAAGACCAGCGCCGCTCCTCTCCTCTTAAATCACCGCCGCTCCTCTCCTGTTCCAATCCAAATCTAGCGCCGCTCCTCTCCTCTTCCATTTCAAAACCACCGCCGCTTCTCTCCCGTTCTAATCCAAAACCAGTGCCGCTCCTCTCCTCTTCCATTCAAAAACCACCGCCGGTGAGTGAAGGTGCTGAGGAGAACTAGATCAATGGAGGAGTACAACCGATACGTGTGGCTCACAGGCGGCGACCCTGTGAAGCTAGCTAGGATGTTGGAGATACAATCTTGGTTTGACAACCCAGAGCAATTAGCGGTGACGGCGAAAGCGATGGCCAAATATCTGGAAAAGAGCGAAAAGGAGGTGATACACCGGGAGGGAGTTGCGCGGTAGTACATAGAGATGCTCCTCTGGGCCATGGAGCAAACAGATTCATCGGATCCGATCGTGAGGCTGCGGTGGTGGGAGTATCAATCCAAGATGGAGCATCCACCCGAGATTGAAGGATCGAGCATCTACACGGTGTCGTTTGTGAGGGTGCCATGGCAGAGCGAGTCGGTGGAGTCTTCATCGACCGAACCCAACTGCAAGAGGAGAAAAACTGTTGGCGCGATGACGCTTCCCCGCCATCCTCTCCCTCGCCATTCACCTCGTCCCACAGAGTGGCTGTCTCTCGATGAGGAATAGGAGGGGACTCCCCCCCCCCCAAATAGTCTGAGGAGGAGCTAAGGGTTGTCAATATTTGCAGGTTGTGAATTGTGTTTTGTGTTTCATATTTGAGAGTACTTTCATATATGAATGTCTTTTGAATTTTAGATTTGCAGTATTGAGCATACGAAGTATTTTATGAATTCTAGAGATCTATTTTTAGCACTTTAAAAAATGTAGTTTCATATAAAAGTGCAGACAATGTGATTCTCAGAGAAGAAACTGCAAGTTTCAGTTTCACATAAGAAACTGCAAGTTTCCGTGGCAGAGCATTTATATTAACACGCCCTTTTCAAATAGGGATAACATCATGTTGGAAGTTTTATTCATGGTCAAAAATGGAACTACCAGCCAGTTAACATCATGCTGATCAACATTCATGCATAGCACATCTTCATATGATGCACAGTCAAAAAGATATGCTATTTTCAAAATGCCCACACAATGTTGAGTGTGTTGGAGGTGGTGTGCGTAGATGACAATGGGCACCCACATGTCAGAGGCAGAGGCAAAAATTTGTGGATATTTTCACTGCATCAGGTGGAATCGAACCCGGGCGGAGCAGCGGTTGGGGAGTGGAACTTGGCCACTGGGCTACTCCAGTACTTTCGCTCAAAATTAGGCACAACATCTACCACTACTGTAGCACTTCTATGGCCCTACCAGGTCCATGGCCGTACGCAAGCAAGTGCCTCATTGAAAAAATACTTCCTCCTAATGCTATACTGACATTGGGGGCCACGGGTTTGTCAACGTAGTTACTAAAGGAGATAAATTTACAACGAAGCTACTCATCGGGGAGCTGGTATGTATCATTTATTATCAGTGGGCCAACAAGTATCAGCTGGGTTGTGGGCTGCCCAGTCTAGGCTTTCTTTTTTAACATGTGCAGCCCATGACATGCCGGTTTGTATTTATTTGAGGGTCGTCATGTATCGACTGGCTTATGGCCCTCCCATCCTAGGTTTTATTTTTTCTTAAACATCCACAGCCCAACTTATGTATCTTTTTGAAGAAAACACAGAGGTCTGTTCTATTTTTCTATATAAGAATAGGAACGCTAGGTCCAACTTATGTTTCCCTTCTAACTATATTATATATATTTATATTATTTCATATGTTATTATATATTATTGTTATTATCATCATCTATTTAATAGATACTTACATATATAAGAAAAAGAATATCCCATGTATTATGAACTTATAAAAATAAATGTTTAACAATAAAATCCTGGGTTTTTTACTTAAGGTCAACGAAAATACAGGTGATTGTGTATAAAAGCTTGGTAAGATTTAAGGACCAATGTAAATAAAGCACTTATTATTTAAATATATTTATAACAAAATGCTCAACCCCTGCTTATTTTTTGATAACATTGATGCGCCCAACCCAACATTATAATTAGAACCAGCCCAGCAAAATCGTGTATTTCGAGAAAGTGCAAATGGGCTGTAATTTTTTAGGAAAAAATAAATGGGCCACATGGACGCTACATTATTTGTTCACCCAGGCCAGCAAATTCATGTATTTCTAGAAAGTGCAAATGGGCTGTAGTTTTTTTAGAAAAAATAAATGGGCTGCATGGACGCTACATTATTTGTTCACCCAGGCCAGCAAATTCGTGTATTTCTAGGAAGTGCAAATGGGCTGTAGTTTTTTTAGAAAAAAAATAAATGGGCCGCGTGGACGCTACATTATTTGTTCACCCACCGCAGCGAATGGACTGTAAATTCTAAAAAAAATAGGTTGAATATGTGCGACAATTTTGGAGGCTGAAATGTGGGCCAATAAGTCGAAGCCAATGCAAGGCGTTGTCAACTTATTCAACAAATGATTCTGACATCGATAGCCGTTGGATTTGCATCCAACGGCCAACATTCATCTTCAATCTCTTGTCTTCTTCCTCCAGCGCCGCCGCGACCACCTGCTCCCACCTCCGGCTGCTAGCAGCTCTGCTTAGCACGCTTCGCAGCGAAGCGCTACCCCACCGCCGGCCAAGCCATCCCTCCACCCCTCCACACCTCCTGTTATTCTCCGCCGACTGCAGAACCACGCCGCACCAGAACCAGTTAACCCTCGTACACCTCTCCGTCTACGAATCCACTGCCACGTCTTCCCATCACCGGCTCGTTAGTGTCCAGGGCCTCACCGTCGTCCATCGCCTTGGTGCGCTCGGCGCGGCGTCGTCAACGTGGTCAACAAACGAGAGTCATCGGAAGAGGACTGTACGTGGAGAGGCTGATAGTGGGGACGCACCAGGTCCATGGACGCACGCATGCAACCGCCTCCTTATTACACGAAAATAATATTATTCCTCCCCTTGAAAGCTAGGACCCACCACGTATATCTTCACGAGGAAGGAAGTGCTTCCTTATGCCTGCCACTGACAGATGGGACCCACCAACAACATCTTTGCACCCAAGGAAGTGCCTCCTTATTATGGGAAAAAAATATGATTCCGCCCCTGACCGTTGGGACCCGCCAGCTATATATTCGCACGCAAGGAAGTGCCTCCTTGTCCTCCCTGACAGCTGGGACCCACCCGGTCGAAGCGTAAGTAGAGTTGTCTGTGTACATGATATGTCCATTTTGCATCATGTTTATCTACTGTTATTTGTAATGTTTTTATGCATAATACTGTTTTTTGAAGTAATTCTAATGCATTTTCTCTCATAATATGCAAGGTACACACAAAGAGGGAGAATTCCGGCAGCTGGAAATCTGGACCTGAAAAAGCTACGTCAGGCTACCTATTCTGCACAACTCCAAATGAGCTGAAACTTCACGAGGAATTTTTATGGAATAAATAAGAAATAATGGAGCAAATAACTACCGGAGGAGGGCCACCTGGTGAGCACAAGACACCAGGGCACGCCAGGCCCCCCAGGTGCGCCCTGGTGGGTTGTGCTCAGCCCAGCCCACCTCCGGTGCCCATCTTCTGGTATATAAGTCATTTTGACCTAGAAAAAATAAGGAGAGGACTTTCAGGACGAAGCGCCATCTTCTCGAGGCGGAACTTGGGCAGGAGCACTTTTGCCCTCCGGCGAAGCGATTCCGCCGGGGGAACTTCCCTCCCGAAGGGGGAAATCATCATCCTCATCATCACCAACAACTCTCCGATCTTGGGGAGGGCAATATCCATCAACATCTTCAATAGCACCATCTCCTCTCAAACCCTAGTTCATCTCTTGTGTTCAATCTTTGTACCGAAACTATAGATTGGTACTTGTGGGTGACTAGTAGTGTTGATTACATCTTGTAGTTGATTACTATATGGTTAATTTGGTGGAAGATTATATGTTCAGATCCAAAATGATATTTAATACCCTTCTGATCTTGAGCATGATTATCATTTGTGAGTAGTTACTTTTGTTCTTGAGGTCACGGGAGAAATCTTGTTGCAAGTAATCATGTGAACTTGATATGTGTTCGATATTTTGATGGTATGTATGTTATGATTCCCTTAGTGGTGTCATGTGAACGTCGACTACATGACACTTCACCATATTTGGGCCTAAGGGAATGCATTGTGGAGTAGTTATTAGATGATGGGTTGCGAGAGTGACAGAAGCTTAAACCCTAGTTTATGCGCTATTCCGTAAAGGACTGATTGGATCCAAAAGTTTAATGCTATGGTTAGAATTTATTCTTAATACTTTTCTCGTAGTTGCGGATGCTTGCGAGGGGGTTAATCATAAGTAGGAGGTTTGTTCAAGTAAGAACAGCACCTAAGCACCGATCCACCCACATATCAAATTATCAAAGTAGTGAACACAAATCAAACCAACATGGTGAAAGTGACTAGATGAAATTCCCGTGTACCCTCAAGAACGCTTTGCTTATCATAAGAGACCGTTTTGGCCTGTCCTTTGCCTCAAATGGATTGGGATACCTTGCTGCACTTTTTTTACTACTATTGTTACTTGTTCATTACAAATTATCTTGGTATCAAACTACTCGTTACTTATAATTTCAGTGCTTGCAGAAAATACCTTGCTAAAAACCACTTGTCATTTCCTTCTGCTCCTCGTTGGGTTTGACACTCTAACTTATCGAAAGGACTATGATTGATCCCCTATACTTGTGGGTCATCAAGGCTCTTTTCTAGCACCGTTACCGGGGAGTGAAGCGCTCCTGGTAAGTGGAAATTGGTAAGAAAAAATTATTACTATGTGCTGAAATTTATTGTTACTTGTCACTATGGAAAACAATCCTTTGAGGGGTTTGTTCGGGGTATCTTCACCTCGACCGGAACCACAATTAGTCACCCCTCAACCTACTGCACTGATGACCCACAAGTAAATGGGATCAATTGTAGCCTTTTCGATAAGTAAGAGTGTCGAACCCAATGAGGAGCAGAAGAAAAAGACAAGTTGTTTTCAGCAAGGTAATGTCTGCAAGTGCTGAAATTGTAAGTAACAGAGTAGTTTGATAGCAAGATAATTTGGAACGAGCAAGTAACGATAGTAGTAACAAAAGTGCAGCAAGGTAGCCCGATCCTTTTGAGGCAAAGGACAGGCCAAAACAGTCTCTTATAATAAGCAAAGCATTCTTGAGGGTACACGGGAATTTCATCTAGTCACTTTTATCATGTTGATTCGGTTCGTGTTTGCTACTTTGATAATTTGATATGTGGGTGGACCGGTGCTTAGGTGCTATTCTTACTTGAACAAACCTCCTACTTATGATTAACCCCCTCGCAAGCATCCGCAACTACGAGAAAAGTATTAAGAATAAATTCTAACCATAGCATTAAACTTTTGGATCCAATCGGTCCCTTACGGAATAGCGCATAAACTAGGGTTTAAGCTTCTGCCACTCTCGCAACCCATCATATAATAACTACTCCACAATGCATTCCCTTAGGACCAAATATGGTGAAGTGTCATGTAGTCGATGTTCACATGACACAACTAAGCGAATCACAACATACAGACTATCAAAATATCGAACACATATCAAGTTCACATGATTACGTGCAACAAGATTTCTCCCATGACCTCAAGAACAAAAGTAACTACTCACAAATGATAATCATGCTCAAGATCAGAGGGGTATTAAATAACATATTGGATCAGAACATATAATCTTCCACCAAATAAACCATATAGTAATCAACTACAAGATGTAATCAACACTACTAGTCACCCACAAGCACCAATCTATGGTTCCGGTACATAGATTGAACACAAGAGATGAACTAGGGTTTGAGAGGAGATGGTGTTGTTGAAGATGTTGATGGAGATTGCCCTCCCCAAGATGGGAGAGTTGTTGGTGATGGTGATGACGATGATTTCCCCCTCCAGGAGGGAAGTTCCCCCGGCGGAATCACTCCGCTGGAGAGCAAAAGTGCTCCTGCCCAAGTTCCACCTCGAGATGGCGGCGCTCCGTCCCAAAAGTCCTCCCCTTATTTTTTCTTGGTCAAAATGACTTATATACCAGAAGATGGGCATCGAAGGTGGGCTGGCCTGAGCACAACCCACCAGGGCGCGCCTGGGGGGCCACGCACACCCTGGTGTCTTGTGCTCACCAGGTGGCCCCCCTCCGGTGGTTATTTGCTCTAGTATTTCTTATTTATTCCATAAAAAATCCTTGTGAAGTTTTAGCTCATTTGGAGTTGTGCAGAATAGGTAGCCTGGCGTAGCTTCTTCAGGTCCAGATTTCTAGCTGCCGGAATTCTCCTTCTTTGTGTGTACCTTGCATATTATGAGAGAAAAGGCATTAGAATTACTCCAAAAAGCATTATTATGCGTAAAAATAGTATAAATAACAGTAGGTAAACATGATGCAAAATGGACATATCAACTCCCCCAAGCTTAGACCTCGCTTGTCCTCAAGCGAAAACCGAAATCGAAAAACATGTCCACATGCTTAGAGAGAGAGGTGTCGATAAAAACAAAATACGGACATAGAAGCATCATGTGAATTATTAAAATAGCAACAACTTTAACATAAAACTTTTATCATAGACTTCTTATGAATAAGTAACAATTCATCACACTAATGAAGTATCAAGCTTAAACTCTATTAGAAACCAACACACTATGTTCTCTGTCAAGTTTGCAACTACAATTCATCATCTTTTCAGGAAGGGTCACGTATCGGAGCTTTTAGGCAAGTCCACATACTCAACCATCATATAGTCTTCTATGATTGCTGACACTCACCGCATACACATGAGAAAAACGTTTCAACCAGACACATAGAAAGATAGGGACTTATAATTTCGCCTCCCAACGTATTCACCTCAAGGGTGATGTCAACAATAATAACTCATGCTACCCGTATTCAACTGGACATATGTGCCTAGATCTTTCCACACCACATGATGATTGCCAAAGGAGAAAAATAAAAAGGAATAGAGAGAAAAACATTGACTCTTGCATAAAAGTAAATACATAAAAGTAAAAGATAGGCCCTTCACAGAGGGAAGCAGAGGTTGCCATGCGCTTATTTGTTTGTATGCTCAACCCCTTAGTGCAAAAGAACGTCACGTTATATTGCCCCTTATGATAGCAACCTTTATTATGGAGTCTGTTGCTTTTATTCTTTGCTATCACAAGTTTGTACAATGCCCAATTTTCTCTTACACTAATTGATCTAACACTTTTAGAAGCAATTTTTATTGCCTTATTGCACTGATGACAACTTACTTGAGGGATCTTGCTCAATCCCTAGGTAGGTATGGTGGACTCTTGAAAATAAGATTTGGGTTTAAGGGTTTTTGGATGCACAAGTAGTATTTCTACTTGGTGCGGAATTTTTGGCTAGCAAATATGGGGGGCAAGCACCACATGTTGAAGGATCTATGACAATATAACTTCTATGTGAATATGAACAAACATAAATCATTACGTTGTCTTCCTTGTCCAATGTCAACAATTTTGGCCTATAATATTTTGATGGGGGCTCACAATCACAAAAGATTTCCAGGATAGTGTATTTATATGTGAATCTTCTCTTCCCTTATTAATTCTTTCATGAGTTGCATCATTGACCAATGCTATGTTTGTCAATCTCTAGTAAAATTTTCTACTTATACTTTTCCTTATGTGGTGTCATTACCTACCATAAGATTAGCATATGATATTTTTCATTTATTTCCTTTCTTTTTATTGGAATATGAAAGTAAAGAAAGCAAAAACTCAAACTAAACTTTATTATATATCTCGCACACGATTACAAGGATAGATCACTAAGCAAACTTGAAAAGAAAGGATCGAACTAAACTTTTATTCATCTAAAGCAAAAGATAACTAAGGATCGAACTAAAATAAGTAAAGGCAAAAGATAGTGGAGGTGATACGATACCGGGGCACCTCCCCCAAGCTTAGCACAAGCCAAGGGGAGTTCCCATACCCGATACTCAATTTTCTTTTGGTGATGAAGAAGGAGGTGGTGGTGATGAAGTAGAGGCGATCTTGTCCTTCATGATCAAGAGATTCTCCAGTCTATGGATGACACTTTGGAGGGCGATGATGTGCTCTTGCAACAGAATATTTTCACGGGTGAGATATTTATTTTGCACATGAACCGTTTCGATGATCCGAAAGGCTTCGATCTCGGAGGGGGTGAAATTATCATAGTAAGATTTAAGGATATCTTCTTCTTCTTCCATAGCAGGCCAGGCCTGCTCAACCACCGGCGCTTGATCTCCGGTAGCCTCCTTGCTTTGTTCCCCTTTAACAGCTTCTACGGGCTCTTCTCTCTTCAGCTCGATCTTCATCAACCAAGCATCCCCTTCCACGTTGTTGGAGGAAGGCAAAGACATGATGCCTGGCTCAACAGATCTGACCGAAAATAGCAAGAAAAGAAAACAGAAGATTTCTCCGCGAAACGGTGGTCAATAGGTTCGGGGGGTATATAAAGATCTTTTATCTTGGGAAACAAGCAAACTGGAGAAAAACGGAGTCCGGAAGGTACCCAAGGTGGGCAAAACCCACCTGGGCGCGCCCTGGTGTCTTGTGCCCACCAGGGTGACCTTCCCGGTAGTTTCTTATTTTCCTAATTTGTGTTATATTCCAAAACGGACAAAAAATATTTTTGCAGATTTTTTGGAGTTCGTTTACTTACCGTATCACGTACCTCCTCTTTTTTCACGATTCTGGAGTGTTCCGGAAGGTCTGTTTTATGTGTTCTTCCGGTGTCATAGTTTGGATAATATTGCTTTCAACATTAATGGGCGTACCTGAGATATAATGTTTTATTCATTGCCCATTAACAACCTTCGGGTTAGTACCTTCGGCATTATTTATTTTGATAGCTCCAGATCGATAAACTTCCTCGATACCATCGGGTCCTTCCCATTTGGAGAGAAGTTTCCCTGCAAAGAATCTGAAACGAGAGTTGTACAAAAGAACATATTCTCCAACTTTGAACTCATGCTTTTGGATTCTTTTATCATGTCACCTTTTAACTTTTTATTTAAATAACTTGGCATTTTCATAAGCTTGGGTTCTCCATTCATCTAATGAGCTAATATAAAATAACCTCTTTTCACCGGCAAGTTTGAAGTCATAGTTGAGTTCTTTGATTGCCCAATATGCTTTATGTTCTAACTCAAGAGGCAAATGACAAGCTTTTCCATAAACCATTTTATAAGGAGACATACCCATAGGATTTTTATATGCCGTTCTATAAGCCCAAAGTGCATCATCTAATTTCTTAGACCAATTCTTCCGGGACCTATTGACAATATTTTGCAAAATTAATTTTATTTCTCTGTTGCTAAGTTCAACTTGACCACTAGAATGAGGATGATAGGATGATGCAATTCTATGGTTAACATCATACTTGGCAAGCATTTTACGGAAAGCACCATGAATAAAGTGTGAGCCACCATCAGTCATTAAATATCTAGGGACTCCAAACCTTGGGAAAATAACTTCCTTAAGCATTTTAATTGAGGTGTTGTGATCAGCACTACTAGTTGGAATAGCTTCTACCCACTTAGTAACATAATCAACAGCAACCAAAATATGTGTATACCCATTAGAGGAAGGAAAAGGTCCCATGTAATCAAAACCCCAAACATCAAATGGTTCAACAGCAAGTGAATAATTCATAGGCATTTCTTGACGCTTACCGATATTACCTATTCTTTGACATTCATCATAAGATAAGACAAACTTACGAGCATCCTTAAAAAGAGTAGGCCAATAAAACCCAGACTGCAATACCTTGTGAGAAGTTCTGTCTCCCGCATGATGTCCTCCGTAAGCTTCGGAGTGACATTTCCATAGGATTTTTCCCTGTTCATGCTCAGGTACACAACGTCTAATAATACCATCTACTCCTTCTTTATAAAGATGTGGGTCATCCCAAAAGTAATTTCTTAAATCATAGAAGAATTTTTTATTTTATTGGTATGTAAAGCTAGGTGGTAAATATTTAGCAACAATATAATTAGCATAGTCAGCATACCAAGGAGTGTTATGAGAAACATTTATTACAGCTAACTGCTCATCAGGAAAACTATCATCAATAGGTAGTGGGTCATCAAGGACAATTTCAAGCCTAGACAAGTTATCAGCTACGGGGTTCTCTGCTCCTTTTCTATCAGTGATATGCAAATAAAATTCTTGTAGCAAGAGAACCCATCGAATAAGCCTAGGTTTCGCATCTTTCTTTTCCATAAGATATTTAATAGCAGCATGGTCAATGTGAACAATTACTTTTGAATCAACAATGTAAGATCTAAATTTATCACAAGCAAACACCACTGCTAGAAATTCTTTTTCAATAGTAGCATAATTTCTTTGTGCAATCTCTAGAGTTTTACTAGCATAATGAATAACATTTAGTTTCTTATCAACTCTTTGTCCTAGAACATCACCAACAGCATAATCACTAGCATCAAACATAATTTCAAAAGGCAAGTTCCAATCAGGTGGTTGAACAATAGGTGCAGAAATTAAGTCTTTCTTGAGTGTTTTGAAGGCTTCTAAACAATCATCATCAAAAAACAAAAGGAACATCCTTTTGCAAAAGATTTGTAAGGGACCTAGAAATTTTAGAAAAGTCTTTGATAAATCTCCTATAGAAACCAGCATGACCTAGGAAACTACGAATACCTTTGATATCTTTAGGACATGGCATTTTCTCAATTGCATCAACCTTAGCTTTGTCCACCTCAATACCTCTTTCAGAAATTTTATGGCCCAAAACAATACCTTCATTAACCATAAAGTGGCACTTCTCCCAATTCAAGACAAGATTTGTTTGCTCGCATCTCTGCAAAACTCGATCAAGATTGCTTAAACAATCATCAAAAGACTTCCCATAAACAGAAAAGTCATCCATGAAAACCTCAACAATCTTTTCACAAAAGTTAGAGAATATAGTAGTCATACATCTTTGAAAGGTAGCAGGTGCGTTGCAAAAACCAAAAGGCATACGTCTATAAGCATAAGTTCCAAAGGGACAAGTAAGAGTGGTCTTTTCTTGATCAGGTTGAGAAACAGGTATTTGTGAAAAACCAGAATATCCATCAAGGAAGCAAAAATGTGTGTGCTTAGATAATCTTTGTAGCATTTGATCGATAAAAGGCAGAGGGTAATGATCTTTTCTAGTTGCTTTGTTTAATTTTCTAAAATCAATTACCATTCTATAGCCTGTAACAATTCTTTGTGGAATAAGTTCATTCTTATCATTAGGAACAACAATAATACCTCCTTTCTTAGGGACACAATGAACAGGACTTACCATCTACTATCAGCTATAGGATAGATTATACCTGCTTCCAGAAGTTTTAATATTTCCGTTCTTACCACTTCTTTCATCTTTGGATTTAACCGACGTTGGTGATCAACAACGGGTTTAGCATCAGGTTCCATATTAATCTTGTGCTGACATAGAGTGGGACTAATGCCCTTTAAATCATCAAGAGTATATCCAATAGCAGCCCGGTGCTTCCTTAGAACTTTCAATAATCTTTCTTCTTCATGTTCTGAAAGGTTAGCACTAATAATAACAGGATATATCTTTCTCTCATCAAGATAATCATATTTCAAAGTGTCTGGCAATTGTTTTAATTCAAACATAGGATCACCTTTAGGTGGAGGAGGACCTCCTAGAGTTTCAATAGGCAAATTGTGTTTAAGCAGAGGACGTTGTTCAAAGAAAATCTTATCTATTTCATTTCTTTCATGCATATGTAAATCATTTTCATGGTCTAGCAGATATTGTTCTAGTGGATCAGTAGGAGGCACAGCAATAGAAGCAAGACCAATTATTTCATCCTTACTAGGCAATTCTTTCTTATGAGGTTTTCTGCTAAACTTGGAAAAATTAAACTCATGAGACTCACCACCAAAGCTAACACCGACAGTTTGTTTCTCACAATCTATTTTAGCATTAACGGTGTTTAAGAAAGGTCTACCAAAGCTAATAGGACAAAAGTCATCTTGTGGGGAACCAAGAACAAGAAAATCAGTAGGGTATTTTATTTTCCCACACAAGACTTCAACATCTCTAACAATCCCAGTTGGTGAAATGGTGTCTCTATTAGCAAGTTTAATAGTAACATCTATGTCTTCTATCTCCGCGGGTGCTATGTCATTCATAATTTCTTGATTTAAGGTATAGGGAATAGCACTCATGCTAGCACCTAGTTCACATAAACCATGATAACAGTGATCTCCTATTTTAACTGAGACAACGGGCATGCCAACAACGGGTCTATGTTTATCCTTTTTATCGGGTTTGGCAATTCTAGCAGCTTCATCACAGAAGTAAATAACATGCCCATCTGTATTTTCTTCCAGGAGATCCTTAACCATAGCAACACTAGGTTCTACTTTGATTTGTTCATCAGGTTTAGGTGTTCTAATATAACTTTTGTTAACCACAGTTGAAACTTTAGCATGCTCCTTCATCCTAACAGGGAAGGATGGTTTTTCAATATAAGCAGTAGGAACAACTGGATCAACATTATAAATAATAGTTTCATCTTTAGCTAGTACCGGTTCTTTAATTTCTTATTTAATAGGTGGGTGATATTTAAACCACTTCTCTTTAGGGAGATCAACATGAGTAGCAAATGATTCACAAAAGGAGGCTACTATCTCGGAGTCAAGTCCATATTTAGTGCTAAACTTTTGAAAAGCATCGGTATTCCTAAAAGATTTAACACAATCAAACTTAAGCTTAATACCTGACTCTTTACCTTCGTTGAGTTCCCAATCTTCAAAGTTGCGTTTAATTCTTTCCAAAAGATCCCACCGAAATTCAATAGTCTTCTTCATAAAAGAACCAGCACAAGAAGTATCAAGCATGGATCGATCATTATGAGAAAGCCGAGCATAAAAATTCTGGATAATAATTTCTCTTGAGAGCTCATGATTAGGGCATGAATATAACATTGACTTAAGCCTCCCCCAAGCTAGAGAGATACTTTCTCCTTCACGAGGCCAAAAATTATATATGTAATTCCGATCACGATGAACTAGATGCATAGGATAAATTTTTTGGTGAAACTCCAATTTCAATCGATTCCAATTCCAAGATCGAATACAATTGCATAGACTATACCATGCCAATGCTTTTGCCTTCAAATATAAAGGGAAAACCTTCTTATTAACTTCATCTATGGGTAAACCTGCAAGCTTAAACAATCCACAAATTTCTTCCACATATATCAAGTGCATATCAGGATGTTCGGTTTCATCTCCTGCATAAGGATTAGCTAGCAGTTGTTCTATCATACCCGAAGGAATTTCATATTCAATATTTTTAGTAGGTGCAGTAGGTTGAGGGGTAGCTAATTGTGGTTCCGGTCAAGGTGAAGATACCCCAAACAAACCCCTCAAAGGATTGTTTTCCATAGTAACAAGTGACAATAAATTTCAGCACGTAGTAATAATTTTTCCTTACCAATTTCCACTTACCAAGAGCGCTTCACTCCCCGGCAACGGCGCCAGAAAAGAGCCTTGATGACCCACAAGTATATGGGATCAATTGTAGCCTTTTTGATAAGTAAGAGTGTCGAACCCAACGAGGAGCAGAAGGAAATGACAAGTGGTTTTCAGAAAGGTAATGTCTGCAAGTGCTGAAATTGTAAGTAACAGAGTAGTTTTATAGCAAGATAATTTGGAACGAGCAAGTAACGATAGTAGTAACAAAAGTGCAGCAAGGTAGCCCGATCCTTTTGAGGCAAAGGACAGGCCAAAACGGTCTCTTATAATAAGCAAAGCGTTCTTGAGGGTACACGGGAATTTCATCTAGTCACTTTTATCATGTTGATTCGATTCATGTTCGCTACTTTGATAATATGATATGTGGGTGGACCGGTGCTTAGGTGCTGTTCTTACTTGAACAAACCTCCTACTTATGATTAACCCCCTCGCAAGCATCCGCAACTACGAGAAAAGTATTAAGATTAAATTCTAACCATAGCATTAAACTTTTGGATCCAATCGGTCCCTTACGGAATAGCGCATAAACTAGGGTTTAAGCTTCTGTCACTCTCGCAACCCATCATCTAATAACTACTCCACAATGCATTCCCTTAGGCCCAAATATGGTGAAGTGTCATGTAGTCGACGTTCACATGACACCACTAAGGGAATGACAACATACAGACTATCAAAATATCGAACACATATCAAGTTCACATGATTACTTGCAACAAGATTTCTCCCGTGACCTCAAGAACAAAAGTAACTACTCACAAATGATAATCATGCTCAAGATCAGAGGGGTATTAAATAACATATTGGATCTGAACATATAATATTCCACCAAATAAACCATATAGTAATCAACTACAAGATGTAATCAACACTACTAGTCACCCACAAGCACCAATCTATGGTTCCGGTACATAGATTGAACACAAGAGATGAACTAGGGTTTGATAGGAGATGGTGTTGTTGAAGATGTTGATGGAGATTGCCCTCCCCAAGATGGGAGAGTTGTTGGTGATGATGATGATGATGATTTCCCCCTCCGGGAGGGAAGTTCCCCCGACGGAATCGCTTCCCCGGAGGGCAAAAGTGCTCCTGCCCAAGTTCCGCCTTGAGACGGTGGCGCTCCATCCCGAAAGTCATCCCCTTATTTTTTTCTAGGTCAAAATGACTTATATACGAGAAGATGGGCACCGGAGGTGGGCTGGGCTGAGCACAACCCACCAGGGCGCGCCTGGGGGGCCTGGCGCGCCCTGGTGTCTTGTGCTCACCAGGTGCCCCCCTCCAGTGATCGATTAAAATTGGAGTTTCACCAAAAAAAATTATCCTATGCATCTAGTTCATCGTGATCGGAATTATATATATAATTTTTGGCCTCGTGAAGGAGAAAGTATCGCTCTAGCTTCGGGGAGGCTTAAATCAATGTTATATTCATGCCCCAATCATGAGCTCTCAAGCGAAATTATTATTCAGAATTTTTATGCTCGGCTTTCTCGTAATGATCAATCCATGCTTGATACTTCTTGTACTGGTTCTTTTATGAAGAAGACTACTGAATTCCGGTGGGATCTTTTAGAAAGAATTAAATGCAACTCTGAAGATTGGGAACTCGACGAAGGTAAAGAGTTAGGTATTAAGCTTAAGTTTGATTGTGTTAAATCTTTTATGAATACCGATGCTTTTCAAAAGTTTAGCACTAAATATGGACTTGACTCTGAGATAGTAGCCTCCTTTTGTGAATCTTTTGCTACTCATGTTGATCTCCCTAAGGAGAAGTGGTTTAAATATCACCCACCTATTAAAGAATAAATCAAAGAACCGGTAATAGCTAAAGATGAAACTATTATCTATAATGTTGATCCAGTTGTTCGTACTGCTTATATTGAAAAACCACCTTTCCCTGTTAGGATGAAGGAACATGCTAAAGTTTCAACTGTAGTCAACAAAAGTTATATTAGAACACCAAAACCTGATGAACAAATCAAAGTAGAACCTAGTGTTGCTATGGTTCAAGATCTCCTGGTTGAAAATATAGATGGGCATGTTATTTACTTCTGTGATGAACCTACTAGAATTGCTAAACCCGATGAAAAAGATAAACATAGACCTGTTGTTGGCATGCCTGTTGTCTTAGTTAAAATAGGGGATCACTGTTATCATGGTTTATGTGACATAGGTGCTAGCGTGAGTGCTATTCCTTTTACCTTATATCAAGAAATTATGAATGACATAGCACCCGCCGAGATAGAAGACATAGATGTTACTATTAAACATGCTAATAGAGACACCATCACACCACTTGGGATTGTTAGAGATGTTGAAGTCTTGTGTGGGAAAATAAAATACCCTACTGATTTTCTTGTTCTTGGTTCCCCACAAGATGACTTTTGCCCCATTATCTTTGGTAGACCTTTCTTGAACACCATCAATGCTAAAATAGATTGTGAGAAACAAACTGTCGGTGTTAGTTTAGGTGATGAGTCTCATGAGTTTAATTTTTCCAAGTTTAGTAGAAAGCATCATAAGAAAGAATTGCCTTGTAAGGATGAAATAATTGGTCTTGCTTCTATTGCTGTACCTCCTACTGATCCTTTAGAACAATATTTGCTAGACCATGAGAATGATTTACATATGCATGAAAGAAATGAAATAGATAAGATTTTCTTTGAACAACGTCCTCTGCTTAAACACAATTTTCCTATTGAAACTCTGGGAGGTCCACCTCCACCTAAAGGTGATCCGGTGTTTGAATTAAAATAGTTGCCAGACACTTTGAAATATGCTTATCTTGATGAGAAAAAGATATATCCTGTTATTATTAGTGCTAACCTTTCAGAACATGAAGAAGAAAGATTATTGAAAGTTCTAAGGAAGCACCGAGCTGCTATTGGATATACTCTTGATGATCTTAAGGGCATTAGTCCCACTCTATGTCAGCATAAAATTAATATGGAACCTGATGCTAAACCCGTTGTTGATCACCAATGTCGGTTAAATCCGAAGATGAAAGAAGTGGTAAGGACGGAAATATTAAAAATTCTGGAAGCAGGTATAATCTATCCTATAGTTGATAGTAGATGTGTCAGTCATGTTCATTGTGTCCCTAAGAAAGGAGGTATTACTGTTGGTCCTAATGATAAGAATGAACTTATTCCACAGAGAATTATTACAGGCTATAGAATGGTAATTGATTTTAGAAAATTAAACAAAGCAACTAGAAAAGATCATTACCCTCTGCCTTTTATTGATCAAATGCACATTTTTGCTTCCTTGATGGATATTCTGGTTTTTCACAAATACCTGTTTCTCAACCTGATCAAGAAAAGACCACTTTTACTTGTCCTTTTGGAACTTATGCTTATAGACGTATGCCTTTTGGTTTATGCAATGCACCTGCTACCTTTCAAAGATGTATGACTGCTATATTCTCTTACTTTTGTGAAAAGATTGTTGAGGTTTTCATGGATGACTTTTCTATTTATGGGAAGTCTTTTGATGAATGTTTAAGCAATCTTGATCGAGTTTTGCAGAGATGCGAGCAAACAAATCTTGTCTTGAATTGGGCGAAGTGCCACTTTATGGTTAACGAAGGTATTGTTTTGGGCCATAAAATTTCTGAAAGAGGTATTGAGGTGGACAAAGCTAAGGTTGATGCAATTGAGAAAATGCCATGTCCTAAAGATATGAAAGGTATTCGTAGTTTCCTAGGTCATGCTGGTTTCTATAGGAGATTTATCAAAGACTTTTCTAAAATTTCTAGGCCCCTTACAAATCTTTTGCAAAAGGATATTCCTTTTGTTTTTTATGATGATTGTTTAGAAGCCTTCAAAACATTCAAGAAAGCCTTAATTTCTGCACCTATTGTTCAACCATCTGATTGGAACTTGCCTTTTGAAATTATGTGTGATGCTAGTGATTATGCTGTTGGTGCTGTTCTAGGACAAAGAGTTGATAAGAAATTAAATGTTATTCATTATGCTAGTAAAACTCTAGACAGTGCTCAACGAAATTATGCTACTATTGAAAAAGAATTTCTACCAGTGGTGTTTGCTTGTGATAAATTTAGATCCTATATTGTAGATTCAAAAGTAATTGTTCACATTGATCATGCTACAATAAAATATCTTATGGAAAAGAAAGATGCCAAACGTAGGCTTATTCGATGGGTTCTTTTGCTACAAGAATTTGATTTGCATATCACTAATAGAAAAGGAACGGAGAATCCCGCAGCTGATAACCTGTCTAGGCTTGAAAATGTTCTTGGTGACCCACTGCCTATTGATGATAGTTTTCCTGATGAGCAATTAGCTGCAATAAATGTTTCTAATAGTACACCATGGTATGCTGACTATGCTAATTATATTGTTGCTAAATATTTACCACCTAGTTTCACATACCAACAAAAGAAAAAATTCTTCTATGATTTAAGACATTACTTTTGGGATGACCCACATCTTTATAAAGAAGGAGTAGATGGTATTATTAGATGTTGTGTACCTGAGCATGAACAGGGACAAATCCTACGGAAATGTCACTCCGAAGCTTATGGAGGACATCATGCGGGAGACAGAACTGCTCACAAGGTATTGCAATCTGGGTTTTATTGGCCTACTCTCTTCAAGGATGCTTGTAAGTTCGTCTTATCTTGTGATGAATGCCATAGAATAGGTAATATCGGTAAGCGTCAAGAAATGCCTATGAATTATTCACTCGCTGTTGAACCATTTGCAGTTTGGGGATTTGATTACATGGGAGCTTTTCCTTCCTCTAATGGGTATACTCATATTTTGGTTGCTGTTGATTATGTTACTAAGTGGGTAGAAGCTATTCCATCTAGTAGTGTTGATCACAACACCTCTATTAAAATGCTTAAGGAAGTAATTTTCCCAAGGTGTGGAGTCCCTAGATATTTAATGACTGATGGTGGTTCACACTTTATTCATGGTGCTTTTCATAAAATGCTTGCCAAGTATGATGTTAACCATAGAATTGCATCACCCTATCATCCTCAGTCTAGTGGTCAAGTTGAACTTAGCAATAAAGAAATAAAATTAATTTTACAAAAGACTGTCAATAGGTCCCGGAAGAATTGGTCTAAGAAATTAGATGATGCACTTTGGGCTTATAGAACAGCATATAAAAATCCTATGGGTATGTCTCCTTATAAAATGGTTTATGGAAAAGCTTGTCATTTGCCTCTTGAGTTAGAACATGAAGCTTATTGGGCAATTAAAGAACTCAACTATGATTTCAAACTTGCTGGTGAGAAGAGGTTATTTGATATTCGCTCATTAGATGAATGGAGAACCCAAGCTTATGAAAATGCCAAGTTATTTAAAGAAAAAGTTAAAAGATGGCATGATAAAAGAATCCAAAAGCCTGAGTTCAAAGTTGGAGAATATGTTCTTTTGTACAACTCTCGTTTCAGATTCTTTGCAGGAAAACTCCTCTCCAAATGGGAAGGACCCTATGTTATCGAGGAAGTTTATCGATCTGGAGCTATCAAAATAAATAATGCCGAAGGTACAAACCTGAAGGTTGTTAATGGGCAAGGAATAAAACATTATATCTCAGGTACGCCCATTAATGTTGAAAGCAATATTATCCAAACTATGACACCAGAAGAACACATAAAAGAAACCTTCCGGAACACTTCAGAATCATGAAAAAAAGGAGGTACGTGATACGGTAAGTAAACGGACTCCGAAAAATCTGCAAACATATTTTCTGTCTGTTTTGAAATATGACAAAAATTAGGAAAATAAGAAACTACCAGCAAGCCAGGCGCACCCAGGTGGGTTGTGCCCACCTCGAGTATCTTTCGGACTCCGTTTTTCTTCCGTTTGCTTGTTTCCCAAGATAAAAAATCTTTATATACCCATCGAACCTATTGACCATCGTATCGTAGAGAAATCTCCTATTTTCTTTTCTTGCTGTTTTCAGTCAGATCTGTTGAGCCAGGCATCATGTCTTCTCCTTCCTCCAACAACGTGGAAGAGGATGCTTGGTTGATGAAGATCATGCTGAAGAGAGAAGAACCCATAGAAGCCGTCAAAGGGGACAAGAGCAAGGAGGCTACCGGAGATCAAGCGCCGGTGGTTGAGCAGGTCTGGCCTGCCGAGGAAGAAGAAGATATCCTTAAACCTAACAATGATCATCTTAACCCCACCGAGATCGAAGCCTTTCGGATCATTGAAATGGTTCGTGTGCAAAATAAATATCTCACCCGTGAAAATATTCTGTTACAAGAGCACATCATCGCCCTCCGGAGCTTCATCCGTAGATTGGAGAATCTCTTGATCATGAAGGATAAGATTGCTACTTCATCACCACCACCTCATTCTTCATCACCAAAAGAAAATTGAGTATCGGGTATGGGCACTCCCCTTGGCTTGTGCCAAGCTTGGGGGAGGTGCCCCGGTATCGTATCATCTCCACTATCTTTTGCCTTTACTTATCTTAGTTCGATCCATAGTTATTTTTTGCTTTAGATGAATAAAAGTTTAGTTCGATCCTTTCTTTTCGAGAGCTTGCTTAGTGATCTATCTTTGTAATCGTGTGCGAGATATATAATAATGTTTAGTTTGAGTTTTGCTTTCTTTATTTTCATGTTCAATAAAAATAAAGGAAATAAATGAGAAATATCATATGCTAATCTTATGGTAAGTAATGACACCACATAAGGAAAAGTATAAGTAGAAAATTTTATTGGAGATTGACAAACATAGCATTGGTCAATGATGCAATTCATGAAAGAATTAATAAGGGAAGAGAAGATTTACATGCAAATACACTATCTTGGAAATCTTTTGTGATTGTGAGCCCCCATCAAACTATTATATGCCAAAATTGTTGACGTTGGACAAGGAAGACAATATAATGATTCATGTTTGTTCATATTCACATAGAAGTTACATTGTCATAGATCCTTCAACATGTGGTGCTTGCCCCCCATCTTTGCTAGCCAAAAATTCCGCACCAAGTAGAGATACTACTTGTGCATCCAAAAACCCTTAAACCCAAATCATATTTTCAAGAGTCCACCATACCTACCTAAGGATTGAGTAAGATCCTTCAAGTAAGTTGTCATCTGTACAATAAGGCAATACAAATTGCTTCTAAAAGTGTTAGATCATTTAGTGTAAGAGAAAATTGAGAGTTGTACGAACTTGTGGTGGCAAAGAATAAAAGCGACAGACTGCATAATAAAGGTTGCTATCATAAGGGGCAATATAACGTGACGTTCTTTTGCACTAAGCGATTGAGCATACAAACAAAAAAAGGCGCATGGCAACCTCTGCTTCCCTCTGCAAAGGGCCTATCTTTTACTTTTATGTATTTACTTTCATGCAAGAGTCAAAGTTTTTCTCTCTATTCCTTTTTATTTTTCTCTTTTGGTAAGCATCATGTGGTGAGGAAAGATCTAGGCACATATATCCAGTTGGATATGGGTAGTATGGGTTATTATTGTTGACATCACCCTTGAGGTGGATACGTTGGGAGGCAAAATTATAAGCCCCTATCTTTCTATTTGTCCGTTTGAAACGTTTTGCTCATGTGTATGCGGTGAGTGTTAGCAATCATAGAAGACTATATGATGGTTGAGTATGTGGACTTGCCTAAAGGCTCCGATACGTGACCCTTCCTGAAAAGATGATGAATTGTAGTTGCAAAGTTGACTGAGAACATAGTTTGTTGGTTTCCAATAGAGTTTATGCTTTATACTTCGATGTTGTGATGAATTGTTACTTATCTATGAGAAGTCTATGATAAAAATTCTATGATAAAAGTTCTATGTTAAAGTTTGTTGTTGTTATAATAATCTACATGATGCTACTACGTCCGTATTTTGTTTTTATCGACACCTCTCTCTCTCTAAGCATGTGGTCATTTTTTTCGATTTTGGTTTTTCGCTTGAGGACAAGCGAGGTCTAAGCTTGGGGGAGTTGATACGTCCATTTTGCATCATGTTTATCTACTGTTATTTATAATGGTTTTCTGCATAATACTGTTTTTTGGAGTAATTCTAATGCCTTTTCTCTCATAATATGCAAGGTACACACAAAGAGGGAGAATTCCGGCAGCTGGAAATCTGGACCTGAAAAAGCTACGTCAGGCTACCTATTCTGCACAACTCCAAATGAGATGAAACTTCACGAGGAATTTTTATGGAATAAATAAGAAATACTGGAGCAAATAACTATCGGAGGGGGGCCACCTGGTGAGCACAAGACACCAGGGCGCGCCAGGCCCCCCAGGCGCGCCCTGGTGGGTTGTGCTCAGCCCAGCCCACCTCCGGTGCCCATCTTCTGGTATATAAGTCATTTTGACCTAGCAAAAATAAGGAGAGGACTTTCAGGACGAAGTGCCATCGTCTCGAGGCGGAACTTGGGCAGGAGCACTTTTGCCCTCCGGCGGAGCGATTCCGCCGGGGGAACTTCCCTCCCGGAGGGGGAAATCATCGTCCTCGCCATCACCAAGAACTCTCCCATCTTGGGGAGGGCAATCTCCATCAACATCTTCAACAGCACCATCTCCTCTCAAACCCTAGTTCATCTCTTGTGTTCAATCTTTGTACCGGAACTATAGATTGGTACTTGTGGGTGACTAGTAGTGTTGATTACATCTTGTAGTTGATTACTATATGGTTTATTTGGTGGAAGATTATATGTTCAGATCCAATATGCTATTTAATAACCCTCTGATCTTGAGCATGATTATCATTTGTGAGTAGTTACTTTTGTTCTTGAGGTCACGGGAGAAATCTTGTTGCAAGTAATCATGTGAACTTGATATGTGTTCGATATTTTGATGGTATGTATGTTATTATTCCCTTAGTGGTGTCATGTGAACGTCGACTACATGACACTTCACCATATTTGGGCCTAAGGGAATGCATTGTGGAGTAGTTATTAGATGACTGGTTGCGAGAGTGATAGAAGCTTAAACCCTAGTTTATGCGCTATTCCGTAAGGGACCGATTGGATCCCAAAGTTTAATGCTATCGTTAGAATTTATTCTTAATACTTTTCTTGTAGTTGTGGATGCTTGCGAGGGGGTTAATCATAAGTAGGAGGTTTGTTCAAGTAAGAACATCACCTAAGCATTGATCCACCCACATATCAAATTATCAAAGTAGTGAACACAAATCAAACCAACATGGTGAAAGTGACTAGATGAAATTCCCGTGTACCCTCAGGAACGCTTTGCTTATCATAAGAGACCGTTTTAGCCTGTCCTTTGCCTCAAAAGGATTGGGCTACCTTGCTGCACTTTTGTTACTACTATCGTTACTTGTTCGTTACAAATTATCTTGCTATCAAACTACTCGTTACTTATAATTTCAGTGCTTGCAGAAAATACCTTGCTGAAAACCACTTGTCATTTCCTTCTGCTCCTTGTTGGGTTTGACACTCTTACTTATCGAAAGGACTACGATTGATCCCCTATACTTCTGGGTCATCAGTAAATACTAGTCGATCAGTCTGTCTGCCACGATGAATCGTGGCCGACTAAGGAGCGGTAGCAATTCAGGCAGTCCAGTCAAAACCGTGTACACATACGTACATCCAAATGCCAAAAAATACGGCCACGTACGTACATACGGGCGGGGTCTCGAACGCGTACATACGCATATGTACAGCCAGGGCTCGTGTACATGGAGAGGCAACGGACGGCAGCAACAGCGTCCTGTTCATCGGAAGCCAACCGGCTGGGTCAGAATGGAGAAACTGCATCGTGTTCATCGGGAGGCAACGGAATGCGTTGTGTTCATCGGGAGGCAACGGAATACGTCGTGTTCATCGGGAGCCAATCGGCTTGGACGGAACAGCCGAAATGAGGTCTGGCGTACCGCAGAACGGAGGAAACGGGCCTTCTGTTTGACCACGTACGGTCAAAACAGGGTCCTGTTCATCGGGAAGGGTCTGGTGTACCACAAAACGGTGGAAACGGACTTCTGTTTGAGTGCCTACGGTCGAAACGGGGTCCTGTTGATCGGGAGGGGTGTGGCGTACCGCAAAACGGAGGAAACGGACTTGTGTTGGGGTGCCTACAGTCGAAACGGGGTCATGTTCATCCACTGTCTACTGCCTCGCTCCAGCCTCCACGGGCTACTGTTCATCCACCATCGACCTCCTCCAGCCTCCACGGGCTATTGTTCATCCACGGCTACTGTTCATCCAGTCTCCACCAGCTACTGTTCATAGAGCCTCCATGGGGTCCTGTTCATCCACCCCCAACCGGCTGGGGTGCGGTGGCCTCATCGGGGTCCTGTTCATCCAGCGGCAATGGCCTACTACCACGGGGTCATGTTCATCCAACCCCCACTAGGAACTGTTCATCCAGAGCCAACCAACCGGCTCGACTCACCACGTCTCGACTTGTTCTATGTACCACGCGCACAGTAGCAACGGTCACTGTTCATCGAGAGGCAACCCAACACCGGCTGGCTACGTCTCACATGGGGGCTCGATCGGCTTTAGTAAGCAGCAGTAGTGATCGATCGCTCGGTTCAGTTAGCAGCAGTAGCGAAGGAATCGCTCGGGTTCAGTCAGCAGCGAATGACTCGCTCGGGTTCAGTTAACAGCCAAGGGATCGATCGCTTGGGTTCAGTAACATGCGATCGCTCGGGTTCAGTTAGCCAGCGCCTCACACACACGCACGTACATGAGAGAAACGCACAAACCTCCGTGTATCGCTCGGCCCCGACCACCCACCGTAACTGGGAACTCCCCGATATTTTCCTCGCCCTCGCTTCTACCATGATTTTTTCCATCATGGACGGCCCAAAGAATGTCATGCAGCTGCGTCTCCGGCCCGCCCAGGATGAAAAGCCCATTGTCTATCTTGATTTTTTGTCATAGAAGTAGGAGCCCACCACATCTATGATGATACATGCTTTTGTCACAATTATCGTCATAGGAGTGTCATAAGCATGACAGGAAAAAAATTCGTTCGGCCCAAAATGTCACGGATGTGTCTTTTTTTTGTAGTGATACCTTGCTGCAATTTTTTGTTACTTATTTTATTTCATATTTTATCGAGATCTATTTATCCAATCTACTACAAAATAATCTATCTTTTTACCGTGGAGGGATTGACAACCCCTCTTACGCGTCGGGTTGCAAGTATTTGTTCTTTGTGTGCAGGTACCATTTACATAGTGTTGCTTGGTTCTCCTACTGCATTGATACCTTGGTTTCATAACTGAGGGAAATACCTACCATAGTTGTGCTGCATCATCCCTTCCTCTTTGGGGAAATACCGACGTAGTTCAAGCAACATCAAGGGCTAATAAACTTTCATAATAAGTATGTGAGTTCTTTATGACTAATGTGAGTCCATGGATTATACGCACTCTTATCCTTCCGTAATTTGCTAGCCTCTTCGGTGCCGCGCATTACCCTTTCTCACCTCGAGAGTTAGCGCAAACTTCGCCGGTGCATCCAAACCTCGTGATATGATACGCTCTATCACACATAAGCCTCCTTATATCTTCCTCAAAACAGCCACCATACCTACCTATTATGGCATTTCCATAGTCATTCTGAAATATATTGTCATGCAACTTCCACCGTTACATTTTCATGACATACATATTCATTATCATATTGCTTTGCGTGATCATATACCTGACATACACTACTGTAGGTTGGTCCAAATGCGACAGTCCAATCAGAGACCCTTGGCCAAAACTGTGTGCGATGCATTAATCACAAACGGTGATGTAATAAAACTGTCAAAAAAGAAACAAAACATTTGCGATGGCGGTGACATCAAACACGGTTCGGATTAGATTTGCGTGTGTGATGTGTGGCAAACGGTTAATCCAGCAGAACTATTTGTGATGAGGCAGAACAACAGAAACGAGCAGCCAGATGAGGGTGTGTATGATATACGGCATATAGTTCACTAGGATGAACTGTGTGCGATTAGGCAACACAATAGAAACGGTTAGCCAGATCAAGGTGTGTGCGATGGAGGGCATACAGTTCACTCGGATGAACTGTTTGCGATGAGCCAAGACAACAGAAATAGTTCAACTAAACAAGGTGTGTGTGATACGCGGCAAACAGGTCCGTAATCAGAAATGTGTGTGAAGACCAATAATAACACAGAGGATTGCTACTAATGAGCCGTGTGATTTGCTCTGTCTACGATTGTTGCTAACACAGAGTCGGGCGGGACGCGAGCAAAGCGCGTCGTGGCTGCCTCAACCACGAGCAACCACATGCATAGAGCAGTTGAACACGCAAGGAATGATCATCTACAAGCCAGCCGGCAGTTGCGTCATTGCGTAGAGAGCGGCCCTGTGCTACTACCTCCGTCTTGGTCTATTAGTCCCCTTTATATTCTGTGCCATATTTTGACCTTAAATTTAACCAACAAAAAGTTAATGCATGTTATTAAAATTATATAATTGGAAATTATGTTCAAATACGAATCCAACGATCTAATCTTTGGCAACATGCATTCGTATTTTATTAGTTAAATCCTACTTATAAACCAGGACGAGGGTAGTAGGTAATAAAATCGCAAAAGTTTTTTTTATTAACCGTATGTGTGTAACACCCCAAAAATTTAATCATGTTTTTACTAAATAAACATTTGGCTAGAAATAAAATTTTGAAGTACATTAAGTCCTTTGTTATTTTCGGAGTATTTTCCGCCCTCTGTTTTTCAAAATTCTTCCCTCCATATGGAATTTTTTTTTAAAAATGTTGTGGCTTTGGGAGTTTTCTTAAACCATTTCATTTATATTTTAATAACAGTAGGAATTATTTTCATAATAAAAATTGCCCCAAAACAATTCTTTTAATAGCTATTTCTATATTTTAAATGCCTCTGTTGCACTACAACTATTTTAAATAATTGTTTTTAAAATTCCACAAAAATTGTGGGAGGTCATGTGATGCCTATAGGTCACTTTTATGCAAAAACCCTTCTTGGTGTTTTGAAAATTTTGAGTGAACCAACCTCTTTTCATTTCTGTCCTGTTTTTGACTTTGCACTACAACCCCTATTTTCCTTGCTCCATTAATTCTGAATTTTTTTCCACTTATAGTCCATCCAACCAAACCCTTAAGTCCAAAATTTTAGCTCCATTGGAATCATTTTAGTTCACCAAATATTCTTCTAAAGTTTCTGTCCAGAACTGAAATTCACCAAAACTTGCACTAGCAAGTTCTTCTTTTTGCCAATCCAACTCCACCATCCTCTCTACCATTCAATGAGACACCATCCTGGCAATTTATACACCTAACAAAGTTGCCTGGCTAGCTCTAACATTCTGTTGAACAGCTTGAGGACATGATAGAAATCTAGCATCCTTCTAAACAGCAAACACCATTTGATCCTATGGCCAAACCAGAATGCCTATCATCTTTTTCATCCCATAAAATACCACCCTGCCAAGTTTCATAATCAACAAAGATCTCTAATTGCCTCTAGCATTTCTTCAAGCAGGTTGTGGGCGCGTCCAGAGCGCCTGGACTGCAACCGACGGCGCCCGAAGCCGTGCACCCCAGCTTCACCTCCCCTGGCTCCCCTCCGTGCCCAAGCCGCCACCTGCAACCTCCCCGCACCCCCTCCTTGTCGCTTGGCGCCGGCCAGCCACCGACCCAAGCCGCCGCCATCGTGTCCCACCCAGATACGCCACAGCCCAGCGCCGCCACCCGTCACGGTCAGCACCGTCCAGGGGCACCTGGCCCAATCCGCAGCTGCCAGCAAGCCTCCTCCTTAACTCCCAACCGCCTGAGCCACCGTCGTCCATCACCGACCACGCCAACCACCATCAATCGCCGCCGCCGTTGTGACTTCTCTAGGAAGCCACGGAACCGCCTCCCCGGCGCTATAAAAAGGGGCCCCGAGCTCACCCCTACCCTCACCACTTCTCCCCCTTCCCCCTGTAAGCTCCCCAAGCAACCAGACGACCAGGGGAAGCCGTCTTCTTCCCCTCCGATGACCATGGTATCCGCCACTGTCTCGATGGTTCCGAGCCAACCAGGGCCTCACCCTCTCCACTGCCACCACCAAAAGATTCCTCTTGACCCCATGGATCCATCCCCGCTGCCAATTTCGCCGGAGGTTGCCCATAGACGAAACGCCCAAAACGCCTCCGCCGGAGTCCTCGGGAAGACCTCATCGCCGGTGACCTCGTACTCCTCCTCGATCGTTCCCTACCTCCACAGATTCGCCGTGATCCCCTGAGTACGTGGATGGCCTCAGATCCCCGAGAGGTGCCTCCTATCGCCGACAATCATCGCCGGTGTGCCTTCTCTGTTTGGTCAAGGAAGAGGAGGGAGAAGGCCAGTTGACCGGGGTCAAATCCGACAGGCGGGACCCGCTCGTCGGTTACTGGAGGTCCATGCCAGCGTGGATAAGTGGAGACGGTTTTCGCTTAATCCGTCTTCGCACGCGGAAGGCGGAACTCCAGCACTACGCCATCGACGTCGGCAGTTTTTCGCGCAGCCGAAGCAACTGGGCTCGGCCCAGCGATGTCGTACAGCTAAAACGCGCATAGGGCGTTCCTCAGTCTTTTCTTTATCTTTTTCCAGCAATATTCAAATAATTCCTCAGTGACCATTTCGAATCCAAATCCAGTGTTTCAAATTTCTAAATGCTTCTAAATTCATGCTCTATTATTCCATCTTAGGTGAACATTTTACCTAAGCTGTATCTCCACTATATCAATTAAATAGTACTTTCAATCATTTATTCCATCCTAGATTTGCTCTAAGTAATTCATCTGGACTCCAAATAAATTGATTCTTTTTCTGTTATTTTTCATTTTTCATCTAGTTTATTTTAGGATTTATTTCAAAAATATTTGAAACAAATTTTTTCATTGTTTCTGCTATATGAGGTAATTCAAATATTTTTGAAAATAGGAAAAATGGAGGGAAGAAACTTTTCAAACTTTTGGAATGCACCCAATATCTCTGCATACTAAAGGCAAGCATCTTGAACACTTGATATGGTGAATTGCATGGTTATATTGTTTGCAAGAATAAATGAAGTCATACATAGGTTGAGTTTGAATAAAAATTTGCATGCATGTAGTGATGGCATGTTTCCTCATACCTTGCATTGTGTGTTGTCATGACTAACTTGCAGGTGCAGGTATAAGTAAAATACAGTACCGGCAGAAGGGTGACCACGTTGGAGCGTGATCATGCCTTGGTTGTTATGCATGTTGGAGCGTGCAAGGGTTGTGGCCCTGTTTGATATTGCTGTTGAAAGAATACTTTGTTGAGCTAACCACTGCAGGAAAACTTGAACCTCCTGAGTCGACCGTAGATCGAGTCTTGTTCCGGTAACCCCCATACTTGATTCATGCTACCACTTGTCCCTGCCATAGGTAGGGTGCGGTCTAGTAAGTTGCTAACCCCTTTCCGTGCACACACCATACAGAGGGCCACGATGAGGGTTTCCCAGGGATCCGGGACTACATCCTGTCATCGGGTCAGGGGGCATGGGTGTTTCTAGTTGTGACTGAGAGGGGGGCACCCCTTGGAATCCACGCGTATTAATAGTGATGCCATGCAGGACGTTGGGTCTCTCCGTCTCAGAGTTTTCTTGAACGATGCTTTGGGTGATTCCTAGCATCCGGAAAGTTAATCTGGTGTGTGCTGGTCAGGTGTGTTTTCAACCCAAAGACCATAATGGGAATTAGTCAGTGTCACGGTACTGACTAAAGAAATCCTATACTTGTGGGTAAAGAGTACACCCTCTGCAGAGTTTTAAACCTATTCGAATAGCCGAGTCCGCGGTTAAGGGCTACAGTCTGGGTTGGTCAAGTGTCGGTCTTAGTGTCGGTCTCTGGAGCAAAAAAATTAAATTGAGCATGAACTATTTTGCAGGATATTGTTGACATCACTAACAAAGTCATGGTTATTTTGAATACTTTTGCTGTGAATATTTTTATGGTTATGCATATTATTGAGGACAAACCCGTTTCTCTTATTTTATATTTCCTGAGTGTCTCAGGGGCTGGCTAGACTACCACGGGCCCTCAACTTTATTTTCAAGACCTCTCGTGGCGTCCCTCGAGTTTACAGGCGGTCCCGCCACTACTCTTGGGGACACCCGATTGGCATTTCTCTTCAAGTCCGACCGTGGCGTCACTTGACACCCGACTAGCATTTCTTTTCAAGACCTCTCGTGGTGTCGCCTGAGTTCTCGGATGGTCCTGTCTCGTCCGATTTCTCTTTTAGACACCCATTTGGCATTTCTCTTCAAGACCTACCGTGGTGTCATTTTAGACATCCGACTGGCATTTCTTTTACTTTGCTGAGTGTCACTTGGGCTGGCTAGACTACCCGTGGCATTCATTTGCTTTATTTCTAATAAGTTTGATCATAACTAACATGCCATGTTCATGATCATATCATTTTATTGTCATGATTTAAATTTTAGTCAACATGAGCATGTGCATACAGCTTGGCTCATCATGATCATATATTCTATCTGCTGCATTCGGTATATCTTTTGTTCAGGATGTTTGCGAGTACATTCAAACGTACTCACAGGCTTGTCCCTGGCTATTTACTTGGCCAGGTTAGGAGTTCTACGAGGACTACCTCAGCGACATCCGTGCGGAGCCTAGGATAGCAGCCATGCGGATAGGAATTATCCGGGTCAGCTGTTCCTGTGGGAATGGAGCCCCATCGACGTTGGAGAACCACGAGCCAATTCCGTCATCCACCACCAGATATCAGTGTTGTATCATTTGACCTTTATGGTCTTGTATTCAATTCTTGTAATAGCTTGGTATTTTGTAACAAGGACGTGTCCACCAGTAACAGTAATCCTGGGCTGGTGATGACATGAGGGGTTAATTTCTGGGATTTCGTGTCCCGGCCCCGACAATGTGTATGTGTCCTTTCGTCCTCCTCTCGCATGTCTTGTCACCCCGCTGCCGCAGACGGCTTCGAGCCCAAGCTTGAGCAGCGCGCGGGGGCGTTCTTTTGGCCAAACGGTGGTGAGCCCGTTCCCGCGCAACCGCGCAGGTTCCCGCGCAAGCTTCCCGCCCAACTTGGTGAAATCCCCCAAAATCCCAATGCTTACCAGCCTGCTATATAAACCCTCATGGCCGGCGAGTCCTGCATCACATTTTTCCCTCCCTCCCTGTAGCTTATCTCGCCTGCTTCTCCCACAATCGCCAATGGCACTGGTCCGTCGTCGTCGCTTAGCCTCTCCGCCATCATCAGAGGACAACTCCAGCTGGGAGGCTACACCACGGTGGCGGCTCAGTCTTGGGCATAATGTAGTGCGCATGGCGTCCCTGTTGGGTGTGCGCGAAACACCCACCACACGCTCCGCCGCCGCTGCCCGTCGGCACTGTTGCCGGCCGCCGTTGCCACCACCCCACCATCTACCGTAGTGGCTACCACACCACCGTCGAAAGCCAAGGCCATCGCCCTCTCCGCCACCGCCGCCCGAAAGCGGGAGGTGGCCGTCGTGGCCGCCACCCCACTGCCGGCCACTATGGCCATCACCCGCTCCGCCACCGCGGCCTGAAGGCGGGAGGTGGTGGTCGTGGCTGCCACCCCATCATCGGCCGTTGTGGCCACCAGCCCACCTTCGACCACCGGGGTCATCACCCGCTCCGCCACCGCCGCCCGAAGGCGGGAGGTGGAGGTGGAGGCCCGCATGTACATTAGCGAACATGCGCGCTACATCGAGTTCCTGTGGGACAAGGAGGAGCGCCTCGTCAAGCACGCAAAGAGCCTAACTGCCGCCGTGGCTGTAGCACACGCCGACGCAGAGGCGAGGAATCAGGAGATCTACGAGGAGTCCCGCCGCTTCGAGAGGGGTCGTCTGGAGTGGCAGAGGTCCTTCGAGGTGAGCGTCGCTGAAGGTGCAGCAGCGGCAGGCATCGTATTGCAGTTGTCCAGCTCGTCGGTAGGCTCCTCCTCCTCTGCCTCTTACTAAGCGCGCTTGGCAGAGGAGAGGCTGCCGAAAGTAGTACAAAGACCCTCCGTAGTAGTAGTATTTAGGGGCTATTTTGTTCAGTTCATCTGACTATAGATGTGGTGGAACTGTACAACGTACTTAAAATTAGCTAGTATGTATAGTTGAACTAGCTATTTCAGTACGTGGTTGGCAACAATTGGGGAAAAGTTTGGTCGGTTCAGCTGTCGAGTTGAACTGTTTGTATAAAAGAACGACTGCTTAATCTATGAATGAAATCTATGCTTAATTACTGAATTTTAGTTGCAAAAATTAGATAGTGCTAGTGATTTCTAGCTGCATATTTTGACAAATGGCAGTGTTACAAGATTGACAAATGGCAATTTTACTAGATCAACAAATGCCAATCTTTCCAGTATGACAAATGGCAATATACCCAATATGACAGATGCAAATCTTACCAAATTGTCTATACGTGTGGTTGCACACGGGTCATCCGAAAAAATCGTTTGCGTTGAAGGGAGGTACAAATCCTGCTTGTCAGATTTTCTCTTGGCTTAGCGCCAAAGTCTCGCTTTGCATATCGTATTCAATCTGAACCGTTTGCATTGAAGAGATGCACAAATCCTGCGCAGCGAATTTTCCCTTCGCTTACTGGGGAAGACCATAGCTCTCACTTTGCATACGGGTGTTCTATCTAACATGTTTGCGAACAAGAGTTGCACAAATCCTGCTCGGCACATTTTCCCTTGGCTTACTAGGGAAACTGTCGGTTTACATACGAGTGTTCTATCTAAAACGTTTGTGACCAAGAGTTGCACAAATCCTGCTCGGCACACTTTCCCTTGGCTTCCTGGGGAAGCTGTCGGTTTGCATACGGGTGTCCTAACTAAAACGTTTGCAATGAGTGTTTTATATTTAAAAACCATTGACGTTTTTTAAGAAAATCATTTGATAAGTCTGTACATTCAGAGAGAAAGATGCAAGTTCATTCAAACCATATCTTTCATTCAGTCACACTGCGAATTTATATTCATATGATCGAGATACAGTATTAAACCCAACTGGAAGACAAGTGGCAGATGATCCTTCTGCGACATGGCGTTGGTGGAGGTCTTGGAGAGGGGAATGGGAGGTGAACAATAAGGTTGCCCGTATTAAACTGCGGCTTGGGTGCCATTAATGGAGAGGATGCGAGCAAGGCGGGCGGCCATGGAAGTCAAAGGGCTCGCTTCCCCTTGAGCTTGTGCGGCATACAACTCGCACACTTCCCGGTGAGCCTGCGCATTGGAGTACAGCTCACACACCTCCCGTTCAGTCAAGCACCTGTCCGCACAGAACCTCCTAGCCATTAAAAGAGTGAGGCGTGGCGTCACGTGAATGATTAGCAGAACGCACATGATTTAAATTATACAAAACTTTTGAGATGTTAAAATGGCAGCTATTTGTTTCAAAATACCTTTGTTGGCTGTTATTCGAGTGCGCCTTCTCTCAAAATGGACACAAAAAATACCATAGCATGTCGGGTGCCATTCCATGATAGCATGCCAAGTTTCATGAATTTCAGACAAGTTTTGGATTTACTAGAATTTAAAAACAAAGTATCTCAACATTTTGCCGGCAATCAACGGTGCCCTGGTGTTTGAAATTCATTCCCATTTCTTGCATGGGACCTAAGCATGCACCCAAGGACACACATTTGATTTTCAACCCATTTTTCTGCACTGGAGCATGTGCATGTAGTTCAAATTTGAATTATGCACATAAAATGCCTAGAAAATCTAGTTAATGTATAAAAATGTCGTAGCGAACCCCAATAAATCCCAAAAATTGACACAACACTCCTGTTGTTTTATGTTGACACTAGAAAAAATTTCAAAGGAAGAAGAGGTAGTGGATATCATTTCGTCCCCAAAGGTGGCACGTTCCCTACCAAAACCATCAGGCTTGTTGTGAGAAGCTCTGATTTGCGAGAAGCTTATACCCAAACCTGCCCCAAGTGGGACAAAAGTTTTACCACAACATGTTGATGCCGCTACATGATAGCATGCCAAGTTTCATGAATTTCAGACGAGTTTTGGATTTACTAGAATTTAAAAACAAAGTATCTCAATGTTTGTGGCCGAGCGACGGTGGCAAGGTGCTTGACATTCATTCCCATTTCTTGCATGGGACCTAAGCATGCACCCAAGGACACATATTTGATTTTTCAACCAATTTATATGCACTGGAGCTTGTGCATGTAGTTCAAATTTGAATTATGCACATAAAATGCCTAGAAAACCCAGTTAATGTCTAAAAATGTCCAAACAAACCCCCAAAATTCCAAAATTTAACACAACACTCCTGTTGTTCTATGTTGACACTAGAAATTTTTTGAAAGGAAGAGGAGGCAATGGATATCGTTTCGTCCCCAAAGGTGGCACGTTCCCTACCGAAACCACCAGGCTTTGCTGTGAGAAGCTTATACCCAAACCTACCCCAACTGGGACAAAAAATTAACCACGACATGTTGACGCTGCTCCATGATAGCATGCCAAGTTTCATGAATTTTAGACGAGTTTTGGATTTACTAGAATTTAAAAACCATGTATCGCAATGTTTGCGGCCGAGCGACAGTGGCAAGGTGTTTGACATTCATTCCCATTTCTTGCATGGGACCTAAGCATGCAACCAAGGACACATATTTGATTTTTTCAGCCAATTTATATGCACTGGAGCATGTGCCTGTAGTTTAAATTTGAATTATGCACATAAATGAATAGAAAACTCAGTTAATGTATAAAAATGTCCAAACGAACCCCAAAAATTCCAAAATTTAACACAACACTCCAATTGTTCTATGTTGAGAGTAGAAAAAAAATTAGAAATCAAGAAGAGGCAACGAATATCATTTTGTCCAGAAAGGTGAAACGTTCCCTAACGTAACTATGAGGCTTGTTTTGAGAAGCTCTGATTTGTGACAAGCTTATACCCAAACCTGCCCCAAATGGGACAATATTTTTACCATGGCATGTTGATGCCGTTCCATGATATCATGTCAAGTTTCATGAATTTCAGATGAGTTTTCGATTTACTAGAATTTTAAAACCATGTATCTCAATGTTAGCGGCCGAGCGACGGTGGCAAAGGTGTTTGACATTCATTCCCATTTCTTGCATGGGACCTAAGCTTGCAACCAAGGACAAACAGTTTATTTTTCAACCCGTTTATATGCACTGGAGCATGTCCATGTAGTTCAAATTTGAATTATGCACATAAATGCATAGAAAACTCAGTTAATGTATAAAAATGTCCTAGCGAACCACGAAAAATCCCAAAAATGACACAACACTCCTGTTGTTCTATGTTGACACTAGAAAAATTTTGAAAGCAAGAAGAGGCAACAGATATCGTTTCGTCCACAAAGGTGACACGTTTCCCTACCGGAACCATGAGGCTTCTTGTGAGAAGCTCTGGTTTGTGAGAAGCTTATACCATAACCTACCCCAAATGGGACAATAGTTTTTACCCCAGCATGTTGATGCCATTCCATGATAGCATGCCAAGGTTCATGAATTTCAGACGAGTTTTGGATTTACGAGAATTACAAAAGCAAGTACCTCAACGTTTGCCGGAGAGCCACGGTGCCGTGGTGTTTGAAATTCATCCCCATTTCTTAAATGGTACATAAGCATCAACCCATGGACACATATATGATTTTACAACCCATTTTGGTGCACCAGAGCATGTGCATGTAGTTTAATTTTGAAATGTGCACCTGAAATTCCTAGAAAACCAAGTTAATGTACAAAAATGTCCAAATGAACCCTGAATAATTCCAGTTTTTTTGATGACACACATATAGTTGCATGTTCACTGCAGATAAAAGTTCTAGCAATTCAAACACCCTCCTTTGCCGCTGTGACCCCATTATGTAATTCAAATCAAGACGAAAAATCAGGTAGAACGCACACATTTAATTATCACCAACCGTGTGAGATGCAGCACAAAATATCTTGGAGCACCGTCGGAGTATAGTACGCATATGGCTTACGCGAGAAGGTACGTTGACTACAGTCCACAGCCGGCGTGTCAAGCATACTAGCTCACTCCCCAAATATCATTTCATTGTTCAATCATCGCTGGTGAAAGATGGGGACGTGGACCCACTTCATGAGGGCAACTTCGGCGGCCCACTCCAGCGAGAGTGCGGCTGCAGCCGCCAGGCGCATGCTAACAAGGTTCGTGAGCGCGGCCGCAATCTGCGACCGGGCGGCCAAGGCAGCCCAAACGGTCGTTGTTGCTTCTCAGGTGGCGGCAGCAACATCTGCCTCGGGGATAGCAACTGGCGAGAGCGGCACATCAGTTGTTCGTTCCACAGTGGCGGCCTTAGCCCTGATGGATGCCGCCCACGACCATGTCGAGGCCACCCACACCCAGCTTGTGGTGGTGACAGCACAAATCGAACGAAGCTTCTCCGACAATGGTCGGCAACCCACGGCCGAAGAGTTGGCAATCGCCGAGAGCGTTCGAGCAGCCATCCGTTCCTCTGCAGCATACCTTGCCACGACGGAGCCCGTCCAAGCCCAGATCGCGACCGCCCACGCCCAGCTCGTGGCGGCCTTTTCCAAAGAGATGGCTGACGCGGATGGCGAGATGCTTGCCGAGTATGGTGTGATGGATGCCATGGGGCCCCTTCCCCAGGAGATCGTCGGGCGCGAGCTGGACATGGAGGAGGCGGTGAAGATCGACGAGCACCAGGTGTAGTAGTACTCTTTGTTTTGTTTAATTAAGAGCGCCAGTCTTTAATTTGTTAGAGTAATGTTTAGGTTAGCTAGCTCTGTTTAATTGCTAAAATTGCTCGATTAAGAAGTGTGGGTGTGCTGTACTCTCCTTTGTGTACCCAAATTATGCAATGATGTGGATGACCACTGTAACCAGGGAAATTCGAACCAAAATTTTTGACGTTCAAACTCATCACACACGGGTTAAGCTATATGAATCATTTGTGATGTTCACATATCGTACACAGTGCTGAATAAGGGACCGTGTCTGATGACACTTTGCGCGCCAGTTTTTTCGCTGCACCACCAAAATTTTCGGCTTCCGCAGAAATATCTACCTCCCCGCCCCCTCCCCCTTACCAAAAGCCACATTTCCCCTGTTTCTGCCTTCCTTTTCAAGTTGAAACCTTCACTCCTTGCTTGCAGCGCCGCCTCCTTGCCGGTGACCCTCCTTCACGCTGCCCGGCCTCGTCGATCCAGGCAGGTAATCCACACCCGTCCCCCATCCTCCTCCTCCTTCCACATCCCACATGCCCCGACCATCGGCGTGACACCTTCCACCCATATCATCGACTCCTCCCTCGAATAAGTGCCGCCCTAAGCCATGGTGCATGCAGTATAGCCAGGAGCTCAAGGAGCATTTGGCAGTGGAGAAGCAAATCGCGGCCGCACGCGCGAATGAGGTCGTGATGGCTTCCATTCGTCCCGACCCCCAGATCTTGGAGGAGCACCTCGCCGTTGAGGCCACCGTCGATGCCTCGCGCGCCGACACCGTGACGCGGTTGGCTGCTTTCAATGACAGTTCGTGGCGTTTCCTCGAGGCCACCGTCGGTGCCTTCGACGAAGACTATGAGGTGTTTTCTCAGCGTGCCCGTGCTTACCTCAACTCGTGAGGCAGCAGGTTGGTGCCCAGAGCGGCTCAGGTAACTGATCACTACGACGAGGGCACCCATGATGTGGAGGCCTCACCCTCTTCCATGTCCAAGGAGCCAATCATCATCGATATCTCCGACGATGAGGAGTAGCTTGTCTTATTAGCTCACTATAAGGACCTATGTTCAGTTTGCTAGCTATGCCAGTTAAGCATGCTCGGTTTACCCGTTGCATGTGCTACTCCTGCCTTTCCTTAACAAATTCTAGTGAATTGTCCTATCTACTTTTACTATGCAATCTGTTGCTCTAGTGTATATGTGCTATATGTCGTGTAATGTGGTGCTCACTTATTAACTGTTTGGTTAATTAGTTCTCGTCTTTAGTTAACTGTTTGGTTCGATTCTGCAAATGTGGTGTTCAATTCTTCAGGGTGCAATTTTGTATTGTCTTCCATGTGAGAAATAAATTGAATTTATCTTTACAAAATACATGAGAAACAAATACAATTGATATATTTCCAAGTTGTCAAGCATGCTTGGTTTGGTTAACTGTCTGATCTTCTAGTATGTTATACATTCTGCAATGCGGTGCCTAGTTAACGTTTGGTTCATTTGTTGTGGTGTTTAGTTAACTACTAGCAAAAGGGCCCGTGCGTTGCAATGGTAGAAAAAATTATCACATTTGAGTTGATTTAAGACACGGTATCAATTATTTCATCTATAATCATCCAACTTCTAGCCATGACTCTTGGTTTATAGTCCTAATCTTGAGTTTTCAATAGTAATCAAAATTCAACCATGAAAAATGTGCACAATGTTAGTTGCGGAAAAATCTATTGGCACCAAATTCTTCAACATATAATTAAAATGCCCGTGCAAAAATCATCACATTTAGTAAATTGCCTGTGTGTTGCAACGAGACATAAATATTGCATTGGTTCCACACCATTGATGTCAAATCTATATGTTTAAAATACCAATACGATCTTTATACATATAAGGCAGCATTGTCAATTTATTTTTACCTTGAAATCTCTCTGCTTGTTCCTCTTCAACCCCTTCATCTCTCGGATACATGCTCCCCATCGCCGCTAATGTTACACCCAAACTCAGAATGCTCCAACCCTCTTGTAAAATCAAGGTATGTCAAGAGCCAACTCAATGTAGTGATTACTGCACCAAAAATTGCATCAGATCGACATCCTCAAAAAGCTAGTGCGTTGCAACGGGTATAAAAATAAATAAATATATACCTATAGAAACTTAAAGAAACTCAAACAACTTTACAAATGGAAAAACAATATTAAAAGTATTAAAAAATAGCAATGACCATTCTTGAAAAGAAAATCCATCATTGTCTTGATTATAGATTTAATTTCCAATATATTGATCAGGCTATGTCGACGTGCGCCTGCGTCGTGTCCTTGCTGAAGGTGTTTGACTGAATCTGGGCTTTGGGGATGACAATTTGGAGTTCAACATTGGGTTGGACTCGTCATCATCGATGCACATGCGGCGATTTCTTCTTAAAGTCGTAGCCTGGGAGTTGTGTGTTTTTTGTTTTGTCTTGTATCATAGGGTTAGTGGCTATCTGGTGGCTATCCGGTGGAGTTACTATCACGAGGCATGCGTCCTCAGTTTTCTTTATGCTTTATTTTTCGGGGCGATGTTGTTCGGCTGCTGGATTTTGCATTCTTAATAATATTTGGTTGTGTGCGTCGCTTTATGAAAAGGCCGGGGGATATCCTCATTTTCAAAAAAAACATATACATAACCAGATTAAATTTCATCCGCACCAGATATGTGTACATGCTCATGTATGTGCACGGGTTCAGATAAAACTAACTGGACCATTATGAATAATATTACAGGAAAAATAACTTGAGCACATATAATTATAGCGTATATGACCAAGCTTTTTCAATTGGGGAGCTCACTCTGTATTAAATTATTTTCTATGAATAAACATGTACTGGATTTCCAAGCAATCCTAGAGGCTGGGCTTGGCAGGCTCAACATGTGCATCTGCATTGGATAGCACTTTATATATTTAATGTATATGCAAAAGTTTGTACAGCTTAGAAATACCGTACAAAAATAAGATTGTGTATTACTTTTTGTAGATCAAAGGGATCCCCCTCCGACCACCCCAACATTTATTAAAAGCGTTTAGGAATTACTATTAAACATAATATGCAATAATTTCAAATTGTTAGACATTGAGTAAAAAGGAGGTATATCTCATGGACGAATTTGTTATTAGATTGTACCTAATGTGCATTACGCTCTAAAAATTAATTGCCACAACACTACAAGTATTCTCATCAGAACTGGCGCTGTCAGCCATCAAGTAACATGTGATCTTGGCAAGCTGCCAACCATGCTGTTCTGCGGGTATTGCTGCCGAGACAAAGACATAGTCACCTCTTTTTTGGTTTGGCCACATCGGAAAAATCCAACATATGCAATAAAGACATACCTGAATTATGAAGTTTCTAGGTTTTCTTTAAAACCAACCAGTGTATCAGCTGTCATTAAATATGAATTGTATTCACCAGAAAAAAATTAAATATGAAGTGTATAGACTATTATCAACCTTGTAGGATAGACCAGGAAGACACAAGCCCAGAAACTGGTAAGGTAGATTCACGTACAGATGCCAATGTCGTTCTCTGTGGGGAACCCGGTCAAGCCTCTACGTGCTGCCGTTCTAGGCCTGACCTTGCACATGCACTCGTCTTGGCTCCTGGGCACCCAGGAGGAAGTCACATGGTCAGACGACAGCGAAGCCTCTAGCCTCCGTCGACAGGGCGGACAGCGCGATTCACTCAAATACCACGGTCCTCGATCTGGGTGAGCTAGCAGAGGATCCATGCTCCTCCATTGTTGTGTGTTGTTTCCCGTTTGTGGTGAGCTCCTTGATCGCATTGCTGTCGATGATGCACGGCAAGGAGAACAGCCGCCACTGCTCCGTCGAGACGACGGCGGCCAGCGTATATATAGTATGCTATCCCGCGCTCCCTGGTGCTTCCGGTGAGCCTCCTTACTGCTTGTCTAGGCGCCTCAGCCGTCACAAAGATTGATCAGCCGGGTATATAGTAGGGGCTGTGTATACGTAGTATATATGTTTCAGTGGAGTTTGTAGGATCCAATACGTTTGGACATACATATTCGACCTTGAATCAAAGAAGGATTTCAACATGTTCTTTCTCTGATCAGAACTCTGTGTGCATGATGCAAATCAGCAGTAGCTAGCGATCGGGCTGAAGATAGACCAAAGAAAGATCGATCATGATGCTACTGGCTGGGCCAATTGGATCGAGTTCATGTGGGCCAACTGATCGCTACGTGGGAAGGGCCCAAGAAAATAAACGAACACATCGATTGAGATTTATGGGAATGGGAACACTACCATTTTTCCTCCTACCCTAAAAAAACTATTTTCCTCCTTTTAAATCTCAGCCGTCAATCTATGTGTTTAACATAAAATTAACGGATATAAAGAGGTGACGTATGGAGAACTATGAAAGTCTCCGTCCTTTATTATTAGGTAAAGATTTGGTTCAATTCTGCAATGCGATGTTCAATTGTTGTGGGTAGAATTTTGTATTGTTGTGCATGTGAGGAATAAATCGAATTTGGCTACACGTAATACATGAGAAACATATACAATTGCTATATTTCCTAGTTCTTAATCATGCTTGGTTTGAATAAATGGGTTTTCCATGTGGCTTGAATTAATCTGATGAATCTGCAATGTTCTTATTTTTCATCAACATATTTTACTTATAGCATGCGAACCCTCACTTAACCTGATCACTAACTACCTTATATGTGTTGCAGGGAAACAATGGGAAGCACTGAGGTTTACAATTGAGGTTTGCACATGCATGGTCCTTTGTCTAATAGCACATTATTGTGCAATTGCAGGAACCATTCTAATATTTAGGTTTTTAACAATTTGGTCGTGCACATGTAGGTCCTACTGTCAGAGGTTTTGACCCATTATTCGACCCTTTTTGCATATGGGGAAATGAGTTGTCCATGAATATCAGTCAAGTCAAGAAACTCAGAAAGATTGTTAGGATAAAGATATTAGCGACAAAAAAAATAAGATCTTTGTCTGCACAATGAAGAAGACATCAGTTCACTACAGGATGGTGTTGGGGAACGTTGCATGGAAAACAAAAAAAAATTCTACGCACACACAAGATCTATCCATGGAGATGCATAGCAACCAGAGGGGAGAGTGTGTCTATGTACCCTCGTAGACTGTAAGAGGAAGCGTTTGACAACGCGGCTGATGTACTCGAACTTCTTCGCGTTCCAATCGATTGGGTACCGAACGTACGGCACCTCCGTGTTCAGCACATGTTCAGCTCGATGACAACCTCCGCCTTCTTGATTCGGCAAGACAGCGACGTAGTGGATGAGTTCCGGCACCATGACGGCGTGCTGACGGTAATGGTGAAGCTATCTCCGCAGGGCTTTGCCTAAGCACTACGAAAATATGACCGGGGGTGTAAACGGTGGAGGGGGGCGCCGCACACGGCTAAGCAATTGTCATAGTTGTGCTAGGCGCCCCCCTCCCACATATATATAGGTGGGGGAGAGGGCAGAGGCCAAGGGGCGCCCCAAGTAGGGCCGAATCCTACTTGGGGACTTCCCCAAGCCGCCACCCCCCCTTTCCATATATGAGTGCGGGAGGAAGGTAAGAGGAGGAGGCACCCCCCTCCCTTCCTTTCTCTCTCTAGGAGGGAAAGGCAGGAGAGGCCACCCCTCCCCTTTCCCTCCCCTAGGGCTGGTCGGCCATGTAGAGGGGCGCACCAGCCCCTTAGTGGGCTGGTCTGTCCCCTCCTTTGGCCCATTAAGCCCACACACTTATCGGGGGTGTCTGGAATCCCTTCCGGTGACCCGATGACTACCCGGTGCACTCCGAAACTATTCCGGTGTCTGAATACCATCGTCCTATATATCAATCATTACCTCTCGACCCTTTTGAGACTCCTCGTCATGTCCGTGATCTCATCCGGGACTCCGAACAACATTCGGCCACCAAATCACATAACTCATATAACACTATATCGTCAATGAACGTTAAGCGTGCAGACCCTACGGGTTCGAGAACTATGTAGACATGACCGAGACACCTCTCCGGTCAATAACCAATAGTAGAAACTAGATGCCCATATTGGCTCCTACATATTCTATGAAGATCTTTATCGGTCGAACCTTATGACAACATACGTAATTCCCTTTGTCCATCGGTACGTTACTTGCCCGAGATTCGATTGTCGGTATCTTCATACCTAGTTTAATATCGTTACCGGCAAGTCTCTTTACTCGTTTCATAATACATCATCTCGTAACTAACTCATTAGACACTTTGCTTGCAAGGCTTATTTATGATGTGTATTACCGAGAGCCAGAGATACCTCTCCGATACTCGGAGTGACAAATCCTAATCTCGATCTATGCAAACTCAACAAACACCTTCGGAGATACCTGTCGAGCATATTTATGATCACCTAGTTATGTTGTGATGTTTGATAGCACACAAGGTATTCCTTCGGTATCCGGGAGTTGCATAATCTCATAGTCGAAGGAATATGTATTTGACATTAAGAAAGCGATAGCAATAAACTGAACGATCAATATGCTAAGCTAACAGATGGGTCTTGTCCATCACATCATTTTCCTAATGATGTGATCCCATTATCAAATGACAACTCATCTCTATGGTTAGGAAACCTTAACCATCTTTGATCAACGAGCTAGTCTAGTAGAGGCTTGATACGTCTCCAACGTATCTATAATTTATGAAGTATTCATGCCGTTATATTATCATTCTTGGATGTTTTACAATCATTTTAAAGAAACTTTATATCATTTTTTGGGACTAACCTATTGACATAGTGCCCAGTGCCAGTTGTCGTTTTTGCTTGTTTTTTACATCGCAGAAAATCAATACTAAACGGAGTCCAAACGCAGCGAAACTTTTTGGAGATTTTTTCTGGACCAGAAGACACCCGGTGGGCCAAAGAAGTACTAGAGGGGAGCTCCGAGGAGAGCACAACCCACCAGGGCGCGCCTGGGGGCCCAGGCGCGCCCAAGTGGGTTGTGCCCACCTCGGTGGCCTCCCGCACCGCCTCTTCGCCCTATAAATTGCCAAATATTTCAAAAACCCTCGGGGTAACCCTAGATCGGAAGTTCCACCGCCGCAAGCCTCTGTAGCCTTGAAAACCCAAGCTAGACCCCGTTCCGTCACTCTGCCGGAGGGGGAAATCATCAACGGTGGCCATCTTCATCATCCCGGCGGCCACCATGATGAGGAGGGAGTAGTCCACCCTCAGTGCTGAGGGTTTGCACAAGTAGCTATGTGTTTAATCTCTCTCGGTCTCGTGTTCTTGAGATGTCACCGTCTTGATGTATCGCGGGCTTTGTTAATATAGTCGGATCATATGGTGTTTTCCCCTCTCTATCTTGTTGTGATGAATTGAGTTTTCCCTTTGAGATTTCATTTTATCGGATTGAATACTTTTATGGATTTGAGAACACTTGATGTATGTCTTGCTATGAATACCCGTGGTGACAATGGGGTATCATATTTATTCACTTGATATATGTTTGGGCGGTCAACTCGCGAATTCCCGAGGTGACATTGGGGTAATCTATGCATAGGGGTTGATGCATGTTCTTGTCTTTGTTTCTCCGGTAGAAATCTTGGGGCACTCTTTGAGGTTCTTTGTGTTGGATTGAGTATTATGAATCTGAAATTATTTGGTGTTAGCTTAGTACGAACCCTTGATAGATCGATCGGAAAGGATAACTTGGTGTTATTTTAGTACGAACTCTGGATAGATCGATCGGAAAGGATAACTTGGTGTTATTTTAGTACGAACTCTTGGATAGATCGATCGGAAAGAATAGCTTCGAGGTGGTTTCGTACCCTACCAACAATTTCTTCTTATGTTCTCCGCTAGATAGGAACTATGGAGTGATTCTTCATCGCACATTGAGGGATGGTTATATGATCCAATTATATTAGCATTGTTGAGAGATTGCCCTAGTGAAAGTACGGATCCTAGGTCTCATTTTCAAGCATTGCAATACAATTTTTGCTCACTTTTGTTACTTGCTACCTTGCTGTTTTTTATTGTTCTTATTACAAAAACCAATATCTACTATCCATATTACACTTGTATCACCATCTCTTCGCTGAACTAGTTCACCTATATAAATTACCATTGTATTTGGTGTGTTGGGGACACAAGAGACTCTTTGTTATTTGGTTGCAAGGTTGTTTGAGAGAGACTATCTTCATCCTACGCCTCCCATGGATTGATAAACCTTAGGTCATCCACTTGAGGGAAATTTGCTACTGTCCTACAAAACTCTGCGCTTGGAGGCCCAACATGAGTCTACAAGAACAAGTTGTGTAGTAGACATCAAGCTCTTTTCTGGCGCCGTTGCCGGGGAGGTGAGTGCTTGAAGGTATATCTTTAGATCTTGCAATCGAATCTTTTAGTTTCTTGTTTTATCACTAGTTTGGTTTGTAAAAGAAAACTACAAAAAAATGGAATTGAGGTGGCCTCATATTATTCGTCTTTATAATGTATTTCTTGAAAATGATGGAAAGGAAAATTGTGCTCAATTGATAGAAGAAGAATTAAATAAAATGTTTGGCATAAAATCATTGAATGATGAGCATGGTTGCAATATTGCTAGTGTGAATTATTTGAATATCTGAGATGCTAGTGATATGCAAAGCCATAAGCTTGCGGATTCTATGTTTGATGAAGATGATTTTTTTGTCCCCCAAGTTTTGATGAGAAAATTTATTATGATGATAGCATGCCTCCTATTTATGATGATTATGGTGATGACATGTATGCTATAAAGAATAATGATAACCATGAAACTTGTCATCATGATTTTAATTTTGAATTGGATTATGCCTCACATGATAGTTATTTTGTTGAGTGTGCTCCCACAACTATTCATGAGAATAAATTTGCTTATGCGGAGAGTAAGAAAATTTCTATGCTTGTGGATCATGAAAAGAATGCTTTATGTGATAGCTATATTGTTGAATTCATTCATGATGCCACTGAAAATTATTATGAGAGGGGGACATATGCTTTTACATATTGCAATAACATCAATTTTCCTCTCTATGTGTTGAAAATCTTGAAGTTTTTCTTGTTTTGCCTTCCTATGCTAGTTGATTCTTGTTCCCATAAGTTGTTTGTTCACAAAATCCCTATGCATATGAAGTGTGTTAGGCTTAAGTGTGCTTGCCATGTGATTCATGATGCTCTTTTTCATGTTTCAATTCTTTACTTTTATGCGAGCATCATTGAAATCATCATTCCTAGCTAAAAGGCATTAAAGAAAAGCTTTCATCAACGTAACTCTTTATCACCTCCATAACCGAGAAAATATTTCCTTAGTTTTCTAAGAATAATTTTGACCGTTGTCCAATGATCTACTCATGGACCATTATTGTACCCCCTTGCCAAACTCATGGCAAAGTACACAATAGGTCTGGTACACAGCATGGCATACTTGATAGAACCTATGGCTGAGGCATAGGGAATGACTTTCATTCTTTCTCTATCTTCTGCCGTGGTCGGGCTTTGAGTCTTACTCAACTTCACATCTTGTAGGGATAATTAACTTTCTGCCCTAGTTGGGTCCGACTCGTCTGTTTTACCCCTAGTTTCAGAAATTCACCTGTTCAGTCCAAGCCACTTTGCAATTCTTATGCTTTTGCCCTTTGACCCTTTGACAGTCACTTTGAAAAATTCATAACAAATTCATACTAACTCAGAAAAATTCAAATAAGATATCAAAATGTTCGGAAAAACATCACCTATATGTGCATGTCATTTTCATTCTTGACAAAAGTGTTGGAAAGTCCCCATCTCAGTTTTAGCTCATATGCTCTTAGCATGAACAGTAAAATCTAAAAAAATTCAAAAAAATCTAAAAAAATTTGGTGGCAAACATTGACCCATGTTTTGAGGGGCTTGCCAAGTTTTCTAGGGGAATGCCATTCGTGGAAGTCCGTGGCAAAAAAAAATTTGGAGCTTTGATTTTCTTTTTTTTGCCACGACCTCCACGAATGTCATTCCATGATGAAACTTGGCAAGCACTCAAAACATTGGTCAATGTTTGCCACCAATTTTTTTTAGATATTTTTGAATTTTTTTAGATTTTACTGTTCATGCTAAGAGCATATGAGCTAAAACTGAGATGGGGACTTTCCAACACTTTTTTCAAAAATGAAAATGACATGCACATATAGGTGATGTTTTTCCGAACATTTTGATATCTTATTTGAATTTTTCTGAGTTAGTATGAATTTGTTATGAATTTTTCAAAGTTACGGTCAAAGGGTCAAAAGGCAAAAGCATAAGAATTGCAAAGTGGCTTGGACTGAACAGGTGAGTTGCTGAAACTAGGGGTAAAACAGACGAGTGGGACCCAACTAGGGGCATAAAGTTAATTATCCCCATCTTGTAACACAGGCAAAAACCCTTTCTTTGACTGATCCATTTTGAACTTCTTCAAAACTTTATCAAGGTATGTGCTTTGTGAAAGTCCTATTAAGCGTCTTGATCTATCCCTATAGATCTTGATGCCTAATATATAAGCAGCTTCACCGAGGTCTTTCATTAAAAAAATTCTTATTCAAGTATGCTTTTATGCTATCCAGAAATTCTATATCATTTCCGATCAACAATATGTCATCCACATATAATATCAGAAATGCTACAGTGCTCCCACTCACTTTCTTGTAAATACAGGCTTCATCATAAGTCTGTATAAAACCATATGCTTTGATCACCTCATCAAAGGGTATATTCCGACTCCGAGATGCTTGCACCAGTCCATAGATGGATCGCTGGAGTTTGCACACTTTGTTAGCACCATTAGGATCGACAAAACCTTCTGGTTGCATCATATACAACTCTTCTTTAAGAAATCCATTAAGGAATACAGTTTTGACGTCCATTTGCCAGATTTCATAATTATAAAATGCGGCAATTGCTAACATGATTCGGACTGACTTAAGCATCGCTACGAGTGAGAAGGTCTCATCGTAGTCAACCCCTTGAACTTGTCGAAAACCTTCCACGACAAGTCGAGCTTTGTAGATGGTTACATTACCATCAGCGTCTATCTTCTTCTTGAAGATCCATTTATTCTCAATGGCTTGCCGATCATCGGGCAAGTCCACCAAAGTCCACACTTTGTTCTCATACATGGATCCTATCTCAGATTTCATGGCCTCAAGCAATTTATCAGAATTTGGGCTCATCATAGCTTCTTCATAGTTCGTAGGTTCACCATGGTCTAGTAATATGACTTCCAGGACAGGATTACTGTACCACTCTAGTGCGGAACGTGCTCTGTTCAACCTACGAGGTCCAGTAGTAACTTGATCTAAAGTTTCATGATCATCATCATTAGCTTCCTCTCTAGTTGGTGTAGGCATCATGGGAACGGATTTCTCTGATGTGCTACTTTCCAAATTGAGAGAAGGTACAATTACCTCATCAAGTTCTAATTTCCTCCCACTCACTTCTTTCGAGAGAAACTCCTTCTCTAGAAATGTTCCATTCTTGGCAACAAAGATCTTGCCTTCGGATCTGTGGTAGGGTGTACCCAATTGTTTCCTCAGGGTATCCTATGAAGACGCACTTCTCCGATTTGGGTTCGAGATTATCAGGCTGAAGCCTTTTGACATAAGTGTCGCAACCCCCAACTTTAAGAAACGACAGCTTAGGTTTCTTGCCAAACCACAGTTCATATGGTGTCGTCTCAACGGATTTAGACGGTGTCCTATTTAACATGAATGCGGCTGTCTCTAATGCATAACCCCAAAATGATAGTGGTAAATTGGTAAGAGACATCATAGAACGCACCATATCTAATAAAGTATGGTTACGACGTTCGGACACACCATTACGTTGTGGTGTTCCAGGTGGCGTGAGTTGTGAAACAATTCCACATTGTTTTAAATGAAGGCCAAACTCATAACTCAAATATGCTCTATGATCAGATCGTAGAAACTTTATTTTCTTGTTACGATGATTCTCCACTTCACTCTAAAATTCTTTGATCTTTTCAAACATTTTAGACTTGTGTTTCATCAAGTGGATATACCCATACCTACTCAAATCATCTGTGAAGGTGAGAAAATAACAATACCCGCCGCGTGCTTCAACACTCATCGGATCACATACATTGGTATGTATTATTTCCAATAAGTCATTAGCTCGCTCCATTGTTCCGGAGAACGGAGTTTTAGTCATCTTGCCCATGAGGCATGGTTCGCAAGTTTCAAATGATTCATAATCAGGTGATTCCAAAAGTCCATCTGCATGGAGTTTCTTCATGCGCTTTACACCAATATGACCTAAACGGCAGTGCCACAAGTATGTTGCACTATCATTATCAACTTTGCATCTTTTGGCATCAATATTATGAATATGTGTATCACTATGATCGAGATTCAATAAACCATTTACATTGGGTGTATGACCATAGAAGGTTTTATTCATGTAAACAGAACAACAATTATTCTCTGACTTAAATGAATAACCGTATTGCAATAAACATGATCTAATCATATGCATGCTCAACGCAAACACCAAATAACATTTATTTTGGTTCAACACTAATCCCGAAGGTAGAGGGAGTGTGCGATGGTGATCGCATCAACCTTGGAATCACTTCCAACACACATCGTCAGCTCGCCCTTAACTAATGTCTGTTTATTCTGCAACTCCTGTTTCACTAATCTTAGCAACTGAACCGGTATCAAATACCCAAGGGCTAATATGAACACTAGTAAGGTATACATCAATACCATGTATATCAAATATACCTTTGTTCACTTTGCCATCGTTCTTATCCGCCAAGTATTTGGAGCAGTTCCGCTTCCAGTGACCATTTCCTTTGCAGTAGAAGCACTCAGTTTCAGGCTTGGGTCTATTTTTGGGCTTATTCATGGGAGCGGCAACTTTCTTTCCATTCTTCTTGAAGTTTCCTTTCTTTCCCTTGCCCTTTTTCTTGAAACTAGTGGTCTTGTTAACCATCAACACTTGATGCTCTTTCTTGATTTCTACCTTCGCTGATTTCAGCATCTTGAAGAGCTCGGGAATCTTTTTTATCATCCCTTGCATATTATAGTTCATCACGAAGTTCTAATAGCTTGGTGATAATAACTAGAGAACTTAGTCAATCACTATCTTATCTGGAAGATTAACTCCCACTTGATTCAAGTGATTGTAGTACTCATACATTCTGAGCACATGCTCACTGGCTGAGCTATTGTCCTCCATCTTGTAGGCAAAGTACTTGTCAGAGGTCTCATACCTCTCGACAGAGGGCATGAGTCTGAAATAACAATTTTCAGCTCTTGGAACATCTCATATGCTCCGTGGCGTTCAAAACGTTTTTGAAGTCCCGGTTCTAAGCCGTAAAGCATGGCGCACTAAACTATTAAGTAGTCATCATATCGAGCTTGCCAAACGTTCATAACATCTGCATCTGCTCCTGCAATAGGTCTGTCACCTAGCTGTGCATCAAGGACATAATTCTTCTGTGCAGCAATGAGGATAATCCTCAGATCACGGACCCAGTCCGCTTTATTGCTACCATCATCTTTCAACTTAGTTTTCTCTAGGAACATATCAAAAATAGGGGAGCTATGTCGCGAGCTATTGATCTACAACATAGATATGCAAAAACTATTAAGACTAAGTTCATGATAAATTTAAGTTCAATTAATCAAATTACTAATGAACTCCCACTTAAATAAACATCCCTCAAGTCATCTAAATGATACGTGATCCAAATCAACTAACCCATGTTCGATCATCACGTGAGATGGGGTAGTCATCAATGGTGAACATCTTTGTGTTGATCATATCTACTATATGACTCGCGTTCGACCTTTCGGTCTCAAGTGTTCCGAGACCATGTCTGTACATGCTAGGCTCGTCAAGTTTAACCCAAGTATTTTGCATGTATAAAATTTTCTTACACCCGTTGTATGTGAATGTAGAGTCTATCACACCCGATCATCAGGTAGTGCTTCAAAACGAGGAACTTTGGCAATGGTGCATACTCAGGGAGAACACATTTATCTTGAAATTTAGTGAAGGGATCATCTTATAATGCTACCGCCGTTCTAAGAAAAATAAGATGCATAAAGGATAAACATCACATGCAATCAAAAAATATGTGACATGATATGGCCATCATCATCTTGTGCTTTTGATCTCCATCTCCAAAGCATCGTCATGATCTCCATTGTCATCGGCTTGACACCTTGATCTCCATCATAGCGTCGTTGCATCGAGGTCGTCTCGCCAACTATTGCTTCTACAACTATTGCTAACGCATAGAAATAAAGTAAAGCAATTACATGGCGCTTGCATTTCATACAATAATTAAGAGACAACCCTAAGGCTCCTGCCGGTTGTGGATATTACAAAACATGATCATCTCATACAATAAAGTATATCACATCATGCCTTGACCATATCACATCACAACATTGTTGGGAAACGTTGCATGGGAAACAAAAAAAATTCTATGAACACGCAAGATCTATCAAGGAGATGCATAGCAACGAGAGGGGGAGAGTGTGTCTACGTACCCTCGTAGACTGTAAGCGGAAGTGTTTCACAGCGCGGTTGATGTAGTTGAACTTTCTTCGCGATCCAACCGATCTAGTACCGAACATACGACACCTCCGCGTTCTAAACCGTTCAGCTCGGTGGCGTCCTCTGCCTTCTTGATCTGGCAAGACGGTGAGGTAGTGGATGAGTTCCGGCAGCACAACGGCGTGGTGACAGTGATGGTGAAGTGATCTCCGTAGGGCTTCGCCTAAGCACTATGAAAATATGACTGGGGGTGTAAACAGTGGAGGGGGGCTCCGCACACAGCTAAGCAATTGTCTGTTGTGTGCTAGGCTCCCCCCTCCCACATATATATAGGTGGGAGGGAGGGAGGAGCAGCCAAAGGGGGCGCCCAAGTAGGAAGAATCCTACTTGGGGTCTCTCCCAAGCCGCGCCCCTTGCCTTGTATAGGTGCGGGGGAAAGGCAGGGGTGGGTGGCGCCCCCCTTTCCTTTCTCACTTGAGGAGGGAAAGGAATAAGGGGCCACTCCTCCCCTTTCCTTCCCCTAGGGCCTGCTGTCCAAAGAAGGGTCGCACCAAAATGGCCGCACAACCCATTCATGGATGGAGCCGGAATCCGTCAAGAGTTTGCATAATATGATGCTAATGCCGGCCTCACCGACTTCATTGCAGCTGAGTGTGAACAGCATCATCTCCTCACAAATTCCTTTGTGCAAAGTTTTCATTTCATGAGTAGGAATAATCCTCCTGAGGTGCAATTTAATTTATATGTTGAAACCCGTCAAATACCACTTACTGCATTTTGTGACATATGCTTGCTCCCTTCTGACGGGGATTTAAGAGAGCCTAGGCCCATAGAGTTTGAGGGCTTTTATCGTACTTTGTTCGTGGGAGATGAGAGAGGGGTATCGAGTGTCCCCGCCACTAGCTTGCAGTTTCCTTCAGTGCATTATTTTTCTCTATTCATTGCGAAGTGTTTACTTGCTAGAGAGAAGGTTGGTGCACTTAGTGCCCCCGATTTCGCTGTTTTACACCGTGCACTCTAAGGCGATAACACTTAGAGCTTGGGAGCTATTTTGGCACGTCGCCTCCACATTACCAGATCCAAGGGTAAAATACATGGCGGTATTTATGCTACTCGCTTGGCGAGTCATTTTAATGTTCAGATACACCAGCATGATTATCCCTTGCCCAAGGTTCACTTAGATCGCCAGGCTATGGCACATCATCAATTCATTGATGGCGAGAACACCACTATTGATATTCCTTATAACCTGGTTTTCAGTGTGAACACTCGTGATATTATTCCATTTCCTGCACCTGCTTTGTTTGATCCTATTGCCAGGGACGGATACAGAATCATGCCTGAGGATATCATTGCTTGCCGGAACGCCCAGGCAACAGCAAAGGAGGAACCTCAGGAGTGGGACCCTTAGGTGCCCGCTCCCCAGCACTTCAACGTGGGACCTGATGGCTTCTTCGAGTGGTGATTACCAAGCTAGGCAAAAATCCTAAGCTTGGGGGAGTACGTATTTCCACCGACATTACATTCATTATTCACACATTTCATTCCAGTTGTCGGTGTCCACACTTTTTCATTGTATCATCCATGCTAGATTTATTTTCTCGCCTTCTTCTTGTGTGTTTGAAAAACTTTGAGAAAATAGAAAAATATTTCCTGTTTCTTTTCGGTTTTTCTTTCTAGAGTAGTTAGTTGTAGTATTGATAAGAAACCCCAAAAAGATTTCCTTGTTCTTCTTTTGCTTGTTGGGAGCTTTCTCGTGTAAATAGTTTTTCTTGTTTTTGTTTTTCCCTTTCATTTGCTTGTTCAAGAAAACCCAAAAACTCCAAAAATATTTTAGTGTGTTTCTCTAAATTTCTTTTCTTTTTATTGAGTCATACTAAGGAGAAGACCATGATGAAATTGTTGAGTGGCTCTCATATGCATTATTGTTGATCTAACAAAGAGCCCATATTACCTTGTCTTCTCTTTTAAATAAAATGTTTGCAGATTCCAGCTTAGTCCATGGCACTCTTGCACTATTATTATTTTCATATCATTCAGTCGTGCAAGTGAAAGGCAATAATGACGATATTTGATGAATTGGCTGTGGCAGGGAGAAACGGGTATGAACTCAACTTGTTCTGTTTTTGTAAATATGTTTAACCTAGTATCCATGATTCAGCCTATTATGATCAAACGTGTTTGCAATGACCCTTAGAGATTATAGTTTCTCATGCCATGCTTAAGTTGCTAGGAGTGGATAATGATTTATCTTGGATGTCAACATTGCATTAAAATGATTGTGATGTAGTATGATGATATGGTATCCTCCTCTGAATGTTCGAGTGGCTTGACATGGCACATGTTCATGCATGTAGTTGAATCAAAACCAACATAGCCTCTATGATATTTATGTTCATGGTGCTCATATCCTACTCATGCTAGTATTCAATGTTACTTATGCATAATGCATGTTCATGACCATTTTCGCTCTCTAGCTGGCCGCTTCTCAACCTATTTGCTAGCCTTCACCTGTACTAAGTAGGAATTCTGCTTGTGCATCAAAATCCTGAAACCCAAGTTATTCCAGATGAGTCCACCATACCTACCTATATGTGGTATTACCCTGCCGTTCTAAGTAAATTTGCATGTGCCACCTCTAAAAAAAATTCAAAAAAATATCCTTTTTGTGTGTCTGGATTGTTCATAGAGTGACAGGAGGTAGTCAGTATCTTCCATGCTAAGCAAGTTATTCTCATGATGAGTGTTTGTTCACTCGTCCTTGCACGAGTGGGGCGGTAATAGGGATTACCAGTCCTGAATTCAAATTGCAAATAATTAAACAAAACTCCCCCAGGATTGTTGTTGGTATGGACGGTACCCGTGGATTCGGACCAGCCGTGGAGTGTGTTTGTTGGTGGAGGGGGAGTAAACCTTTACTTTTATCGCTTGGGAACCGCCACTAATGTGTTTAGCATGAAAGATACCGATAACTAATGGTCGCAAAGTAAACAAGAAGGGTGCATTTCTCAAAATTTCATTTACCTCTGATTTAAAAACTTGAGCTCTGGCACCGCTGCAAATCACTGCTTCCCTCTGTGAAGGGACTGTCTGTTTACTTTTATGTTGTGTCATCACCTTCTCGAACAAGCGCCGGAACCTGAGAGCACTATTGTCATCCTCATGCATTGTATGTAGCTAATGTTGGGTGCTTGAACTTTGGAGGTGCTCTGCATTTATGTTTTGCGGTCCCAGAAAGGGCTAGCGAGATACCACTATTGTCATATTATATCATGGTTGTTTTGACAAAGTGTTGTCATTTGAGATATCTTATTATTGCTCGCTAGTTGATTATGCCGTTGATATGAGTTAATATAATTTTTAAGAGTTATTGCAACCATGGTTAGTCATAATCTTTGCTGAAAACCTGGGTGCTACTTAAGCTTATTTATGTAAACAAGAGCAAAAGAGTTCATAAAAGTTTTTCTTTTTCACTTTCAGTTTATCAACTGAATTGCTTGAGGACAAGCAAAGGTTTAAGCTTGGGGGAGTTGATACGTATCCATTGTATCTACTTTTCCTAATGCTTTTCCTCTTGTTTTGGACTCTAATTTGCATGATTTGAATGAAACTAACCCGGATTGACGCTGTTTTCAACAGAACTACCATGGTGTTGTTTTTGTGCAGAAATAAAAGTTCTCGGATTGGAATGAAACTTTGCGAGGATTTTTTATACAATAAAAGAGAATTAGTGGAGCCAAGAACCACCGGAGGGGGGCACCTGGGTGGGCACAACCCACCAGGGCGCCCCCCCCCCCTCCTGGCGCGCCCAGGTGGGTTGTCCCCACCTGGTGGCCCCGCAGACCCTGAATCCAACTCCATAAATACCTATTTTCAGAGAGAAAAATCGGGGAGAAAGAATTATCGCGTTTCATGAGGCGGAGCCGCCGCCACCTCCTGTTCTTCATCGGGAGGCCAGATCTGGAGTCCGTTTGGGGCTCCGGAGAGGGGGATCTTCGATCTTCATCATCACCAACCCTTCTGCATCATCAATTCCATGATGCTCCCCACCAGGAGTGAGTAATTCCTTCGTAGGCTCGCTGGTCGGTGAGGAGTTGGATGAGATTCATCATGTAATCGAGTTAGTTTTGTTAGGGCTTGATCCCTAGTATCCACTATGTTCTGAGATTGATGTTGATATGACTTTGCCATGCTTAATGCTTGTCACTTTGGGCCCGGGTGCCATGATTTCAGATCTGAACCATTTATGTTATCACCATTATATCTATGTTCTAGATCCGATCTTGCAAGTTATATTCACCTATTACGTGTTATGATCCGCAAACCCCGGAGTGACAGTAGTCAGGATACTTTCCGGTGATGACCATAGTTTGAGGAGTTCATGTATTCACTATGTGTTAATGCTTTGTTCCGGTTCTCTATTAAAAGGAGGCCTTAATATCCCTTAGTTTCCAATTGGACCTCGCTGCCACGGGAGGGTAGGACAAAAGATGTCATGCAAGTTCTTTCCATAAGCACGTATGACTATTTACGGAATACATGCCTACATTATATTTATGAACTGGAGCTAGTGCCGTATCGCCCTAGGTTATGACTGTTATATGATGAATATCATCCAACGAATTCACCGATCCAATGCCTATGAATTTCTCTTATATTGTTCTTGCTAAGTTACTACTGCTATCGTTACTGTTACACTTGCTACAAAATCATTGATATCACTGTTACTGTTACTATTGCTGTTGCTACTACTATCAAAACTATCATACTACTTTGCTACTGATCACTTTGCTGCAGATAATTAATCTCCAGGTGTGGTCGAATTAACAACTCAGCTGCTAATACTTGCAAATATTCTTTGGCTCCCCTTGTGTCGAATCAATAAATTTTGGTTGAATACTCTACCCTCGAAAACTATTGCGATCCCCTATACTTGTGGGTTATCACTACGTACCCTCGTAGACCGTAAGCGGAAGCGTTTCACAACGCGGTTGATGTAGTCGAACTTTCTTCACGATCCAATTGATCTAGTACCGAACGTACGGCACCTCCGTGTTCTGCACATATTCAGCTCGGTGATGTCCTCCACCTTCTTGATCCAGTAAGACGGCGAGGTAGTGGATGAGTTCCGACAGCACAACAGCATGGTGACGGTGATGGTGAAGTGATCTCCATAGGGCTTCGCCTAAGCACTACGAAAATATGACCGGGGGTGTAAACAGTGGAGGGGGGCGCCGCACATGGCTAAGCAATAGTCTGTTGTGTGCTAGGCACCCCCCCTCCCACATATATATAGGTGGGAGGGAGGGAGGAGCAGCCCAAGGGGGCGCCCAAGTAGGAGGAATCCTACTTGGGGTCTCTCGCAAGCCGCGCCCCCTGCCTTGTATAGGTGCGGGGGAAAAGCAGGGGAGGGTGGCGCCCCCCCCCCCCCTTTCCTTTCTCACTCGAGGAGGGAAAGGAAGGACGAGCCACCCCTCCCCTTTCCTTCCCCTAGGGCGTGCTATTCAAAGAAGGGGCGCACCAGGGGCTGGTCTGTCCCCCCCCCTTTGGCCCATTAGGCCCATACACTTACCGAGGATGTCTGGAACCCCTTCTGATGACCCGATGACTACCCGGTGCACTCCGAAACTCTTCTGGTGTCCGAATACCATCATCATATATATCAATCTTTACCTCTTGACCATTTCGAGACTCCTCATCATGTCCGTGATCTCATCCGGGACTCCGAACAACATTTGGTCACCAAATCATATAACTCATATAACACTATATCATCAACGAACGTTAAGCGTGCGGACCCTACGGGTTCGAGAACTATGTAGACATGACCGAGACACCTCTTCGGTCAATAACCAATAGCGGAACCTGGATGCCCATATTGGCTCCTACATATTCTACGAAGATCTTTATCGGTCGAACATTATGACAACATACGTAATTCCCTTTGTCCATTGGTATGTTACTTGCCCGAGATTCGATCGTCGGTATCTTCATACCTAGTTCAATCTCATTACCGGCAAGTCTCTTTACTCATTCCGTAATACATCATCCTACAACTAACTCATTAGTCACTTTGCTTGCAAGGCTTCTTATGATGTGTATTACCGAGAGGGCCCTAAGATACCTCTCCGATACTCGGAGTGACAAATCATAATCTCGATCTATGCCAACTCAACAAACACCTTCGGAGATACCGTAGAGCATCTTTATGATCACCCAGTTACGTTGTGACATTTGATAGCACACAAGGTATTCCTCCGGTATCCGGGATTTGCATAATCTCATAGTCGGAGGAATATGTATTTGACATGAACAAAGCAATAGCAATAGACTGAAAGATCATTATGCTAAGCTAACGGATGGGTCTTGTCCATCACATCATTCTCCTAATGATGTGATCCCGTTTATCAAATGGCAACTCATGTCTATGATTTGGAAACCTTAACCATCTTTGATCAACGAGCTAGTCTAGTAGAGGCTCACTAGGGACACGGTATTTGTTTATCTATCCACACATGTATTTAAGTTTCTGGTCAATACAATTCTAGCATGAATAATAAACCTTTTATCATGATTTAGGAAATATAACATAACCATTTTATTATTGCCTCTAGGGCATATTTCCATCAAACATGCCCTGCAAAAACAAGTTAGACGTCCTCTACTTTGTTGTTGCAAGTTTTACGTGGCTACTATGGGCTTCTAGCAAGAATCGTTCTTAATTATGCAAAAAAAACGACGGTCATTTATCAAGTTTGCTATTTTAACCTTCTTCAAGGACCGGCCACAGTCAAATTCGATTCAACTAAAGTAGGAGAAACAGACACCCGCCAGCCATATTTATGCAAAACTAGTTGCATGTCAGTCGGTGGAACTGGTCTCATGTGCGTGGACATGTAAGGTTAGTCCGGGCCGCTTCATCCCACAATACCGCCGAATCAAAATAAGACGTTGGTGGTAAGCAGTATGACTATCACCTCCCACAACTCTTTGTGTTCTACTCGTGCATATCATCTACGCATTGACCTTGATCGGATGCCACTAATGGGGAACGTTACATGGAAAACAAAAAAAATTCTACGCACACGCAAGATCTATCCATGGAGATGCATAGCAACAAGAGGGGAGAGTGTGTCTATATACCCTCGTAGACTGTAAGAGGAAGCGTTTGACAACGCGGTTGATGTAGTTGAACTTCTTCGCGTTCCAACTGATTGAGTACCGAACATACGGCACCTTCGTGTTCAGCACATGTTTAGCTCGATGACTGTCGGTGTCAAAACCGGTGGATCTCGGGTAGGGGGTCCCAAACTGTGCGTCTAAGGTCGATGGTAACAGGAGACGGGGGACACGATGTTTACCCAGGTTCGGGCCCTCTCTATGGAGGTAATACCCTACGTCCTGCTTGATTGATCTTGATGAATATGAGTATTACAAGAGTTGATCTACCACGAGATCGTAATGGCTAAAACCCTAGAAGTCTAGCTTGTCTGATTATGATTGCCCCTACGGACTAAAACCCTCCAGTTTATATAGACACTGGAGGGGACTTGGGTTGTACAAAGTCAGTTACAGAGAAAGGAATCTTCATATCGAACGCCAAGCTTGCCATCCACGCCGAGGAGAGTCCTATCTGGACATGGGAGAGAGTCTTCTGTCTTGTATCTTCATGGCCCATCAGTCCGGCCCACGTTACGTAGTCCGGACGCCCGAGGACCCCTTAATCTAGGACTCCCTCAGTAGCCCCTGAACTAGGCTTCAATGACTATGTGTCCGGCGCACAGATTGTCTTCGGCATTGCAAGGCGGGTTCCTCCTCCGAATACTTCAAAATAGACTTCGAGCACAAAAAAGGTGTTCGGCTCTGCAAAACAAGTACCACACACAACCGCAGAGAGTATAATATTTCATGAGTCCAATCTGCTGACAACTTTTGGTAATGCGACACCACGTTCCTGTACGGTTATTATTTCGAACCGTCCTTTAACCTCCTGCTCCACGCTTTAAGATGCGGTTTCCAGTGGCACGTCTTGTCACAGTAGAGATCGTGTCCCTTAATTACGGGATTCTCATCAATACGGGCGTGGGTAACCCAACCGTCCCGTTGGTATGATTTTTTGGGAATAGGCAGATTTTGAGGCCTAGGAGGAGGCGTTTTGATATTCATCGCCTTTATAAAGGGGCGTAGACCCGTCTGTCTCCTTTTTGCCTCATCCTTTCCAACCTCGAGTTCTAGCACCCAAGGTTCAATTTATTTATTCCGAGCCTCCTAGTCATGTCCGGACCCAACCCTCCAGGTTGGTGGGTGGCCTCCTCCGTCACAGAGGAGGATATCGCGAAGCTCCGAGCGGCAGAATACCTGACCGCGGAAATCCCCCACAGGCTCCCTGCTCAAGGGCAGGTCATTCCTACTCCTAGATCCGGCGAGAGGGTTGTATTCATCTCTCACTTCCTCCGAGGGCTAGGGTTCGCTCTCCATCCCTTCATCCGCAGACTCATGTTCTATTACAGGCTAGATTTTCATGATCTAGCCCCGGACTTCTTCCTTCACATCTCGGCGTTCATCGTCATGTGCGAGGCCTTTCTCCGTATTCCCCCACACTTCGGTTTATGGCTCAAGACCTTTAATATGAAGCCGAAGGTACTTGATGGGAAGCAAGTGGAGTGCGGCGGTGCGATGGTGAGCAAACTCACCCACACACCTTGGCCAAAAGGCTCTTTCACGGAAACCTCCAACCTATGGCAACGGGAGTGGTTTTACATCGCTGAACCCCGTGGTACCAAGTGGGCAGCTACACCTGCGTTCCGGCCTGGCCCTCCATTACGGCTCGCATCATGGATTAATAAGGGGCTGGACTAGGGATCAATGGATGAAGTGCAGATGCTACAAAGCCGCATCCGGAGCCTCCTCGAGAAGGACACCGGCCTCATCGAGGTAATCCAGGTAATGCTAGTCCGCCGGGTCCTGCCGTGCCAGCGACGGCCCCTCCGCATGTGGGAGTTCAATCCGGAAGGACCACGGACTCTTCAGCACTTCTTCGGCACGACGCACAAAGGAATGTGGAAGTTATTCTTCGGGACACGAAAACAGTGGTCGGATACTATCGAGGACATCGGCCTCGACTGCAACCATCCGGATACCTCGGTAAGCCCTCGACTCCCGAACACAGCTCAGTTAGATATCTCGCAACAATACACTGAGAAAACCATCTTCGACCAGGGCTGGATCAAGAAGGCGGAAAGAATTAGGTGTTCGGCCCCTCTTCCCGAAGACTCAGCAGATCCTGTGTTAACAAGGATGCTGGCTCCGGCGCCATACCAAGTGTCGGTGAAGGGGGACAAAGAGGAGAGCAAGAAGGCCAAAGGTGGCCTCTATTCTAAAGGTACATCAGACACTATGTCCGGGGAGATTGGAACTCCCTCTTCCGAAGACAAAAGAGAAGGGGAAACTGACATCCCGTCTCCCGATGGGAAGAAAAGGGCCGCCTCCGAAGATTTGGAAGCAAAGGCTCCTAAGCGAGGGAAGATGTCCCTGTCAGGTGGCTCGGGTTCAGAAGACGACGTTGTCGCGCAGTTCCTCCGTAAGGACAAGCCTTTAGCCGAATCGTAAGTGAACAGGAGCATCCGAAACATATCCCATTGCTTTCCGGTTACCAGGGTAACATTTAAAATATATGTCTTCAGTCCGGCACGTAGTCTTCCTAAACAGTCCTCCTCTTCGGGGGATCTTCTTCCAGAGATGATGGAAAGCGAGACGCCTCCACAGACCTTCTCGCCCGACAGGGCAGACGACTCCGAGGTGTCGTCCCGGAGGATTTCTCCCGACCAACAAGCTGTGCGAGGGACAATGAAAACTACGCCCGAAGGTGATACTTCGGCCGTCCAGAGTCTGGGGCATGCGGACCCAATGGGGACCAATAATAAAGGGCCCGGACTATCCGGTCTACAGCCGGGTAAACATATTCTTTCGAAGGGAGTCCGTACTCCCGCGGCCGCTCCCAGGGGGGCGCCGGATATAATGACGAGCATGCTGCAACATGCGCCCGTCTCAGAGGAACATCGTACCTTAATGTGTATGGTAGTTGAGAGGATTCTGTCCGCGAGAAGCGGATTGAATGAATCCTTCATGAGCCTACTAAGAGGCTTCGAGGTATGCAATGTAATATCTTTAATTGCACTTCTACGTGCAAAATGTACCTGTGTATAGATAGTAGCCCCTGAGACTCTGGTTGGCGTCCGAAGGGAGGCGATAAGAGGATCAAAAAGATATTCCCAGGAAATAATCTGATGGATTGGAATACAGGCTATTTCATCCATGACAACTGCCCAAGCTACAGAGGTTGCAAGGCTGAAGCAGAAACTTGAAGTGGCGGACAACGACCTCACCCTTATTAACCGGCGGCTCGACGAGGCGCAAGGTATGTTTTTGGGGCAGTCAATATATGTAAGTATGATAATATGAGCATGACGCTAAAAATTGTATACTGAGATATGTATAACTGCAGATAATGCTGCCGCAGTTGAGGCCCTATGGGCTGAGCTTGCCTGGGCTAAGGAGCAAGCCAGGATGAGTGAGGCGGCTGCCAAGAAGGCAGCTGCTGAGTTAAAGGCCGAACAGGCTGCTCGGCGCCAGTGCGAGGAGAGAATATCTACCATGACACGCGAGCTAAAGGATGCCAATGTTCGATGCGAATTCCTCAAGAAGGATAACAAAGCCAGAATGGTCAAACTCGGCAAGGCCTTACAAGAGGCGAGAGAAGCACGGTCCGAGTCTAGAGCGGCTTGGGAAGAAATCCGGCAAGCTGGGGAGATAGCGGCCGGTAAGCCTTTCTTATTACAGGCTAAATTCGGCGATCCGAAGTATGCCCCCCTTAATCAAATGTGGAGTTCTCCAGACGCATTACTGGACTTGCCGAAGAGTGTTTCCGATGCGGCGTAGTTTTTCCAAGCGCAAGAAGGACGTGCAACGGAGAAGCTGTTCTGGTCGCAATTCAGCATGCCGAAGCGTCCGCTGTTACTGAACGAACAAATGGCCCAGTGGGCCGAGCTCCACAAGATATCCGGATCTGCCATGAAGGACGTCGTGGCCCGGCTGTGGCCGACTGAGCCAATTCCGAATAGTTATTTCGGTTTGGTGCAGCGACTTGTTGATGCGGTGCCGCGTATCGACGTTGTTAAGCGGTCAACGTGCATTGAGGGTGCACGGATGGCCTTTGCCCGCGTCAAGACGTACTGGGCGAAGATGAAGGCCACCGATATTGCAGCGAAAAGTCCACCCGAGGGCCAGGACCATCACGCGCCAGAGCATTATTTTGAGGATGTCCTAGAGGGTGCCCGCTTGATAGAGGGTCAGTGCTCGAAAGATATGATATTCGAGTGAATATACCAAATTAAAAACAATATTATGATATATTAAGGCCATATTTTTATACGTTTGCCTAAAAGTTTTGGTGCCTCCTGTGCGGCCGTTCTTCGTATAATCTGAAAATTTGTCAGTCGTCGGCTTCAGCCCCCTCGCATATAATACGGGGGTGTTCGGGAAAGCATTTGATCACTCTTTACCCAACGTCTTGGTCCATGAAGGAGGTGTCAATGTGGCGAACTAGTCAATCGGACTATACGGCTTTAACACTTTCACTTAGCCATAGGAGTTTGACGATGGGTCTACGATATAGCCCCTGGTATGTACGCGTTTACCTGAATACGATGCGTTACATAGGTGACCAGAAAAACGGTCCTTCGTGTAACACGGAAAGAATCGCGAAGGATTCCGATGAGTCATCGAGTGGTTGACCAGCTCTCGCCGGATCATGACAGTCAGTTTTTGGCTTTCTCTACCGAGGTGCTCATCCGGATGAACCAGGACACAATCGCAGTAGTTCTCCCTTTACTACCCTAGCCGATATAGCGGAACGTAAGGTAGTAAGCACAGGAGCCGGGCAACCCAACTATTGACCAAAGACATGATTCGGAGCTGATGCATATAAGGCCAAACTCGTGACGCCGAAGTGCGCTGAAAAGCTGTTCGGATTTTGTCGGCAACTCATGTGTTACCATATCGAGCCCCTGGCAGTTTGTGCCGAGGTGCGTTCGTGAGACAAACGAAGAAGCAAAATTCAGTACGTAGAAAAAGCAAATACTGAATACAGGTTATGTTCACTGGAATCTGATTGATAGGTCAAACACAATTCTACAGATTATAACGCCCCTACCCGGGTTATTTAACATGCCGGGGGCCGAGGGTTGAGGAAAAAGGCAATTTACAGGTTTAAAATAAAGAGTGCGGTCTTACAAAAATTATTAGGACCTCCTGTCGCACGTCTGCGCTGCCTTGCCTCGGTTTAAAGGACTCCTTAGTAGGAATAGCCTTTGGTTATTTATACAAAACCGAACTTTAGAAAAAGTCCATAAGATGACCAGGCTTGGAATCACCTGTTGTAAAGGATAAAAAATAGTTAGAAAAAATAAAAAGAATATGAGAGTGCGGACCGCATTGTAGGCCTGTCCGTACTATGCCTCCGCCGATGACCATGGTATTTTAAGTGCATAATGATATATGCGCGGTGTAAACTTCGCGGCTATGTGGGGCAGATGACGGAGGCCGAACTGTTAATCCAGCTCGGAGATTGATTGGTCCTGTTTAGTAGAGACCGACGGCTTGACGGCCGATGAGATACGCTGCTTGATAAGGTCGCTTTGTACTTTGGCTGCAGCAGCCATAGTACGCTCCTCTGTACAGAGGGAGCATTCCGTATTTCCATTTATCGTGATGACGCCACGTGGACCAGGCATCCTAAGATTGGAATAGGCGTAATGTGGGACCGCATTAAAACGAGTAAAAGCGGTACGCCCGAGTAGTGCATGGTAGCTGCTGCGGAACGGTACGATATCGAAGGTCAAGCCTTCGCTTCTAAAGTTGTTCGGCGAGCCGAAAACAACTTCCAATGTAATTGAGCCCGTGCAGCGAGCTTCTACACCGGACAATGCTCCCTTAAAGGTAGCTGTGGTGGGCTTGATTCGTGAAGGGTTAATGCACATTTTGCAAACAGTGTCTTGGTAGAGTAGATTAAGACTACTGCCGCTGTCCATAAGGACTTTCATGAGATGGAACCCATTGATAAGTGGATCGATGATCAGAGCTGCCGAACTTTCATGACGGATACTGGCTGGGTTGTCCTTGCGATCAAAAGTGATCGAGCAGACCGCCCATTGACTTTAATTTTGGGGTGCCTGGCTCTATGGCATTGGCGTCCTGTAGTGCGCGCTTGCGCTCCTTTGTAGGGATGTGTGTCACGTATACCATGTTGACTGTTTTTACTTCGGGGGGAAATTGCTTCTGACCCCCGGTGTTCGGTTGGCAAGGCGCTTCGTCATCGCTGTCAGTGGGCGGCCCCTTCCCCTTGTGTTCGGCGTTAAGCTTGCCGGCTTGTTTGAAGACCCAACAGCTTCTGTTGGTGTGATTTGCTGGTTTATCGGGGGTGCCATGAATCTGGCAGGGCCGATCTAGTATCTTGTCTAAATTGGATGGTTCGTCTCTGTTTGCCTTGAATGGCTTTTTCCGTTGACCGGTTTTGGAGCCGCTGAATCCGGCGTTTACCGCCGTGTCTTGCGTTCCTTTATTATTTCGATGCTTGTGTTTATTGCGTCGTGGCTTGCCGTTGCCGTCTCGAACTTCGGATGTGCCTGGATCACTGGTGATGTTGCTTCTACGAGCGAGCCATCTATCTTCTCCCGCGCAGAAGCGGGTCATCAGAGCGGTAAGGGCTGCCATGGAGTTTGGTTTTTCTTGACCGAGGTGGCGGGCAAGCCATTCATCTCGGACGCTATGTTTAAAGGCCGCGAGGGCTTCGTCGTCCGGACAATCGACAATTTGGTTCTTTTTAATTAGGAACCTAGTCCAGAGCTTCCTGGCTGACTCCCCGGGCTGTTGGATGATGTGACTTAGGTCGTCGGCATCCGGAGGCCGGACATATGTACCTTGAAAGTTATCGTGGAAGGCGTCTTCCAAGTCTTCCCAGCTGCCAATGGAGTTCTCTGGGAGGCTGTTCAGCCAGTGCCGTGCTGGTCCCTTTAATTTTAGTGGGAGGTATTTGATGGCGTGGAGGTCATCACCGCGGGCCATGTGGATATGGAGAAGGAAATCTTCAATCCATACTGCGGGATTTGTTGTTCCATCGTATGATTCGATACTCATGGGTTTAAACCCCTCCGGGAATTCGTGTTCCATTACTTCATCAGTGAAGCATAGGGGGTGTGCGGCGCCTTTATATCGGGCCGAGTAGCGGCGTAGTGCGGATGTGGTCCGTCTGCGGTATTCGGCCCGGACGTGGTGATGCTCGTTACGTCTGGCTTGATAGCCGTCGTTGCGCGTCAGGGCATGCCCCCGCGATCCATAGATCGATCTGTACTGACCTGCTCTATTCTCCAGGTCTTGCCGCAGGTCATATGTGTGTTCCCGAGCTGTGGTATCTTTGCCTTTATGGTGAGGTAGTATGGGCAGGTGTTCGGCTTGGGTTGCCATTTTGTCCCGGCCACGTGGTGGTCGGTCAGCCGCATTACGTGTTGATGGCACGGGCTCAAGTGCCTCGTCGTCGAATTGGGGTAGCAGTTTACGCTTCGGGTAACTTTTGATGGGGCGCTCAAGTCCATATTCCTCGGCTGCCAGGACATCAGTCCATCTGTCGTTGAGTAGATCTTGATCGGCTTGAAGCTGCTGCTGTTTCTTTTTCAGGCTCCTTGCAGTGGCTATTAGTCGGCGTGTAAAGCGCTCCTGCTCGACGGGTTCCTCAGGCACGATAAAGTCTTTGTCGCCGAGGCTCACCTCATCCTCGGAGAGTGGAAGATAGTTGCTATCCTCCGAGTCTTCGTTTATGGCCTGTTCGTCAGGGCTGACTTGCCCATCTTCCCTATCGTGTTGTTCGAAAGTCGGCTCGACGGGATCTTCTTTGTCTTCGGCATCGTTCGGAGTATTGTTTTCTCTCGTGCCGGTATTGCTGTCTTTTCCACGGCGTGATTTAGAGCGGTGCCACTGACGTCGGCGCTTTGGCTATGTCTCAGGAGGTTTATCCTTGACTGGATCTTTCTCATCATCGCCGTTATTCTCTTTGGGAGTATTCACCATGTACATGTCATACGAGGAGGTGGCAGTCCAGCGCCCAGTAAACAGCGGGTTTTGGGCCTGCTCCTCTGCGGCATCGTCGTCCATACTGTCGATGTCTTCAGAGTCGTAATCGAGCATGTTGGTTAAGTCTTCGACAGTGGCAATGAAGTGGGCGGTGGGTGGGAAGCGAAATTCTCCGTCGTCAGCCTCCAGTTCAAATCGGATATAATTCGGCTGTGAGTCCCCTACTAAGGAGAGGGTTTTTAATGAGTTTAGCACATCACCCAAAGGCGAGTGTCGGAAGATATCCGCGGAGCTGAACTCGACGATCGGCGCCCGATCAAGCTCGATGGGCGTGGACGCACGCGGTTCGGAACCTGTGGCCGGAGACACATCCGAGGTTCCGGTGACACAGATCCCGTTCGAAGTTGGGTCTGTGTGCGGCTTTAACGCTGCTGATTCTGCGGCTTCCAAGGCGGGGTTGAGCTTCCCATCCTCGGATGGCGCAATCTGCTCTGGATCTAAGGCCAGAGCAGTTACAGGCGCTATCTCCCGGATATGGTCCGATGACAGATTTAGGTCATGTTCATCGCGGTGGCAGGGAGCGGCTACCATGGGCTCGAATCTGTCAAAGATCAAGTCTCCGCGGATATCAGCAACGTAGTTCAAGCTTCCAAACCTGACCTGATGGCCAGGGGCGTAGCTGTCGATCTGCTCTAGATGGCCAAGCGAGTTGGCATGCAGCATGAAGCCGCTGAATACGAAGATCTGGCCGGGGAGAAAGACCTCCCTCAAGGCAGCATCGTTGTGGATTATTGATGGAGCCATCGAGTCTTCTAGCGACGACACAGCGGAACTCTCAATGAAAGCACCAATGTCGGTGTCAAAACCGGCGGATCTCGGGTAGGGGGTCCCGAACTGTGCGTCTAAGGTCGATGGTAACAGGAGACGGGGGACACGATGTTTACCCAGGTTCGGGCCCTCTCTATGGAGGTAATACCCTATGTCCTACTTGATTGATCTTGATGAATATGAGTATTACAAGAGTTGATCTACCACGAGATCATAATGGCTAAAACCCTAGAAGTCTAGCCTGTCTGATTATGATTGCCCCTACGGACTAAAACCCTCCGGTTTATATAGACACCGTAGGGGACTAGGGTTGTACAAAGTCGGTTACAGAGAAAGGAATCTTCATATCGAACGCCAAGCTTGCTATCCACGTCGAGGAGAGTCCTATCTAGACACGGGAGAGAGTCTTCTGTCTTGTATCTTCATGGCCCATCAGTCCGGCCCACGTTACGTAGTCCGGACACCCGAGGACCCCTTAATCCAGGACTCCCTCAATGACGTCCTTCGCCTTCTTGATCCAGCAAGATGGCGAGGTAGTGGATCAGTTTCGGCAGCACGACGGTGTAGTGACGGTGATGGTGAAGCTATCTCCACAGGGATTCGCCTAAGAACTATGAAAATATGATCGGTGGTGTAAACGGTGGAGGGGGGCGCCGCACACGGCTAAGCAATTGTCGTAGTTGTGCTAGGCGCCCCCTCCCACATATATATAGGTGGGCGAGAGGGGAGAGGCCAAGAGGCGCCCCAAGTAGGGCCGAATCCTACTTGGGGACTTCCCCAAGCTGCCCCCCCTTTCCATATATGAGTGCGGGAGGAAGGTAAGAGGAGGAGGCGCCCCCTCCCCCTACTTTCCTTTCTCTCTAGAGGAGGGAAAGGCATGAGGGGCCACCCCTCCCCTTTCCTTCCCCTAGGGCTGGCCGGCCATATAGAGGGGCGCACCAGCCCCTTAGTGGGCTGGTCTGTCCCCTCCTTTGGCCCATTATAAGCCCATACACTTACAGGGGGTGTCCGGAACCCCTTCCGGTGACCCGATGACTACCCGGTGCACTCCGAAACTATTCCGGTATCGGAATACCATCGTCCTATATATCAATCTTTACCTCTTGACCATTTCGAGAATCCTCGTCATGTTCGTGATCTCATCCGAGACCTCGAACAAAATTCAGTCACCAAATCATATAACTCATATAACACTATATCATCAACGAACGTTAAGCGTGCAGACCCTACGGGTTCGAGAACTATGTAGACATGACCGAGACACCTCTCCGGTCAATAACCAATAGCAGAACCTGGATGCCCATATTGGCTCCTACATATTCTATGAAGATTTTTATCGGTCGAACCTTATGACAACATACGTAATTCCCTTTGTCCATCGGTATGTTATTTGCTCGAGATTTGATCGTCGGTATCTTCATACCTAGTTCAATATCATTACCAGCAAGTCTCTTTTCTCGTTCTGTAATACATCATCCAGCAACTAAATCATTAATCACTTTCCTTGTAAGGCTTCTTATGATGTGTATTACCGAGAGGGCCCAGAGATACCTCTCCGATACTCGGAGTGACAAATCCTAATCTCGATCTATGCCAACTCAATAAAAGCCTTTGGAGATACCTATAGAGCATCTTTATGATCACCCAATTACGTTGTGATGTTTGATAGCACACAAGGTATTCCTCCGGTATCCGGGAGTTGCATAATCTCATAGTCGGAGGAATACGTATTTGACATGAAGAAAGCAATAGCAATAAACTGAACGATCATTATGCTAAGCTAATGGATGGGTCTTGGCCATCACATCATTCTCCTAATGATGTGATCTCATTATCAAATGACAACTCATGTCTATGGTTAGGAAACGTTAACCATCTTTGATCAACGAGCTAGTCTAGTAGAGGCTCACTAGGGACACGGTATTTGTCTATGTATCCACACATGTATTTAAGTTTCTGGTCAATACAATTCTATCATGAATAATAAACCTTTTATCATGATTTAGGAAATATAATAATAACCATTTTATTATTGCCTCTAGGGCATATTTCCATCAAACATGCCCTGCAAAAACAAGTTAGACGTCCTCTACTTTGTTGTTGTAAGTTTTACGTGGCTGCTATGGGTTTCTAGCAAGAACCGTTCTTCATTACGCAAAAACCACAACGGTGATTTATCAAGTTTGCTGTTTTAACCTTCTTCAAGGGCCGGTCGCAGTCAAATTCGATTCAACTAAAGTAGGAGAAACAGACACCCGCCAGCCACCTTTGATGCAAAACTAGTTGCATGTCAGTCGGTGGAACCGGTCTCATGTGCGTGGACATGTAAGGTTGGTCCGGGCCGCTTCATCCAACAATACCGCCGAATCAAAATAAGACGTTGGTGGTAAGCAGTATGACTATTGCTACTTCTTGAGCTTGTGTTGGTTTTTCCCTTGAAGAGGAAAGGGTGATGCAGCAAAGTAGAGATAAGTATTTCTTTAGCTAAGTACCAAGGTATCAATCCAGTAGGAGAAGAACACACAAATCACCAATACCTGCACAAACAATCAAACACTTGCACCCAACGCGATAAAGGGGTTGTCAATCCCTTAACGGTCACTTGCAAAAGTGAGATCTGATAGAGATAGATAAATAAAACTAAACAAAAGATAAAATATTTTTGGGGTTTTTTGGTTTATAGATGTGAAAATAAAGATTGCAAAATAGTAGATCAAAAACTAATATGATGGAAAATAGACCCGGGGGTCTTAGGTTTCTCTAGAGGCTTCTCTCTTGAAGGCAAATAATACGATGGGTGAACAAATTACTGTCGAGCAATTGATAGAAAAGCGCAAAGTTATGATGATATCCAAGGCAATGATTACTTAATATAGGCATCACGTCGTTGTCAAGTAGACCGACTCCTGCCTGCATCTACTACTATTACTCCACACATCGACCGACTCCTGCCTGCATCTAGAGTATTAAGTTCATGAAGAACAGAGTAACGCCTTAAGTAAGATGACATGATGTAGAGGAATTAACTCAAGCAATATGATGAAAACCCCATCTTTTTATCCTCGATGGCAACAATGCAATATGTGTCTCGCTACCCCTACTTTTTCACTGGGTGAAATCACGCAGGATTGAACCCAAAGCTAAGCACCTCTCCCATTGCAAGAAAAACCAATCTAGTTGGCCAAACCAAACCGATAATTCGAAGAGAAATACAAAGATATTAAATCATGCATAAAAGAATTCAGAGAAGATTCAAATAATATTCATAGATAAGTTGATCATAAATCCATAATTCATCGGATATCGACAAACACACCGCAAAAGAAGATTACATCGGATAGATCTCCAAGAACATCGAGGAGAACATGGTATTGAGAATCAAAGAGAGAGAAGAAGCCATCTAGCTACTAGCTATGGACCCGTAGGTGTGAGGTAAACTACTCACGCTTCATCAAAAGGGCAATAGAGTTGCTGTAGATGCCCTCCGTGATTGAATCCCCCTCTGGCAGGATGCCAGAAAAGGCCCCAAGATGGGATCTCATGGGAACAGAAGGTTGCGGCAGTGGAAAAGTGCTTTCGTGGATGCTTCTGGTGGTTTGGGGATATATGTAAATATATAGGAGACAGAACTAGGTCAAGGGGTCATCGAGGGGCCCATAAGGTAGGGGGCGTGACCTACCACCCTGGGCGCACCCCCCCTTGTCGCTAACTCGTGGCTCTTCTGACTTGAACTCCAAGTCTCTGAGGTGTCTTCTGGTCCAAGAAAAATAATCGTGAAAGTTTTATTCCGTTTGGACTCCGTTTGGTATTCCTTTTCTGCGAAGCTCAAAAACAAGGAAAAAAACAAAAACTGACACTGGGCTCTAGGTTAATAGGTTAGTCCCAAAAATAATATAAAATAGCATATTAATGCATATAAAACATCCAAAACAGATAATAAAATAGCATGGAACAATCAAAAAATTATAGATACATTGGAGACGTATCAAGCATCCCCAAGCTTAATTCCTGCTCGTCCTCTAGTAGGTAAATGATAAAAACAGAATTTTTGATGTGGAATGCTACCTAACATATTTATCCATGTAACTTTCTTTATTGTGGCATGAATGTTCAGATCCATAAGATTCAAAACAAAAGTTTAATATTGACATAAAAACGATAATACTTCAAGCATACTAACAAAGCAATCATGTCTTCTCAAAATAAAATGGCCAAAGAAAGTTATCCCTACAAAATCATATAGTCTGGCTATGCTCCATCTTCATCACACAAAATATTCAAATCATGCACAACCCAGATGACAAGCCAAGCAATTGTTTCATACTTTTGGTGTTTTCAAACTTTTTCAACTTTCACGCAATACATGAGCGTGAGCCATGGACATAGCACTATAGGTGGAATAGAATATGGTGGTTGTGGAGAAGACAAAAAGAAGGAGATAGTCTCACATTAACTAGGCATATCAATGGGCTATGGAGATGCCCATCAATAGATATCAATGTGAGTGAGTAGGGATTGCCATGCAACGGATGCACTAGAGCTATAAGTTTATGAAAGCTCAAAAAGAAACTAAGTGGGTGTGCATCGGACTTGCTTGCTCACGAATACCTAGGGCAAATTGAGGAAGCCCATCATTGGAATATAAAAGCCAAGTTCTATAATGAAAAATTCCCACTAGTAGATGAAAGTGACAACATAGGAGACTCTCTATGATGAAGATCATGGCGCTACTTTGAAGCACAAGTGTGGAAAAAGGATAGTAACATTGCCCCTTCTCTCTTTTCTCTCATTTTTTTATGTGTGCTTCTTTGGCCTCTTTTATTATTTTTGTAAACTCTGGAGACTCATCCCGACTTGTGGGGTAATCATAGTATCCATCATCCTTTCCTCACATGGGACAATGTTCTAATAACGATGATCATCACACTTTTATTTACTTACAACTCGATACTTAGAACAAAATATGACTCTATATGAATGCCTCTGGCGGTGTACCGGGATGTGAAATGAATCAAGAGTGACATGTATAAAAAATGATGAATGGTGGCTTTGCCACAAATACGATGTCAACTACATGATCATGCAAAGCAATATGACAATGATGAAACATGTCATAATAAACGGAACGGTGGAAAGTTGCATGGCAATATATCTCGGAATGGCTATGGAAATTCCATAATAGGTAGGTATGGTGGCTATTTTGAGGAATGTATATGGTGGGTGTATGGTACCGGCGAAAGTTGTGCGATACTAGAGAGGCTAGCAGTGGTGGAAGGGTGAGAGTGCGTATAATCCATGGACTCAACGTTAGTCATAAAGAACTCACATACTTATTGCGAAAATCTATTAATCATCAAAACAAAGTACTACGCACATGCTCCTAGGGGGATAGATTGGTAGGAAAAGACCATCGCTCATCCCCGACCGCCACTTATAAGGAAGACAATCAATAAATAAATCATGCTCCGACTTCATCACATAACGGTTCACCATACGTGCATGCTACGGGAATCACAAACTTTAACACAAGTATTTATACAATCCACAATTAGTCACTAGCATGACTCTAATATCACCATCCTCATATCTCAAAACAATCATAAGGAATCAAACTTCTCATAGTATTCAATTCACTTTATATGAAAGTTTTTATTATATCCGTCTTGGATGTCTATCATATTAGGACTGAATTCATAACCAAAGAAAATTACCACGCTGCTTAAAAAGACTCTCAAAATAATATAAGTGAAGCATGAGAATTCAACAATTTCTATAAAATAAAACCACTGCTGTGCTATAAAAAGATATAAGTGAAGCACTAGTGCAAAATTGCCTTGCTCAAAAGATATAAGTGAAGCACATGGAGTATTCTAATAAATCACAATTCATGCGTGTCCCTCTCAAGGTGCGTACATTGTGGCAAACTAAAAAGTAAAGACTCATATCATACAAGACGCTCCAAGCAAAACACATATCATGTGGTGAATAAAAATATAGCCTCAAGTAAAGTTACCGATAGACGAAGACGAAAGAGGGGATGCCATACGGGGCATCCCCAAGCTTAGGCTCTTGGTTGTCGTTGAATATTACCTTGGGGTGCCTTGGGCATCCCCAAGCTTAGGCTCTTGCCACTCCTTATTCCATAGTCCATCCAATCTTTACCCAAAACTTGAAAACTTCACAACACAAAACTTAACAGAAAATCTCATAAGCTCCGTTAGTACAAGAAAATAAATCACCACTTATGGTACTGTTGTGAACTCATTCTTTATTTATATTGGTGTAATATCTACTGTATTCCAACTTTTCCATGGTTCATACCCCCCGATACAACCCATAGATTCATCAAAATAAGCAAACAACACATAGAAAACAGAATCTGTCAAAAACAGAACAGTCTACGAATATCCAAATTGTTCTAATACTTATGTAACTCCACAAATTCTGAAATATTCGGACAACATTGGCAATTTGTATATAAATCCTGTGTAAAAAATTCAGGGTTTTTCTGCCCTCCAGTGAATTTATACAATTATGTGACTGGACGCAGAAGTTTCTGTTTTTTAGCAAGATCAAATCAAGTATCACCGTAAGCCATCCCAAAGGTCTTACTTGGAACAAACACTAATTAAAACACAAAATAACATCTAACCAGAGGCTAGATGAATTATTTATTGCAAAACAGGACCCAAAAAAAAGAACAAAAAATAAAATTGGGTTGCCTCCCAACAAGCGCTATTGTTTAACGCCCTTAGCTAGGCATAAAAACATAGATCTAGGTATTGTCATCTTTGGTATGCAATCCATAAGTAGCTCTCATAATAGATTCATATGGCAACTTAATTTTCTTTCTAGGAAAGTGTTCCATGCCCTTCCTTAACGGAAATTGAAATCTAATGTTTCCTTCTTTCATATCAATAATTGCACCAATCGTTCTAAGGAAAGGTCTACCAAGAATAATAGGACATGTACGATTGCAATCTATATCAAGAACAATGAAATCTACCGGAAAATAATTCCTATTTGCAACAATAAGAACATCATTAATTCTTCCAATAGGTTTCTTAATAGTGGAATCCGCAAGATGCAAATTTAAAGAACAATCATCAAATTCACGGAAACCTAACACATCACATAAAGTTTTTGGAATCGTGGAAACGCTAGCACCCAAATCACACAAAGCATGGCACTCATAATCTTTAATCTTAATCTTAATAGTAGGTTCCCACTCATCATAAAGTTTTCTAGGAATAGAAACTTCGAATTCAAGATTTTCTTCAAAAGATTGCATCAGAGCATCAACGATATGTTTAGTAAAAGCTTTGTTTTGATTATAAGCATGAGGAGAATTCAACATGGATTGCTACAAGGAAATAAAATATATTTAAGAACAATTATCATAATTAAATTCCTTGAAATCCAAAAGAGTGGGTTCATCGCTACTTAAAGTTTTGACCTCTCCAATCCCACTTTTATCAATTTTTGCATCAAGAACTAAAAACTCCGAATCATTGGGATGCCTTTTAACTAAAGTTGACTCATCTCCAGTCCCATCTTTATCAAAATTTATATTAGAAAACACAGATTCAATAGGAGTCACATCAATCACTTCAAGATCTTCATCATTATTTTCACAAAAACTAGAAGAACACGCTTTTACAAACCAATCTCGCTTACCACGCATCTTAGCGGTTCTTTCTTTGCACTCATCAATGGAGATTCTCATAGCCTTTAGAGATTCATTGATATCAGGCTTGGGTGGAATAGATCTAATTTTCAAAGAATCAACATCAAGAGAAATTATATCCACGTTCCTAGCCAAATCATCAATCTTAAGTAGTTTTTCTTCAACCAAAGCTTTGAAATTCTTTTGTGAACTCATAAATTCTTTAACACTATTCTCAAAATCAGAGGGCATCTTATTATAATTTCCATAAGAATTGTTGTAGGAATTACCATAATTATTAGAGGAATTACTAGGAAATGGCCTAGGATTAAAATTACCTCTATATGCGTTATTAGCAAAATTGTTCCTACCAACAAAATTCACATCCATAGATTCATTATTATTCTAAATCAAAGTAGACAAAGGCATATCATTAGGATCAATAGGATCACTCTTGCTAGCAAATAATTTCATAAGTTCATCCATCTTTCCACTCAAAACATTAATCTCTTCAATCGCATGCACTTTTTTAATGGAAGAAGATCTTTCGGTATGCCATTGCGAATAATTAACCATAATATTATCTAGGAGTTTAATAGCTTATCCTAAAGTAATTTCCATAAAAGTACCTCCCGCGGCCGAATCCAAAAGATTTCTAGAAGCAAAATTCAATCCGGCATAAAAAATTTGTATGATCATCCACAAATTCAAACCATGAGTAGGACAATTTCGTATCATCAATTTCATCCTCTCCCAAGATTGTGCAACATGTTCATGATCAAGTTGCTTAAAATTCATAATATTGTTCCTAAGGGAGATGATCTTAGCAGGAGGAAAATACTTGGAAATAAAAGCATCTTTACACTTATTCCATGAATCAATACTATTTTTTTGGCAAAGATGAAAACCAAGTTTTAGCACGATCTCATGGTGAGAACGAAAATAGCTTCAATTTAACAATATCATTATCCACATCTTTCTTCTTTTGCATATCACACAACTCAACGAAATTATTAAGATGGGTGCGGCATCTTCACTAGGAAGGCCGGAAAATTGATCTTTCATAACAAGATTCAGCAAAGCCGCATTAATTTCATAAGATTCCACACTAGTGGCGGGAGCAATCGGAGTACTAATAAATTCATTGTTATTAGTATTGGAAAAGTCACACAATTTGGTATTCTCTTGCATCATTGTGAACAAGCAAGCGATCTAACACACGAGCAAACAAAAAGCAAACGAAAAGACAAATGGAAGAAGGGCGAGAAAAAGGCAAATCTTTCAAAAATCATTTTAGAAGTGGGAGATAGGAAAATGAGAGGCAAATGGCGAATAATGTAATGCAAGAGATGAGAGTTTTATGATGGGTACTTGGTATGTCTTGACTTGGCGTAGATCTCCCCGTTAACGACGCCAGAAATTCTTCCTGCTACTTCTTGAGCTTGCGTTGGTTTTTCCCTTGAAGAGGAAAGGGTGATGCAGCAAAGTAGAGATAAGTATTTCACTCAGTTAAGAAACAAGGTATCAATCCAGTAGGAGAAGAATGCACAAATCACCAATACGTGCACAAACAATCAAACACTTGCACCCAACGCGATAAAGGGGTTGTCAATCCCTTCACAGTCACTTGCAAAAGTGAGATCTGATGGAGATAGATAAATAAAACTAAACAAAAGATAAAATATTTTTGGGGTTTTTTGGTTTAAAGATCTGAAAATAAAGATTGCAAAATAGTAGATCGAAAACTAATATGATGGAAAATAGACCCGGGGGCCATAGGTTTCACTAGAGGCTTCTCTCTTGAAGGCAAATAATACAGTGGGTGAACAAATTACTGTCGAGCAATTGATAGAAAAGCGCAAAGTTATGACGATATCCAAGGCAATGATTATGTAATATAGGCATCACGTCTGTGTCAAGTAGACCGACTCCTGCCTACATCTACTACTATTACTCCACACATCGACCGACACCTCCTGCATCTAGAGTATTAAGTTCATGAAGAACAGAGTAACGCTTTAAGTAAGATGACATGATGTAGAGGAATAAACTCAAGCAATATGATGTAAACCCCATCTTTTTATCCTTGATGGCAACAATACAATACGTGCCTCGCTACCCCTACTTTGTCACTAGGTGAGGACACCGTAAGATTGAACCCAAAGCTAAGCACTTCTCCCATTGCAAGAAAAACCAATCTAGTTGGCCAAACCAAACCGATAGTTCGAAGAGAATTACAAATATATCAAATCATGCATATAAGAATTCAGAGAAGATTCAAATAATATTCATAGATAAGCTGATCATAAATCCACAATTCATCGGATCTCGACGAACACACCGCAAAAGAAGATTACATCGGATAGATCTCCAAGAACATCGAGGAGAACATGGTATTGAGAATCAAAGAGAGAGAAGAAGCCATCTAGCTATGGACCCGTAGGCCTGAGGTAAACTACTCACGCTTCATCGGAAGGGCAATAGAGTTGATGTAGATGCCCTCCATGATCGAATCCCCCTCCGGCAGGATGCCGGAAAAGGCCCCAAGATGGGATCTCACGGGAATAGAAGGTTGCGGCGATAGAAAAGTGTTTTCGTGGATGCTTCTCGTGGTTTGGGAATATATGTGAATATATAGGAGGCAGAACTAGGTCAGGGGGTTACCGAGGGGCCCACAAGTGTCAGTGTACTAAATTTTGGGCCCTTTAGTACCCCATACTTGTGCACGAGCAGTTGCAGCCATACCCGCGGCAAGGTCTGACGGGGACAGCTGGAAGCAAACATGAGACCACCATAGAAGACCACGGGCTAGGCTCCCGGCAAGATTCTAGCCGGGATGGTTAGCGAAGCCCCGGCAAGACCATCACCCTTGAGGTTGAGAGCTCTGACACCATCGACAATGTGAAGACCAAGATCCAGGGGCGTCTGCGTGGTGGCATGCAGATCTTTGTGAAGACCAAAAGGCAAAGTTCCCAGCAAGATTCTTGCCAGGAACGATTGCGCGGCCCCGGCAAGAATCTTGCCAGGGACGCTTGTGAAGCCGCGGCAAGACTCGTGCCCGGCAAGGATTCCACCGCCCTGCCACCGCTCCAGCGCAGCGACTAGCCTGCCAGCCTGGCCCCTCAAGCCTCGTTATCCTGGATGCGTGTCGAGATGGGGTGAGGTGGCAACGGACGGGACAGGCCCTGTTTTCGTCCCCGATAAAGTTAGGGACACGTAAACAGCGCTTTAAATGCATTTGTCCTAAGACGTCAGGGATAAGTATGTGCACTGTAGCAGCTTTACACCTCCTGTGCGCCACTGTGGTAGCCCCTTGGTATAAAAGGAGGCCCAAGGCGATACAGAGGGGGACTTTTGGACATTTTTGGCCCAGTTTGCATGCATAGCAACTAGCCAGAGCTCAAGAACTCTCAATACACTAAAGCAGGACTAGGGTTTTACGCTCCTCAGCAGCCGAACCTGGGTAAAAATCCCTCGCATTGATCATTGGATCTGCTCTTCGTGTACACCTTTTTCCCTGCCGAACGGTAGAAGGGGTCCTCGTGATCCCATAGGTGTCGTTTCCCTGACATCTTTGGTGCGCCAGGTAGGGGGAAAGAGGTTGCGCAAACCTGATCTAGTAGTCAGCGCGTCAGTTTCTTCAACATCTTCATCATCATGCTTCCGAAAAGGAAGGGTATCACGGCGATTGGTTCATCTGCGGCCGATCTACCCGTGCCAACACGGCCGGGCGACGGGATGGACGCGGGTGGAGGAGGAGCTGGAGATCATGAGCTTCCATGACGTTTGGCGAACGAAGCCAGGAGAGCAGTATCGTCCGCGGCCGCGATGATGGCCCGCGCACCGCTGGACCCAAGGACGGAGCCGTACTACCTACGGGCGGCGCAGCGACCTCCAAGGGTGGAAAGACGACCTCCAAGACACCCCCGCCGGCGGATGCGCTGCCACCTTCCCAGGTCGTGCGCGACGAGCAATGCCACGATGTTGGTGACCCCAAGCGTCCCCATGGAAAGAGCCCTCGGCATCATTCTCGAGATGCGCGGGGCCAGCATGCACGCCAAGATGCCGGTGGGAACGGCGCGCGACCGCGGGGCCGTGATGGAGCTCCTTCTAACACAGTTAGGAGTCAGAGCACCTCACGTTCTTCACGCCTGTCGCTGCCACCTACAACAGCAGAAGCGTTGGCGCGAGTGCAGCTACTCCTAGACTTCCCTCCCGCTGCGGAGAAACTTGAAGAATGGAGAGTTGCTATTCAGAGCCTCATCGGTTTCGTCAATGGAGATGGGCAGCAGCGGGCGGAGCCCTCGCGGCGGCGGTCCATCGAGCCAGCGCGTGCCGATGGCGGAAGGATTGGAGGTGGTGCGACCACGGTACACTCTCCTCCACCACGACAACAGCGGTCACCAGCTCGGCGGGCCGATGCCCGTGATGATGGATCCACGGCGTCGTCCGATCCGCGAGCTCACCGTGATCAACATCAAGTTCTTCGGGAACGAGTCAAGGAAGATGCTCGAACCACCATCGAGCGGCGGCGGGAAGCACGCCATCAATCTGATAGGCGTGCAGGGCCTGCTGTAGACAAGCCTGCGCTGGGGGATTCTGGTGACTTACCTTACGAGGTGGGTTGTCCAGCTTTTACCCGTGAGCTGCGGTGAGTCCAGTGGCTCACTTCCCGCATGTTCAAACTAGAGGTCCCGGAGAAATACGACGGCAAGACTCACCCATCGGAGTTCCTAAGCATCTACACCATCGCGGTGTAGGCTGTCGGGGCTCGAGACGACAAGGTGCTCGCCAACTACTTCCCGTTGGTACTCAAGCCCAACGTCAGGTCGTGGTTGATGCACCTACCAGAAAATTCCATCTCTTCTTGGTCGGATCTATGTCACGAGTTTGTTGGCGCCTTTACCAGAGGCCACCAAGCTCCTGGCCAGGCAAGCGATTTACATCTCATTCCCCAGAAAGAGGGTGAAAACTTGCGCAAGTACATACAGAGATTCAGCCGTGTACAGTACAACATCCCAGACGTTCATCCTACCGTTGTTATCAGCGCGTTTCATCAGAATGTGCGCAATCGCAAGATGCGAAGAGCTGGCGATGAACAAGGTTAGGGATGTTGCCGAGCTTTATGTTCTGGCCAATAGATGTGCTCGAGCTGAAGAAGGAAGGAAGTACCCCGGTGAAGATGCCAGCGCGGGAACTGATTCCGGAGACGAAGACGCCGCCGCCCCAACAAAGAAGGGCCGACGGCGTAACAGGAAGCGCAAGGGCAAAACTGTGCTTGCCGTCGAGGAATCTGGCAACCCCAGCGCTGCCAAGAAGACCAAGGTTGACAACCCTGGCAAGGAGGTTGCCGGGTGTGCCGCCTGTCAGGCCTTGGCGGCTGCCGACAAGCCAGAGGGCTTCGACAAGCAGTATTGCAAGATCCATCACACCAAGGGCCAAGACCTCCAGAACTGCCGGCAAGTTGAGCAGCTTGTCGAGAGGCAGAAAGCTGAATATGAAAGGCGAGATAAGGAGAAGGGCCAGGATGGTGCTGAGGGATCTGGCAAGAAGCACGGTGGTCGAGGAGGTCGCCGCGGCAAGGATAAGCAACAGGACAGGCCTGCTCGAGGCCGCGACAAGAAAGAGGGGGATGATGACCACGAAGAGGACGACGAGTCCAGCGAGCACGAGTTTCAAAAAGCTACAGAAGCCATGTGTATTGATGGTGGCGCCTCGTTGCATTCCTCTCACCGCCAACTTAAACAGTGGGCGCATGAGATAAATGCAACAGAGCCATCAGTCGATGCCCAGAAGCCGTTGAGATGGTCCAACACGCCTATCATTTTTTACGATGAGGATCACCCTGATCGCACAACAGCGGTCGGGTGTTTGCCATTGTTGGTCTCCCCAACGATTCGCAACCTCAAAGTGACAAAAATGTTAGTTGATGGTGGGGCCAGTTTGAACTTGATCTCGCCCAAGGTGATCAAGAGGTTACAAATTCCTGATGGAGATCTCGAAGAGACAGGCATGTTTCAAGGGGTCAATCCGGGAAGAAGCCAGCCGAAGGGTAAGATCACGCTATCAGTTACATTCAATGGAGACCTGAACTACAGGACGGAGAAAATCATTTTTGATGTCGCCAAGATCCCATTGCCATATAACGGGATCCTTGGCCGTCCAGCGCTGGCCAAGTTTATGGCGGCATTACATTACGCTTACAATACGTTGAAGATGCCCGGCCCAATGAGCATCATCACTGTCAACTCCGACAAGAGGGATGCGCTCATCTGCGCCGACCAACTCTACCGGGAAGCAGTTGCAGCACCTGCCGCCAAGGTGCTTGCTCCTGCCACTGGAGCTCCCGGGGGGAAGAAGACCGGCAAGACCTCTTGTGCCCACTACGGCAAGCGCGCCTCCTCGGAGTGCTGCGTTCCCGTTGAGGAAGTGCCAGAGAGCTCCACCGGCAAGAGCAAGAAATCCAAGGCAGCTCCACCAGAAACTAAGAAGGTGCCCGTCAAGGAGGACAGCACGGGCGGAACTTTCACTATAAGTTCCGTCCTCAGCGACAAATAGGAAAGCGCACTCATTGCCTTCCTACGGGCGAATGTCGATGCGTTTGCATGGCAAGCATCTGACATCCCCGGTGTTCCCAGGGAGGTGATTGAGCACCATCTTGCTGTCTGTCCTCATGCGCGGCCCGTCAAGCAGAAGGTCAGGAAGCAAGCTTTGGAGTGGCAAGAGTTTATCACTAAAGAGATCAGGAAGTTGGAAGCGGCAGGTTTGGTCAGAGGAGTGCTCCATCCAACGTGGTTGGCCAATCCAGTCGTAGTGCGCAAGGCGAATGGAAAGTGGAGGCTGTGTATTGATTATACAGATATCAATAAAGCCTGCCCAAAGGATCCTTTCCCCTTGCCGCGCACCGACCAGATTGTGGACTCCACTGTCGGATGCGAATTGCTGTTGTTTCTTGACGCTTATTCAGGGTACCATCAGATCTTCATGACGAAGGAAGATGAAGAGAAGACCGTGTTTATCACCCCATGTGGTATGTATTGTTTTATATGAATGCCTTTCGGGTTGAAGAGCACTGGTTCAACGTTTGCGAGAGCGGTCCAGATCAGTTTTGAGCCCCAGCTACATAGAAATATGGAAGCTTATATGGATGACATAGTGGTCAAAACCAAGGACAAAGCAACGCTCATACAAGATTTAGAAGAAATATTTGCAAACTTGCGCAAGATTAATCTCAAGCTCAATCCTGAGAAGTGTGTGTTTGGCGTCCCATCCGGCAAGCTTCTCGGATTCTTTGTGTCTCAACGTGGGATCGAGGCGAACCCCGACAAGATAAAGGCGATTAAGCAGATTGAAGCACCAAGACGAGTCAAAGATGTGCGTCGACTTGCCGGCTGCGTTGCTGCTCTAAGCAGGTTCATCTCCAAATCTGCTGAGCGCGCCCTGCCCTTTTTTAACATCTTGAAAAAGGCAGGTCCAATGAAATGGACTCTGGAAGCGGAGGCAGCACTGCAAGATTTGAAGAGGTACCTCTCCTCTACGCCAACACTAGTCGCACCTAAACCACAAGAGTCGTTGCTGCTATATCTAGCGGCAATGAATCAAGTGGTTAGTGCTGGGCTAGTGGCGCAGAGAGAAGTCAACGAAGAAGCAGCGGCAGCGACAAGACCGTTGAATGACAAGCCGGGGCTCTCCCCGGCAGAGTCTGGTGCCGACAAGGCAGGACCCGCGCAAGCAAATGAAGCCGCAGAGAAGAAGAAGATGGTGCAGCACCCAGTTTATTTTGTCAGCTCCCTTTTGCAGGGGGCTAGGTCAAGGTACTCTGGTGTGCAGAAATTGCTCTTCGGCCTCCTTATGGCCTCGAGGAAGCTGTGCCACTATTTCCAGGCACATGAGATCACCGTCATCACTTGCTTCCCGTTGCAACGGATCTTACACAACCCAGATGCGACTAGAAGGATTGTGGAGTGGGCGTTGGAACTGTCGAGCTTTGGTCTCAAGTTTGAAGCACTTCAACAATTCAAAGCAGAGCCTTGGCGGAGTTCATTGCGGAATGGACCTCAACGCCTGGCGAGGAAATTCAAGAGACCACTCTCCCCGGCAAGGAAATGAGCCGAGAGTGGGTTATGTATTTTGATGGGGCTTTCTCGCTGCAAGGCGCCGGTGCTGGTGTGCTGTTTGTCGCGCCCATCGGAGAGCACCTCAAATACGTAGTCCAGATGCACTTTCCCTGGGAAAGTTCAACAAACAACACTGCAGAATATGAAGCACTGCTTGCCGGTCTCAGGATCGCGGCAGACCTTGGAATTAAGAAGCTCATCGTCAGAGGTGATTCATAGCTTGTCGTCAAGCAAGTTAACAAAGATTATCAGAGCCCATTGATGGAAGCTTACATATATGAAGTGAGGAAATTGGAGGAGCGTTTTGATGGTCTGAAGGCAGAGCATGTTCCTCGTGCAGAGAACAACATTGCCGATGACCTGTCAAAAAGTGCTACCCTCAAGTTACCTGTGGAACCAGGGACTTTTGTGCTCCGACTGACTCAACCATCCATTGAACCATCAGCAAGGCCAGATAAGCAAAGGAAGTTGAGCTCCGGCAAGTACTTTCCCACTGAGCTCCCAGAGGCCGATGGCAAGGAAGTTGCCGGGGATGACGCCAAGCTTGCCGGGGGGCTACAGGCTCCGGCAGGGCCTCGAGCCCTTGCCGTAGAGACAACTGCTCCCATGGCAGAAGACATGCCTTTAGTCCTTGCTGTTGAGCCCAAGACTCCGGCATGGGTGCAGCACATCGTCCAGTTCCTCCAGACAGGGGAACTCCCCGAAGAACAGGAAGAAGCGGAAAAAGTAGCCCGTCGGTCTAATATGTACCAGTTTTTGGACGATGTCCTGTACAGAAAAAGACCGAACGTAGTGAAATTGAAGTGCATTCCTTGGGAGAACGGACTGAAGCTGTTGGCATAGATACATGGAGGCATATGTGGCTCTCATGTAGGATCAAGGGCTCTTGCCGGTAAGGCATTCTGGCAAGGTTTCTTTTGGCCCACTGCCCTCCAGGATGCAACTACACTAGTAACCAAGTGTGAAGCGTGCCAGTTCCATTAAAAGAAATTGCATCAACTAGCCCAAGCTCTTCAGACAATCCCTCTTTCCTGGCCATTTTCAGTCTGGGGGCTCGACATACTGGGCCATTTTCCCCGTGCTGTCGGGGGCTTTGAGTACTTGTACGTTGCAATCGACAAGTTCACAAAGTGGACGGAAGTGGAAGCAGTGAGAAAGGTGACAGCACAGTCAGCCGTCAAGTTCTTCAGAGGACTAGTTTGTCGTTTTGGTGTGCCAAACAGAGTCATCACCGACAACGGCACACAGTTCACGAGCCACGCCTTCATGCAGTATGTCCAAGACCTTGGCGGCAAAATCTGTTTTGCTTCTGTTGCCCATCCAAGGAGCAATGGCCAAGCGGAAAGGGCAAATGCTGAAGTGATGTGAGGTCTCAAGACAAGGACTTTCGACAGGCTCCACAAGTGCGAAAGACACTGGATTGATGAGTTGCCGGCAGTTCTTTGGTCAATCAGGATGACACCAAATCGAGCCACCGGCCAGACACCCTTCTCCCTCGTCTACGGGGCAGAAGCAGTTCTCCCCACGGAACTCATACACGGGTCACCTCGGGTGCTCGCTTATGATGAGTTTGAGCAAGAGCAGTTGTGCCAAGATGACGCTACGCTCCTTGAGGAAGATCGTCTTCAGGCTGCTGTGCGAGCTGCACGCTACCAGCAAGCCTTGCGCCGCTACCATAGCCGCAAGGTTCATGCCCGAAGTCTTGAGGAGGGCGACCTTGTTCTTCAGCGCGTTCAGTCGGCCAAGAATTCCAACAAGTTGACGCCAAAGTGGGAGGGCCCTTATCGGGTAATACGAGTCACCAGGCCTGGCACGGTCTGCCTAGAGACCGAAGATGGCATTCCAGTGAGTAACTCCTGGAATATCGAACATCTTCATAAGTTTTATCCATAAGGCGCGGTTGCCGGGCCTCCCGGCAATTACATTTTGTACTAGCCTTGCCGGCAAGGCATATAACCCTATGTACAAAGCCAGGCGTAGACCCTGTGCGCAGTTGAATAAGTTTAAGTGTTGTATAGTTCTTGTCGATTTCCATGTTTATCTATATGCATGCTTGTCCAAGATATTATACTACGCTTGTTTCCGGCAACTACTGATGAACCGCCAAGGTTCCGTGTTCCTATTTTCTCTTCTTTCTTTTTCTCAAAGGATAGAAGGTTCCCTCGCAAGCAAGTTTGCCGGGGGGAAGATGGTATGGAGTATGGACCCCAACAGGCGACGTTCGAAGTGACATCTTGCGGGAAAGAGTACAGCAACAGAAAGCTAAGTTGCGAAACCTTGAGTAAATTTCTTTTAAAATGCAAGGTTATTTTCCTTGGATGATTTCGGTTCTTGTATGGAAAACCTGCACGCGAAGGAACCTTGTCATGAACGGTTGCGCCCTTACTCTGTTTCGAGTCTGCTCAACAGTTTGAGTGGCTGCGCTGAGAACGGCAAGGTATCTTGCCGGCAGCGACACCCCCAGCAGGCTACTAGGAATCCATTCCTCGAGACCCTCGCGGCAAGGGTGCACGCACCGGCAAGTTTTTTTCCCGGCAAAGCATAGGGTGCATGCCATACAGAGAGAAATCAGATAAGAGAGATAGCATGCATTCATCCAAAACAGAGCAAGTTATATTGCATCAATAGTCGCCACAATTCTAACTTAAGATAAATTGTTTTTGACATGGATTCATGGTGGCAAGAAGAAGTGAAGCGGCTAGTCCCTACGCTGGCCTTCGACCCTCTTGACTTGGTCCACCTTGTCGACAATGGGCGCGACAAGCTCTTCCAGCGCCTTGCGGTCTGCGTCCTTCGGCAAGCGGTCGAGCACGTTGGTGAGGTCGAGGCCGGGGTTCCTGTGCACCACTTTGGTGAGCACCTTGAGAAGGACAGCCCGGTAGAGTTTATGGGATTCGCTGGCCAGTTGGGTTGCTCGGCTAGAGTGGAGCAGCTTCAGGGCGTCGACAATGGCCTCAAAGACCTTGGTCAGCTTGGCGCTCGTAGACACCCTGTCATCAGAAGAATACCTGAAGTTTGGCAAGCCCATGGTGGACAGTTGTGCTATGAGCCTTTCTGCGATGTCAACCAGGCACTCAGTCCAGATATTCACGCCTTTCTCAAAGTCATTATAGGTGCCGGCGGCGCTCTCGAGCAACTCCTTCTCGTCCTGGAGGTTTTTGGCCAGGGTCTTCTCGCGAGCCCTGCTGATCTCAAGGGACTCCTTTAGTGTGGTTAGCTTCAGCTCCAGATCGGCAATGGATTCAGTAGCTTCGGAGAGTTTCTTGGTCTTTTCGGACATGGCAGTTTGCATCTCCACCAAGTTATAGAGAGTTTTATCTCTGTTGTCCTTGAGCGTCGTGATCTCCTTGCCGTGATCCTCCAGATCCGCCTCTAGCTTCTTCACCTTGTCAACTAGCTCATTCTTGGTGGCCTCTGCAGCTTCGGTGGCATTGATGGCTTCCTTCAGCTTGCCGATGTGGTCCAAGACCAAAGCCTCAAGTGCTTCTTTGTGCTTCTGCTCCAGCTCTTGGGTCCGCTGTGCGACGAGCTTTTCAATTTCCTCATCCTTGCCGTGGAGCTTGGCGGCAAGCGCCTCCTCGCGAGCGGCAAGGTCCTCTTCATAGGCGTCAAGCCCAATGCAGCGTTCTGTTAAGCGAGCTTCCTCTGCAGCAGCCCGTTGAGTGGCCTCTTCCTATGCCTTCTCGATGTCGGACTGCTTTAGGAGGAGCTCGTCCCAGTTCTGGCTTAACTGCTCTCGGCCAGTCCTTAGCTCTTGCCAAACCTCGACAAACCAGACTTGCGTCTGCTCGATGCGCTTCTGGAAGTCTACCTCTGATGCTTCGACAACTGCTGCCCTGGAGTCTAACTTCTCTTTTTGGGTGCGGTGAAGCGCTTGGAGCTTCTGGAAGTTATCGCTCATGGCCTGGAGGAGCTGATCTTCTTTGGATCCACTGCTGCTGGTGCGCGGCTCGTCAATGATCTTGAGGCCGGCAGCGGCAATGACGTCCTCATCAAAAGTCTCTCCTTCGGTTGGCGCTCCAGTGCTTGCCGTCCCTGGGATGTTGACAAACAAGTTGCCGCCAACCTTCAGGTACCTGCTAGAGGGGGGGGGACTTCGGATGTTGATGGCCGATCCTCGACAACTGCCTCACCAGCAACTGGGGGCTCCGGGATTGGTGCAGCACCGGGCGCTCCTGCGGCAGGAATGCTGTCGGTATGACCGCCTGTTTCCTTGCCGGCCCCCCAGCAGACCCCTTGGCGGCTTCTTCATGCACGTCCTTGGCGGCCTCGTCAGCAGCAACTCTGGCGGCGTCGGCGGCAGCATCCTTGGCGGTCTCCTCGATGATGACACTGACATCCATTTGTTCCGTCAAGGGGAAATCTGAAAGCCAAGGAGGAGAAACGGGGTGAAGCCAAGGATAAAGTTCAAGACAGAGAAAAGAGAGAAAGATCATACAGGAAGAATGACAAGTGCCCGGAAGCAAGCGGCTTACCTGTGACAAGATGTTGGGAGCTGGTTCCCTCCCCGGCAACATTTGTTGCCGGCGTAGGACTGCCGGTGCCCGTGCTTGCCGGCTCTTCCTCCATGCGGAAGGGCTCGTTAGTGGAAGTCCTTGCCGGGGATCCATCCCTAGGCGGTGTGGTTGACGGAGGCGGCGCGTCGGGGGCGGCCCTCAGTGGCCCTCCTCGTTGCTGTTCTTCTGCTGTGAACCCGGCAAGGTCAGCAGTGAAGATGTACTCCCCGACGCCCGCCAGTAGGAAATGAGTAATGGACTCACACTGGGGGCTGGGTTGAGGGCTGCGTCGTGGGCTGGGCTCCGGGCTGATGATGATGGTCTCCGTGGCGCCTGTGGTGCTTGCCGGGGGCTCATCGCCCGTTGAAGTTTTGGCCTTCTTCGCCATCCTTTGCGCCAATGTTTCCGTATCTCTGTGGGGACAGGCCAAAGCAAGAGCAAATGAGATAAGCGAAACCAAAAACTCAGGAAGTAAAGGAGACGGCAGGACCCTTACTCTTCTCCCTCCGAGCTTTCTTCCCTTTCCGGGCTAAAAGCGGAGAGGTCAAAGTCGACCTCCACTATAGCACCCGTACGAGGGGACGGAGAAGGGGACCTGGGCTGCTTGGTTGAGGCAGGAGCGGCTGGCTGATGTGAGCCTGCTTCTGTTGCCGGCGTTGTCACGTGAGCCGCCTCCGCTGCTTTCTTTGCTGCCGCGGTCATGCGCCTCGTCTGGCGCATAGGTTGCTGCTGGGCTTCTTGCCGCTGTGCAGCCTTATCGGCCGCCCTCTTGCCGGGGACTTCCTCGCTTGAGGAAGCTTGCTGGACTGGCTCGCCGGAGACGGCCCTCTGAAGAACATGTTTCTTCTTCTTTGGAGCTGGGGGCTCCACATGCAGCTGCTCCTCGGCTGTGTCTTCAATAGAAGAGCCCCCGACAACTGCGCCACCATGTTCTCCGGCAGTGTCCCCCTGCTCGGCAAGGTCTTCTTCTCCATTGGCTTCGTCTTCCATGAAGCCAACGCTGCCGGCCTCCATGGCAAGAGCCGCCTCTTCCGCCCTGCTGGCAATATTAGCCACTTCTTCATCAGTAGTGGGGCGGATAAGATTCGTCTCTTCCCGGATGGCCCTCTCCGACAAGTTGTCGAAGAACTCCTGTGCGCGCTCCATGGATGGCTCGGCCCAAGTCCCATCAAGACCGTGGGCATTGAACGCCGGCATCATGGCAATGATTGAAGTCAGAGCAGAGTTGTTGCACAGAGGAATGATGCTTGCCGGCAACTTGTACGACCTGTCGGTCCTAAACAGCCTATGGTAGAGAGCTGCGTGCTGCATGACTGTCAGGTTGTTGTTCAGACCGGGGCACAGCCTCATGATATCCGCTGCATTCCAATATTCCCAAGCGGGTGTCCCTTTGTTCTATAGAGGGGCGATGCGACGGCGGAGGAAGTCAGCGCCAACCATCTCGATTGTGAGCCCGGTAGCCGTGAGGCGGTGGATCCTGTTGATTGCGATTTTGACCTTCCTGTCTTGAGGGTCGAGGGCGCTCCAACCGTTGCCGCGGGCCGGTCTCGCTTGTCGGGGCATACAGAATGGCTGCGGATCTTCCTCCGTAATCCAGCACCACCTGCCCCGCCATTCACCCACTTCTCGCGGTAGACCCCGTCTAGATATGTCTCCTTGTTCCACGCCCTTGGGATCCAGGTGATGCAGCCAGAAATGGCCTCTCCTGCCTAGATGCGGGGGATGAAGTAATGGCGGAAGAGGGCTCTATTGGGGACCACCCCGGCAAAGTTCTCACAGAGGTGGGCGAAGATGTACATACACGTCACCGCATTCGGCGTGAATTCCAAAATATGGAAGCCGTATGTATACATGATGTCATTGAGGAAATCAGAAAATGGGGGGCAGAGCCCGCAGTAGAAGTAATCGACAAAGAAAGGAAATTTATCTGGAGCAGCCTTGGCACATGAAGCTGGGATTACATGGGTAGCGGGGTGCCCCGTTGTCGCTCTTCCCCACATGCACAGATACCACTCCTTCAAAGTGCGCACGTTGAGTGTCGGGGCGAAGACGACATGTTTCTTCCGCATCTCCACCAACTCGCTCTCCGGCATCTCTTCGCCCTTGCTTGCCTTGGGCACCGCTTTGCCCTTGTTCGCTTTGGGCGCCATGGCGGCCGGGGAGGAAAAGGCAGGAGGCCGAGGGCGGTGAGAGCATGGAAGCGGCGGACGGATGAGGTGGCTCTGTTTCAGGCTCGAGGAAGAAGATGACGGCGGTTCCTAGATTGGAACGGGCAAGAGGTAAATGAGCAGCGCCTCTACGGATTCCTTTTTTTATGGGGAAGGCGCGAGGCTGCCTCTTTACTATTCAATGTAAAAGCATCTTCGCGGGCGTGCTGCTGCTGTGGCCGTTCCGCGCACGTATCCCACTTCCCGCACTCAATGTGGATCATGGGGAAGCGCAGCGGACGAGATGATTACAGCAGTTAACCCCTGCCACGCGTGCCCGTGCACTGTTTGGGCCTAGCCCAACAACGCCTCGCACCCGTGTGTGGCCCAGGCCCAGGGGCTCCTATCGGTGTACTAAAGTTTGGGCCCTTTAGTACCCCATACTTGTGCACGGGCAGTTGCAGCCATAACCGCTGAGGGAGTCCTGGATTAAGGGGTCCTCGGGCGTCCGGACTACGTGACGTGGGCCAGACTGATGGGCCATGAATATACAAGACAGAAGACTCTCTCCCGTGTCCAGATAGGACTCTCCTCGGCGTGGATGGCAAGCTTGGCGTTCGATATGAAGATTTGCTTCTCTGTAACCGACTTTATACAACCCTAGTCCCCTCCGGTGTCTATATAAACCGGAGGGTTTAGTCCGTAGGGGCAATCATAATCAGACAGGCTAGACTTCTAGGGTTTTAGCCATTACGATCTCGTGGTACATCAACTCTTGTAATACTCATATTCATCAAGATCAATCAAGCAGGACGTAGGGTATTACCTCCATAGAGAGGGCCCGAACCTGGGTAAACATCGTGTCCCCCGTCTCCTGTTACCATCGACCTTAGACGCACAGTTCGGGACCCCCTACCCGAGATCCGCCGGTTTTGACACTGACATTGGTGCTTTCATTGAGAGTTCCGCTGTGTCATCGCTAGAAGACTTGATGGCTCCATCAATCATCCACAACGATGCTGCCTTGAGGGAGGTCTTTCTCCCCGGCCAGATCTTCGTATTCGACGGCTTCATGCTGCGTGCCAACTCGCTTGGCCATCTAGAGCAGATCGACAGCTACGCCCCTGGCCATCAGGTCAGGTTTGGAAGCTTGAACTACGTTGTTGATATCCGCGCAGACTTGATCTTCGACGGATTCGAGCCCATGGCAGCCGCTCCCTGCCACCATGATGAACATGACTTAAATCTGTCATCGGACCATATCCGGGAGATAGCGCCTGTAATTGCTCTGGCCTTAGATCCAGAGCAAATTGCGCCATCCGAGGACGGGAAGCTCAACCCCTCCACGGAAGCCGCAGACTCAGCGGCGTTAAAGCCGCACACAGACCCAACTTCGAACGGGATCTGTGTCACCGGAACCTCGGATTCGTCTCCGGCCACAGGTTCCGAACCGCGTGCGCCACACCCATCGAGCTTGATCGGGCGCCGACCGTCGAGTTCAGCTCCGCGGACATCTTCCGACACTCGCCTTTGGGTGATGTGCTAAACTCATTAAAAACCCTCTCCTTAGCAGGGGACTCACAGCCGAATTATATCCGGTTTGAACTGGAGGCTGACGACGGAGAATTTCGCTTCCCACCCACCACCCACTTCATTGCCACTGTCGAAGACTTAACCGACATGCTCGATTATAACTCCGAAGACATCGACGGTATGGACGACGATGCCGGAGAGGAGCAAGCCCAAAACCCGCCGTTTACTGGGCGCTGGATAGCCACCTCCTCATATGACGTGTACATGGTGGATACTCCCAAAGAGAATAACGGCGATGACAAGAAAGATCCAGTCAAGGATAAACCTCCTGAGACACAGCCAAAGCGCCAACGTCAGCGGCACCGCTCTAAATTACGCCATTGAAAAAACGGCAATACCGGCACGAGAGAAAACAATACTCCGGACGATGTCGAAGACAAAGAAGATCCCGTCGAGCCGACTTTCGAACAACACGATAGGGAAGATGGGCAAGTCAGCCCTGACGAACAGGCCATAAACGAAGACTCGGAGGACAGCAACTATCTTCCACTCTCCGAGGATGAGGTGAGCCTCGACAACGAAGACTTTATCATGCCTGAGGAACCCGTCGAGCAGGAGCGCTTTACACGCCGACTAATAGCCACTGCAAGGAGCCTGAAAAAGAAACAGCAGCAGCTTCAAGCTGATCAAGATCTACTCAACGACAGATGGACTGATGTCCTGGCAGCCGAGGAATACGGACTCGAGCGCCCCATCAAAAGTTACCCAAAGCGTAAACTGCTACCCCAATTCGACGACGAGGCACTTGAGCCCATTCCATCAACACGTAATGCGGCTGACCGACCACCACGTGGCCGGGACAAAGCGGCAACTCAAGCCGAACACCTGCCCATACTACCTCACCATAAAGGCAAAGATACCATAGCTCGGGAACACACATATGACCTGTGGCAAGACCTGGAGAACAGAGTAGGCCAGTCCAGATCGATCTACGGATCGCGGGGGCATGCCCTGGCGTGCGACGACGGCTATCGAGCCAGATGTAACGAGCATAACCATGACCGGGCCGAACACCGCAGACGGACTACATCCGCACTACGTCGCGACGTGGCCCGATACAGAGGCGCCGCACATCCCCTGTGCTTTACTGATGAAGTAATGGAGCATGAATTTCCAGAAGGGTTTAAACCCGTAAATATCGAATCATATGATGGAACAACAGATCCCGCGGTATGGATTGAGGATTTTCTTCTCCATATTCATATGGCCCGCGGCGATGACCTTCACGCCATCAAGTACCTCCCACTAAAACTCAAGGGGCCAGCTCGGCACTGGCTAAACAGTCTGCCTGAAAACTCTATAGGCAGCTGGGAGGACTTGGAAGACGCCTTCCGCGACAACTTCCAAGGCACATATGTATGACCTCCGGATGCCGATGACTTAAGTCACATAATTCAACAGCCTGGAGAGTCGGCCAGGAAATTCTGGACTAGGTTCCTAACTAAAAATAACCAGATCGTTGACTGCCCGGATGCCGAAGCCCTAGCAGCCTTTAAGCATAGCATCCGCGATGAATGGTCGCTCATCACCTCGGCCAAGAAAAGCCAAAGTCCATGGCATCCCTCACGGCACTCATGACCCGCTTTTGTGCGGGCGAGGATAGTTGGCTAGCCCGTCGCAATAACACTGCAAGCGATGCCGGCACCTCTGAAGCCAAGAATAGAAATGACAAGCCCCGACGCAACAGGCACAAGCGTCGAAGCAATGGTGGCACTGCCGAGGACACGGTGGTCAACGCCGGTTTCAGCGGTGCCAAGTCCGGCCAGCGGAAGAAGCCATACAAAAGAAACAATCCGGGCTCATCTAGCTTGGACCGCATACTCGATTGTCCATGTCAGATCCACGACACCCCTGATAAACCAGCCAATCACACCAACAGAGAATGTTGGGTTTTTAAATAGGCCGGCAAGTTAAATGCCGAAAACGAGGAGAAGGGGTCGCAAACCGAGGACGACGACGAGGAGTTCCGCCCGCCAAACATAGGAGGACAGAAGAAGTTCCCTCCCCAGGTTAAAACATTGAACATAATATACGCCACTCATATCCCCAAAAGGGAGCGCAAAAGAGCGCTCAGGGACATCTACGCGATAGAGCCAGTCGCCCCAAAGTTCAACCCATGGTCGTCTTGCCCGATCACCTTCGATCGCAGGGACCATCCGACCAGTATCCGTCATGGCGGTTCAGCCGCACTGGTCCTCGATCCAATTATTGATGGATTCCATCTCACACGCGTCCTCATGGACGGCGGCAGCAGCCTGAACCTGCTCTATCAGGATACAGTGCGCAAAATGGGCATCGATCCCTCAAGGATCAAACTCACAAAAACTACATTTAAAGGAGTCATACCAGGTGTAGAGGCCCGCTGTACGGGCTCAATCACACTGGAGGTTGTCTTCGGATCCCCGGACAACTTCAGAAGCGAAGAATTGATCATCGATATCGTCCCCTTCCGCAGCGGCTATCACGCACTGCTCGAACGAATCGCATTTGCTCGATTCAATGCGGTGCCACACTATGCTTATCTCAAGCTCAAGATGCCGGGACCACGCGGCGTCATAACAGTTAACGGAAACACAGAGCGCTCCCTCCATACCGAGGAGCACACCGCAGCCTTGGCAGCGGAAGTACAGAGCGGCCTTGCCAAGCAGAATCTTAATTCGGCGGCCAAGCTCCCGGACACTGTCAAGCGGATCCGGACTACTCCGCAGCATAACAGTCTGGCTCGTCAAGAGTTATACTAGCAATCCGGCCTCCGTCTCCGTCCCGGCCTAACAGCGGCATACGTACCACGCGTACATAACTACGCACTTAAAATACCATGGGCATAGACGGAAGCATAACTAGATTGTGGTCCATAATGCGGCTCGACCTCCCCTGGATACACATACTTTCACTTCTTTTTTTTCTTCCTTTTCAGGTTTCTTTTCCACAGGCCCCTCAAGACGGCCTGATCATCGGTCCTTTCGAAGGGTAGATACACCAAGACCGCAAGAAGCATTGAGGTATACAGGAATCGCTTGGAGGATTTTTTGACGATCACTCTACCTGTTCTCAGGACCCGCACGCAGCTCTCCCTTGGTCATGGCATGTTAAGTAGCCCTGTTGCTTATCGCACTACTTACACGCTTTGACGTATCAATTAAATTATAATGGGAACAGTTCGCGGCCCAACTTCTGCGGCACTAGCTTACTACTTCATTTTTTCTGGATAATCTTATCAATTGCACCCGTACACTTTGGTACGGCTTAAATTTGCCAGGGGCTTTATTGCGCCCCATATTACGGCAACAAAGCGCGAACACTTTTTTACAGTATAGTTCGGCACCCCGAATTTAGCATTATATGCATTGGCTCCGAATCATGTCTTTGGTCAATAGTTGGGTTGCCCGGCTCCTGTGCTTACTACCTTACGTTCCGCTATATCGGCTAGGGTAGTAAAGGGAGAACTACTGCGATTGTGCCCTGGTTCATCCGGATGAGCACCTCAGTAGAGAAAGCCAAAAACTGACTGTCATGATGCGGTGTGAGCCGGTCAGCTCTTCGGAGGTTACAAATCTTTTGCGATTTTTTCGCATTATGCGACGAATCGGTCTCTACCGATCAGGTGTTTACAGCACCCTAGTTCACTAGGGGCTGCACCTAAACTTCTATTATAAAACTCCTATGGCTAAGTGAGGGTGATAAAGCCACATAGTCCGATTGCCTGGTTCGTTGCGCTAAACACCTCCTTCAAGGACCAAAACTTTGGATCAAGAGTGTTTAGATTTTATCCCGAACACCCCCGTACTGCCTACGTGGGGGCTGAAGCCAATGACTGGCCAACTCTCAGATTTAATAAAACGGCCGCACAGGAGGAAAAATCTTGATATAAACAACTAATATTATATTACATATCAGTTTTGTTCCATTTTGCAGGGTAGGATAACATGAATATATTCATCCAAAGATAATGTCTTTCGCACACTGCTCCGCTACAATGCGGGATCCCTCCAGGACATTGTCAAAATATCGCTCGGGCGTGCGGTGCTCCTTGCCCGCGGGCGGTCCCTCAGTCGCGAGTTTGACGGCGTTCATCTTCGCCCACTGTATCTTGACACGGGCGAAGGCCATCTGCACACCTTCAATACAGACAGAACGCTTGATGGCATCAAGCCGAGGGCAGGCAGCAACCAGTCGCTTCACGAGCCCGAAGTAGCTATTGGGTATGGCTTCGGCAAGCCATAGACGGATTATCAAATCCTTCATGGCCAATTCGGCCGCCCTATGCAGTTCGGTCAGCTGTTTCAGCTGATCGCTAAAGGGCACCGGATGCTCTGGCGCAAGGTACTGCGACCAGAATAGCTTCTCCGTTGAGCTCCCCTCTTCGGCTCGAAAGAAATCCGCAGCATCAGCAATGTTGCACGGCAGATCCGCAAACGCTCCTGGAGAACTCCAAATCCGGGTCAGTAAGAGGTACCTTTTCTTCACAAATTTTCTTTGCATTATAAAGGCCTTACCCGCCGTGATTTTCCTGGCCTCTTGGATTTCCTGGAGGGCGCCCTGGTCTTCAACCCGGGCCTCTTGTGTGCTTTTGTGGGCCTTAGCAAGCTCGGACTCTTGATCCGTAATCTTGCGCTCCAAGGACTCGCATTTCTTTACAGCGTCCTGGAGCTCTTGTTGGACCTCACCGACCCTGGCCTCGTGCTTTTCGCGGATGGATTGTTCCTCCGCCGCTCTCTTCTGGGCCTCGGCCAGCGCCTTTTTAAGGGCCTCCACCTCGGTCGCCGCTCCTACAAATATCATGGCACTATGGTCAATACAAATCATTATCCTTTCTGATATATAGAAGGGCATGTCATACCTTGCTTGTCCTCTAGCTGCTTTTTCACACGGTCGAGTTCTTCCTCGGCCCGCTCCAGACTCTGCTTCAGTCCGGAGACTTCGGCAGCATGGGAGGTCACAGCTAGAAGCGACGCCTGCTTTTTTTCACATAGACATGTGTGGTTAGTCTCCTGCGAAAATTGATTGATCCTCTATCAGGCTTTTCTTTTCGACCACCGAACAGTGTCTCAGGGGCTACTGTCTATACTGTGACATTCTTTTTACATAAATTGCGTTTCATGCCTCAAAACCTGTTAGAAGGCTTGTGCAGGCATCGGTCAGTCCGCTTTTCACAGACTGAATCTTCTCAATCACCGCACCCATGAGGGCACGGTGTTCCTCTACAATGGAAGCACTTCGCAGCGCTTCCAGTAGGGTGCCCGGTGCCTCTGGTTGGATAGAGGTCACTGGCGAAATAGGCACACCCCCTTCTTTCGAAGGAGGCTGTTTGCCGGATTCCAGAGCCGTATAGGTCTCCGAGACCGTATTCGGCTGGGGGCCGAATTGTACCTGGCCCCCATTGCCAGTCTCCACGGGGATTTGCTCCCCCATGTGTCCGGCGGCCGATGTTTTACCCTCTGGCACTGCGCTGACGGCCTCCTGCGTCTCTCCCTGGCCTGGGATCCTTCGGGACAATGCCTCGGTGTCATCCATGGCCTTGGGAGAGGAGGCCGCCGGAAGGGACCCGCTGTCCATCACCTTCGGGTCCAGCGAATTCCCCGAAGATGAGGATCGCTCGAGGTCGGAACGAGCCGGACTGCAAGTACATGATTCAACATGTTAAAACTATGGAGAAAAGAGGCTAGATATATGAATGCGTCAGGGTCTTTGAGTAATCACGGCTCGGCCAGGGGCTTATCTCGGGGGCGCCGCTCTGGGCTGCTGTCGACGTCCCACGCGGAGTTATCCGCGAGGGAGACCTTCCCCTTCTTGGACGCCTCTGCCTCCAGATTTATGGGGGCCACGCTTTTCTTCCATCCCCCCTCAGGGGGAGAGTTGCTTTCCTCCTCCTCCTCATCGTCCTCTGCGGCGGTGGAGTGAGTCTCGGCGTCTTCGGACGTCGCGTCCAAAGTTCCCTTGCGACGGAGGCTGCTTCTCGTCTCCTTGGCCTTTTTCTTAGCCTTCTTCTCCGGTGCCTGGTAGGGCGCCGGGACCAGCATCTTCATCAGAAGTGGGACATCTGGTTCCTCAGGCAGCGGAGCCGGACACTTAATCCGCTCTGCCTTCTTCGTCCAGCCCTGAAAAAATAAATAGGGAGGCTTAGGCATTTTCCCTGAGTAAGCAAGTAAAGGGTACACCTTGAAGTGCGAAAGACTTACCGGACTAGCGGGATGGGCAGGTTGTGCCCACGGTCCTCGGTCGTCTCCGGCCATTTCTCGTTGGCCTTAAAAAGCACCTTCCAGATGTCTTCGTGCGTAGTTCTGAAGAACTGTTGCAAGGTCTGGTGCTCGGTCGGATCGAACTCCCACAGATTGCAAGTCCGACTTTGGCATGGAAGGATCCGGCGAACTAGCATCACCTGGATCACATTGACAAGCTTGATGTTCTTGTCCACCATACTCTGGATACGCGGCTGCAGCGCTGACAGCTCGTCCGATGATGCCCAATTCAGGCCCTTCTCTAGCTAGGAGGTGAGCCGCATTGGGGCTCCGGACTTGAATTCGGGAGCCGCGGCCCAAGTGGCGTCGCGGGGCTCTGTGATATAGAACCACAGTTGCTGCCACCCTTTGACAGTCTCCACAAAGGTACCTTTGCTCACCATGGCGCCTCCGCACTCTGCGTGTTGGCCATCCACCACCTTCGGCTTCACATTAAAAATCTTGACCCACAGTCCGAAGTGGGGTGGGATGCGGAGGAAGGCCTCGCACACGACAATAAATGCCGAGATGTTGAGGAAAGAATTTGGGGCTAGATCATGGAAATCTAGCCCGTAGTAGAACATGAGTCCGCGGACGAAAGGGTGAAGAGGAAACCCTAACCCGCGGACGAAGTGGGGGATGAACACCACCCTCTCATGAGGCTTGGGGGTGGGGATGATCTGTCCCTTGGCCGGAAGCCGGTGGGCGATTTCCTTGGCCAAGTACCCCGCCTCCCGGAGCTTCGTGATGTCCTTCTCCTTGACGGAGGAGGCCATCCACTTGCCTTGCGCTCCGGATCCGGACATGGTCGGAGTGCTTCTTTGAGGCGGAAAAAATGAGAACTTGGGCGCTGGAGCTTGAGAATGGAGAGGCAGAGAAGGAGAAGGCGTGGGTGAAAGGGGGGAATCCTTATCTCCCTATAAAGGTAGTGAATATCAAGCGCCTCCCCATTCACCTTAAAACTCGCCTATTCCCAAGGGTCGTGCAAACGGCACGGTTGGATTACCCACGCCCGTATTGATGAGAATCCCGTAATTAAGGGACACGATCTCTGCTGTGACAAGACGTGCCACTGGAAACTGCATCTTAAAGCGTGGAGCAGGAGGTTAAAGGACGGTTCGAAATAATGACCGTACAGGAACGTGGTGTCGCATTACCAAAAGTCGTCAGCAGATTGGACTCGTGAAATATTAAACTCTCTGCGGTTGTGTGTGGTACTTGTTTTGCAGAGCCGGACACGTTTTCTGTGCTCGAAGTCTGGTTTGGAGTATTCGGAGGAGGAACCTGCCTTGCAATGCCGAAGACAATCTGCGCGCCGGACACATCATCATTGAAGCCTGGTTCAGGGGCTACTGAGGGAGTCCTGGATTAAGGGGTCCTCGGGCGTCCGGACTACGTGACGTGGGCCGGACTGATGGGCCATGAAGATACAAGACAGAAGACTCTCTCCTGTGTCCAGATAGGACTCTCCTCGGTGTGGATGGCAAGCTTGGCGTTCGATATGAAGATTCCCTTCTCTGTAACCGACTTTGTACAACCCTAGTCCCCTCCGGTGTCTATATAAACTGGAGGGTTTTAGTCCGTAGGGGCAATCATAATCAGACAGGCTAGACTTCTAGGGTTTTAGCCATTACGATATCATGGTAGATCAACTCTTGTAATACTCATATTCATCAAGATCAATCAAGCAGGACGTAGGGTATTACCTCCATAGAGAGGGCCCAAACCTGGGTAAACATCATGTCCCCCGTCTCCTGTTACCATCGACCTTAGACGCACAGTTCGGGACCCCCTACCCGAGATCCGCCGGTTTTGACACCGACACCCGTGGCAAGGCCTGACGGGGACAGCTGGAAGCAAACACGAGACGACCATAGAAGACCACGGGCTAGGATCCTGGCAAGATTCTAGCTGGGATGGTTAGCGAAGCCCCGGCAAGACCACAACCCTTGAGGTTGAGAGCTCTGACACCATCGACAACGTGAAGACCAAGATCCAGGGGCGACTGCGTGGTGGCATGCAGATCTTTGTGAAGACCAAAAGGCAAAGTTCCCAGCAAGATTCTTGCCGGGACCGCTTGCGCGGCCCCGGCAAGAATCTTGCCGGGGACGCTTGCGAAGCCGCGGCAAGACTTGCGCCCGGCAAGGATTCCACCGCCCTGCCACCGCTCCAGTGCAGCTACTAGCCTGCCTGCGTGGCCCCTCAAGCCTCATCATCCTGGATGCGTGTCAAGATGGGGTGAGGCGGCAACGGATGGGACAGGCCCTGTTTCCGTCCCCGATAAAGTTAGGGACACGTAAACAGCGCATTAAATGCGTTTGTCCTAGGGATAATTAGATTAATGCCCCTAGTTGTGTCCCACTCGACTGTTTTACCCCTAATTTCCAAAAGTCGCCGGTTCTGTCCAAGTCACTTTACTGCTCTTATGCTTTTGCCCTTTGACCGTTTGACCGCCAGTTTGAAAAATTCATAACTAATTCATACTAAGTCAGAAAAATGCAAATAAGATACCAAAATGTTCAGAAAAATATCACCTATATGTCAGTGTCATTTGCATTCATGAAAAATGTGTTGGAAAGTGCCCATCTGAGTTTTAGCTCTTATGATACCACCATGAATAGTAAAATCTAAAAAAAGTCAAAAAAAAATTGGTGGCAAAGCATGACAAATGTTTTAAGTGCTGGCCAAGTTTCATCAGGGAACGACATTCGTGGAAGTCGTGGCAAAAAAATTATCTATTTTGGAGTGTTGATTGTTTTTTTTGCCACGACATCCACGAATGTCATTTCCTGATGAAACTTGGCAGGCACGTAAAACATTTGTCATTCTTTGCCACCAAATTTGTTTTTGAATTTTTTTATATTTTACTATTCATGGTGGTATCATAAGAGGTAAAACTCAGATGGGCACTTTCCAACACATTTTTCATGAATGCAAATGACACTGACATATAGGTGATGTTTTTCCTAACATTTTGGTATCTTATTTGCATTTTTCTGATTTAGTATGAATTAGTTATGACTTTTTCAAACTGACGGTCAAACGGTCAAAGGGCAAAAGCATAAGAGGAGCGAAGTGACTTGGACAGAACCGGTGACTTTTGGAAATTAGGGGTAAAACAGCCGAGTGGGACACAACTAGGGGCATAAATCTAATTATTCCTTTGTCCTAAGACGTCAGGGATAAGTATGTGCACTGTAGTAGCTTTACACCTCCTGCGTGCACTGTAGCAGCTTTACACCTCCTGTGCACTACTGTGGTAGCCCCTTGGTATAAAAGGAGGCCCAAGGCGATACGGAGGGGGACTTTTGGACTTTTCTGGCCCAGTGTGCATGCATAGCAACTAGCCAGAGCTCAAGAACTCTCAATACACTAAAGCAGGACTAGGGTTTTGTGCTCCTCAGCGGCCCGAACCTGGGTAAAAATCCCTCGCGTTGATCGTTGGATCTGCTCTTCGTGTACACCTTTTTTCCTGCCAAACAGTAGAAGGAGTCCTCGTGATCCCATAGGTGTCGTTTCCCCGACAACAAGGTAGGGGGCGCGCCCTACCCCCCTGGGCGTGCCCTCCCCCCTTGTCACTGCCTCGTGGCTCTTCTGACTTGAACTCCAAGTCTCCGGGGTGTCTTCTGGTCCAAGAAAATGACCGCGAAAGTTTTATTCTGTTTGGACTCCGTTTGGTATTCCTTTTCTGTGAAGCTCAAAAACAAGGAAAAACAGAAACTGGCACTGGGCTCTAGGTTAATAGGTTAGTCCCAAAAATAATATAAAATAGCATATTAATGCATATAAAACATCCAAAACAGATAATATAATAGCATGGAACAATCAAAAATTATAGATACATTGGAGACGTATCAACTATCACCGCCCACAACTCTTTGTGTTCTACTCGTGCATATCATCTACGCATAGACCTCGCTCGGATGCCAGTATTGGGGAACGTTGCATGGAAAAAACAAAAAATTCTACGCACACACAAGATCTATCCATGGAGATGCATAGCAACGAGAGGGGAGAGTGTGTCTACATACCCTCGTAGACCGTAAGCGGAAGCGTTTGACAATGCGGTTGATGTAGTCGAACATCTTCGCGTTCCAACCGATTGAGTACCAAACGTACGGCACCTCCGCGTTCAGCACACGTTCAGCTCCATGACGTCCTTCGCCTTCTTGATCCAGCAAGATGGCGAGGTAGTGGATGAGTTCTGGTAGCACGACGGCATGGTGTCGGTGATGGTGAAGCTATCTCCACAGGGCTTTGCCTAAGCACTACGACAATATGATCGGGGGTGTAAATGGTGGAGGGGGCGCCGCACACTGCTAAGCAATTGTCGTAGTTGTGCTAGGCGCCCCCTCCCACATATATATAGGTGGGGGAGAGGGGAGAGGCCAAGGGGCGCCCCAAGTAGGGCTGAATCCAACTTGGGGACTTCCCCAAGCCGCGCCCCCCACCCTTTCCATATATGAGTGCGGAAGGAAGGTAAGAGGAGGAGGCGCCCCCCCTTCCTTTCTCTCCCGAGGAGGGAAAGGCAGGAGGGTCCAGCCCTCCCCTTTCCTTCCCCTAGGGCTGGCCGGCCATGTAGAGGGGCGCACCAGCCCCTTAGTGGGCTGGTCTGTCCCCTCCTTTGGCCCATTATAAGCCCAAACACTTACCAGGGGTCTCCGGAACCCCTTCCGGTGACCCGATGACTACCCGATGCACTCCGAAACTATTTCGGTGTCCAAATACCATCGTCCTATATATCAATCTTTACCTCTCGACCATTTCGAGACTCCTCGTCATGTCTGTGATCTCATCTGGGACGCCGAACAACATTCGGTCACCAAATCATATAACTCATATAACACTATATCGTCAGCGAACGTTAAGCGTGCGGACCCTACGGGTTCGAGAAATATGTAGACATGACTGAGACACCTCTCCGGTCAATAACCAATAGCGGAACCTGGATGCCCATATTGGCTCCTACATATTCTACTAAGATCTTTATCGGTTGAACCTTATGATAACATACGTAATTCCATTTGTCCATCGGTATATTACTTGCCCGAGATTCGGTCGTCGGTAACTTCATACCTAGTTCAATCTCATTACCGGCAAGTCTCTTTACTCATTCCATAATAAATCATCTCATAACTAACTCATTAGTCACTTTGCTTGCAAGGCTTCTTTATGATGTGTATAACCGAGAGGACCCAGAGATACCTCTCCGATACTCGGAGTGACAAATCCTAATCTCGACCTTTGCCAACTCAACAAACACCTTCGGAGATACCCGTCGAGTATCTTTATGATCACCCAGTTATGTTGTGATGTTTGATAGCACACAAGGTATTCCTTCGGTATCCGGGAGTTGCATAATCTCATAGTCGAAGGAATATGTATTTGACATTAAGAAAGCAATAGCAATAAACTGAACGACCAATATGCTAAGCTAACGGATGGGTCTTGTCCATCACATCATCTCCTAATGATGTGATCTCGTTATCAAATGACAACTCATGTCTATGGTTAGGAAGCCTTAACCATCTTTGATTAACGAGCTAGTCTAGTAGAGGCTCACTAGGGACATGGTATTTGTTTATGTATCCACACATGTATTTAAGTTTTCGGTTAATACAATTCTAGCATGAATAATAAACCTTTATCGTGATTTAGGAAATATAATAATAACCATTTTATTATTACCTCTAGGGCATATTTCCATCAGATGGTACTAACTATTATACCTTGGCTTTTTATTCCTTTGCCCCATTTCCAATCTAGAGAAGATATTTATGCACATCCTTGTTTTCAGGCCTTTCCAAAGCACTTCACTGATGATTACCTCCCAAACCACCTATATGGTCAGAAGGCCACGAAGGTATTCATACAACCCCCACAGTTCAATATTGAAGTGTTCCTGAAGAGGATGAAGGACGGACGGTCAATCATCCACAGGCACTGGCCTAAAGTTGTAAAGACCTTCAACATCAATGAAGGCTCAATATTCGCCTTCCACTTCAGAAGTTTTCCAGATGAGATTCATCTGTCTATGTACCGTCTATGATGCTAATTTCGAAAGGTTATAGATGTTCCATGTGAAACTTGGTGCTGGTGCAGTTGTGTAATGGGGTAGCTGAGTGCTGAAGCTATATGATGTTGTACTCTGATGTATTTCAATTATGAAATCCTGCTTCCTTAATATGAAAATGAAATATATTGTGTGCTTAATATGAAATGTCAATTAGAGTAATAAATGGATTATCAATAATAGGACAATTAGCCTACTAATGGCCAATTAGCCTGCTAATTGGGTTTTTCTATTGCAAACGGTTATTGAGAAAACACCGTGGGCGATGACCTCAGGCAACACACACAGTTTCTAGGAATAAACCGTGTTGGATCAAAGAACAATCACACACGACTTCCTCTGGAAAACTGTTTGCATTAGGCCACCTTGCGCAAACGTTTACCACAAAAAAAGTGTGTGTGATGGACAGGCTATGCCATGCTACTTCTTGAGTTTGCGTTGGTTTTTCCCTTGAAGAGGAAAGGGGGATGCAGCACAGTAGAGATAAGTATTTCCCTCAGTTAAGAACCAAGGTATCAATCCAGTAGGAGAAACACACAACTCCCCAATCGATGCACCTGCACAAACAATCAAACACTTGCACCCAACGCGATAAAGGGGTTGTCAATCCCTTCACGGTCACTTGCAAAGGTGAGATCTGATAGAGATAAATAAAACTAAACAAAAGATAAAATATTTTTGGGTTTTTTGGTTTATAGATCTGAAAATAAAAGATTGCAAAATAGTAGATCAGAAACTAATATGATGGAAAATAGACCCGGGGGCCATAGGTTTCACTAGAGGCTTCTCTCATGAAGGCAAATAATATGGTGGGTGAACAAATTACTGTCGAGCAATTGATAGAAAAGCGCAAAGTTATGACGATATCCAAGGCAATGATTATGTAATATAGGCATCATGTCCGTGTCAAGTAAACCGACTCCTGCCTGCATCTACTACTATTACTCCACACATCGACCGCTATCCAACATGCATCTAGAGTATTAAGTTCATAAAGAACGGAGTAATGCCTTAAGTAAGATGACATGATGTAGAGGAATAAACTCAAGCAATATGATGAAAACCCCATCTTTTTATTCTCGATGGCAACAATTCAATACGTTTCTCGCTACCCCTACTTTGTCACAGGGTGAAATCACGCAAGATTGAACCCAAAGCTAAGCACCTCTCCCATTGCAAGAAAAACCAATCTAGTTGGCCAAACCAAATCGATAATTCGAAGAGAAATACAAAGATATCAAATCATGCATATTAGAATTCAGAGAAGATTCAAATAATTTCCATAGATAAGCTGATCATAAATCCACAATTCATCGGATCTCGACAAACACGTCGCAAAAGAAGATTACATCGGATAGATCTCCAAGAACATCGAGGAGAACATGGTATTGAGAATCAAAGAAAGAGAAAAAGCCATCTAGCTACTAGCTATGGACCCGTAGGTCTGTGGTAAACTACTCACGCTTCATCGGAAGGGCAATAGGGTTGATGTAGATGCCCTCCGTGATCGAATCCCCCTTCGGCAGGATGCCGGAAAAGGCCCCAAGATGGGATCTCACGGGAACAGAAGGTTGCGGCGGTGGAAAAGTGTTTTCGTGGATGCTTCTGGTGGTTCTGGAATATATGTGAATATATAGGAGGAAGAGCTTGGTCAGGGGGTCACCGAGGGGCCCACAAGGAACCCCCCTAGGGCGCACCCTCCACCCTTGCCGCCGCCTCGTGGCTCTTCTGACTTGCACTCCAAGTCCCCTGGGTGTCTTCTGGTCCAAGAAAAATCATCGTGAAGTTTTATTCCGTTTAGATTCCGTTTAGTATTCCTTTTCTACGAAGCTCAAAAACAAGGAAAAAAATAGAAACTGGCATTGGACTCTAGGTTAATAGGTTAGGCCCAAAAATAATATAAAATAGCATATTAAGGCATATAAAACCTCCAAAACAGATAATATAATAGCATGGAACTATCAAAAGTTATAGATACATTGGAGACGTATCAAGCATCCCCAAGCTTAATTCATGCTCGTCCTCGAGTAGGTAAATGATAAAAACAGAATTTTTGATGTGGAATGCTACCTAACATATTTATCCATGTAATTTTATTTATTGTGGCATAAATGTTCAGATCCATAAGATTCAAAACAAAAGTTTAATATTGACATAAAAACAGTAATACTTCATGCATACTAATAAAGCAATCATGTTTTCTCAAAATAACATGGCCAAAGAAAGCTATCCCTACAAAATCATATAGTCTGGCTATGCTCTATCTTCATCACACAAAGTATTCAAATCATGCACAACACCGATGACAAGCCAAGCAATTGTTTCATAATTTTGATGTTCTCAAACCTTTTCAACTTTCACGCAATACATGAGCGTGAGCCATGGACATAACACTATAGGTGGAATAGAATATGGTGGTTGTGGAGAAGACAAAAAGAAGGGGATAGTATCACATCAACTAGGCGTATCAACGGGCTATGGAGATGGCTATCAATAGATATCAATGTGAGTGAGTAGGGATTGCCATGCAACGGATGCACTAGAGCTATAAGTTTATGAAAGCTCAAAAGAAAACTAAGTGGGTGTGCATCCAACTTGCTTGCTCACGAAGACCTAGGGCAATTTGAGGAAGCCCATCATTGGAATATACAAGCCAAGTTCTATAATGAAAAATTCCCACTAGTATATGAAAGTGACAACATAGGAGACTCTCTATCAGGAAGATCATGGTGCTACTTTGAAGCACAAGTGTGGAAAAAGGATAGTAACATTGCCCCTTCTCTTTTTTCTCTCATTTTTTTTGTTTGGCTTCTTTGGCCTCTTTATTTTGTTGGCTTGTTTGGCTTCTCTTTTTTGTTGGCTTCTTTGGCCTCTTTTATTTTTTCTCACATGGGGTAATGCTCTAATAATGATGATCATCACACTTTTATTTACTTACAACTCAAGAATTACAACTCGATATCCAGAACAAAATATAACTCTATATGAATGCCTCTGGTGGTGTACCGGGATGTGCAATGACTCAAAAGTGACATGTATAAAAATAATGAAAGGTGGCTTTGCCACAAATACGATGCCAACTACATGAACATGCAAAGCAATATGACAATGATGGTATGTGTCATAATAAACGGAATGGTGGAAGTTGCATGGCAATATATCTCGGAATGGCTATGGAAATGCCATAATAGGTAGGTATGGTGGCTGTTTTGAGGAAGGTAATAGGTGGGTGTATGGCACCGGCGAAAGTTGCGCGGTACTAGAGAGGCTAGCAATGGTGGAAGGGTGAGAGTGTGTATAATCCATGGACTCAGCATTAGTCATAAAGAAGTCACAAACTTATTGCAAAAATATATTTGTCATCAAAACAAAGTACTATGCGCATCCTCCTAGGGGGATAGATTGGTAGGAAAAGACCATCGCTCGTCCCCGACCGCCACTCATAAGGAAGACAATCAATAAATAAATCGTGCTCCAACTTCGTTACATAACGGTTCACCATACGTGCATGCTACGGGAATCACAAACTTTAACACAAGTATTTCTAAAATCCACAATTACTCACTAGCATGACTCTAATATCACCATCTTTATGTCTCAAAACAATCATAAGGAATCAAACTTCTCATAGTATTCAATGCACTTTATATGAAAGTTTTTATTATATCCCTCTTGGATGCCTATCATATTAGGACTAAATTCATAACCAAAGCAAATTACCACGCTGTTTAGAAAGACTCTCAAAATAATATAAGTGAAGCATGATAATTCAATAATTTCTAAAAATAAAACCACCGCCGTACTCTAAAAAGATATAAGTGAAGCACTAGAGCAAAATTGCCTAGCTCAAAAGATATAAGTGAAGCACATAGAGTATTCTAATAAATCACTATTCATGCATGTCCCTCTCAAAAGGTGTGTACAGAAAGGATGATTGTGGCAAACTAAAAAGTAAAGACTCATATCATACAAGACGCTCCAAGCAAAACACATATTATGTGGTGAATAAAAATATAGCCTCAAGTAAATTTACCGATAGATGAAGACGAAAGAGGGGATGCCATCCGGGGCATCCCCAAGCTTAGACTCTTGGTTGTCCTTGAATATTACCTTGGGGTGCCTTGGGCATCCCCAAGCTTAGGCTCTTGCCACTCATTATTCCATAGTCCATCAAATCTTTACCCAAAACTTGAAAACTTCACAACACAAAAGTTAACAGAAAATCTCATAAGCTCCGTTAGTATAAGAAAATAAATCACCACTTATGGTACTGTTGTGAACTCATTCTTTATTTATACTGGTGTAATATCTACTGTATTCAAACTTTTCCATGGTTCATACCCCGCGATACAACCCATAGATTCATCAAAATAAGCAAACAACACATAGAAAACAGAATCTGCCAAAAACAGAAAAGTCTGTGAATATCCGAATTGTTCTAATACTTATTTAACTCCAAAAGTTCTGAAATATTAGGAAAACATAGCCAATTTGTATATCAACCCTGTGTAAAAAATTCAGGGTTTTTCCGTGCTCCAGTGAATTTAAACAATTCTGTGACTAGACGCAAAAGTTTCTGTTTTTCAGCAAGATCAAATCAACTATCACCGTAAGCCATCCCAAAGGTCTTACTTGGCACAAACACTAATTAAAACACAAAAACACATCTAACCAGAGGCTAGATGAATTATTTATTGCAAAACAGGACCAAAAAAACAAGAACAAAAAATAAAATTGGGTTGCCTCCCAACATGTGCTATTGTTTAACACCCTTAGCTAGGCATAAAAACATAGATCTAGGTATTGTCATCTTTGGTATGCAATCCATAAGTAGCTGTCATAATAGATTCATATGGCAACTTAATTTTCTTTCTAGGAAAGTGTTCCATTCCCTTCCTTAACGGAAATTGAAATCTAATGTTTCCTTCTTTCATATCAATAATTGCACCAATCGTTCTGAGGAAAGGTCTACCAAGAATAATAGGACATGTACGATTGCAATCTATATCAAGAACAACGAAATCTATGGGCACATAATTCCTATTTGCAACAATAATAACATCATTAATTCTTCCCATAGGTTTCATAATAGTGGAATCCACAAGATGCAAATTTAAAGAACAATCATCAAATTCACGGAAACCTAACACATCACATAAAGTTTTTGGAATCGTGGAAACGCTAGCACCCAAATCACACAAAGCATGGCACTCATAATCTTTAATCTTAATCTTAATAGTAGGTTCCAACTCATCATAAAGTTTTCTAGGAATAGAAACTTCCAATTCAAGCTTTTCTTCAAAAGATTGCATCACAGCATCAACGATATGTTTAGTAAAAGCTTTGTTTTGATTATAAGCATGAGGAGAATTCAACATGGATTGCAAAAAGGAAATACAATCTATTAAAGAAAAATTATCATAATTAAATTTCTTGAAATCCAAAAGAGTGGGTTCATCGCTACTTAAAGTTTTGACCTCTCCAATCCCACTTTTATCAATTTTTGCATCAAAATCTAAAAACTCCGAATCATTGGGACGCCTTTTAACTAAACTTGACTCATCTCCAGTCCCATATTTATTAATATTTATATTAGAAAACACAGATTCAATAGGAGTCACATCAATCACTTTAAGATCTTCATCATTATTTTCACAAAAACTAGAAGAACACGCTTTTACAAACCAATCTCGCTTAGCACGCATCTTAGCGGTTCTTTCTTTGCACTCATCAATGGAGATTCTCATAACCTTTAGAGATTCATTGATATCATGCTTGGGTGGAATAGATCTAATTTTCAAAGAATCAACATCAAGAGAAATTCTATCCACGTTCCTAGCCAAATCATACAATCTTAAGCAATTTTTCTTCAACCAAAGCATTGAAATTCTTTTGCGAACACATAAATTCTTTTACACTATTCTCAAAATCAGAGGGCATCTTATTATAATTTTCATAAGAATTGTTGTAGGAATTACCATAATTATTAGAGGAATTACTAGGAAACGGCCTAGGATTAAAATTACCTCTATACGCGTTATTACCAAAATTGTTCCTACCAACAAAATTCACATCCATAGATTCATTATTATTCTCAATCAAAGTAGACAAAGGCATATCATTAGGATCAATAGGAGAACTCTTGCTAGCAAATAATTTCATAAGCGAATCCATCTTTCCACTCAAAACATTAATCTCTCCAATCCCACTTTTATTAATTTTTGCACCTAGATCTATAAACTCCAAATCATTGGGACGCCTTTTAACTAAAGTTGACTCATATCAAGTCCCATCTTTATCAAGATTTACATTGGAAAACAAATATTCAATAGGAGTCACATCAATCACTTAAAGATCTTCATCATTATTTTCACAAAAACTAGAAGAACACGCTTTTACAAACCAATCTCGCTTAGCACGCATCTTAGTGGTTCTTTCTTTACACTCATCAATAGAGATTCTCATAGCCTTTAGAGATTCATTGATATCATGCTTGGGTGCAATAGATCTAATTTTCAAAGAATCAACCTCAAGAGAAATTCTATCAACGTTTCTAGCCAAATCATCAATCTTGAGCAATTTTTCTTCAACCAAAGCATTGAAATTCTTTTGCGAACTCATAAATTCTTTAATACTAATCTCAAGATCAGAGGGCATCTTATTATAATTTCCATAAGAATGGTTGTAGGAATTACCATAATTATTAGAGGAATTACTAGGGAACGGCCTAGGATTAAAATTACCTCTATACGCGTTATTACCAAAATTGTTCCTACCAACAAAATTCACATCCATAGATTCATTATTATTTTCAAGCAAAGTGGACAAAGGCATATCATTAGGATTAATAGAAGCACTCTTACTAGCAACCAATTTCATAAGCGCATCCATCTTTCCACTCAAAACATTAATCTCTTCAATTGCATGCACATTTTTACTTGTGGAAGATCTTTCGGTATGCCATTGAGAATAATTAACCATAATATTATCTAGGAGTTTAGTAGCTTCTCCTAAAGTAATTTCCATAAAAGTACCTCCCGCGGCTGAATCTAAAAGATTTCTAGAAGCAGAATTCAATCCAGCATAAAAATTTTGTATGATCATCCACAAATTTAAACCATGAGTAGGGCAATTTCGTATCATCAATTTCATTCTCTCCCAAGATTGTGCAACATGTTCATGATCAAGTTGCTTAAAATTCATAATATCATTCCTAAAGGAGATGATCTTAGCGGGAGGAAAATACTTGGAAATAAAAGCATCTTTACACTTATTGCATGAATCAATACTATTTTTCGGTAAAGATGAAAACCAGTTTTAGCGCGATCTCGTAGTGAGAACGGAAATTGCTTCAATTTAACAATATCATTATCCACATCTTTCTTCTTTTGCATATCACACAATTCAACGAAATTATTTAGATGGGATGCGGCATCTTCACTAGGAAGGCCAAAAAATTGATCTTTCATAACAAGATTCAGCAAAGCGGCATTAATTTCATAAGATTCCGCACTAGTGGTGGGAGGAATCGGAGTACTAATAAAATCATTATTATTAGTATTGGAAAAGTCACACAAAAAAGAAAACGGAAAGACGAATGGAAGAAGGGCGAATAAAAAGGCAAATTTTTTTGAAAATCCTTTTAGAAGTGGGGGAGAGGAAAACGAGAGGCGAATGGCGAATAATGTAATGCAAGAGATGAGAGTTTATGATGGGTAGTTGGTAGGCTTGGCGTAGATCTCCCCGGCAACAGCGCCAGAAATCATGCATATAAGAATTCAGAGAAGATTCAAATAATTTTCATAGATAAGCTGATCATAAATCCACAGTTCATTGGATCTCGACAAACACACCGCAAAAGAAGATAACATCGGATAGATCTCCAAGAACATCAAGGAGAACATGGTATTGAGAATCAAAGAGAGAGAAGAAGCCATCTAGCTACTAGCTATGGACCCGTAGGTCTATGGTAAACTACTCACACTTCATCGGAAGGGCAATAGGGTTGATGTAGATGCCCTCCGTGATCGAATCCCCCTCCGGCAGGATGCTGGAAAAGGCCCCAAGATGGGATCTCACGGGAACAGAAGGTTGCGGTGGTGGAAAAGTGTTTTCGTGGATGCTTCTGGTGGTTCTGGAATATATGTGAATATAAAGGAGGAAGAGCTAGGTCAAGGGGTCACCGAGGGGCCCACAAGGTAGGGGGTGCCCCCCTAGGGCGCGCCCTCCACCCTTGCCGCCGCCTCATGGCTCTTCTGGCTTGCACTCCATGTCCCCTGTGTGTCTTCTGGTCCAAGAAAAATCATCATGATGTTTTATTCCGTTTTGACTCCTTTTAGTATTCCTTTTCTACGAAGCTCAAAAGTAAGGAAAAAAACAGAAACTAGCACTGGGCTCTAGGTTAATAGGTTAGTCCCAAAAATAATATAAGGTAGCATATTATGCATATAAAACATCCAAAACAGATAATATAATAGCATGGAACAATCAAAAATTATAGATACGCTGGAGACGTATCATGCCACACAGTTTCTTCTAGGCACCGTGTGTGATGCATTCAATAACGCAAACGGTAAAAATTTTAATATCGTCTGCAATGGCAATGCTATCACAAACGTTTTAATGGGGAAAATTGTGTGTGATGTAGTGCTATTTCTTGAGCTTGCGTTGGTTTTTACCTTGAAGAGGAAAGGGTGATGCAGCACAGTAGAGATAAGTATTTTCCTCAGTTAAGAACCAAGCTATCAATCCAGTAGAAGAAACGCGCAAGTCCCCAATAGATGCACCTACACAAACAATCAAACACTTGCACCCACCGCGATAAAGGGGTTGTCAATCCCTTCACGGTCACTTGCAAAGGTGAGATCTGATAGAGATAGATAAAACTAAATTAAAGATAACTAAATATTTTTGGGTTTTTTGGTTTATAGATCTGAAAATAAAAGATTAAAAAATAGTAGATCGGAAACAAATATGATGGAAAATAGACCCGGGGGCCATAGGTTTCACAAGAGGCTTCTCTCTTGAAGGCACATAATACGGTGGGTGAACAAATTACTGTCGAGCAATTGATAGAAAAGCGCAAAGTTATGATGATATACAATAAAAGAGAATTAGTGGAGCCAAGAACCACCTGAGGGGGGCACCTAGGTGGGCACAACCCACCAGGGCGCCCCCCTCCTGGCGCGCCCATGTGGGTTGTCCCCACCAGGTGGCCCCGCAGACCCTGAATCCAACTCCATAAATACCTATTTTCGGAGAAAAAAATCGGGGAGAAAGAATTATTGCGTTTCATGAGACGGAGCCGCTGCCACCTCCTGTTCTTCATCGGGAGGCCAGATCTGGAGTCCGTTTGGGGCTCCGAAGAGGAGGATCTTCGATCTTCATCATCACCAACCCTTCTCCATCGCCAATTCCATGATGCTCCCCACCGGGAGTGAGTAATTCCTTCGTAGGCTCGCTGGTCGGTGAGGAGTTGGATGAGATTCATCATGTAATCGAGTTAGTTTTGTTAGGGCTTGATCCCTAGTATCCACTATGTTCTGAGATTGATGTTGATATGACTTTGCCATGCTTAATGCTTGTCACTTTGGGCCTGGGTGCCATGATTTTAGATCTTAACCGTTTATGTTGTCACCACTATATCTATGTTCTAGATCCGATCTTGCAAGTTATATTCACCTATTACTTGTTATGATCCACAAACCCCGGAGTGACAGTAGTCAGGATACTTTCCGATGATGACTGTAGTTTGAGGAGTTCATGTATTCACTATGTGTTAATGCTTTGTTCAGCTTTTCTATTAAAAGGAGGCCTTAATATCCCTTAGTTTCCAATTGGACCCCGTTGCCACGAGAGGGTAGGACAAAAGATGCATGCAACTTCTTTCCATAAGCACGTATGACTATTTACAGAATACATGCCTACATTATATTTATGAACTGGAGCTAGTGCCGTATCGCCCTAGGTTATGACTGTTATATGATGAATATCATCCAACGAATTCACCGATCCAATGCCTACGAATTTCTCTTATATTGTTCTTGCTAAGTTACTACTGCTATCGTTACTGTTACACTTGCTACAAAATCGTTGCTATCACTGTTACTGTTACTATTGCTGTTGCTACTACTATCAAAACTATCATACTACTTTGCTACTGATCACTTTGCTGCGGATAATTAATCTCCAGGTGTGGTTGAATTGACAACTCAGCTGCTAATACTTACAAATATTCTTTGGCTCCACTTGTGTCGAATCAATAAATTTGGGTTGAATACTCTACCCTCAAAAACTGTTGCGATCCCCTATACTTGTGGGTTATCATTACGTACCCTCGTAGACCGTAAGCAGAAGCGTTTCACAATGCAGTTGATGTAGTCGAACTTTCTTCACGATCCAATCGATCTAGTACCGAACGTACGGCACCTCCGTGTTCTGCACACGTTCAGCTCGGTGACGTCCTCCGCCTTCTTGATCCAGCAAGACGGCGAGGTAGTGGTTGAGTTCCGGCAGCACGACAGCGTGGTGACGGTGATGGTGAAGTGATCTCCGCAGGGCTTCGCCTAAGCACTACGAAAATATGACCAGGGGTGTAAACGGAGGAGGGGGGCGCCGCACACGGCTAAGCAATTGTCTGTTGTGTGCTAGGCGCCCCCCACCCACATATAAATAGGTGGGAGGGAGGGAGGAGCAGCCAAAGGGGGCGCCCAAGTAGGAGGAATCCTACTTGGGGTCTCTCCCAAGCCGCGCCCCCTGCCTTGTATAGATGTGGGGGAAAAGCAGGGGAGGGTGGCGTCCCCCCCCCCCCCTTTCCTTTCTCACTTGAGGAGGGAAAGGAAGGAGGGGCCACCCCTCCCCTTTCCTTCCCCTAGGGCGTGCTATTCAAAGAAGGGGCGCACCAGGGGCTGGTCTATCCCCCCCCCCCTTTGGCCCATTAGGCCCATACACTTACCGGGGGTGTCCGGAACCCCTTTCGATGACCCGATGACTACCCGGTGCACTCCGAAACTCTTCCGGTGTCTGAATACCATCGTCATATATATCAATCTTTACCTCTCGGCCATTTCGAGAATCCTCGTCATGTTCGTGATCTCATCCGAGACTCCGAACAACATTCGGTCACCAAATCATAAAACTCATATAACACTATATCGTCAACGAACGTTAAGCGTGCGGACCCTACGGGTTTGAGAACTATGTAGACATGACCGAGACACCTCTCCGGTCAATAACCAATAGCGAAACCTGGACGCCCATATTGGCTCCTACATATTCTACGAAGATCTTTATCGATCGAACCTTGTGACAACTTACGTAATTCCCTTTGTCCATCGGTATGTTACTTGCCCGAGATTCGATCGTCGGTATCTTCATACCTAGTTCAATCTCGTTACCGGCAAGTCTCTTTACTCGTTCCGTAATACATCATCCTGCAACTAACTCATTAGTCACTTCGCTTGCAAGGCTTCTTATGATGTGTATTACCGATAGGGCCCAGAGATACCTCTCCGATACTCGGAGTGACAAATCATAATCTTGATCTATGCCAACTCAACAAACACCTTTGGAGATACCTATAGAGCATCTTTATGATCACCCAGTTACGTTGTGATGTTTGATAGCACACAAGGTATTCCTCCGATATCCGGGAGTTGCATAATCTCATAGTGGGAGGAATATGTATTTGACATGAACAAAGCAATAGCAATAAACTGAACGATCATTATGCTAAGCTAACGGATGGGTCTTATCCATCACATCATTCTCCTAATGATGTGATCCCGTTATCAAATGACAACTCATGTCTATGGTTAGGAAACCTTAACCATCTTTGATCAATGAGCTAGTCTATCAGAGGCTCACTAGGGACACGGTATTTGTTTATGTATCCACACATGTATTTAAGTTTCTGGTCAATACAATTCTAGCATGAATAATAAACCTTTTATCATGATTTAGGAATATAACATAACCATTTTATTATTGCCTCTCACTACTTGAATCTGGTAATTTGCCGTCTGCCACCTCTTTGTCGTCCGCCAGCTGACGGTAAAGAGCCTCTTAGCCGTCCGCTTCCACAAAGCGGACGGCAAAGAAAGTGCAGATGGCAAAAAGTCTATTTGCCGTCCGCGGTTTCTTTGCCGTCAGCCAGCTGACGGCAAAGAGCTAGAAGGCAGACGGCAAAGGGCCAGGTGGGCCCCACGGGGCACGGCGTGGCTAGGTCAGGTTCTTTGCCGTCCGCCAGCGGACGGCAAAGAGGAGACTTGGGCTAGCCCTAAACGGCCGCCCTCTTTGCCGTCTGCTAGCAGACGGCAAAGAAGGCCCACTTAACGGGCCGAGCCGTCTCCCCTCTCTCTCTCTCTTTCTCTGTTTCCCTCCCGCGCGCCCGCCTCTCTCCTCCCCCGCCGCTCTGCCTCCGCCTGCCGCGCCCCCCCACCCCGTCCCCCGGACCCAGCCCCCACCGCCGTCCAGCCCTCCCCCCCCCCCCCCGTGCCCCATCGCCCCGCCGCGCCCCGTCGCCCCGTCGCCGCGCCGCCCCGCCGCGCCCCGTTGCCGGAGAGGCCTGCGCCGGGCCGCCCCGGTGCCGGACCACTCGCCGCGGCCCTACGCCGCCCCACCCCGCTGCCGCCCTCCTCCCCGCGGTCGCGGCCCCTGCGGCCCGCGCCGCCCGCCCCCCGGCCGACCTCGCCCTCCACCCGCGATCCCCTGCAGGTTTGTTCTTCCCCCCTTTTTTTAGTTTTGTTTTTTTTAGTTTCTTCTAGTTTAGTTTCTGTTTTAGTTTTAGTTTAGTTTTATTTTCAGTTTAGTTTTAGTTTTAGTTTTAGTTTATTTTAGTTTAGTTTATTTTAGATTAGTTTTAGTTTTAGTTTAGAAGAAGAAGAGGCGTAGAAGGAGAAGAAGAAGAAGAAGAAGAAGAAGAAGAAGAAGAAGAAGAAGAAGAAGAAGAAGAAGAAGAAGAAGAAGAAGAAGAAGAAGAAGAAGAAGAAGAAGAAGAAAAATAAGAGAAGAAGGAAAGGAAAAAAGAGGGCGCCCGGGGACGAGTGGGTTAGGGGTTCCTCGGTGTCGATGGAACCCTAAATAGCAAGTATCGTCGGTGCGAGATACATGTGGCCGTCGGTGTCGAACACTACATCCATGTCCCACAAGTGACGCCGACGTCCGGCGTCCCAAAGCAACTGTTCTCGGCGTCGATGGCGGTCAAACACCATCGCGAATTTTCCTGGCAGCCTCTGCGATGACGATTAAAAGGCAAGTTTTGAAACTTGAAACACCCAAACTGACTCAAGTCGGTTTGGTTGTTTGAAATTTCAAAACTTGGCTTTAATCCTCATCGCAGAGGCTGCCAGACAAATTCGCGATGGTGTTCGACCGTCATCGGCCACCAGAACTATTGTTGCGGGACGCCGGGCGCCGGCTTCACTTGTGGAATGTGGATCTAGTGTTCAACGCCGAGCGCCACATGTATCTCGCACCGATGATACTTGCTATTTAGGGTTCCATCGACGCCAAGGACCCCCTAACCCGCTCTGTTCCGGTCTTCGTGCCGATGAAACTTGCTAGCTATAGGTGTCAATCATCAGTATGCGTAACCACTATGCGTGTCCCGTTCGAAAGGGTTACATCTATAAATATGCATGCATTTGCATATTTATAATCGTGATTCTTTCGAATTGTCCAACGTTATCCATGGACAGCCCGAGTATGTGTAGATTGGGTTCGTTTTCCCATATGCTCAGCTCCGGATCCGATGCAGAATTTCGTCAGTGCCTCCCTGTTGTTCTCCGGGTACACATTCTCTCTGCTTATTGCCGAGACATGTATCAGGAGAACAGCAGGGAGGTGCTGCCGAAATTTTGCGTCGGATCCGGAGCAGAGCATGGGAAAACGAACCCGATCTACACATACTCGGGTGGGATTATGACCTATCTTTACCTATTAGTGTGTAGGTTGCATGGACGTAATAAAACTGACAAACTCCATTAACTGATGGATATGGTTTGCTTAATTATGTATATATTTCTTGTGTGTCCAGTAGGAAGTCAATATGAGTGATCGTGCATGGATGTACACCGGTTACACTTGTCAGAAAGTTTGGACCAAGGAATGGTTAACAAAAACCAAGGGGTTTGTTAGAGCCGCATTTGCAAATGGCCAGGAATTTAGCTGGTGACCCTGTGCCCGTTGCGACAACTATAACAAGAGGGACGAGCTTGAAATGAGTAAAGACCTGCAGAAGTTTGGTTTTACGCCTGGTTACACGGTCTGGACATTACATGGTGAGTCTGCCCAACGTGCCAGAGCCGAGGTTCGTCGTCGCACCAACGAGCATGGTACCGGGACCGCAGACATGGTGCAAGACTTTGACGATGCTCGGGACTCGGACAAGGAGATGGAGGAATCTGCAAAGGCCTTCACTGAAATGTTGGAGTCCTCAAAACGTCCTCTCCACGAGCACACTGAGCTTTGTCAGCTGGATGCCATCTCACAAATAATGGCTTTGAAGGCTCAATTCAACTTGGGCAGAGAATGCTACGACGCGATGATGACACTATTCAGACGATTTCTACCCAAAGGCCATGTGCTACCTCCAAACCTGTACCAGTCAGACAAAATCCTCCGTGCTCTTAAGATGCCCTATGAGAAGATACATGCCTATGAGAAAGGTTGTGTCTTATTTAGGCTTCAGTATGAGGACTTGAACTATTGTCCCATTTGCAATTCTTCCAGGTATGTTGTGGTAGACAACGGTATGGGTGAGAAGACGCAGACCAAAATACCCGTTAATATTCTTCGGTATATGCCAATCGTACCAAGACTTCAACGACTTTTCATGGTTGAAGAGACGGCCAGACAGATGACATGGCACAAAACGGGCAAAAGAACCGAACTAGATGCAGATGGGAATGTGATGATGGTAGACACATCGGATGGTGAAGCGTGGAAGCGCTTCGATGCATTACGTAAGGAAAAAACGGCAGATCCAAGGCATCCTCGAGTCGCCGTCAGCACAGATGGGTTCAGTGTGTTTGGTCAGATGGTAGCCCCATACAGCTGTTGGCCCGTGTTTGTCATTCCACTCAATCTCCCCCCCAGGCAGATTATGCAACGAAAGAATATTTTCCTGACGTTGATAATTCCAGGGCCCAACTATCCGGGGAAGAATATGAATGTGTACATGCAGCCGCTTAAGGACGAATTGCAAGAAGCTTGGGATAATGGGTTCAAGACATACGACGCCTTTAGCAAATAGAACTTCATAATGCGTGCCTGGTACATGTACTCGACGCATGACTTGCCGGCGTATGCGCTATTCGTTGGCTGGTGTGTGCATGGAAGGTTCCCGTGCCCCACATGCAAGGGAGCTCTTGAGTTTCGTTGGCTGACGGCAGGGCGCAAGTATAGTTGCTTCGACTTGCATAGACCGTTTCTACATCCTGGCCATAAGTTCAGGAAAGACAAGAAGAACTTCATCAAAGGTAGAGTTGTCAAACACTCTGCACCACCTGCGTTGACAGGCCAACAGACCCTAGATCAGTTAAACGCTCTCGAGCCAGATCAAGAGCGTCCAGGGTATTTCAAGGGGTATAATAAGGAACACACCTGGACTCACAAGACATGCTTCTGGGATCTGCCTTACTTCAAAGACCTCCTTTGCCCACACAACATCGACGTGATGCACACTGAAAAGAATATCGCCGAAGCCATTTTTGGTACATTGTTCGGCATAGAGGGGAAATCAAAGGATAATCCTAAGGCTAGAGTCGATCAAGAGGAGCTATGTGATAGACCATTACAAAACATGAAAGAACCGAAAGGAAAGGGGATCAACTGGACGAAGCGAAAGGCATGGTTCAATCTTGGAAGGCCAGCTATGAAGGAAATTATTTTGTGGGTGAAAATGCAGTTGATGTTCCCCGATGGGTATGCAGCAAATCTAAAGAGGGGAGCGAGTCTTCAAAAATTGAAAATATTTGGTCTAAAAAGTCATGATTGGCACATATGGATTGAGCGGATAATGCCGGTGATGTTGCGTGGCTTCATCCCTGAGGATGAATGGCTAGTACTGGCAGAGCTGAGCTATTTCTTCTGTGTTCTTTGTGCGAAAGAACTATCGCCTGGCCTCCTAGAAGAAATGGAACAGTTGGCGCCGGAGTTGATCTGCAAGTTAGAGAAGATCTTTCCGCTAAGCTTCTTTAATCCAATGCAACGCTTGATTTTGCATCTCCCGACCGAGGCACGATTGGGGGGGCCCGTGCAAAATCGTTGGTGTTACTCAACTGAGAGGATCCAGAAGACACTTCGAGCAAAATGTTAAAAAAACGTAGAATAGAAGCATCGATGGCGGAGGCATTCATCACTGAGGAGGCGGCAAACTTCGTGACCGCACACTACGAAGCCAAAAATCGTCATTTGCATAATCCGAAGCCTCGGTACAATGCTGACGAACCTCAAAAGGGTCAATCCAACCTCAGCCTATTCAAAGGGAATCTCGCACCAGCCGGTGGTTGGAAACCAGTAAGGTTGGATGTTGAAGAATGGCGGACCATTTCGCTGTATCTCTTCAACAACCTAACAGAAGTGCGGCCGTACATCGAGTAAGATCTCGGTACATTGTTTCACAACTTCTAATTCCTTTGAACTTCTCTGATTCCTGGATTTTTGATGCAGTCGATACGTCGCCATATTCTCGTATGGAGCGGTGATCCAAAAGGATTCCGTCGAAGAGTATGAGCTTCTGGCAAAACAAGGAGCCGAATTTCCCGGTTTCATCTCTTGGTTCACAAAAAGGGTAATTTCCATTAGACCCTTTTTTTCTTTGGCTAATTTGCGACTAATGCAACAATCCTTTCGTATTAAACTTGTAGGCTAATTCAGAGATTATGGATGCCAAATTGAGACAAGTAGCTAATGGTTTTGACTATAAGGTCCGTTCATTTGACAAATACGACATCAACGGGTATCGCTTTCGTACCTATGACAAAGAGCTATCTATGGCCGACCGAAAGTCTACAAATTGTTGTGTCTCTGCTATCGGCAAAGGAGGTATCGAGTATTATGGAAGAGTTGAAGCAATTTATGAACTTGAATTCTATGGTGAAAACCCACCAAACGTCATAGTCTTCAGATGCTATTGGTTCCAGCCGAGGGAGACTAGAAGGACTCATGAACATATAGGGCTAGTCGAAATCAAACAAAGCACCCATTTGGATGTTCCCGATGTCTATATTACGGCTCAACAGGCAACCCAAGTTTTCTATCTACCGTGGGCCTATCAAAGTGATCCAAATCTCAGTGGTTGGGACGTCATTTATGAAGTGTCGCCACGTGTTAGACCACCTCCCCCCAATGAAAAGGATTATGAACCTCACATTAACCAAGACACATATGACGAAGGAGAATTCTTCCAAGAAACACGTCTTTCCAAAAAATGTTTCAAGAACCGCTCTACTCCACCCCAGAACATTGAAGTAGACAACGATAGTGAATCCGACTTCACCCCTGAGCTGGAACAAGAAGAGCCGGAAGAAGAAGAAGTTACTGCTGCAGATGACCTGTCAATGCTTGAACGATTACGTATAGGTGGCCTTCCACATGATGATGCATTTATTAATGATGATGATGAGCACGTCATTACCGATAGTGATGATGATGATGCTTTTATTAATGATGATGACGAGCACGTCATTACCGATAATGATTATTAGGTATTCAAATTTTTATGTTGTACTTGATTTATATAGGTATTTGTATGATTGTATGATTTATATAGTTGGTATTTATAATTTTCTTACTTTGTATGATTGTTTCTTATACATAGTGCCATGGTCTTGATTTCCGTCCCGGTCGGCCCTCGCCCGCTTTATGATTCGGATGTGGTAAATTCTCTTTCATAACTATTTGTTGCATTTCGCATTTATGCAAATTATGGCCATCAAGTTGACATAGAGATATTTTAATCTAGGAGGTATGTGAACCGGAATTTCAAACGGACCCTCTTGTCGAGAAGTTAAATTTAGTTGAAAAAGAAAATGAGTATTTGAAAGAAAAAATTAAAAGAATTGAAGAAGAGAAGATGACATTGGAGTTGTATGTTGCCGATGCCATCGATGATCACAAGATGAAGATGAATGCAATGCGCTTGAAGATGAATGCAATGCGCTTGAAGATGGATGCAATGCGCCTGAAGCTTAAGAAGATTAGAAAATATGCCATTGATAATGAGGCTTGGTATCATTATGCCATTGGATCAATTGTTACCTTAGTTGCGATCTTCATCACATTTGTTGTGATGAGGGTAAGTTTTCTCTAGTGTTTTTCTTTACAAATGGATACTTAGCTTATTTTCCTCCTAAATGGCATAATTACCTAAGTTAGATAAAAAATGACATAATAACCTTACTAAGCTCCAAAATGACCTATTTACCTACCTTAGCTCTAAAATGACCTACACTTAGCATTTTTACCTGGCTTAGCAATAAAATGACATTTTTACCTACCTTAGTTAGAAGAAGAAGAAGATAAAGAAGAGGAGAGGAGAAAAAGAAAGAGAAGAAAAAAAATCTTCTTCTTCTTCTAACTAGTCTTCTTCTTCTTCTTCTAACTAGTCTTCTTCTTCTTCTTCTTCTTCTTATAACTAGTCTTCTTCTTCTTCTTCTTCTTCTTCTAACTAGTCTTCTTCTTCTTCTTCTAACTTTCATCTTTCCCAATTTGCAGATTTGCTTTACATGAGGAAGCTTGGATTCATGGAGTGTACTATTCTTGTGGTGCTTCCTTGTTGTTTATGAAAACTTGTTTGGATATGTATGTCTATATGGATATGTTGTTGGAAACTTGTTTCTGGTTATGTATATATGGATATGTTGGACTTTGTTGAACTATGTTGTTGGATTGGATGAAATATGTTGTTGGACATGCTGTTGGATATGTATGCATGTATATCTGTGTTTGAAACCATGTCTAATTAATGGGATTTAAATAAAAATAGGGGATATATAGCCTCTTTGCCGTCCGCTAGCAGACGGCAAAGAGGACACGTGGCAGTCACCTGTGCAAACTGGGAACACTGGCTGCCTATTTGGTCATTTTGCCGTCTGCTGGCGGACGACAAAGTGACCATCTATGCCGTCTGCCAGCAGACGGCAATGATTCAAACCTCTTTGCCGTCTGCTGGCGGACGGCATATCTGGACACGTGGCAGCTTCCCAGTGCTGCCTAGCTGGGCTCTTTGCCGTCCGCTGGCAGACGGCAAAGAGCGCCGTTAACCCCCTAACGGCTCTGATGCCACCGCACTGCCGTCAGCTTTCTTTGTCTTTTGCTGGCCTCGGATGGCGAACGGCGTAATCCTTTGCCGTCCGTTTCTAAGAAGCGGACGGCAAAGAAGGCCTTTGCTGGCAGGCTTTCATCCGGACAGTTTGCCGTCCGCTAGCGGACGGCAAAGATGTTTGCCGTCCGTGATCCATGCCTTTGCCGTCCGCCATGGCGGACGGCAAAGAAGCTGATTCCAGTAGTGTCTAGGGCATATTTCCATCAAACATGCCCTGCAAAAACAAGTTAGATGTCCTCTACTTTGTTGGTGCAAGTTTTACGTGGCTGCTATGGGCTTCTAGCAAGAATCATTCTTAATTACGCAAAAACCCCAATGGTGATTTATCAAGTTTGCTGTTTTAACCTTCTTCAAGGACCGGCCGCAGTCAAATTCGATTCAACTAAAGTAGGAGAAACAAACACCCGCCAGCCACCTTTTATGCAAAACTAGTTGCATGTCAGTCGGTGGAACCGGTCTCATGTGCGTGGACATGTAAGGTTGGTCTGGGCCGCTTCATCCCACAATACCACCGAATCAAAATTAGACGTTGGTGGTAAGCAGTATGACTATCACCGCCCATAACTCTTTGTGTTCTACTCGTGCATATCATCTACGCATTGACCTCGCTTGGACGCAACTATTGGAGAACGTTGCATGGAAAACAAAAAAAAATTATACGCACACGCAAGATCTATCCATGCAGATGCATAGCAACGAGAGGGAAGAATGTGTCTACGTACCCTTGTAGACTGTAAGCGGAAGCGTTTGACAACGTGGTTGATGTAGTCGAACTTCTTCTCGTTCCAACCGATTGACTACCGAACGTACGGCACCTCCGCGTTCAGCACACGTTCAGCTCGATGACGTCCTTCGCCTTATTGATCCAGCAAGACGGCGAGGTAGTGGATCAGTTTCGGCAGCACGACGGCATGGTGACGGTGATGGTGAAGCTATCTCCACAGGGCTTTGCCTAAGCACTATGAAAATATGACCGGGGGTGTAAACGGTGGAGGGGGGCGCCGCACACGGCTAAGCAATTGTCGTAGTTATGCTAGGCGCCCCCTTCCACATATATATAGGTGGGGAGAGGGGAGAGGCCAAGGGGCGCCCCAAGTAGGGCCGAATCCTACTTGGGAACTTCCCCAAGCCGCCCCCCACCCCACCTTTCCATATATGAGTGCGGGAGGAAGGTAAGAGGAGGAGGCGCCCTCCACCCTTTCCTTTCTCTCCCGAGGAGGGAAAGGCATGAGGGGCCACCCCTCCCCTTTCCTTCCCCTAGGGCTGGCCGGCCATGTAGAGGGGCGCACCAGCCCCTTAGTGGGCTGGTCTGTCCCCTCCTTTGTCCCATTATAAGCCCATACACTTACCGGGGGTGTCTGGAACCCCTTCCGGTGACTCGATGACTACCCGGTGCACTCTGAAACTATTCCGGTGTCCGAATACCATCGTCCTATATATCAATCTTTACCTCTCGACCATTTCGAGACTCCTCGTCATGTCTGTGATCTCATCCGGGACCTTGAACAAAATTCAGTCACCAAATCATATAACTCATATAACACTATATCGTCAACGAACGTTAAGCGTGCGGACCCTACGGGTTCGAGAACTATGTAGACATGACCGAGACACCTCTCCGGTCAATAACCAATAGCGGAACCTGGATGCCCATATTGGCTCCTACATATTCTACGAAGATCTTTATCGGTCGAACGTTATGACAACATACATAATTCCCTTTGTCCGTCGGTATGTTACTTGCCCGAGAGTCGATCGTCGGTATCTTCATACCTAGTTCAATATCGTTACCGGCAAGTCTCTTTACTCGTTCCGTAATACATCATCCTACAACTAACTCATTAGTCACTTTGCTTGCAAGGCTTCTTATGATGTGTATTACCGAGAAGGTCCAGAGATACCTCTCCGATACTCGGAGTGACAAATCCTAATCTCGATCTATGCCAACTCAACAAACGCCTTTGGAGATACCTATAGAGAATCTTTATGTTCACCCAATTACATTGTGACATTTGATAGCACACAAGGTATTCCTCCAGTATCCGGGAGTTGCATAATCTCATAGTCGGAGGAATACGTATTTGACATGAAGAAAGCAATAGCAATAAACTGAACGATCATTATGTAAGCTAACGGATGGGTCTTGTCCATTACATTATTCTCCTAATGATGTGATCCCGTTATCAAATGACAACTCATGTCTATGGTTAGGAAACCTTAACCATCTTTGATCAACGAGCTAGTCTAGTAGAGGCTCACTAGGGACACGGTATTTGTCTATGTATCCACACATGTATTTAAGTTTCCGGTCAATACAATTCTAGCAAGAATAATAAACCTTTTATCATGATTTAGGAAATATAATAATAACCATTTTATTATTGCCTCTAGGGCATATTTCCATCAAACATGCCCTGCGAAAACAAGTTAGACGTCCTCTACTTTGTTGTTGCAAGTTTTACGTGGCTGCTATGGGCTTCTAGCAAGAACCATTCTTCATTACGCAAAAACCACAACGGTGATTTATCAAGTTTGCTGTTTTAACCTTCTTCAAGGACCGGTCGCAGTCAAATTTGATTCAACTAAAGTAGATGAAACAGACACCCGCCAGCCACCTTTTATGCAAAACTAGTTGCATGTCAGTCGGTGGAACCGGTCTCATGTGCGTGGACATGTAAGGTTGGTCCGGGCCGCTTCATCCCACAATACCGCCGAATCAAAATAAGACATTGGTGGTAAGCAGTATGACTATTGCTACTTCTTGAGCTTGCGTTGATTTTTCCCTTGAAGAGGAAAGGGTGATGCAGCAAAGTAGAGATAAGTATTTCCCTCAGCTAAGAACCAAGGTATCAATCCAGTAGGAGAAGAACGCACAAATCACCAAGACATGCACAAACAATCAAACACTTGCACCCAGCACGATAAAGGGGTTGTCAATCCCTTCACGGTCACTTGCAAAAGCGAGATCTGATAGAGATAGATAAATAAAACTAAACAAAAGATAAAATATTTTTGGAGTTTTTTTGTTTATAGATGTGAAAATAAAGATTGCAAAATAGTAGATCGAAAACTAATATGATGGAAAATAGACCCCGGAGCCATAGGTTTCACTAGAGGCTTCTCTCTTGAAGGCAAATATTATGGTGGGTGAGTAAATTACTGTCGAGCAATTGATAGAAAAGCGCAAAGTTATGCCGATATCCAAGGCAATGATTATGTAATATAGGCATCACGTCCTTGTCAAGTAGACCGACTCCTACCTGCATCTACTACTATTACTCCACACATCGACCGACACCTGCCTGCATCTAGAGTATTATGTTCATGAAGAACAGAGTAACGCTTTAAGTAAGATGACATGATGTAGAGGAATAAACTCAAGCAATATGATGTAAACCCCAACTATTTATCCTCGATGGAAACAATACAATACGTGCCTCGCTACCCCTACTTTGTCAATGGGTGAGGATCTTGCAAGATTGAACCCAAAGCTAAGCACTTCTCCCATTGCAAGAAAAACCAATCGAGTTGGCCAAACCAAACCGATAGTTCGAAGAGAATTACAAAGATATCAAATCTTGCATATAAGAATTCAGAGAAGATTCAAATAATATTCATAGATAAGCTGATCATAAATCCACAATTCATCGGATCTCAACAAACACACCGCAAAAGAAGATTACATCGGATAGATCTCCAAGAACATCGAGGAGAACATGGTATTGAGAATCAAAGAGAGAGAAGAAGCCATCTAGCTACTAGCTATGGACCCGTAGGTCTGAGGTAAACTACTCAAGCTTAATCGGAAGGGCAATAGGATTGACGTAGATGCCCTCCATGATCGAATCCCCTTCCGGCAGGATGCCAGAAAAGGCCCCAAGATGGGATCTCACGGGAATAGAAGGTTGCGGCGGTGGAAAAGTGTTTTTGTGGATGCTTCTGGTGGTTCTTGAATATATGTGAATATATAGGAGGAAGAGCTAGGTCAGGGGGTCACCGAGGGGCCCATAAGGAAGCCCCCCTAGGGCGCGCCCTCCACCCTTGCCGCCGCCTCGTGGCTCTTCTGACTTGCACTCCAAGTCCCCTAGGTGTCTTCTTGTCCAAGAAAAATCATCGTGAAGTTTTATTCCGTTTAGACTCCGTTTAGTATTCCTTTTCTGCTAAACTCAAAAACAAGGAAAAAAAATAGAAACTGGCACTGGGCTCTAGGTTAATAGGTTAGTCCCAAAAATAATATAAAATAGCATATTAAGGCATATAAAACATCCAAAACAGATAATATAATAGTATGGAACAATCAAAAGTTATAGATACGTTAGAGACGTATCAAGCATCCCCAAGCTTAATTCATGCTCTTTCTCGAGTAGGTAAATGATAAAAACAGAATTTTTGATGTGGAATGCTACCTAACATATTTATCCATGTAATTTTCTTTATTGTGGCATAAATGTTCAGATCCATATGATTCAAAACAAAAGTTTAATATTGACATAAAAACAAAAATACTTCAAGCATACTAATAAAGCAATCATGTCTTCTCAAAATAACATGGCCAAAGAAAGCTATCCCTACAAAATCATATAGTCTGGCTATGCTCCATCTTCATCACACAAAATATTCAAATCATGCACAACCCCGATAAGAAGCAAAGCAATTGTTTCATACTTTTGATGTTCTCAAACCTTTTCAACTTTCACGCAATACATGAGTGTGAGCCATGGACATAGCACTATAGGTGGAATAGAATATGGTGGTTGTGGAGAAGACAAAAAGAAGGAGATAGTCTCACATCAACTAGGCGTATCAACGGGCTATGGAGATGCCCATCAATAGATATCAATGTGAGTGAGTAGGGATTGCCATGCAACGGATGCACTAGAGCTATAAGTTTATGAAAGCTCAAAAGAAAACTAAGTGGGTGTGCATCCAACTTGCTTGCTCATGAAGACCTAGGGTAATTTGAGGAAGCCCGTCGTTGGAATATACAAGCCAAGTTCTATAATGAAAAATTCCCACTAGTATATGAAAGTGACAACATAGGAGACTCTCTATCATGAAGATCATGGTGCTACTTTGAAGCACAAGTGTGGAAAAAGGATAGTAACATTGGCCCATCTCTCTTTTCTCTCTTTTTTTTGTTTGGCTTCTTTGGCCTCTTTTTTTTTGTTGGCTTCTTTGGCCTCTTTTTTTTGTTGGCTTCTTTGGCCTCTTTTATTTTTCCTCACATGGGGCAATGCTCTAATAATGATGATCATCACACTTTTATTTACTTACAACTCAAGAATTACAACTCGATATCTAGAACAAAATATGACTCTATATGAATGCCTCCGGCGGTGTACCGGGATGTGCAATGACTCAAGAGTGACATGTATATAAATTATGAAAGGTGGCTTTGCCACAAATACGATGCCAACTACATGAACATGCAAAGCAATATGACAATGATGGTATGTGTCATAATAAACGGAATGATGGAAGTTGCATGGCAATATATCTTGGATTGTCTATGGAAATGCCATAATAGGTAGGTATGGTGGCTGTTTTGAGGAAGGTAATAGGTGGGTGTATGGCACCGGCGAAAGTTGCGCGGTACTAGAGAGGCTAGCAATGGTGGAAGGGTGAGAGTGTGTATAATCCATGGACTCAACATTAGTCATAAAGAACTCACATAATATTGCAAAAATCAATTAGTCATCAAAACAAAGTACTACGCGCATGCTCCTAGGGGGATAGATTGGTAGGAAAAGACCATCGCTTGTCCCCGACCGCCACTCATAAGGAAGACAATCAATAAATAAATCATGCTCCAACTTCGTTACATAACGGTTCACCATACGTGCATGCTACAGGAATCACAAACTTTAACACAAGTATTTCTACAATCCACAATTACTCACTAGCATGACTCTAATATCACCATCTTTATGTCTCAAAACAATCATAAGGAATCAAACTTCTCATAGTATTCAATGCACTTTATATGAAAGTTTGTATTATATCCCTCTTGGATGCCTATCATATTAGGACTAAATTCATAACCAAAGCAAATTACCATGCTGTTTAGAGAGACTCTCAAAATAATATAAGTGAAGCATGAGAGTTCAATAATTTCTACAAAATAAAACCACCACCGTGCTCTAAAAAGATATAAGTGAAGCACTAGAGCAAAATTGCCTAGCTCAAAAGATATAAGTGAAGCACATAGAGTATTCTAATAAATCACGATTCGTGTGTGTCCCTATCAAAAGGTGTGTACAGAAAGGATGATTGTGGCAAACTAAAAATTAAAGACTCATATCATACAAGACGCTCCAAGCAAAACACATATTATGTGGTGAATAAAAATATAGCCTCAAGTAAATTTACAGATAGATGAAGACGAAAGAGGGGATGCCATCCGGGGCATCCCCAAGCTTAGACTATTGGTTGTCCTTGAATATTACCTTGGGGTGCCTTGGGCATCCCCAAGCTTGGGCTCTTGCCACTCATTATTCCATAGTCCATCAAATCTTTACCCAAAACTTGAAAACTTCACAACACAAAACTTAACAGAAAATCTCATAAGCTCCGTTAGTATAAGAAAATAAATCACCACTTATGGTACTGTTGTTAACTCATTATTTATTTATATTGGTGTAATATCTACCGTATTCAAACTTTTCCATGGTTCATACCCGCCGATACAACCCATAGATTCATCAAAATAAGCAAACAACACATAGAAAACAGAATCTGTCAAAAACAGAACAGTCTGTGAATATCCGAATTGTTCTAATACTTATCTAAATCCACAAAAGCTGAAATATTCGGACAACATAGGAAATTTGTTTATCAATCCTTTGTAAAAAAAATCAGGGTTTTTCCGCGCTCCAGTGAATTTAAACAATTCTGTGACCGGACGCAAAAGTTTCTGTTTTTCAGCAAGATCAAATCAACTATCACCGTAAGCCATCCCAAAGGTCTTACTTGGCACAAACACTAATTAAAACACAAAAACACATCTAACCAGAGGCTAGATGAATTATTTATTTCAAAACAGGACCCAAAAAAACAAGAACAAAAAATAAAATTAGGTTGCCTCCCAACAAGCGCTATTGTTTAACGCCCTTAGCTAGGCATAAAAACATAGATCTAGGTATTGTTATCTTTTGTATGCAATCCATAAGTAGCTCTCATAATAGATTCATATGGCAAATAACTTTTCTTTCTAGGAAAGTGTTCCATGCCCTTCCTTAACGGAAATTGAAATCTAATGTTTCCTTCTTTCATATCAATAATGGCACCAATCGTTCTAAGGAAAGGTCTACCAAGAATAATAGGACATGTACGATTGCAATCTATATCAAGAACAATAAAATCTACAGGCACATAATTCCTATTTGCAACAATAAGAACATCATTAATTCTTCTCATAGGTTTCTTAATAGTGGAATCCGTAAGATGCAAATTTAAAGAACAATCAGCAAATTCACGGAAACCTAACACATCACATAAAGTTTTTGGAATCGTGGAAACGCTAGCACCGAAATCACACAAAGCATGGCACTCATAATCTTTAATCTTAATCTTAATAGTAGGTTCCCACTCATCATAAATTTTTCTAGCAATAGAAACTTCCAATTCAACATTTTCTTCAAAAGATTGCATCATAGCATGAACGATATGTTTAGTCAAAGCTTTTTTTGATTATAAGCATGAGGAGAATTCAACATGTATTGCAACAAGGAAATACAATCTATTAAATAAAAATTATCATAACTAAATTCCTTGAAATCCAAAAGAGTGGGTTCATCGCTACTTAAAGTTTTGACCTCTCCAATCCCACTTTTATCAATTTTTGCATCAAAATCTAAAAACTCCGAATCATTGGGACGCCTTTTAACTAAAGTTGACTCATCTCCAGTCCCATATTTGTCAAGATTTATATTAGAAAACAAAGATTCAATAGGAGTCACATCAATCACTTTAAGATCTTCATCATTATTTTCACAAAAACTAGAAGAACAAGCTTTTACAAACCAATCTCGCTTAGCACACATCTTAGAGGTTCTTTCTTTGCACTCATCAATGGAGATTCTCAAAACCTTTAGAGATTCATTGATATCATGCTTGGGTGGAATAGATCAAATTTTCAAAGAATCAACATCAAGAGAAATTCTATCCATGTTCCTAGCCAAATCATCAATCTTAAGCAGTTTTTCTTCAACCAAAGCATTGAAATTCTTTTACGAACTCATAAATTCTTTAACACTATTCTCAAAATCAGAGGGCATCTTATTATAATTTCCATAAGAATTGTTGTAGGAATTACCATAATTATTAGAGGAATTACTAGGAAACGGCCTAGGATTAAAATTACCTCTATACGCGTTATTACCAAAATTGTTCCTACCAACAAAATTCACATCCATAGATTCATTATTATTCTCAATCAAAGTAGACAAAGGCATATCATTAGGATCAATAGGAGCACTCTTGCTATCAAATAATTTCATAAGCTCATCCATCTTTCCACTCAAAACATTAATCTCTCCAATCCCACTTTTATTAATTTTTGCACCTAGATCTATAAACTCCAAATCATTGGGACGCCTTTTAACTAAAGTTGACTCATATCCAGTCCCATCTTTATCAAGATTTACATTGGAAAACAAATATTCAATAGGAGTCACATAAATCACTTTAAGATCTTTATCATTATTTTCACAAAAACTAGAAGAACACGCTTTTACAAACCAATCTCGCTTAGCACGCATCTTAGCGGTTCTTTCTTTACACTCATCAATAGAGATTCTCATAGCCTTTAGAGATTCATTGATATCATGCTTGGGTGCAATAGATTTAATTTTCAAAGAATCAACCTCAAGAGAAATTCTATCAACGTTTCTAGCCAAATCATCAATCTTGAGCAATTTTTCTTCAACCAAAGCGTTGAAATTCTTTTGCGAACTCATAAATTCTTTAATACTAATCTCAAGATCAGAGGGCATCTTATTATAATTTCCATAAGAATGGTTGTAGGAATTACCATAATTATTAGAGGAATTACTAGGGAACGGCCTAGGATTAAAATTACCTCTATACGCGTTATTACCAAAATTGTTCCTACCAACAAAATTCACATCCATAGATTCATTATTATTTTCAATCAAAGTGGATAAAGGCATATAATTAGGATCAATAGAAGCACTCTTACTAGCAAACAATTTCATAAGCGCATCCATCTTTCCACTCAAAACATTGATCTCTTCAATTGCATGCACATTTTTACTAGTGGAAGATCTTTCGGTATGCCATTGAGAATAATTAAACATAATATTATCTAGGAGTTTAGTAGCTTCTCCTAAAGTAATTTCCATAAAAGTACCTCCCGCGGCTGAATCTAAAAGATTTCTAGAAGCAAAATTCAATCCAGCATAAAAAAATTGTATGATCATCCACAAATTTAAACCATGAGTAGGGCAATTTCGTATCATCAATTTCATTCTCTCCCAAGATTGTGCAACATGTTCATGATCAAGTTGCTTAAAATTCATAATATCATTCCTAAGGGAGATGATCTTAGCGGGAGGAAAATACTTGGAAATAAAAGCATCTTTACACTTATTCCATGAATCAATACTATGTTTCGGTAAAGATGAAAACCAAGTTTTAGCACGATCTCGTAGTGAGAATGGAAATAGCTTCAATTTAACAATATCATTATCCACATCTTCCTTTTTTTGCATATCACACAATTCAACGAAATTATTTAGATGGGATGCGACATCTTCACTAGGAAGGCCGGAAAATTGATCTTTCATAACAAGATTCAGCAAAGTGGCATTAATTTCATAAGATTCCGCACTAGTGGCGGGAGGAATCGGAGTACTAATAAAATCATTATTATTAGTATTGGAAAAGTCACACAATTTGGTATTCTCTTGAGCCATCGTGACAAAGCAAGCAATCTAACACACGAGCAAACAAAAAAGCAAACGGAAAGACGAACGGAAGAAGGGCGAATAAAAAGGCAATTTTTTTTTGAAAATCATTTTAGAAGTGGGGGAGAGGAAAATGAGAGGCGAATGGCGAATAATGTAATGCAAGAAATGAGAGTTTATGATGGGTACTTTGTAGGCTTGGCGTAGATCTCCCCGGCAACGGCGCCAGAAATTCTTCCTGCTACTTCTTGACCTTGCATTGGTTTTTCCCTTGAAGAGGAAAGGGTGATGCAGCACAGTAGAGATAAGTATTTCCCTCAGTTAAGAACCAAGGTATCAATCCAGTAGGAGAAACGCACAAGTCCCCAATCAATGCACCTACACAAACAATCAAACACTTGCACCCAACGCGATAAAGGGGTTGTTAATCCCTTCACGGTCACATGCAAAGGTGAGATCTGATAGAGATAAATAAAACTAAACAAAAAATAAAATATTTTTGGGTTTTTTGGTTTATAGATCTGAAAATAAAAGATTGCAAAATAGTAGATCGGAAACTAATATGATGGAAAATAGACCCGGGGGCCATAGGTTTCACTAGAGGCTTCTCTCATGAAGGCAAATAATACGGTGGGTGAACAAATTACTGTCGAGCAATTGGTAGAAAAGCGCAAAGTTATGACGATATCCAAGGCAATGATTATGTAATTTAGGCATCACGTCCATGTCAAGTAGACCGACTCCTGCCTGCATCTAACTACTATTACTCCACACATCGACCGCTATCCAGCATGCATCTAGAGTATTAAGTTCATAAAGAACGGAGTAACGCCTTAAGTAAGATGACATGATGTAGAGGAATAAACTCAAGCAATATGATGAAAACCCCATCTTTTTATCGTCGATGGCAACAATTCAATACGTGTCTCGCTAACCCTACTTTGTCACTGGGTGAAATCACGCAAGATTGAACCCAAAGCTAAGCACATCTCCCATTGCAAGAAAAACCAATCTAGTTGGCCAAACCAAACCGATAATTCAAAGAGAAATACAAAGATATCAAATCATGCATATAAGAATTCAGAGAAGATTCAAATAATTTTCATAGATAAGCTGATCATAAATCCACAGTTCATCGGATCTCGACAAACACACCGCAAAAGAAGATTACATCGGATAGATCTCCAAGAACATCCAGGAGAACATGGTATTGAGAATAAAAGAGAGAGAAGAAGCCATCTAGCTACTAGCTATGGACCCGTAGGTCTGTGGTAAACTACTCACACTTCATCGGAAGGGCAATATGGTTGATGTAGATGCCCTCCGTGATCGAATCCCCCTCCGGCAGGATGCCGGAAAAGGCCCCAAGATGGGATCTCACGGGAACAGAAGGTTGCGGTGGTGGAAAAGTGTTTTCGTGGATGCTTCTGGTGGTTCTGGAATATATGTGAATATAAAGGAGGAAGAGCTAGGTCAGGGGGTCACCGAGGGGCCCACATGGTAGGGGGTGCCCCCCTAGGGCGTGCCCTCCACCCTTGCCGCCGCCTCGTGGCTCTTCTAGCTTGCACTCCAAGTACCCTGTGTGTCTTCTGGTCCAAGAAAAATCATCATGAACTTTTATTCCGTTTGGACTCCGTTTAGTATTCCTTTTCTGCGAAGCTCAAAAATAAGGAAAAAACAGAAACTGGCACTGGGCTCTAGGTTAATAGGTTAGTCCCAAAAATAATATAAAACAGCATATTAATGCATATAAAACATCCAAAATAGATAATATAATAGCATGGAACAATCAAAAATTATAGATACGCTGGAGACGTATCATGCCACACAGTTTCTTCTAGGCACCGTGTGTGATGCATTCAATAACGCAAACGGTAAAATTGTTAATATCGTCTGCAATTGCAACACTATCACAAACGTTTTAATGAGGAAAATTGTGTGTGATGTAGTGCTACTTCTTGAGCTTGCGTTGGTTTTTTCCCTTGAAGAGGAAAGGGTGATGCAGCACAGTAGAGATAAGTATTTCCCTCAGTTAAGAACCAAGGTATAAATCCAATAGAAGAAACGCGCAAGTCCCCAATAGATGCACCTACACAAATGATCAAACACTTGCACCCAACGCGATAAAGGGGTTGTCAATCCCTTCACGGTCACTTGCAAAGGTGAGATCTGATAGAGATAGATAAAACTAAATAAAAGATAACTAAATATTTTTGGGTTTTTTGGTTTATAGATCTGAAAATAAAAGATTAAAAAATAGTAGATCGGATACAAATATGATGGAAAATAGACCCGGGGGCCATAGGTTTCACTAGAGGCTTCTCCCTTGAAGGAAAATAATACGGTGGGTGAACAAATTACCGTCGAGCAATTGATAGAAAAGTGCAAAGTTATGATGATATACAATAAAAGAGAATTAGTGGGGCCAAGAACCACTGGAGGGGGCACCTGGGTGGGCACAACCCACCAGGGCGCCCCCCTGGCGTGCCCAGGTGGGTTGTCCCCACCTGGTGGCCCCGCAGACCCTGAATCCAACTCCATAAATACCTATTTTCGGAGAAAAAATCGGGGAGAAAGAATTATCGCGTTTCACGAGACGGAGCCGCCGCCACCTCCTGTTCTTCATCGGGAGGCTAGATCTAGAGTCCGTTTGGGGCTCTGGAGAGGGGGATCTTCGATCTTCGTCATCACCAACCCTTCTCCATCACCAATTCCATGATGCTCCCCACCGGGAGTGAGTAATTCCTTCATAGGCTCGCTGGTCGGTGAGGAGTTGGATGAGATTCATCATGTAATCGAGTTAGTTTTGTTAGGGCTTGATCCCTAGTATCCACTATGTTCTGAGATTGATGTTGATATGACTTTGCCATGCTTAATACTTGTCACTTTGGGCCCGGGTGCCATGATTTCAGATCTGAACCGTTTATGTTATCACCATTATATCTATGTTCTAGATTCGATCTTGCAAGTTATATTCACCTATTACGTGTTATGATCCGCAAACCCCGGAGTGACAGTAGTCAGGATACTTTCCGGTGATGACCGTAGTTTGAGGAGTTCATGTATTCACTATGTGTTAATGCTTTGTTCCGGTTCTCTATTAAAATGAGGCCTTAATATCCCTTAGTTTCCTATTGGACCCCGCTGCCATGGGAGGGTAGGACAAAAGATGTCATGCAAGTTCTTTCCATAAGCACATATGACTATTTACGGAATACATGCCTACATTATATTTATGAACTGGAGCTAGTGCCGTATCACCCTAGGTTATGACTGTTATATGATGAATATCATCCAACGAATTGACCGATCCAATGCCTACGAATTTCTCTTATATTGTTCTTGCTAAGTTACTATTGATATCGTTACTGTTACACTTGCTACAAAATCGTTGCTATCACTATTACTGTTACTATTGTTGTTGCTACTACTATCAAAACTATCATACTACTTTGCTACTGATCACTTTGTTGCAGATAATTAATCTCCAGGTGTGGTTGAATTGAAAACTCAGCTGCTAATACTTGCAAATATTCTTTGGCTCCCCTTGTGTCGAATCAATAAATTTGGGTTGAATACTCTATCTTCGAAAACTGTTGCGATCCCCTATACTTGTGGGTTATCACTACGTATCCTCGTAGACCATAAGCGAAAGCGTTTCACAACACGGTTGATGTAGTCGAACTTTCTTCACGATCCAACCGATCTAGTACCGAACGTACGGCACCTCCGCGTTCTGCACACGTTTAGCTCGGTGACGTCCTCTGCCTTCTTGATCCAGCAAGACGGCGAGGTAGTGGATGAGTTCCGGCAGCACGACAGCGTGGTGACAGTGATGGTGAAGTGATCTCCGCAGGGCCTCGCCTAAGCACTACGAAAATATGTCCGAGGGTGTAAACGGTGGAGGGGGGCGCCACACACGGCTAAGCAATTGTTTGTTGTGTGCTAGGCGCCCCCCTCCCACATATATATAGGTGGGAAGGAGGGAGCAGCAGCCAAAGGGGGCGCCCAAGTAGGTGCAGGGGAACGGCAGGGGAGGGTGGCGCCCCCCCCCCCCCTTTCCTTTCTCACTTGCGGAGGGAAAGGAAGGCTGGGCCACACCTCCCCTTTCCTTCCCCTAGGGCATGCTGTTCAAAGAAGGGGCGCACCAAGGGCTGGTCTGTCCCCCCCCCTTTGGCCCATTAGGCCCATACACTTGCCGGGGGTGTCCGGAACCCCTTCCGATGACCCGATGACTACCCGGTGCACTCCGAAACTCTTCCGGTGTCTGAATACCATCGTCATATATATCAATCTTTACCTCTCGACCATTTCAAGACTCCTCGTCATGTCCGTGATCTCATCCGGGACTCCGAACAACATTCGGTCACCAAATCATATAACTCATATAACACTATATCATCAACGAACGTTAAGCGTGCGGACTCTACGGGTTCGAGAACTATGTAGACATGACCGAGACACCTCTCTGGTCAATAACCAATAGCGGAACCTGGATGCCCATATTGGCTCCTACATATTCTACGAAGATCTTTATCGGTCGAACCTTATGACAACATACGGAATTCCCTTTGTCCATCGGTATGTTACTTGCCCGAGATTCGATCGTCGGTATCTTCATACCTAGTTCAATCTCATTACCGGCAAGTCTCTTTACTAGTTCTGTAATACTTCATCCTACAACTAACGCATTAGTAACTTCTCTTGCAAAGCTTCTTATGATGTGTATTACTGAGAGGCCCCAGAGATACCTCTCCGATACTCGGAGTGACAAATCATAATCTCGATCTATGCCAACTCAACAAACACCTTCGGAGATACCTGTAGGGCATCTTTATGATCACCCAGTTACGTTGTGATGTTTGATAGCACACAAGGTATTCCTCCGGTATCCAGGAGTTGCATAATCTCATAGTCGGAGGAATATGTATTTGACATGAACAAAGCAATAGCAATAAACTGAACGATCATTATGCTGAGCTAACGGATTGGTCTTGTCCATCACATCATTCTCCTAATGATGTGATCCCGTTATCAAATGACAACTCATGTCTATGGTTAGGAAACCTTAACCATCTTTGATCAACGAGCTAGTCTAGTAGAGGCTCACTAGGGACACGGTATTTGTTTATGTATCCACACATGTATTTAAGTTTCTGGTTAATACAATTCTAGCATGAATAATAAACCTTTTATCATGATTTAGGAAATATAGCATAACCATTTTATTATTGCCTCTAGGGAATATTTCCATCAAACATGCCCTGCAAAAACAAGTTAGACGTCCTCTACTTTGTTGTTGCAAGTTTTACATGGTTGCTATGGGCTTCTAGCAAGAATCGTTATTAATTACGCAAAAAACACAATGGTGATTTATCAAGTTTGCTGTTATAACCTTCTTCAAGGACCGGCCGCAGTCAAATTTGATTCAACTAAAGTAGGAGAAACAGACACCCGCCAGCCACCTTCTATGCAAAACTAGTTGCATGTCAGTCGGTGGAACCGGTCTCATGTGCGTGGACATGTAAGGTTAGTCCGTGTCGCTTCATCCCACAATACCGCCGAATCAAAATAAGACGTTGGTGGTAAGCAGTATGACTATCACCGCCCACAACTCTTTGTGTTCTACTCGTGCATATCATCTACGCATTAACGTCGCTCGGATGCCACAATTGGGGAACGTTGCATGGAAAACAAAAAAAAATCTAAGCACACGGAAAATCTATCCATGGAGATGCATAGCAACGAGAGGGGAGAGTGTGTCTACTGACCCTCGTAGACCGTAAGCAGAAGCGTTTGACAACGCGGTTGATGTAGTCAAACTTCTTCGCGTTCCAACCGATTGAGTACCGAATGTACGGCACCTCTGTGTTCAGCACACGTTCAGCTCGATGACGTCCTTCGCCTTTTTGATCCAGCAAGATGGCGAGGTAGTGGATCAGTTCCGGCAGCACGACGGCGTGGTGATGGTGATGGTGAAGCTATCTCCACAGGGCTTCGCCTAAGCACTACGAAAATATGACCGGGGGTGTAAATGGTGGAGGGGGTGCCGCACACGGCTAAGCAATTGTCGTAGTTGTGCTAGGCGCCCCCCTCCCACATATATATAGGTGGGGGAGAGGGGAGAGGCCAAGGGGCGCCCCAAGTGGGGCCGAATCCTACTTGGGGACTTCCCCAAGTCGCCCCCCTTTCCATATATGAGTGCGGGAGGAAGGTAAGAGGAGGAGCCCCCCCCCCCCCCCCCCCCCATCCTTTCTCTCCCGAGGAGGGAAAGGCATGAGGGGCCACCCCTCCCCTTTCCTTCCCCTAGGGCTGTCCGGCCATGTAGAGGGGTGCACCAGCCCCTTAGTGGGCTGGTCTGTCCCCTCCATTGGCCCATTATAAGCCCATACACTTACCGGGGGTGTCCGGAACCCCTTCCGGTGACCCGATGACAACCCGGTGCAATCCGAAACTATTCTGGTCCCGAATACCATCGTCCTATATATCAATCTTTACGTCTCGACCATTTCGAGACTCCTCGTCATGTCTGTGATCTCATCTGAGACCTCGAACAAAATTCAGTCACCAAATCATATAACTCATATAACACTATATCGTCAACGAACGTTAAGCGTGCGGACCCTATGGGTTCGAGAACTATGTAGACATGACCGAGACACCTCTCCAGTCAATAACCAATAGCAGAACCTGGATGCCCATATTGGCTCCTACATATTCTACGAAGATCTTTATCGGTCGAACCTTATGACAACATACGTAATTCCCTTTGTCCATCGGTATGTTACTTGCCCGAGATTCGATCGTCGGTATCTTCATACCTAGTTCAATATCGTTACCAGCAAGTCTCTTTACTCATTCCGTAATACATCATCCTGCAACTAACTCATTAGTCACTTTGCTTGCAAGGCTTCTTATGATGTGTTACCGAGAGGGCCCAGAGATACCTCTCCGATACTCGGAGTGACAAATAATAATCTCGATCTATGCCAACTGAACAAACGCCTTTGGAGATACCTTTAGAGCATCTTTATGATCACCCAGTTACGTTGTGACGTTTGATAGCACACAAGGTATTCCTTCGATATCCGGGAGTTGCATAATCTCATAGTCGGAGGAATACGTATTTGACATGAAGAAAGCAATAGCAATAAACTGAATGATCATTATGCTAAGCTAACGGATGGGTCTTGTCCATCACATCATTCTCCTAATGATGTGATCCCATTATCAAATAACAACTCATGTCTATGGTTAGGAAACCTTAACCATCTTTGATCAACGAGCTAGTCTAGTAGAGGCTCAATAGGTACACGATATTTGTCTATGTATCCACACATGTATTTAAGTTTCCGGTCAATACAATTCTAGCATGAATAATAAACCTTTTATCATGATTTAGGAAATATAATAATAACCATTTTATTAATGCCTCTAGGGCATATTTCCATCAAACATGCCCTGCAAAAACAAGTTAGACGTCCTCTACTTTGTTGTTGCAAGTTTTACGTGGCTGCTATGGGCTTCAAGCAAGAACCGTTCTTCATTACACAAAAACCACAACGGTGATTTATCAATTTTGTTGTTTTAACCTTCTTCAAGGACCAGTCGTAGTCAAATTCGATTCAAATAAAGTAGGAGAAACAGACACCCGCTAGCCACCTTTTATGCAAAACTAGTTGCATGTCAGTCGGTGGAACTGGTCTCATGTGCGTGGACATGTAAGGTTGGTCCGGGCCGCTTCATCCCACAATACCGCCGAATCAAAATAAGACGTTGGTGGTAAGCTGTATGACTATTGCTACTTCTTGAGCTTGTGTTGGTTTTTCCCTTGAAGAGGAAAGGGTTATGCTGCAAAGTAGAGATAAGTATTTCCCTTAGGTAAGAACCAAGGTATCAATCCTGTAGGAGAAGAACGCACAAATTACCAATACCTCCACAAACAATCAAACACCTGCACCCAACGCGATAAAGGGGTTGTTAATCCCTTCACGGTCACTTGCAAAAGTGAGATCTGATAGAGATTGATAAATAAAACTAAACAAAAGATAAAATATTTTTGGGGTTTTTTGGTTTATAAATGTGAAAATAAAGATTGCAAAATAGTAGATCAAAAACTAATATGATGGAAAATAGACCCGGGGGCCATAGGTTTCACTAGAGGCTTCTCTCTTGAAGGCAAATAAAACTGTGGGTGAACAAATTATTGTCGAGCAATTGATAGAAAAGCGCAAAGTTATGACGATATCCAAGGCAATGATTATGTAATATAGGCATCACGTCTGTGTCAATTAGACCGACTCCTGCCTGCATCTACTACTATTACTCCACACATCGACCGACTCCTGCCTGCATCTAGAGTATTAAGTTCATGAAGAACAGAGTAACGCTTTAAGTAAGATGACATGATGTTGAGGAATAAACTCAAGCAATATGATGTAAATCCCATATATTTATCCTCGATGGCAACAATACAATACGTGCCTCGCTACCCCTACTTTGTCACTGGGTGAGGACACCGCAAGATTGAACCCAAAGCTAAGCACTTCTCCCATTGCAAGAAAAACCAATCTAGTTGGCCAAACCAAACCGATAGTTCAAAGAGAATTACAAAGATATACAATCATGCATATAACAATTCAGAGAAGATTCAAATAATATTCATAGATAAGCTGATCATAAATCCACAATTCATCGAATCTCGACAAACACACCACAAAATAAGATTACATCGGATAGATCTCCAAGAACATCGAGGAGAACATGGTATTGAGAATCAAAGAGAGAGAAGAAGCCATCTAGCTACTAGCTATGGACCCATAGGTCTGAGGTAAACTACTTACGCTTCATTGGAAGGGCAATAGAGTTGATGTAGATGCCCTCCGTGATTGAATCCCCCTCCGGCAGCGTGTTTCATACTTTTGGTGTTCTCAAACTTTTTCAACTTTAACACAATACATGAGCGTGAGCCATGGACATGGCACTATTGGTGGAATAGAATATGGTGGTTGTGGAGAAGACAAAAAGAAGGAGATAGTCTCACATCAACTAGGCACAACCCCAATGACAAGCCAAGCAATTGTTTCATACTTTTGGTGTTCTCAAACTTTTTCAACTTTCACGCAGTACATGAGCGTGAGCCATGGACATAGCACTATAGGTGGAATAGAATATGGTGGTTGTGGAGAAGACAAAAAGAAGGAGATAGTCTCACATCAACTAGGCGTATCAATGGGCTATGGAGATGCCCATCAATAGATATCAATGTGAGTGAGTAGGGATTGCCATGCAACGGATGCACTAGAGCTATAAGTTTATGAAAGCTCAAAAAGAAACTAAGTGGGTGTGCATCCAACTTGCTTGCTCACGAATACCTAAGGCAAATTGAGGAAGCCCATCATTGGAATATACAAGCCAAGTTCTATAATGAAAAATTCCCACTAGTATATGAAAGTGACAACATAGGAGACTCTCTATGATGAAGATCATGGCGCTACTTTGAAGCACAAGTGTGGAAAAAGGATAGTAACATTGGCCTTCTCTCTTTTCTCTCATTTTTTTATGTGGGCTTCTTTAGCCTCTTTTATTTTTTTTGTAAAGTTCGGAGACTCATCCCGACTTGTGGGGGAATCATAGTATCCATCATACTTTCCTCACAGGGGACAATGCTCTAATAATGATGATCATCACACTTTTATTTACTTACAACTCGATACTTCGAACAAAATATGACTCTATATGAATGCCTCTGGCGGTGTACCGGGATGTGACATGAAACAAGAGTGACATGTATAAAAAAATGATAAATGGTGGCTTTGCCACAAATACGATGTCAACTACATGATCATGCAAAGCAATATGACAATGATGAAACATGTCATAATAAATGGAACGGTGGAAAGTTGCATGGCAATATATCTCGGAATGGCTATGGAAATTCCATAATAGGTAGGTATGGTGGCTGTTTTGAGGAAGGTATATGGTGGGTGTATGGTACCGGCGAAACTTGTGCGGTACTAGAGAGGCTAGCAGTGGTGGAAGGGTGAGAGTGCGTATAATCCATGGACTCAACATTAGTCATAAAGAACTCACATACTTATTGCAAAAATCTATTAATCATCAAAACAAAGTACTATGTGAATGCTCCTAGGGGGATAGATTGGTAGGAAAAGACCATCGCTCGTCCCCGACCGCCACTTATAAGGAAAACATAGAAAATTTGTATATAAATCCTGTGTAAAACATTCAGGGTTTTTTCGTGCTCCAGTGAATTTAAACAATTCTGTGACTGGATGCCGAAGTTTCTGTTTTTCAGCAAGATCAAATCAACTATCACCGTAAGCCAGCCCAAAGGTCTTACTTGGCACAAACACTAATTAAAACACAAAAACACATCTAACCAGAGGCTAGATTAATTATTTATTTCAAAACAGGACCCAAAAAAACAAGAACAAAAAATAAAATTGGGTTGCCTCCCAACAAGCGCTATTGTTTAACGCCCTTAGCTAGGCATAAAAACATAGATCTAGGTATTGTCATCTTTGGTATGCAATGCATAAGTAGCTCTCATAGTAGATTCATATGGCAACTTAATTTTCTTTCTAGGATATTTTTCCATGCCCCTCCTTAACGGAAATTGAAATCTAATGTTCCCTTCTTTCATATCAATAATTGCACCAATCGTTCTAAGGAAAGGTCTACCAAGAATAATAGGACATGTACGATTGCAATCTATATCAAGAACAATGAAATCTACGGGCAAATAATTCCTATTTGCAACAATAAGAACATCATTAATTCTTCTCATAGGTTTCTTAATAGTGGAATCCGCAAGCTGCAAATTTAAAGAACAATCATCAAATTCACGGAAACCTAACACATCACATAAAGTTTTTGGAATCGTGGAAACGCTAGCACCCAAATCACACAAAGCATGGCACTCATAATATTTAATATTAATCTTAATAGTAGGTTCCCACTCATCATAAAGTTTTCTAGGAATAGAAACTTCCAATTCAAGCTTTTCTTCAAAAGATTGCATCATAGCATCAACGATATGTTTAGTAAAAGCTTTGTTTTGATTATAAGCATGAGGAGAATTCAACATGGATTGCTACAAGGAAATGCAATCTATTGAAGAAAAATTATCATAATTAAATTCCTTGAAATCCAAAAGAGTGGGTTCATCGCTACTTAAAGTTTTGACCTCTCCAATCCCACTTTTGTCAATTTTTGCATCAAAATCTAAAAACTCCGAATCATTGGACGCCTTTTACTAAAGTTGACTCATCTCGAGTCCCATCTTTATCAAGATTTATATTAGAAAACAAAGATTCAATAGGAGTCACATCAATCACTTTAAGATCTTCATCATTATTTTCACAAAAACTAGAAGAACACGCTTTTACAAACCAATCTCGCTTAGCACGCATCTTAGTGGTTCTTTCTTTGCACTCATCAATGGAGATTGTCATCAACTTTAGAGATTCATTGATATCATGCTTGGGTGGAATAGATCTAATTTTCAAAGAATCAACATCAAGAGAAATTCTATCCACGTTCCTAGCCAAATCATCAATCTTAAGCAGTTTTTCTTCAACCAAAGCATTGAAATTCTTTTGCGAACTCATAAATTCTTTAACACTATTCTCAAAATCAAAGGGCATCTTATTATAATTTCCATAAGAATTGTTGTAGGAATTACCATAATTATTAGAGGAATTACTAGGAAACGGCCTAGGATTATAATTACCTCTATACGCGTTATTACCAAAATTGTTCCTACCAATAAAATTCACATCCATAGATTCATTATTATTCTCAATGAAAGTAGACAAAGGCATATCATTAGGATCAATAGGAGCACTCTTGCTAGCAAATAATTTCATAAGTTCATCCATCTTTCCGCTCAAAACATTAATCTCTTCAATCGCATGCACTTTTTTACTCGAAGAAGATCTTTCGGTATGCCATTGCGAATAATTAATCATAATATTATCTAGGAGTTTAGTAGCTTCTCCTAAAGTAATTTCCATAAAAGTACCTCCCATGGCCGAATCTAAAAGATTTCTAGAAGCAAAATTCAATCCGGCATAAAAAATTTGTATGATCATCCACAAATTCAAACCATGAGTAGGACAATTTCATATCATCAATTTCATCCTCTCCCAAGATTGTGCAACATGTTCCTGATCAAGTTTCTTAAAATTCATAATATTGTTCCTAAGGGAGATGATCTTAGCGGGAGGAAAATACTTGGAAATAAAAGCATCTTTACACTTATTCCATGAATCAATACTATTATTTGGCAAAGATGAAAACCAAGTTTTAGCACGATCTCGTGGTGAGAACGGAAATAGCTTCAATTTAACAATATCATTATCCACATCTTTCTTGTTTTGCATATCACACAACTCAACGAAATTATTAAGATGGGATGCGGCATCTTCACTAGGAAGGCCGGAAAATTGATCTTTCATAACAAGATTCAGCAAAGTCGCATTAATTTCATAGGATTCCGCACTAGTGGTGGGAGCAATCGGAGTACTAATAAAATCAATGTTATTAGTATTGGAAAAGTCACACAATTTGGTATTCTCTTGAGTCATTGTGAATAAGCAAGCGGTCTAACACACAAGCAAACAAAAAGCAAACGAAAAGACGAACGGAAGAAGGGCGAGAAAAAGGCAAATCATTCGAAAATCATTTTAGAAGTGGGGAAGAGGAAAACGAGAAACAAATGGCGAATAATGTAATGCAAGAGATGAGAGTTTTATGATGGGTACTTGGTAATGGTGTAGATCTCCCCAGCAACGGCGCTAGAAATTCTTCCTGCTACTTCTTGAGCTTGCGTTGGTTTTTCCCTTGAAGAGGAAAGGGTGATGCAGCAAAGTAGAGATAAGTATTTCACTCAGTTAAGAACCAAGGTATCAATCCAGTAGGAGAAGAACGCACAAATCACCAATACCTGCACAAACAATCAAACACTTGCACCCAACGCGATAAAGGGGTTGTCAATCCCTTCACGGTCACTTGCAAAAGTGAGATCTGATAGAGATAGATAAATAAAATTAAACAAAAGATAAAATATTTTTGGTGTTTTTTGGTTTATAGATCTGAAAATAAAGATTGCAAAATAGAAGATCGAAAACTAATATGATGGAAAATAGACCCGGGGGCCATAGGTTTCACTAGAGGCTTCTCTCTTGAAGGCAAATAATACGATGGGTGAACAAATTACTGTCAAGCAATTGATAGAAAAGTGCAAAGTTATGACGATATCCAAGGCAATGATTATGTAATATAGGCATCACGTCCGTGTCAAGTAGACCGACTCCTGCCTGCATCTACTACTATTACTCCACACATCGGCCGACTCCTGCCTGCATCTAGAGTATTAAGTTCATGAAGAACAGAGTAATGCTTTAAGTAAGATGACATAATGTAGAGGATAAACTCAAGCAATATGATGTAAACCCCATCTTTTTATCCTTGATGGCAACAATACAATACGTGCGTCGCTACCCCTACTTTGTCACTGGGTGAGGACACCGCAAGATTGAAACCAAAGCTAAGCACTTCTCCCATTGCAAGAAAAACCAATCTAGTTGGCCAAACCAAACCGATAGTTCGAAAAGAATTACAAATATATCAAATCATGCATATAAGAATTCAGAGAAGATTCAAATAATATTCGTAGATAAGCTGATCATAAATCCACAATTCATCGGATCTTGATGAACACACCGCAAAAGAAGATTACATCGGATAGATCTCCAAGAACATCGAGGAGAACATGGTATTGAGAATCAAAGAGAGAGAAGAATCCATCTAGCTACTAGCTATGGACCCGTAGGCCTGAGGTAAACTACTCACGCTTCATCGGAAGGGCAATAGATTTGATGTAGATGCCCTCTGTGATCGAATCCCCCTCCGGCAGGATGCCGAAAAAGGCCCCAAGATGGGATCTCACGGGAACAGAAGGTTGCGGCGATAGAAAAGTGTTTTCGTGGATGCTTCTCGTGGTTTGGGAATATATGTGAATATATAGGAGGCAGAACTAGGTCAGGGGGTCGCCGAGGGGCCCACAAGGTAGGGGGCGCGCCCTACCCCCTGGGCGCGCCCTACCCCGTTGTCGCCGCCTCGTGGCTCTTCTGACTTGAACTCCAAGTCTCCGGGGTGTCTTCTGGTCCAAGAAAAATCATCGCGAAAGTTTTATTCTATTTGGACTCCGTTTGGTATTCCTTTTTTGCGAAGCTCAAAAACAAGGAAAAAACAGAAAGTGGCACTGGGCTCTAGGTTAATAGGTTAGTCCCAAAAATAATATAAAATAGCATATTAATGCATATAAAACATCCAAAACAGATAATATAATAGCATGGAACAATCAAAAATTATAGATACGTTGGAGACGTATCAACTATCACTGCCCACAACTCTTTGTGTTCTACTCGTGCATATCATCTACGCATAGACCTCGCTCGGATGCCACTATTGGGGAACGTTGCATGGAAAACAACAAAAAATCTACGCACACGCAAGATCTATCCATGGAGATGCATAGCAACGAGAGGGGAGAGTGTGTCTACGTACCCTCATAGACCGTAAGTGGAAGCGTTTGACAACGCGGTTGATATAGTCAAACTTCTTCGTGTTCCAACCGATTGAGTACCGAACGTACGGCACCTCCGCGTTTAGCACACGTTCAGCTCCATGACGTCCTTTGCCTTCTTGATCTAGCAAGACGGCGAGGTAGTGGATGAGTTTCGGCAGCATGACGACGTGGTGACGGTGATGGTGAAGCTATCTCCGCAGGGCTTCGTCTAAGCACTACGAAAATATGACCGGGGGTGTAAACGGTGGAGGGGGCGCTACACACGACTAAGCAATTGTCGTAGTTGTGCTAGGCGCCCCCCTCCCACATATATATAGGTGGGGGAGAGGGGAGAGGCCAAGGGGCGCCGCAAGTAGGGCCGAATCCTACTTGGGGACTTCCCTAAGCCGCACCCCCCCCCCCTTTCCATATATGAGTGCGGAAGGAAGGTAAGAGGAGGAGGCGCCCCCCCCCCTATCCTTTCTCTCCCGAGGAGGGAAAGGCAGGAGGGTCCACCCCTCCCCTTTCCTTCCCCTAGGGCTGGCCGGCCATGTAGAGGGGCACACCAGCCCCTTAGTGGGCTGGTCTGTCCCCTCCTTTGGCCCATTATAAGCCCATACACTTACCAGGGGTGTCCGGAACCCCTTCCGGTGACCCGATGACTACCCGGTGCACTCCGAAACTATTCCGGTGTCCGAATACCATCGTCCTATATATCAATCTTTACCTCTCAACCATTTCGAGACTCCTCGTCATGTTTGTGATCTCATCCGGGACCCTGAACAACATTCGGTCACCAAATCATATAACTCATATAACACTATATCATCAACGAACGTTAAGCGTGCAGACCCTACGGGTTCGAGAACTATTTAGACATAACCGAGACACCTCTCTGGTCAATAACCAATAGCGGAACCTGGATGCCCATATTGGCTCCTACATATTCTACTAAGATCTTTATCAGTCGAACCTTATGACAACATACGTAATTCTCTTTGTCCATCGGTATGTTACTTGCCCGAGATTCGGTCGTCGGTATCTTCATACCTAGTTCAATCTCGTTACCGGCAAGTCTCTTTACTCGTTCCGTAATACATCATCTCATAACTAACTCATTAGTCACTTTGCTTGCAAGGCTTCTTTAAGATGTGTATTACCGAGAGGGCCCTGAGATACCTCTCCGATACTAGGAGTCACAAATCCTAATCTCGACCTATGCCAACTCAACAAACATCTTCAGAGATACCCGTCGAGTATCTTTATGATCACCTAGTTATGTTGTGACGTTTGATAGCACACAAGGTATTCCTTCGGTATCCGGGAGTTGCATAATCTCATAGTCGAAGGAATATGTATTTGACATTAAGAAAGCAATAGCAATAAACTGAACGATCAATATGCTAAGCTAACGGATGGGTCTTTTTCATCACATCATTCTCCTAATGATGTGATCCCGTTATCAAATGACAACTCATGTCTATGGTTAGGAAACCTTAACCATCTTTGATCAACGAGCTACTCTAGTAGAGGCTCACTAGGGACATGGTATTTGTTTATGTATCCACACATGTATTTAAGTTTTCGGTTAATACAATTCCAGCATGAATAATAAACCTTTATCGTGATTTAGGAAATATAATAATAACCATTTTTTTATTGCCTCTAGGGCATATTTCCATCAGATGGTACTAACTATTATACCTTGGGTTTTTTATTCCTTTGCCCCATTTCCAATCTAGAGAAGATATTTATGCACATCCTTGTTTTCAGGCCTTTCCAAAGCACTTCACTGATGATTACCTCTCAAACCACCTGTATGGTCAGGAGGCCAGGAAGGTATTCATACAACACCCACGGTTCAATATTGAAGTGTTCCTGAAGAGTACGAAGGATGGACGGTCAATCATCCACAAGCACTGGCCTAAAGTTGCAAAGACCTTCAACATCAATGAAGGCTCAATATTCACCTTCCACTTCAGCAGTTTTCCAGATGATATTCATCTGTCTATGTACCACCTATGATGCTAATTTTGAAAGGTTATAGATGTTCCATGTGAAACTTGGTGCTGGTGCAGTTGTGTAATGGGGTAGCTGAGTGCTGAAGCTATATGATGTTGTACTCTGATGTATTTCAATTATGAAATCCTGCTTCCTTAATATGAAAATGAAATATATTGTGTGCTTAATATGAAATGTCAATTAGAGTAATAAATGGATTATCCATAATAGGACAATTAGCCTGCTAATGGCCGATTAGCCTGCTAATTGGGTTTTTCTATTGCAAACGGTTATTGAGAAAACACCGTGGGCGATGACCTCAGGTAACGCACACACTTTCTAGCAATAAACCTTGTTGGATCAAAGAACAATCACACATGACTTCCTCTGGAAAACTGTTTGCGTTAGGCCACCTTGCGCAAACTTTTACCACATAAAAAGTGTCAGTGATGGACAGCCTATGCCATGCTACTTCTTGAGTTTGCATTGGTTTTTCCCTTGAAGAGGAAAGGGTGATGCAGCACAGTAGAGATAAGTATTTCCGTCAGTTAACAAACAAGGTATCAATCCAGTAGGAGAAACACACAAGTCCCCAATAGATGCACCTACACAAACAATCAAACACTTGCACCCAACGCGATAAAGGGGTTGTCAATCCCTTCACGGTCACTTGCAAAGGTGAGATCTGATAGAGATAAATAAAACTAAACAAAAGATAAAACATTTTTGGGTTTTTTGGTTTATAGATCTGAAAATAAAAGATTGTAAAATAGTAGATTGAAAACTAATATGATGGAAAATAGACCCGGGGGCCATAGGTTTCACTAGAGGCTTCTCTCATGAAGGCAAATAATACATTGGGTGAACAAATTACTGTCGAGCAATTGATAGAAAAGCGCAAAGTTATGACGATATCCAAGGCAATGATTATGTAATATAGGCATCACGTCCGTGTCAAGTAGACCGACTCCTGCCTGCATCTACTACTATTACTCCACATATCGACTGCTATCCAACATGCATCTAGAGTATTAAGTTCATAAAGAACGGAGTAACACCTTAAGTAAGATGACATGATGTAGAGGAATAAACTCAAGCAATATGATGAAAACCCCATCTTTTTATCCTCGATGGCAACAATTCAATACGTGTCTCGCTACCCCTACTTTGTCACTGGGTGAAATCACGCAAGATTGAACCCAAAGCTAAGCACCTCTCCCATTGCAAGAAAAACCAATCTAGTTGGCCAAACCAAACCGATAATTCGAAGAGAAATACAAAGATATCAAATCATGCATATAAGAATTCAGAAAAGATTCAAATAATTTTCATAGATAAGCTAATCATAAATCCACAATTCATCGGATCTCGACAAACACACGGCAAAAGAAGATTACATCTGATAGATCTCCAAGAACATCGAGGAGAACATGGTATTGAGAATCAAAGAGAGAGAAGAAGCCATCTAGCTACTAGCTATGGACACGTAGGTCTGTTGTAAACTACTCATGCTTCATCGGAAGGGCAATAGGGTTGATGTAGATGCCCTCTGTGATCGAATCACCCTTCGGCAGTGAAGGAAATATGCCCTAGAGGCAACAATAAAGTTGTTATTTTATATGTCCTTATATCATGATAAATGTTTATTATTCATGCTAGAATTGTATTAACCGGAAACTTGATACATGTGTGGATACATAGAAAAAAACACCGTGTCCCTAGTAAGCCTCTACTAGACTAGCTTGTTAATCAAAGATGGTTAAGTTTCCTAACCATGGACATGTGTTGTCATTTGATGAACGGGATCACATCATTAGGAGAATGATGTGATGGACATGACCCATCCGTTAGCTTAGCATATTGATCGTTCAGTTTTATTGCTATTGCTTTCTTCATGTCAAATACATATTCCTTCGACTATGAGATTATGCAACTCCTGGATACCGGAGGAATACCTTGTGTGCTATCAAACATCACAACATAACTGGGTGATTATAAAGATGCTCTACAGGTATCTCGAAAGGTGTTTGTTGGGTTGGCATAGATCGAGATTAGGATTTGTCACTCCGAGTATCGGAGAGGTATCTCTGGGCCCTCTCGGTAATGCACATCATAAGAAGCCTTGCAAGCAATGTGAATAATGAGTTAGTTGCGGGATGATGTATTACGGAACGATTAAAGAGACTTGCTAGTAATGAGATTGAACTAGTTATGAAGATACCGACGATCGAATCTCAGGCAAGTAACATACCGATGACAAAGGGAATAACGTATGTTGTCATAACGGTTCGACTGATAAAGATCTTTGTAGAATATGTAGGAACCAATATGAGAATCCAGGTTCCACTATTGGTTATTAACCGGAGAGGTGTCTCGGTCATGCCTACATAGTTCTTGAACCCGTAGGGTCCGCACGCTTAACGTTCGATGATGATTTTGTATTATATGAGTTATGTGATTTGGTGACCAAATGTTGTTCGGAGTCCCGGATAAGATCACGGACATTACGAGGAGTCTCAAAATGATCGATATGTGACACCCTGATTTTGGCAGCTTTTTCTTTTTAAACTTTTTTTTGGTTTTATTTGAATTTGGATGGTTTTGACCCTTTTCATTTGGACTTGGTCATTCTGAATTCCTTCCAAGTGACCCAAAGCCTCATCACCTTGCCAAAACCCTACCAAGTACCTCAAGTGCCCAAATTTCAATTTAAATTATTTTCTAAAGCTCCTTTCCTTTATTTGAGAATTTAGGGCATTGGCATAGGTTGTGAAGCAACCTATAGTTGGGATTCTCAGAAAATTCTCAAATAATTCCTAAAAATCCCTTGGACCATATCTTGACCCAATCTTCAAAATCATCCCATGGTCATGTTCAAATATTTTGTAACATAATTCATTTTCTCTCGTGGTCAGAATGAACCATTGTGAAGGAAGTGCATGTTTGGGTTGTCCAATTGCTACCAAATTTTTACAGCATGTGGACAACTCCAAACAACCACTCTCCACCAATATTCAGCCTCTGAAGATCAACCATATGAGCAGTACTTCAAGTGGCAGATTCAGACCAGATTTACAGCTTCTACATGAACCACCCTCATTTCTCATCCAAACCCCTTCAAACTTGACCAGTTTGTAGTTCTTTCATCGTGGATCACTCCAGACACCTCCCCAGGCTCAACCTCATCCTCATCCATGCTCCAGAAACCTCCCAAGTTTTCTGTCAGAACCTGTAGATGACTAAACCTCTCAGCTCTGCTTGAACCAAGCCAAACCAAGTGCTCAGGTGAGGTGAGGGATCGGTGGTCGACACGCCAGACAGCTTTTGCCAGGCCAACGTGGCCCGTGGACATGAGCCACCATGGTGAGCACGGCACTGGCATGGCTGTCGCCGCGCGCTGCGCAGCGCCCATGTCTGTGCCGTCTCGTCCCACTGCCCCTCGCCGCAGTCGCTCGTCCGCTCGTGTCGACAACCTTCCCTGGTGACACCTAGACCCCTGGAACCATCGCCTGCGCCGGAGGAGCCCTCGCCGGCCGCCGCGTCATCGCCGGACTGTTCTGCCCATGCGGCCACAGTGTTGCGGCGCCGTCATCTTCCTCCTGCGCAGTCCCCTCGGGCATTCAATGCGCCTGCCCTCACCTGTCGTCTCGCCCGCGTCGAGCCAGCCAGCGCGGTGTACGTCCGCCGGCACTATGGCCCGCATCCACGAGCTTCGGGAGAGCTCGCCGCCCGCCTCCTCCTGGCTATAAATAGCCCCGCCCGGCGCTGACAAGCTCCTCACCCAACTCCTCCTAGCCACAGCCAGCAGCAGCAATCGAGGCAGAGAGGCCTCTGGCCTCAAGCTCGATCAGAGCTCCGCCGCCAATCCCCTCTCCTCCGCCAGCCCTCTCCACCTCTCCTCCGCTCCAACCAAGCCTTCCGTTGAGCTCAGTGGAGTCCGGTGGTGCTTCCCGACCACTCTGCTAGGCCAATTGCTGCCGGGATCGTCGGGTACACCGATCACCGTAGCTGCCGCCCGCCAGAGAAGAAGGGAACCCCGCCGTCCATCCACCTTCGGCCACGTTTCGGGTACAGGGTGGACCACCACTCGGCGCTCTTTCCATCCCAGCCATCTCCGAGCCCAACCGCCGTCGGGATCGCCGGCAACGATCGCCCGTGAGCCGCCCCCTCCCCTGTTCCCTCCCCTCTCTCTATTTTAAACAGGCTAGGCCCACTATCAGCCTCTGAGCGAAGGGGTAAGTGAGGCATATTAGCCCAATACGCCTTCGACGTGGCCCAGTCTGGTATTTTCTAATTTTTTATTTTTTAAACTGATTTGACCAGTAACTTTGACCCTGAATAACTTTTTATAGGAAAGTCCAAATGACCTGATTCTTTTTGCACTGGGTTCATAATTGAATTCTTTATTTTTCCACCAAGTTTCACATTTTTCTCTCACTCACAGAATTGTTGGTGAATTAAACAGTGTTATGTGACATTTTCTTTTGCTGTTTTTAAATATTTTCAGAAGGAGAAAATTGTGGATTTGAAGATCAAGAGTTTCTGAATCACCCAACTAATCAAGGCAAGCCCGGGCATCCATATTATGAAGCATTTCATAGCATTGCATAGTTCATATGCATTTGTTGCATGTTAATTAACATAGTTAATTCCAAGAAATATTTCAAATGCTTGATGAGACCAACTAAGTTACTTGTTGAAATAACCTTGATGGCTAAGTTGAACTTAGTTGGTTGATCAAGAGTCACCTGTCCGGGCTTACCCGTGCAGCCACATTCGCCGGTATGGGACGGCCTTGACTTGGCCTGGCTGCCTGCTCTTTCACCGGTACCTCCAAAGAGGGAGGGTTATGCGTGTGTGCTGCCCTGATCAGGTAGACGGCGATAACCCTGTGAGCCCAGTTGAGTTGTTTTGCCGGCGTCCCTGTTTGGGACAGTAGTTTGGCCACGACGGTGGCAGGTGTCAAGAGGACACAGGGCCACCCAGGGCTTGACTCCAAGAGGGAGTGTGATTTCCGGTGGTACGATGGAAGAGTCACGAGTCAGGCAGGTTTCATTGGAGCAATGCTGGTCCACCTGAATGGGATCACGAGGTCAGTGCTCCATAATGTGGGTAAAGTGTGCAACCTCTGCAGAGTGTAAAATCTATTCGAATAGCCGCGTCCACGGTATTGGACAGCCCGACCAGACCTCTCTAGATGATCAACCATAATAACCATAGTAATGATGGAAGAACTTGTCTTATGAGCGGAAGTACTCATTGGTATCGGGTATTCCGAGGGTTGAGAGACAACCCGGATGTGAGTAAGTTGATTGCAGTAAGTGAATCGCTTAAGATTTAACATGTTGATTACCATGCTATTACTTGCTGCATATTTGGTTGTCATGTGCTTGCGAGTACATTCAAAGTACTCACCTGGCGTATCATGCCAGATGCAGGAGAAGACTGAGATGAAGGTCTCGAAGGTTCGTGCTGTGCTATCTAGGATGTGTCCTCAGCAGTGTCCCTATGGATGGAGTTGTTGTCATATTCCGCTACGCATTAGTATTTCGCAGTAATATTCCATAGTAATGCCGAGGCCCGGATATGTCCGATAAATAATGTAGATATTGTTGCAGCACTAGATGTGCTTTTGGCCTCGATGATCATGTAATGTATGAGCTTGTACTCGACTATTATCAATAAAAGTTCAGCTATGTTCTGTTCCAAGTTGTTGAGTGTTTCCAGAAGACATGATCTCTGGGTTGGAAACACTAGTAAACCGGTTCTCTGAGCCGGGGTGCCACAACGCTTGGTATCAGAGCCGTGCTAACTGTAGGACACCCTAGGCAACCCGCGCTAGGACTGCGAGTAGTATAGGACCTTGAGTATGCATTTGCTTGTTGCATTTGATTGTTGCATGCATCATGCATCATAATTCATTATGTTACTAACTTCTGGCATTATGTGTGTAGATGGCACCAGTCCCATATCACTTCCATCATGAGCCAGAACCCCACACTTTTCCAGCTCTGCTTCGCAGCGTCTGGCTTCGACTGTATCCCAACAGTGAAGACCCGGTGTACCAGGTGTTCCGGGAGCAGTTGGGCGAGTTAGTATATGAGTACCATGCAGTGGCCTACATGACCGCGACTTCGGATATTGGAAGCTCTTCTCGCTCTTCCAAGGGCGGAGTGGCTTCTACTCCAGAGCTGGCGATCCAGTTTGCTGCTATGGAGGCTATTACTGACTTGCGCTTCCACGAGGTCGAGATGCGGATCCATCCAGGTTTCTTTCACTATCCCACTCTGTCACCTACGACAGGGCGGGTCCTTTTCCCATCTGTTGATCCGGCGTGTGATCATGCGATTGGCATTTTGTCCCGCTATCTGAGCGCCAGTTACTGTATTATCATTTCCCTAGATGAGGAGATGTGTTGTGTTCAGGAGGCACTTGCCGCAGCGACTCCAGCACCTCCTCCTGTAGTTCCACCTATGTATCCACCACCGGTTCCACCTCCACATAGGCTAGGTACTTCTTCTAGCACTACTGTGCCGCCAGGCTTATTGTCTGGTAGTCGACGTGAGACTCCAGATGAGTGGGCCTCACTCCTAGCCACTCCTGCTTCGCTGATGCTGAGGTGACGTGCTTCTTCTTCCGCAGAAGGAGAGCCATCTCAGCAGTGACGTCGCGTCTCCTTTGACCCAGTGACTCACATCATCAGTTCTGATTCCGACTCAGGATCTGACGACGAGGACTCTTCATATGGGTAGTGTCCGTGTCACCGACGCACAAGACTGGAGTTTGCGTAGTAATGCATGCATCTTTGCATATGTCGACTGCCGTATGAGCAGACTAGCCATGATATTTCCCCTACTAGCTTGCCATGTATGATGTTGGGTTGTCTTGAATAAGTAAGTTGTTTTCCTTATTTGCCTTTTTCCATGAATTTTCTTCGGTGTCATATTACTGTATTTCTCCTTATGGATGTTGCTCATCAATTCAGTATTTGCTATGGGAACAAAAATTAGGATGAGGAGAGGAAGTAGCAGTCAAGGCGGCGATGGAAACCCCGTCCGTCGATCCGCCAGGCAGGCAGGGCAACCGCCCGAAGACTTACCACCACCACCACCTCAAGCACCAACCACAGATCAGATAATGAGAATGTTTGAGGAAAAGAGAAACCAAGACCTCATGGAATTTCTCAAGAGTATGCAGACTATAGTAGGTCAGAATAATGGCAATGGGGTGCATTCTAAACTGTCTAACTTTCAGCGTACAAAACCACCCAACTTTGGTCAGGCTGTGGACCCTATTGAGGCTGATGAATGGTTAAGAACCATGGAGAAGAAACTGGACATCGCTCGTTGTGAAGAAGTAGATAAAGTTCCATTTGTCACTCACTATCTCGAAGGTCCGGCAGCCATATGGTGGGACAACACCAAACTAATGTGGCCTGCTGAAGAGATTACTTGGGAGAAATTCAAAGAACTATTTCGCAAGTATCATATTCCCACGGGCATCATGAAAGTAAAGCAGCGAGAATTCCTGGCTCTCACACAAGGAAGCATGCCTGTGGGGGAATATTTAAACAAGGTCAACAACTTGGCCCGATACTCTCCTTATGATGTGGCTACCGAGGAGAGGAAGATAGACTGGTTCCTCGGAGGACTTAATCACGCCCTCCGATGTCAGCTATGCATGCTGGACTTTCCCGATTTTCAGACCCTGGTGAACAAGGCCTTTATCGCCGAGTGAGAACACAAGTCTGGAAATGATGATCGTAAGAGGAAGTTCAAGCCCAAGAAGGACAACAAGGAGCCATATGCGCAAAAGCTGCGCAGCTGGTAACCAAGGCCATCGGAGAACAAACCTGTGTGGAGCAATGGTGGCAACAACAACAACAAGCCAGGCAACCAGAGCAATACCTTCGGCAAGCAGCCAGTCATAGAGGACTATCGCCGCAACAACACCTGTTTCACTTGTGGCCAGAGCGGACACTACGCTAAGCAGTGCCCTACTAATAACGGGAAGCAAGCAGCTGACCACAAGCCACAAGTCAATCACCTTGGACGCCGCCCCAACCACAACTTCCACCATGGATGCGTCCACCACATCTCTGCCGAAGAAGTCTATGAAGCTCCAGACATTGTCCTTGGTATGTTTTCTGTCAATGACATACCTGCAGTAATTTTATTTGATTCTGGGGCTTCCCACTCATTTATTTCGCAAAGTTTTGCCACCTTGCACAAATTTTCTCCTTCGCTTTTGGACAAAATCATGGTGGTACAATCCCCTGGCTCTATGCTCAGAACAAATATAATATACAAGGGGCTGGAAATCTCAATCCATGGAGTCAAATTTCCAGCTACCCTTGTTGCCATTGAATCTCCCAGACTGGACATAATACTGGCAATGGATTGGTTGGCATCGCACCAAGTATGTATCAACTGCACCACCAGAACGGTGACATTGGTAAACCCCACCGGACAAACCGTCCAATTTCTGGCCAGCAGAATGATAACAAGAAAGGGCACAGCATATCAGACCACTGTTACAGACATGAACCTGATTCCAGTAGTCTGCGAGTTTCCGGATGTGTTTCCTGAAGAATTACCAGGAATGCCGCCCAGCCAAGAATTGGAGTTCGCAATCGAGGTAATTCCCGGTAGAGCTCCAATATACAAGAAATATTATCGTATGCCAGGCCCAGAGTTGGCAGAATTAAAGAAGCAATTAGACGAGTTGCTACAGAAAGGATACATTCGTCCAAGCATCTCGCCATGGGGGTCACCAGTATTATTTGTCAAGAAGAAGGATGGAAGTCTATTAATGTGCGTAGACTATCGTCAGCTTAATGAGGTCACTATCAAGAACAAGTACCCGCTCCATCACATTTTTCTCTCACTCACAGAATTGCTGGTGAATTAAACAGTGTTATGTGACATTTTCTTTTGCTGTTTTTAAATATTTTCAGAAGGAGAAAATTGTGGATTTGAAGATCAAGAGTTTCTGAATCACCCAACTGATCAAGGCAAGCCAGGGCATCCATATTATGAAGCATTTCATAGCATTGCATAGTTCATATGCATTTCTTGCATGTTAATTAACATAGTTAATTCCAAGAAATATTTCAAATGCTTGATGAGACCAACTAAGTTACTTGTTGAAATAACCTTGATGGCTAAGTTGAACTTAGTTGGTTGATCAAGAGTCACCTGTCCGGGCTTACCCGTGTAGCCACATTCGCCGGTATGGGATGGCCTTGACTTGGCCTGGCTGCATGCTCTTTCACCGGTACCTCCAAAGAGGGAGGGTTATGCGTGCGTGCTGCCCTGATCAGGTAGACGGCGATAACCCTGTTAGCCCAGTTGAGTTGTTTTGCCGGCGTCCCCATTTGGGACAGTAGTTTGGCCACGATGGTGGCAGGTGTCAAGAGGACACAGGGCCACCCAGGGCTTGACTCCAAGAGGGAGTGTGATTGCCGGTGGTACGATGGAAGAGTCACGAGTCAGGCAGGTTTCGTTGGAGCAATGCTGGTCCACCTAAATGGGATCACGAGGTCAGTGCTCCATAGTGTGGGTAAAGTGCGCAACCTCTGCAGAGTGTAAAATCTATTCGAATAGCCGCGTCCACGGTATTGAACAGCCCGACCAGACCTCTCTAGATGATCAACCATAATAATCATAGTAATGATGGAAGAACTTGTCTTATGAGCGGAAGTACTCGTTGGTATCGGGTATTCCGAGGGTTGAGAGACAACCCGGATGTGAGTAAGTTGATTGCAGTAAGTGAATCGCTTAAGATTTAACATGTTGATTACCATGCTACTACTTGCTGCATATTTGGTTATCATGTGCTTGCGAGTACATTCAAAGTACTCACCTGGCGTATCATGCCAGATGCAGGAGAAGACTGAGACGGAGGTCTCGAAGGTTCGTGCTGTGCTATCTAGGATGTGTCCTCAGCAGTGTCCCTGTGGATGGAGTTGCTGTCATATTCCGCTATGCATTAGTATTTCGCAGTAATATTCCGTAGTAATGCCGAGGCCCGGATATGTCCGATAAATAATGTAGATATTGTTGCCACACTAGATGTGCTTTTGGCCTCGATGATCATGTAATATATGAGCTTGTACTCGACTATTATCAATAAAAGTTCAGCTATGTTCTGTTCCAAGTTGTTGAGTGTTTCCAGAAGACATGATCTCTGGGTTGGAAACACTGGTAAACCGGTTCTCTGAGCCGGGGTGCCACATGATAGGTAAAGATTGATATATAGGACAATGGTATTCGGACACCGAAAGTGTTTCGGGATGCACCGGGTACTTATCGGGTCACCGGAAGGGGTTCCGGGCACCCCCGGCAAAAGATATGGGCCTTATGGGCCAAGAGGGGAAACACACCAGCCACAAAGGGGCTGGTGCGTCCCCCCTCCCATATGGGCTGGCAAAATTGGAGAAGGAAAGGGGAAGAAGGAAAGGAAAAAGGGAATAGGATTCCCCCTTCCCCCTCTTCCCTTCCTACTCCGAATAGGAATAGGAAAGGGGGGAGGCCGAATTGGGAGGACCCCAAGTAGGATTCCTCCTACTTGGGGCACCCCCTTGGCTACCTCTCCTCCCCTCCAACCTATATATATGTGGGGGGCACCGCTAGAACACACACCAACAATTGTTAGCCATGTGCGGCGCCCCCCTCCACAGTTTACGCCTCCGGTCATATCTTCGTAGTGCTTAGGCGAAGCCCTGTGCGGATCACTTCACCATGCCGTCGTGCTGACGGAACTCTCCCTCGACACTTTGCTGGATCAAGAGTTTGAGGGACATCATCGAGCTGAACATGTGCAGAACTCGGAGGTGCCGTACGTTTGGTGCTTGATCGGTCGGAACGAGAAGAAGTTCGACTACATCAACCGCGTTGTCAAACGCTTCCGCTTTCGGTCTACGAGGGTACGTGGACACACTCTCCCCCTCTCGTTGCTATGTATCTCCTAGATAGGTCTTGCGTGAGCGTAGGAAATTTTTGAAATTGCATGCTATGTTTCCCAACAGTGGCATCCGAGCCAGGTCTATGCGTAGATGATATGCACGAGTAGAACACAAAGAGTTGTGGGTGGTGATCGTCATACTACTTACCACCAACGTCTTATTTTGATTTGGCGGTATTGTTGGATGAAGCGGCCCGGACCAACCTTACATGACCACGTTCATGAGACCGGTTCCACCGACAGACATGCAACTAGTTTTGCATAAAGGTGGCTGGCGGGTGTCTGTTTCTCCAACTTTAGTTGAATCGAATTTGACTGCGGCCGGTCCTTGTTGAAGGTTAAAACAACAAACTTGATAAATCACCGTTGTGGTTTTGATTCGTAGGTAAGAACGGTTCTTGCTAGAAGCCTGTAGCAGCCACGTAAAACTTGCAACAACAAAGTAGAGGACGTCTAACTTGTTTTTTCAGGGCATGTTGTGATGTGATATGGTCAAGACATGATGTGATATACGCTATTGTATGAGATGATCATGTTTTGTAAAAGTTATCGACAACAGGCAGGAGCCTTATGGTTGTTGCTTTATTGTATGAAATGCAAACGCCATGTAATTGCTTTACTTTATCACTATGCATTAGCGATAGTTGTAGAAGCAATAGTTGGCGAGACGACCACGACGCTACGATGGAGATCAAGGTGTCAAGGCGATGACGATGGAGATCATGACGCTGCTTTGGAGATGGAGATCAAAGGCACAAGATGATGATGGCCATATCATGTCACATATTTTGATTTCATGTCATGTTTATCTTTTATGCATCTTATTTTGCTTAGTATGGCGGTAGCATTATAAGATGATCCCTTACTAAAATTTCAAGGTATAAGTGTTCTCCCTGAGTATGCATCGTTGCGACAATTCATCGTGCTGAGACACCACGTGATGATCGGCTGTGATAGGCTCTATGTTCACATACAACAGGTGCAAGACAGTTTTGCACATGCGGAATACTCGGGTTAAACTTGACGAGCCTAGCATGTACAGACATGGCCTCGGAACACTAGAGACCGAAAGGTCGAACGTGAATCATATAGTAGATATGATCAACATAGATATGTTCACCATTGAAGACTAATCCATCTCACGTGATGATCGGACATGGTTTAGTTGATTTGGATCACGTAATCATTTAGATGACTCGAGGGATGTCTATCTAAGTGGGAGTTCTTAAGTAATATGATTAATTGAACTTAATTTATCATGAACTTAGTCTTGATAGTATTTGCATATCTATGTTATAGATCAATAGCTCGCGTATAGCTCCCCTGTTTTCTTTTTGATATGTTCCTAGAGAAAACAAAGTTGAAAGATGATAGTAGCAATGATGCGAATTGGGTCCGTGATCTGAGGATTATCCTCATTGGTGCACAGAAGAATTATGTCCTTGATGCACCGCTAGGTGACAGACCTATTGCAGGAGCAGATGTAGACGTTATGAACGTTTGACAAGCTCGGTATGATGACTACTTGATAGTTTAGTGCACCATGCTTTACGGCTTAGAACCAGGACTTCAAAAATGTTTTGAACGCCATGGAGCATATGAGATGTTCCAAGAGCTGAAAATGATATTTCAGACTCATGCCCGTGTTAAGAGGTATAAGACCTCTGACAAGTACTTTGCCTACAAGATGGAGGAGAATAGCTCAGCTAGTGAGCATGTGCTCAGAATATCTGGGTACTACAATCGCTTGAATCAAGTGGGAGTTAATCTTCCAGATAAGATAGTGATTGACAGAGTTCTCTAGTCACTATCACCAAGTTACTGGAACTTCGTGATGAACTATAATATGCAAGGGACAACAAAAATGATTCCCAAGCTCTTCGTGATGCTAAAATCGGCGAAGGTAGAAATCAAGAAATAGCATCAAGTGTTGATGGTTAACAAGACCACTAGTTTCAAGAAAAAGGGCAAGGGAAAGAAAGGGAACTTCAAAAAGAATGGCAAGCAAGTTGCCACTCCCGTGAAGAAGCCTAAAGCTAGACCCAAACCTGAAACTGAGTGCTTCTACTGCAAAGGAAATGGTCACTAGAAGCGGAACTGCCCCAAAAACTTGGCGGATAAGAAGGATGGCAAAGTGAAACAAGGTATATTTGATATACATGTTATTGATGTGTACTTACTAGTGTTCATAGTAGCCCCTGGGTATTTGATAACGGTTCAGTTGCTAAGATTTGTAACTCGAAACAGGAGTTGCAAAATGAACAGATACTAGTTAAGGGGGAGGTGACGATGTGTGTTGGAAGTGATTCCAAGGTTGATAAGATCACCATCGCACACTCCCTTTACCTTCGGGATTAGTGTTGAACCTAAAAATAAATGTTATTTGGTGTTTGCGTTGAGCATGAATATGATTGGATCATGTTTATTGCAATACAGTTATTCATTTAAGTCAAAGAATAATTGTTGTTCTGTTTACATGAATAAAACCTTCTATGGTCATAAACTCAATATAAATGGTTTATTGAATCTCGATTGTAGTGATACACATATTCTAATATTGATGCCAAAAGATGCAAAGTTGATAATGATAGTGCAACATATTTGTGGCACTGCCGTTTAGGTCATATTGGTGTAAAGCGCTTGAAGAAACTCCATGCGGATGGACTTTTGGAATCACTTGATTATGAATCATTTGATACTTGCGAACCATGCCTCATGGGCAAGATGACTAAAATTCCGTTCTCTGGAACAATGGAGCGAGCCACTGACTTATTGGAAATAATACGTACCGATGTATGCGGTCCGATGAGTGTTGAGGCTCACGGCGGGTATCATTATTTTCTGACCTTCACAGATGATTTGAGCAGATATGGGTATATCTACTTGATGAAACACAAGTCTGAAACATTTGAAAAGTTCAACGAATTTCAGAGTGAAGTAGAGAATCATCGTAACAAGAAAATAAAGTTTCTATGATCTGATCGCGGAGGCGAATATTTGAGTTACGAGTTTGGCCTTCATTTAAAACAATGTGGAATAGTTTCACAACTCATGCCACCTAGAACACCACAGCGTAATGGTGTGTCCGAATGTCGTAACCGTACTTTATTAGATATGGTGCGATCTACGATGTCTCTTACCAATTTACCACTATCGTTTTGGGGTTATGCATTAGAGACAGCTGCATTCACGTTAAATAGGGCACCATCTAAATCCGTTGAGATGACACCGTATGAACTATGGTTTGGCAAGAAACCTAAGCTGTCATTTCTTAAAGTTTGGGGTTACGATGCTTATGTGAAAAAGCTTTAGCCTGATAAGCTCGAACCCAAATCGGAGAAGTGCGTCTTCATAGGATACCCAAAAGAAACTGTTGGGTACACCTTCTATCACAGATCCGAAGGCAAGATCTTCATTGCTAAGAATGGATCCTTTCTAGAGAAGGAGTTTCTCTCGAAAAAAGTGAGTGGGAGGAAAGTAGAACTTGATGAGGTATTTGTACCTTCTCTCGAATTGGAAAGTAGCTCATCATAGAAAACCATTCCCATGATGCCTACACCAACTAGATAGGAAGCTAATGATAATGATCATGAAACTTCAGATCAAGTTACTACCAAACCTCGTAGGTCAACCAGAGCATGATCCGCACCAGAGTGGTATAGTAATCCTGTTATGGAAGTCATGTTGCTAGACCATGACGAACCTACGAACTATGAGGAAGCGATGATGAGCCCAGATTCTGATAAATGGCTTGAGGCCATAAAATCTGAGATAGGATCCATGTATGAGAACAAAGTGTGGACTTTGGTGGACTTGCCCGATGATCGGCAAGCCATTAAGAATAAATGGATCTTCAAGAGGAAGACGGACGCTGATTACTATCTACAAAGCTCGACTTGTCGCAAAAGGTTTTCGACAAGTTCAAGGTGTTGACTACGATGAGATTTTCTCACTCGTAGTGATGCTTAAGTCTGTCCGAATCATGTTAGCAATTGCCACATTTTATGAAATCTGGCAAATGGATGTCAAAAACTGCATTCCTTAATGGATTTCTCAAAGAAGAGTTGTATACGATGCAACCAAAAGGTTTTGTCAATCCTAAAGGTGCTAACAAAGTGTGCAAACTCCAGTGAACCATCTATGGACTGGTGCAAGCATCTCAGAGTTGGAATATACGCTTTGATAAGGTGATCAAAGCATATGGTTTTATACAGACTTATGGTGAAGCCTGTATTTACAAGAAAGTGAGTGGGAGCTCTGTAGCATTTCTGATATTATATGTGGATGACATATTGTTGATCGGAAATGATATAGAATTTCTGGATAGCATAAAAGGATACTTGAATAAGAATTTTTCAATGAAATACCTCGGTGAAGCTGCTTACATATTGGGCATCAAGATCTATAGAGATAGATCAAAACGCTTGATAATATTTTTCAATGAGTACATACCTTGACAAGATTTTGAAGTAGTTCAAAATGGAATAGTCAAAGAAGGAGTTATTGCCTGTGTTGCAAAGGTGTGAAGTTGAGTAAGACTCAAAACCTGACCACGGCAGAAAATAGAAAGAGAATGAAAGTCATTCCCTATGCCTCAGCCATAGGTTCTATAAAGTATGAAATGTTGTGTACCAGACCTATTGTGTACCTAGCCATAATTTTGGCAAGGGGGTACGATAGTGATTCAGGAGTGGATCACTAGACAATGGTCAAAGTTATCCTTAGTTACCTAAGAGGACTAAGGAAATATTTCTCGGTTATGGAGGTGATAAAGAGTTCGTCGTAAAGAGTTACATCGATGCAAGCTTTTACACTGATACAGATGACTCTGAGTCTCAATCAGGTTACGTATTGAAAGTGGAAGCAATTAGCTAGAGTAGCTCCATGCAGAGCATTGTAGACATAGAAATTTGTAAAATACATATGGATCTGAATGTGGCAGACCTGTTGACTAAACTTCTCTCACAAGCAAAACATGATCACACCTTAGACTCTTTGGGTATTAATCACATGGCGATGTGAACTAGATTATCGACTCTAGTAAACACTTTGGGTGTTGGTCACATGGCGATGTGAACTATGGGTGTTAATCACATAAAGATGTGAACTATTGGTGTTAAATCACATGGCGATGTGAACTAGATTATTGACTCTAGTGCAAGTAGGAGACTGAAGGAAATATGCCCTAGAGGCAATAATAAAGTTGGTATTTTATATTTCCTTATATCATGATAAATGTTTATTATTCATGCTATAATTGTATTAACCGGAAACTTGGTACATGTGTGGATACATAGAAAAAAACACCTTGTCCCTAGTAAGCCTCTACTAGACTAGCTCGTTAATCAAAGATGGTTAAGTTTCCTAACCATAGACATGTGTTGTCATTTGATGAACGGGATCACATCATTAGGAGAATGATGTGATGGACATGACCCATCCGTTAGCTTAGCATATTGATCGTTCAGTTTTATTGCTATTGCTTTCTTCATGTCAAATACATATTCCTTCGACTATGAGATTATGCAACTCCCGGATACCGGAGGAATACCTTGTGTTCTATCAAACGTCACAACATAACTGGGTGATTATAAAGATGCTCTACAGGTATCTCCGAAGGTGTTTGTTGGGTTGGCATAGATCGAGATTAGGATTTGTCACTCCGAGTATCGGAGAGGTATCTCTGGGCCCTCTCGGTAATGCACATCATAAGAAGCCTTGCAAGCAATGTGACTAATGAGTTAGTTGTGGGATGATGTATTACGGAACGAGTAAAAAGACTTGCCGGTAATGAGATTGAACTAGGTATGAAGATACCGACGATCGAATCTCGGGCAAGTAACATACCGATGACAAAGGGAATAACGTATGTTGTCATAACGGTTCGACCGATAAAGATCTTCGTAGAATATGTAGGAACCAATATGAGCATCCAGGTTCCGCTATTGGTTATTGACCGGAGAGGTGTATCGGTCATGTCTACATAGTTCTCGAACCCGTAGGGTCCGCACGCTTAACGTTCGATGACGATTTTGTATTATATGAGTTATGTGATTTGGTGACCGAATGTTGTTCAGAGTCTCGGATAAGATCACGGACATGACGAGGAGTCTCGAAATGGTCGAGAGGTAAAGATTGATATATAGGACGATGGTATTCGGACACCGGAAGCGTTTCGAGATGCACCAGGTACTTATCGGGTCACCGGAAGGGGTTCCGGGCACCCCCGGCAAAAGATATGGGCCTTATGTGCCAAGAGGGGAAACACACCAGCCACAAAGGGGCTGGTGCGCCCCCCCCCCCCCATTTGGGCTGGCCAAATTGGAGAAGGAAAGGAAAAAGGGAATACGATTCCCCCTTCCCCCTCTTCCCTTCCTACTCCGAATAGGAATAGGAAAGGGGGGAGGCCGAATTGGGAGGACCCCAAGTAGGATTCCTCCTACTTGGGGCGCCCCCTTGGCTGCCTCTCCTCCCCTCCAACCTATATATATGTAGGGGGGCACTGCTAGAACACACACCAACAATTGTTAGCCGTGTGCGGCGCGCCCCTCCACATTTTACGCCTCCGGTCATATCTCCGTACTGCTTAGGCGAAGCCCTGCGTGGATCACTTCACCATCACCGTCACCACGGCGTCGTGCTGACGGAACTCTCCCTCGACACTTTGCTAGATCAAGAGTTTGAGGGACGTCATCAAGCTGAACATGTGCAGAACTCGGAGGTGCCATACGTTCGGTGCTTGATCGGTCGGAACGAGAAGAAGTTCGACTACATCAACCGAGTTGTGAAACGCTTCCGCTTTTGGTTTACGAGGGTATGTGGACACATTCTCCCCCTCTCGTTGCTATGCATCTCCTAGATAGATCTTGCGTGAGCGTAGGAAATTTTTTAAATTGCATGCTACGTTTCCCAACAGGCAGGATGCCCGAAAAGGCCCCAAGATGGGATATCACGGGAACAGAAGGTTGCGGCGGTGGAAAAGTGTTTTAGTGGATGCTTCTGGTGGTTCTGGAATATATGTGAATATATAGGAGGAAGAGCTAGGTCAGGGGGTCATCGAGGGGCCCACAAGGTAGCCCCCCTAGGGCGCGCCCTCCACCCTTGCCGCCGCCTCGTGGCTCTTCTGACTTGCACTCCAAGTCTTCTGGGTGTCTTATGGTCCAAGAAAAATCATCGTGAAGTTTTATTCCATTTAGACTCCGTTTAGTATTCCTTTTCTGCAAAGCTCAAAAACAAGGAAAAAACAGAAACTGGCACTGGGCTCTAGGTTAATAGGTTAGTCCCAAAAATAATATAAAATAGCATATTAAGGCATATAAAACATCCAAAATAGATAATATAATAGCATGGAACAATCAAAAGTTATAGATACGTTGGAGACGTATCAAGCATCCCCAAGCTTAATTCATGCTCGTCCTCGAGTAGGTAAATGATAAAAATAGAATTTTTGATGTGGAATGCTACCTAACATATTTATCCATGTAATTTTCTTTATTGTGGCATAAATGTTCAGATCCATAAGATTCAAAACAAAAGTTTAATATTGACATAAAGACAATAATACTTCAAGCATACTAATAAGGCAATCATGTCTTCTCAAAATAACATGGCCAAAGAAAGCTATCCCTACAAAATCATATAGTCTGGCTATGCTCCATCTTCATCACACAAAGTATTCAAATCATGCACAACCCTGATGACAAGCCAAGCAATTGTTTCATACTTTTGATGTTCTCTAACCTTCTCAACTTTCACGCAATACATGAGCGTGAGCCATGGACATAGCACTATAGGTGGAATAGAATATGGTGGTTGTGGAGAAGACAAAAAGAAGGAGATAGTCTCACATCAACTTGGCGTATCAACGGGCTATGGAGATGCCCATCAATAGATATCAATGTGAGTGAGTAGGGATTGCCATGCAACGGATGCACTAGAGCTATAAGTTTATGAAAGCTCAAAAGAAAACTATGTGGGTGTGCATCCAACTTGCTTGCTCACGAAGACCTAGGGCAATTTGAGGAAGCCCATCGTTGGAATATACAAGCCAAGTTCTATAATGAAAAATTCCCACTAGTATATGAAAGTGACAACATAGGAGACTCTCTATCATGAAGATCATGGTGCTACTTTGAAGCACAAGTGTGGAAAAAGGATAGTAACATTGCCCCTTCTCTCTTTTCTCTCATTTTTTTGTTTGGCTTCTTTGGCCTCTTTTTTTTGTTGGCTTCTTTGGCCTCTCTTTTTTGTTGGCTTCTTTGGCCTCTTTTATTTTTCCTCACATAGGGCAATGCTCTAATAATGATGATCATCACACTTTTATTTACTTACAACTCAAGAATTACAACTCGATATCTAGAACAAAATATGACTCTATATGAATGCCTCCGGCGGTGTACTGATACGTATCCAACGTATCTATAATTTTTGATTGTTTCATGCTGTTATATTATCATTCTTGGATGTTTTATAATCATTTTATAGTCATTTTATATCATTTTTTGGTACTAACCTATTGACATAGTGCCAAGTGCCAGTTGCTGTTTTTTGCATGTTTTTTTACATCCTAGGAAATCAATACCAAACGGAGTCCAAATGCAGTGAAACTTTTTGTGGATTTTTTTTGGACCAGAAGACATCCAGTGGGCCAAAGAAGTACAGAAGAGGGAGCCCGAGGTGAGCACAAGACACCAGGGCACGCCTGGAGTCCCAGGCGCGCCCTGGTGGGTTGTGCCCACCTCGGTGGCCTTCGGAACCGCCTCTTTGCTCTATAAATACCCCAATATTCCAGAAACCCTAGGGGAGTCGACGAAAATCAGTTCCAGCCACCGCAAGTTCCAGAACCACCAGATCCAATCTAGACACCATCACGGAGGGGTTCATCATGTCCATTGGTGCCTCTCCGATGATGCGTGAGTAGTCTTTTGTAGACCTACGGGTCCGTAGTTAGTAGCTAGATGGCTTCCTCTCTCTCTTTTGATTCTCAATACAATGGTATCTTGGAGATCTATTTGATGTAACTCTTTTTGCGGTGTGTTTGTTGGGATCAGATGAACTTTGAGTTTATGATCAGATCTATCTTTTTATCCATGAAAGTTATTTCAGTCTTCTTTGATCTCTTATATGCATGATTGCTTATAGCCTCGTATTTCTTCTCCAATATTTGGGTTTTGTTTGGCCAACTTGATCTATTTATATTGCAATGGGAAGAGGTGCTTTGTGATGGGTTCGATCTTACGGTGCTTGATCCCATTGACAGAAGGGGAACCAACACGTATGTATCGTTGCTATTAAGGATAACAAGATGGGGTCTATTTCTACATAAATAGATCTTGTCTACATCATGTCATCGTTCTTATTGCATTACTACATTTCTCCATGAACTTAATACACTAGATGCATGCTGGATAGCGGTCGATGTGTGGAGTAATAGTAGTAGATGCAGGCAGGAGTCGGTCTACTAATCTTGGACGTGATGCCTATATAATGATCATTGCCTGGATATCGTCATGATTATTTGAAGCTCTATTAATTGCCCAACAGTAATTTGTTTACCCACCGTTTGCCATTTTTCTCGAGAGAAGCCACTAGTGAAATCTACGGCCCCCGGGTCTCTTCTTTAATATATTTGCCTTCGCGATCTATTTTTATTTGCTTTTATTTTTAGATCTATTAAACCAAAAATACAAAATACCTTGCTGCACTTTATTTTAATTTGCTTTTATTCGAGATCTATTTATCCAATCTATCATATTTTTATCACCTCTACTTGCTAATTTCTGGCGCCGTTACCCGAAAGGGATTGACAACCCCTTTAATACGTCCGGTTGCAAGTATTTGTTATTTGTGTGTAGGTGCTGTTCATGTAGTGTTGCGTGGTTCTCCTACTGGTTCGATAACCTTGGTCTCATCACTGAGGGAAATCTCTACCGTTGCTGTGCTGCATCATCCCTTCCTCTTTGGGGAAATACCGACGTAGTTCAAGAAAGCATCAAAAGGAATTTCTGGCGCCGTTGCCGGGGAGACATCATCAACATCTACCAGGTTCCTAATCACAAATCTCATCTCCTTGCAATTTACATTATTTGCCATTTGCCTCTCATTTTCCTCTCCCCCACTTCACAAAAATTTGCCGTTTTATTCGCCCTCTTTTTCATTCGCCGATTTCTTGCTGGATCTGTTTTTGAGTGCAATCTTGTTGCGTAGTCACAATGACTCAAGAGAACACCAAGTTGTGTGATTTCTCCAATACCAACAACAATGATTTTATTAGCACTCCGATTGCTCCTCCCGCCACTAGTGCGGAGTCTTGTGATATTAATACCGCTTTGCTGAATCTTGTTATGAAAGATCAATTTTCCGATACTCCTAATGAGGATGCCGCGTCCCATCTTAACACATTCGCGGAATTATGCGATATGCAAAAGAAAAAAGATGTGGACAATGATTTTGTTAAGTTGAAATTATTTCCGTTTTCTTTGCGAGATCGTGCAAAAATTTGGTTTTCTTCTTTGCCTCGCAATATTATTGATTCTTGGGATAAGTGCAAGGATGCTTTTATTACTAAGTATTTTCCGCCCGCAAAAATTATTTCCCTTAGAACCCAGATCATGAATTTCAAGCAACTTGAACATGAGCTTGTTGCAAAATCTTGGGAAAGGATGAAATTGATGCTAAGGAATTGCCCAACTCATGGGTTAAATCTTTGGATGATCATACAAAATTTTTATGCGGGGTTGAATTTTGTTTCTCGTAATCTTTTGGATTTTGCCGCGGGTGGTACTTTTATGGAAATTACTTTGGGTGAAGCCACCAAATTTCTTGATAATATTATGGCAAATTATTCACAATGGCATACCGAAAGAGCTCCTATTAGTAAAAAAGTTAATTCGGTTGAAGAAATTTCTTCTTTGAGTGAAAAAGTTGATGCTCTTATGAAATTGGTTGCTAATGAAAGTGCTCCTATTGATTTTAATGATGTGCCTTTGTCTACTTTGATTGAGCAAAATAGTGATGCCATAGATGTGAATTTTATCTCGCGAAACAATTTCAATAACAATGCTTATAGAGGTAATTTTAATCCTAGGCCTTTTCCTAGTAATTCCTCTAATAATTATGGTAATTTCTATGGTAATCCTTCTTATAATAATAATAGAAACACCTCTGATCTTGAGAATAATATTAAAGAATTTATCAACACTCAAAAAGTTTTCAATGCTAAAATGGAAGAAAAGTTGAATAAGATTGATGATTTTGTCTAGAAGTGTTGATAGAATTTCTCATGATGTAGAAAATCTCAAGATGAAAATTTTTGTGCCTAAAGTTGAGGAATCAATTAAAGCTCTTTATGTTTCTATGGATGAAAGTAAGAAAAGAACCGCTATGCTTAGAGCTAGAAGAGAATTTTTAAAAAAGACGTTTTCTAGTGATTGCTTTCATAAAAGTGATGAAGATCTTAAAATGATTGGTGTTTCTTCTATTGATTCTTTGTTTAGTAAAGTTAATATTGATAATAAAGGGACTGAAGAAGAGTCAACTTTAGCTAGAAGGCGTCCCGATAATTCAGAGGGTGAAAATCTTGTTGAGAAAATTGATAAAAGTGGGTTTGAAGAGGTCAAAACTTTAACTAGTGATGTGCCCACTCTTTTGGATTACAAAGACTTTAATTATGATAGTTGATATTTGATTGATTGTATTTCTTTGTTGCAATCCATGATAAATTCACCCCATGCTTATGAACAAAATAAAGCTTTTACTAAACATATTGTTGATGCTATGATGAAAGCTTTGGAAGAAAAGTTGGAATTAGAAGTTTCAATTCCTAGAAAATTACATGATGAATGGGAACCTACTATCAAAGTCAAGATTAAAAATTATGAGTGTTTTGCCTTGTGTGATTTGGGTGCTAGTGTTTCTACAATTCCGAAATCTCTATGTGATGTGCTTGGTCTTACCGATATTAAAGAGTGTTCTTTGAATTTGCACTTGGCGGATTCTACTATTAAAAAGCCTATGGGAAGAATTAATGATGTTCTTATTCTTGCAAATAGGAATTATGTGCCCATAGATTTTATTGTTCTTGATATTGATTGCAATCTATCTTGTCCAATTATTCTTGGTAGACCGTTTTTACGTACTATTGGTGCCGTGATTGATATGAAAGAAGGCATTATTAGATTTCAATTTCCAATAAGGAAGGGTATGGAACACTTCCCTAGAACAAGAATTAGGCCATCATATGAATCAATCATGAGGGCATCATATGGATCTAGAAACAAAGATGACAACACTTAGATCCCTGCTTTATGCCTAGCTAGGGGCGTAAAATGATAGCGCTTGTTGGGAGGCAACCCAATGAATAAAATTTATTTTTGTCTTTTGCTTTCTGTTCTTGAGTGTTTACACAATTATGCTACTGTTATGATTGTGTTTTTTGTGTTTTAATTAGTGTTTGTGCCAAGTAAAGCCTTTGGGATAGCTTTGGTGATAGTTGATTTGATCTTGTTGGAAAACAGAAACTTTTGCGTCCAGAAAAATAATTGTTTAGAATTACAGAAGTGACAAAAATTCTGAATTTTTTACACAAGATTGATATACAAATTTCCTATGTTGTCCTAATTTTGTAGAATTTTTTAAGTTACATAAGTATGATAACAATTCGCATCTTTACAGACTGCTCTGTTTTTGACAGATTCTGTTTTCGTTGTGTTGTGTGCTTATTTCGATGATTCTATGGTTTCCTTTAAAGAGTTTTTGCCATGGAAAAGTTAGAATACAGTAGACATAATGCAATAACAAAATTTGAATGGGTTTTCTACAGTACTTAAAGTAAAGATTGGTTTTCTTATACTAACGGATATCACGAAGGTTTTGTTGAGTTTTGTGTGATTGAAATTTTCAAGTTTTGGGTGAGATTACGATGGATGAAGGAATAAGGAGTAAGAAGAGCTTAAGCTTGGGGATGCCCATGGCACCCCAAGCCATTATCAAAAGAGAAGCAAGCAACTAAGCTTGGGGATGCCCGAGTGGCATCCCCTCTTTCTTCTAACGACCATCGGTATTTTACTTGAAGCTATATTTTTATTCGTCACATATTATGAGTTTTGCTTGGAGCGTCTTGTATGATATGAGTCTTTGCTTGTTTTGCTTTTTGTTTTAATTCATGAATCCTTGCTGGACACACTTATTTGAGAGAGCCAAAATTATGACATGACTTGTTAGAATTGCTCTCTATGCTTCATTTAAATCTTTATGAGCTATGGAATTGCTCTAGTGCTTCACTTATACCTTTTTGAGCACGGTGTGCTTTAGTATTTTTGAAGAAATGCTCTTTTGCTTCACTTAGATTTATTTGAGATTTAGTAAAAAATTTAAGAAATTCTCTCTTGCTTCACTTAAATTAATTTGAGAGAAAGAAATTTTATGCTCATGATCTTCACTTATATTTGTTTGAGCTTATCAAAAGCAACATATGAAAACTAGTTCCAAAGTGATAGACATCGAAGGAGGATATAATAAAAACTTTCATGAAGATCATTGGACAAAATAAACTTGATTCTTTGTAATAGTTTTGAGATATGATGATGTGATATGGGAGTCATGTTGATGAGTAATTATACTTTAGTAAGAATATTGGTGTTAAGGTTTGTGATTCCCTATGCAAGCACGAAAGTCAATAATTATGCAATGAAATTACATCCTACTTGTGGTGCATTATTCGGTATTACTTATGCTTAATGCTCACTTATGAGATTTTTCGTTTCTTGGTTGGTCGCTTCTCAATCTTTTGCTAGCCTTCATTTTGCACTAAGTATGATCACTACTTGTGCATCCAAAATCCTTTAAACCAGTTTTGCCACATGAGTCCACCATACCTACCTATATGCGGTATTCTTTTGCCGTTCTAAGCAAATTTGTATGTGCCATCTCTAATTTTTAAAATAAATTTCTCTTTTGTGTGCTCGTACCGCTCATGAAACGGTAGGGGGTGGCTAATATATTTCCATGCTAGATATGTTATTCTCAAGATGAGTGTTTATTCACTTGTCATTGCACGAGAGTAAGGCAAAGGTATTAGGGATGCCCAGTCCCGAAATTTACTTTATGTTGTCAAATAATAAATTCCTTGGAAAGTGTTGGTATGGAAGGCACCCGTGGATACGGCTAGCCATGGAAAGTGAAAGTATGGTTGAAAAAGGAATAAACTTTAATTTCCGTTTGGGAACCTCCTATGATATATCTAACATGGAAAGTATTGGGAACTACTCGATCGTTCTCATTGACAGGAAAAGCATGCCACCCAAAATGTTTTTATCTCTATCTTTTTCGCTTTGAGCTCTGGCACCTCTACAAATCCCTACTTCCCTCCGCGAAGGGCCTTTCTTTTACTTTATGCAATTTTTATTTTATTTGAGTCTCCATCTTCTCTTATAAAGCACCAACTAAGGGGCACTATGATCGTACTTGAGCATTGGGTGTAACTAATATGCGAGTGTGTTTCATGAATGGATCAATGATTGAGCATAATGGGCTAGGGATAACTTATTTTAGCGTTGATATTTTGAAAGACATGGTTGCTTGTTGATATGCTTGAGTATTGAAATTCTCATGTCAAAACTAGACTATTGCTTTGAACCATATAAAAGTCCAAATGTCCATGCTACAAAGAAGAGAATATGTGATGACATGTTAGGCAGCATTCCACATCAAAAAATATATTTTTATCATTTACCTACTCGAGGACGAGCAGGAATTAAGCTTGGGGATGTTGATACGTCTCCAATGTATCTATAATTTTTTATTGTTTCATGCTGTTATATTATCATTTTTGGATGTTTTACAATCATTTTATAGTCATTTTATATCATTTTTTGGTACTAACCTATTGACATAGTGTCAAGTGCCAGTTGCTATTTTTTGCATGTTTTTTTACATCGCAGGAAATCAATACCAAACGGAGTCCAAACGCAGCGAAACTTTTTGTGGATTTTTTTTGGACCAGAAGACATCCAGTGGGCCAAAGAAGTACAGAAGAGGGAGCCTGAGGTGAGCACAAGACACCAGGGCGTGCCTGGAGGCCCAGGCGCGCCCTGGTGGGTTGTGCCCACCTCGGTGGCCTCCCGAACCACCTCTTTGCTCTATAAATACCCCAATATTCCAGAAACCCTAGGGGAGTCGACGAAAATCAATTCCAGCCGCCGCAAGTTCCAGAACCACCAGATCCAATCTAGACACCATCACGGAGGGGTTCATCATGTCCATTGGTGCCTCTCCAACGATGCGTGAGTAGTCTTTTGTAGACCTACGGGTCCATAGTTAGTAGCTAGATGGCTTCCTCTCTCTCTCTCTCTTTTGATTCTCAATACAATGGTCTCTTGGAGATCTATTTGATGTAACTCTTTTTGCGGTGTGTTTGTTGGGATCAGATGAACTTTGAGTTTATGATCAAATCTATCTTTTCATCCATGAAAGTTATTTGAGTCTTCTTTGATCTCTTATATGCATGATTGGTTATAGCCTCATATTTCTTCTCCGATATTTGGGTTTTGTTTGGCCAACTTGATCTATTTATCTTGCAATGGGAAGAGGTGCTTTGTTGTGACGCCCCCGACTCAATCGTGCACGATCAAGCACAGGGACTCACGGGAAGATATCACAACACAACTCTAACACAAATAAATGGAGATCCACGAATATTACAGACCAGGGATCACGAGGATCCGAATACATAAGTCAGTCATACAAATAATATCTGGGTACAGACATAGTTAGTCAAGGTTTGCCTTAAGAAGGCTAGCACAAACAACGACTCTAGATCAAAAGGCAAAGGCCTCCTGCCTAGGGCCTCTGATCCTACTCCTGGTCGGCTGGCTCAATCCAATAGTACGTGCCGTCTAGGCCCTCCTGGTAGTAAGCTCCTGTGGTGGCATCTGGCTCCTGGGCTCCATCGTCTGATGTAACATCAAAAGGGGTATGGGGGAAAAAGAGGTAGCAAAGCAACCGTGAGTACTCATCCAAAGTACTCAGCAAGCAAGGATCTACACTACATATGCACTGTTATCAAAGGGAAAGGCTGTATATGTGGCCTAGGCTGCAGAAAATGCCAGAATAGAGAGAAGGCCTAGTCCTATCGAAGACTAGCATCTTCACGAAGCCACCATCTTGCAGCAATTAGAAGAGTATAGAAAAGCATTTTATTAAGCAAGCATGTTGAGGCAAAGCCTAGAGATCCTTTCTCGACTCCCTGCGAGACAGCGATCCTAGAGCTTCAATTAGTTAAACAAGTATCCAGTTCAAATAATAGATCGGGATACCGAACTGAGCGTCCTGTTACCGTGGACACGGCTATTCGAATAGATCACTTCCCTACAGGGGTGCAGTACTGTTACCCAACATGCTCGATCACCTCTGGCCGGACACACTTGCTGGGTAATGCCCGTCCTCGGGAGATCGACACGAAGCAGTGCCCTACCTAGGCTCAGCAGAGAGGTCAACACGCCGGACTAACCGATGCATCCAGGGGTCTTGAGCCATCGCCCCGGGTGCTCCTGCATGTTGCGAGACTGGCCGGGGAGCAGGCGCGACACTGAACTCATCAGTCAAGTATCCAGCCCAACCCCAACAATCAGCCCGCACGGTGAACTGTGACGTCTGATGAGCTTTCGGGAGAAACGTGCGACATAGAGGGGCCCATAACCATTATCCCATGTGGTGGTAGTGCGTATAGGCCATTGGCCAACTCAGATCAATTACCCAAATCCATTAGGCATATTTAATATCTCGCGGAGACGATCAGAGTTTCTGATGCTCCACCACAATATCTCTCTCGGGTGCCCTCCTGGCAAACCCGACTGCATAACTTCCCCGCGGGTACCCCTCAGGGTCGACCCGCCTGTGACAAAGGTCAAAGTAACCGTGTGGTCATAACATCAAGGGGGAAACCCCGAGGAATCACCCTCGGTGGATTCCACTCGATGAAATCATCAAGATGAACGTAGGAGGTATCACCCTCGAGGTTCACACTTGAGGGGTTGCACGACAGAGTCATCTCGGGAGTGGTTAAGGAGGAATCACCCTCGATGACCACGACCGAACAGCTTCACTACAGAATTATCATCAGAAGTGCGTTACGAGGTATCACCCTCGGCACTCGATAGTAACTATGCAGGGTCGTACAAAAAGGGGGGTGAAGTGAGGTGTCGGTCTCTGGTCGTCGATCACGTTGATTGAGTCATCGATGATGAAGCAGAGGCAACAAGGACAAAGTGGGGGTCACCGATGGTTCACAACCAACCTATACTAAGCAGTTTAAAATAGGCAGGTAAGGTAGCAATAAACAGGTTACAAAAGCAGACTATGCATCAGAATAGGAGCAATCATTAACAGTAGCAAAATCTAATGCAAGCATGAGAGAATGGAATAGGCGATATCGGAGTGATCAGGGGGGGGCTTGCCTGGAAGCTCTGCTGAAAGGGGCTGGTCATCAGAAGGCTGCTCGTCCGGAGCGTAGTCGTACTCTGCTGTGTCGGGGTCGGTCTCGGCGTCTATCGAGAGAGAAGGAGGGGGAAGAAACAATAAATTCACGGCAAAAATACAAACAGTACGCATGACATGCCTAAATGATATGCAGAGGTGTTCTACTGCCTAACTAAATTATTTAGTTAATTTAGAAATTTGTTTGGATTTATTTTATTAAAGTTGAGCACTATTCATTTATCGAAATCAGTCAAAAAGTTCCATGTTCAGGTAGTTAGGGGCATCTGACAGCAATACGAAGGGCGTATTCAAATTCATCTCGTCGTCCTGAGCAACTTTCATGTATAAAACTTTTTCATCCGAGCTACGGTTTATCTTATATGATTTTTCAAAGTTTTAGCAATATTCTAGATTTATTATTATTTCGAAAATAAATGGATAAATTGCTACTGGTACACAGAGAGTGTACCCAGCAGTGGCATGGAGAGGCTGACATGTGGGCCTAGTCAACTGCTGACTCAGCAGTTGACTGGTCAATGTGTTGACTGGTGAAGGTGTTGACTGGGTCCACCTGTCATAGACTGATATTTTAACCAAAGTGCTAAAAAGGTTTATTTAGAAAGGGGACCCACAAGACATACTCTAATTAGCATCTAAAGTTACCACTAATACCTAATTGGATGAATTAAACGGCCAGCCACATGTGGCAGCGGCACAACCGGCTATGCCCACGGTTGTGTTGCCATGGCCATCACGCATTTGGTTGTGCACACACATGCACAACACACAGGCACACGGCCATGGCCAGCACGCACACGAGGTGCATGGACAGCAGCGAGCATGCGCTGGTGCGGGCAACATGGAGCAGCAGAGGTAGCGGCTAGGAACAGCAGCAAAGCAGTAGCAAGACGCAGCGCAGCAGTAGGCAAGCAGCAACGGCAGTAGCGGCGGCGCCAGCAGCGGCAAAGCTGCAGTAGCAGAGAATCAGGAGAGAAGAGCAGCTGCGGCACGGGTAGTAGCAAGCAGCAGTAGCGAGCACAACCAGCAGCGGCAGTAGCACTCGGGCGTGGGCGAGCGGGTGTGACGCACGCGTGGACGGCCCGGGGGAGCAGCGGGCAGCGGTGGGATGCACGGCGACGGCGGGGGTAGCCGCCGGCAACCTCTACGGGTCCCCAGGAGCCTAGTCGTCCTATGTAAATGAGCAGAGGAGCACGGGAGCGCGGGGTTCTTCAGTCATGGCGGCCACCAGAGCCGGAGCTCGCGGAGGTGGCACCACAGGGGATGGAATCGAGGAAAGAGAGAGGGGATTTGCACGGGGTGCTCACAGCGAGTCTTGCGGATGGCTCGATGAAGCCGGAGGGGTCGAGGGTGACGGCGATTTCTGGCGGAGTGCGGTGACCGTGGCGGGGAGGATCGAAGCGGGCGTCGGCTTCACAGCATCCCAGCCCCGATCCAGTACACGTAAGCGATGAAGACAATGCAGCGGCACTCCTGGACATGTTCGAGCGGCGAGGGGAGGCTCCGGAGCACGCAGACGATGACGACGCGATGGCGGCGGCTATGGGTGGCTCCAGATCGGGGGGAAACGAGGCGAGGGGGAGGAACGGGGGCTAGGGTTCGATGTGGGGGAGGAAGAGAGAGCCAGGGCAACCTTATCCACCTCGGAGGCGTCGCGGATGGACGACGCGTGGCAAGGCACGGCCATGGCCGGGGGATGCCTGCCACGACCCCTGCCTCCTGTACAGAGGAGGGAGATGAGTGGGGGAGGTGGGCTGGGCCTTCCCTTTTGCTAGATGGGCCATAGTGCCAGTAGATTAGGTCCTCTTCTTCCTCTTTCTCTTTTCTTCTTTTAAATTATGTTTCTATTTCCTTTCACTGTTTTGCATTTAGTTGGGACACCAAATTACTTTTGCTTTGAACAAAACTTGGCACATAATTTTAACACAACATCTTGATATGGCACAAAAAGTTTGGGGTCAAAAGGAGTTGCCTAACAATTTTTTAGAAATTGAAAAGGCCAATTTAATTTCTACTGGACCACTAAATTAAATCTCAGGGGCATTTTGGGAATTCAAATGAGGTTGGTTTCAACATGACAATGATCAGGGGAATTTATAGAATATTGTGAACATTTTAGCTTTACTGTTTGAAGAAATAATTTATTTGACTTTATTTTAAATTTGAAATCAAACTGATTTTAAATCTAAGCGAGTTTAACAACAATAATCGTGGTGACGTGGCATCATTAACAGGGGATTACTATAGCTTGATTATCCGGATGTTACATTTGTGATGGGTTCGATCTTACGGTGCTTGATCCCAGTGACAGAGGGGGAACCAACATGTATGTATCGTTGCTATTAAAGATAACAGGATGGGGTATATTTCTACATAAATAGATCTTGTCTACATCATGTCATCGTTCTTATTGCATTACTCCGTTTCTCCATGAACTTAATACACTAGATGCATGTTGGATAGCGGTCGATGTGTGGAGTAATAGTAATAGATGCAGGTAGGAGTCGGTCTACTAATTTGGGACATGATGCCTATATAATGATCATTGCCTGGATATCATCATGATTATTTGAAGTTCTATCAATTTCCCAACAGTAATTTGTTTACCCACCGTTTGCTATTTTTCTCGAGAGAAGCCACTAGTGAAATCTACGTCCCCCGGGTCTCTTCTTTAATATATTTGCCTTCACGATCTATTTTTATTTGCTTTTATTTTCAGATCTATTAAACCAAAAATACAAAAATACCTTGCTGCACTTTATTTTAATTTGCTTTTATTCGAGATCTATTTATCCAATCTATCATATTTTTATCACGTCTACTTGCCAATTTCTAGCGTCGTTACCCGAAAGGGATTGACAACCCATTTAATACGTCGGGTTGCAAGTATTTGTTATTTGTGTGCAGGTGCCGTTCACGTAGTGTTGCGTGGTTCTCCTACTGGTTCGATAACCTTGGTCTCATCACTGAGGGAAATACCTACCATTGCTGTGCTGCATCATCCTTCCTCTTTGGGGAAATACCGACGTAGTTCAAGCAAGCATCATGTACCGGGATGTGCAACGACTCAAGAGTGACATGTATAAAAATTATGAAAGGTGGCTTTGCCACAAATATGATGCCAACTACATGAACATGCAAAGCAATATGACAATGATGGTATGTGTCATAATAAACGGAACGGTGGAAGTTGCATGGCAATATATCTCAGAATGGCTATGGAAATGCCATAATAGGTAGGTATGGTGGCTGTTTTGAGGAAGGCAATAGGTGGGTGTATGGCACCGGCGAAAGTTGCGCGGTACTAGAGAGGCTTGCAATGGTGGAAGGGTGAGAGTGTGTATAATCCATGGACTCAACATTAGTCATAAAGAACTCACATACTTATTGCAAAAATCTATTAGTCATCAAAACAAAGTACTATGCGCATGCTCCTAGGGGGATAGATTGATAGGAAAAGACCATCGCTCGTCCCCGACCGCCACTCATAAGGAAGACAATCAATAAATAAATCATGCTCCAACTTTGGTACATAACGGTTCACCATACGTGCATGCTATGGGAATCACAAACTTTAACACAAGTATTTCTACAATCCACAATTACTCACTAGCATGCTCTAATATCACCATCTTTATGTCTCAAAACAATCATAAGGAATCAAACTTCTCATAGTATTCCATGCACTTTATATGAAAGTTTTTATTATATCCCTCTTGGATGCCTATCATATTAGGACTAAATTCATAACCAAAGCAAATTACCACGTTGTTTAGAGAAACTCTCAAAATAATATAAGTGAAGCATGAGAGTTCAATAATTTCTACAAAATAAAACCACCGCCGTGCTCTAAAAAGATATAAGTGAAGCACTACAGCAAAATTGCCTAGCTCAAAAGATATAAGTGAAACACATAGATTATTCTAATAAATCACAATTCATGTGTGTCCCTCTCAAAAGGTGTGTACAGCAAGGATGATTGTGGCAAACTAAAAAGTAAAAGACTCATATCATACAAGACGCTCCAAGCAAAACACATATCATGTGGTGAATAAAAATATAGCCTCAAGTAAATTTACCGATAGACGAAGGCGAAAGAGGGGATGCCATCCGGGGCATCCCCAAGCTTAGGCTCTTGGTTGTCCTTGAATATTACCTTGGGGTGCCTTGGGCTTCCCCAAGCTTAGGCTCTTGCCACTCCTTATTCCATAGTCCATCAAATCTTTACCCAAAACTTGAAAACTTCACAACACAAAACTTAACAGAAAATCTCATAAGCTCCGTTAGTATAAGAAAATAAATCACCACTTATGGTACTGTTGTGAACTCATTCTTTATTTATATTGGTGTAATATCTACTGTATTCAAACTTTTCCATGGTTCATACTCCCCCGATACAACCCATAGATTCATCAAAATAAGCAAACAACACATAGAAAACAGAATCTGTCAAAAACAAAACAATCTGTGAATATCCGAATTGTTCTAATACTTCTGTAAATCCACAAATTCTGAAATATTAGGAAAACATAGGCAATTTGTATATCAATCCTGTGTAAAAAATTCAGGGTGTTTCCGCGCTCCAGTGAATTTAAACAATTATGTGACTGGACGCAAAAGTTTTTGTTTTTCAGCAAGATCAAATCAACTATCACTGTAAGCCATCCCAAAGGTCTTACTTGGCACAAAGATTAATTAAAACACAAAAACGCATCTAACCAGAGGCTAGATGAATTATTTATTGTAAAATAGGACCAAAAAAACAAGAACAAAAAATAAAATTGGGTTGTCTCCCAACAAGCGCTATTGTTTAACGCCCTTAGCTAGGCATAAAAACATAGATCTAGGTATTGTCATCTTTGGTATGGAATCCATAAGTAGCTCTCATAATAGATTCATATGGCAACTTAATTTTATTTCTTGGAAAGTGTTCCATGCCCTTCCTTAACGGAGATTGAAATCTAATGTTTCCTTCTTTCATATCAATAATTGCACCAATCGTTCTAAGGAAAGGTCTACCAAGAATAATAGGACATGTACGATTGCAATCTATCAAGAACAATGAAATCTACGGGCACATAATTCCTATTTTCAACAATAAGAACATCATTAATTCTTCTCATAGGTTTCTTAATAGTGGAATCCGCAAGATGCAAATTTAAAGAACAATCATCAAATTCACGGAAACCTAACACATCACATAAAGTTTTTGGAATCGTGGAAACGCTAGCACCCAAATCACACAAAGCATGGCACTCATAATCTTTAATCTTAATCTTAATAGTAGGTTCCCACTCATCATAAAGTTTTCTAGGAATAGAAACTTCCAATTCAAGCTTTTCTTCAAAAGATTGCATCATAGCATCAACGATATGTTTAGTAAAAGCTTTGTTTTGATTATAAGCATGAGGAGAATTCAACATGGATTGCAACAAGGAAATACAATCTATTAAAGAACAATTATCATAATTAAATTCCTTGAAATCCAAAAGAGTGGGTTCATCGCTACTTAAAGTTTTGACCTCTCCAATCCCACTTTAATCAATTTTTGCATCAAAATCTAAAAACTCCGAATCATTGGGACGCCTTTTAACTAAAGTTGACTCATCTCCAGTCCCATATTTTACAAGATTTATATTAGAAAACAAATATTCAATAGGAGTCACATCAATCACTTTAAGATCTTCATCATTATTTTCACAAAAACTAGAAGAACATGCTTTTACAAACCAATCTCGCTTAGCACGCATCTTAGCGGTTCTTTCTTTGCACTCATAAATGGAGATTCTAATAACCTTTAGAGATTCATTGATATCATGCTTGGGTGGAATAGATCTAATTTTCAAAGAATCAACATCAAGAGAAATTCTATCCACGTTCCTAGCCAAATCATCAATCTTAAGCAATTTTTCTTCAACCAAAGCATTGAAATTCTTTTGCGAACTCATAAATTCTTTAACACTATTATCAAAATCAGAGGGCATCTTATTATAATTTTCATAAGAATTGTTGTAGGAATTACCATAATTATTAGAGGAATTACTAGGAAACGGTCTAGGATTAAAATTACCTCTATACGCGTTATTACCAAAATTGTTCCTACCAACAAAATTCACATTCATATATTCATTATTATTCTCAATCAAAGTAGACAAAGGCATATCATTAGGATCAATAGGAGCACTCTTGCTAGCAAATAATTTCATAAGCGCATCCATCTTTCCACTCAAAACATTAATCTCTCCAATCCCACTTTTATTAATTTTTGCACCTAGATCTATAAATCCAAATCATTGGGACGCCTTTTAACTAAAGTTGACTCATCTCCAGTCCCATATTTATCAAGATTTACATTGGAAAACAAATATTCAATAGGAGTCACATCAATCACTTAAAGATCTTCATCATTATTTTCACAAAAACTAGAAGAACACGCTTTTACAAACCAATCTCGCTTAGCACGCATCTTAGCGGTTCTTTCTTTACACTCATCAATAGAGATTCTCATAGCCTTTAGAGATTCATTGATATCATGCTTGGGTGCAATAGATCTAATTTTCAAAGAATCAACCTCAAGAGAAATTCTATCAACGTTTCTAGCCAAATCATCAATCTTGAGCAATTTTTCTTCAACCAAAGCATTGAAATTCTTTTCCAAAATCATAAATTCTTTAATACTAATCTCAAGATCAGAGGGCATCTTATTATAATTTCCATAAGAATGGTTGTAGGAATTACCATAATTATTAGAGGAATTACTAGGGAACGGCCTAGGATTAAAATTACCTCTATACGCGTTATTACCAAAATTGTTCCTACCAACAAAATTCACATCCATAGATTCATTATTATTTTCAATCAAAGTGGACAAAGGCATATCATTAGGATCAATAGAATAACTCTTACTAGCAAACAATTTCATAAGCGCATCCATCTTTCCACTCAAAACATTAATCTCTTCAATTGCATGCACCTTTTTACTAGTGGAAGATCTTTCGGTATGCCATTGAGAATAATTAACCATAATATTATCTAGGAGTTTAGTAGCTTCTCCTAAAGTAATTTCCATAAAAGTACCTCCCGCGGCTGAATCTAAAAGATTTCTAGAAGCAAAATTCAATCCAGCATAAAAAATTTGTATGATCATCCACAAATTTAAACCATGAGTAGGGCAATTTCGTATCATCAATTTCATTCTCTCCCAAGATTGTGCAACATGTTCATGATCAAGTTGCTTAAAATTCATAATATCGTTCCTAAGGGAGATGATCTTAGCGGGAGGAAAATACTTGGAAATAAAAGCATCTTTACACTTATTCCATGAATCAATACTATTTTTCGGTAAAGCTGAAAACCAAGTTTTAGCACGATCTCGTAGTGAGAATGGAAATAGCTTCAATTCAACAATATCATTATCCACATCTTTCTTCTTTTTCATATCACACAATTCAACGAAATTATTTAGATGGGATGCGGCATCTTCACTAGGAAGGCTTAAAAATTGATCTTTCATAACAAGATTCAGCAAAGCGGCATTAATTTCATAAGATTCCGCACTAGTGGCAGGAGGAATCGGAGTACTAATAAAATCATTATTATTAGTATTGGAAAAGTCACACAATTTGGTATTCTCTTGAGCCATCGTGACAACGCAAGCAATCTAACACACGAGCAAACGGAAAGACGAAGGAAGAAGGGCGAATAAAAAGGCAAACTTTTTTTAAAATTGTTTTAGAAGTGGGGGAGAGAAAAACGAGAGGCGAATGGCGAATAATGTAATGCAAGAGATGAGAGTTTATGATGGGTACTTGGTAGGCTTGGCGTAGATCTCCCCGGCAACGGCACCAGAAATTCTTCTTGCTACTTCTTGAGCTTGCGTTGGTTTTTCCCTTGAAGAGGAAAGGGTGATGCAGCACAGTAGAGATAAGTATTTCCCTCAGTTAAGAACCAAGGTATCAATCCAGTAGGAGAAATGCACAAGTCCCCAATCAATGCACATGCACAAACAATCAAACACTTGCACCCAACGCGATAAAGGGGTTGTCAATCCCTTCATGGTCACTTGCAAAGGTGAGATCTGATAGAGATAAATAAAACTAAACAAAAGATAAAATATTTTTGGGTTTTTTGGTTTATAGATCTGAAAATAAAAGATTGCAAAATAGTAGATCGGAAACTAATATGATGGAAAATAGACCCGGGGGCCATAGGTTTCACTAGAGGCTTCTCTCATGAAGGCAAATAATACGGTGGGTGAACAAATTATTGTCGAGCAATTGGTAGAAAAGCGCAAAGTTATGATGATATACAAGCCAATGATTATGTAATATAGGCATCACGTCCGTGTCAAGTAGACCGACTCCTGCCTGCATCAAACTACTATTACTCCACACATCGACCGCTATCCAGCATGCATCTAGAGTATTAAGTTCATAAAGAACGGAGTAATGCCTTAAGTAAGATGACATGATGTAGAGGAATAAACTCAAGCAATATGATGAAAACCCCATCTTTTTATCCTCGATGGCAACAATTCAATACGTGTCTCGCTACCCCTACTTTGTCACTGGGTGAAATCACGCAAGATTGAACCCAAAGCTAAGCACATCTCCCATTGCAAGAAAAGCCAATCTAGTTGGCCAAACCAAATCGATAATTCGAAGAGAAAAACAAAGATATCAAATCATGCATATAAGAATTCAGAGAAGATTCAAATAATTTTCATAGATAAGCTTATCATAAATCCACAGTTCATTGGATCTCGACAAACACACCGCAAAACAAGATTACATCGGATAGATCTCCAATAACATCAAGGAGAACATGGTATTGAGAATCAAAGAGAGAGAAGAAGCCATCTAGCTACTAGCTATGGACCCGTAGGTCTGTAGTAAACTACTCATGCTTCATCGGAAGGGCGATAGGGTTGATGTAGTTGCCCTCCATGATAGAATCCCCCTCCGGCAGATCGCCGGAAAAGGCCCCAAGATGGGATCTCACGGGAACAGAAGGTTGCGGCGGCGGAAAAGTATTTTTGTGGAGGCCTCTGAGGGTTTTGGAATATACGTGAATTTATAGGACAAAGAAGTAGGTCAGGAGACTCCCGAGGGGGCCACAAGGCAGGGGAGCACCCCCCCCCCCTAGGGCGCGCCCTCCACCCTTGCCGCTGCCTCGTGGGTTTTCTGACTTGGACTCTAAGTCCTACAGGTGTCTTCTGGTCCAAGAAAAATCATCGTAAAGTTTTATTCCGTTTGGACTCTGTTTGATATTCCTTTTCTGCGAAACTCAAAAACAAGGAAAAACAGAAACTGGCACTGGGCTCTAGGTTAATAAGTTAGTCCCAAAAATAATATAAAATAGCATATTAATGCATATAAGACTTCCAAAACAGATAATATAATAGCATGGAACAATAAAAAATTATAGATACGTTGGAGACGTATCAAGTATCCCCAAGCTTAATTCCTACCCCTCCTCGAGTAGGTAAATGATAAAAACAGAATTTTTGATGTGGAATGCTACCTAACATATTTATCCATGTAATTTTCTTTAGGGATAATTAACTTTATGCCCCTAGTTGGGTCCCACTCGTCTGTTTTACCCCTAGTTTCAGAAACTCACCTGTTCAGTCCAAGCCACTTTGCAATTCTCATGCTTTTGCCCTTTGACCGTCACTTTGAAAAATTCATAACAAATTCATACTAACTCAGAAAAATTCAAATAAGATATCAAAATGTTCAAAAAAACATCACCTATATGTGCATGTCATTTTCATTCTTGACAATAGTGTTGGAAAGTCCCCATCTCAGTTTTAGCTCATATGCTCTTAGCATGAACAGTAAAATCTTAAAAAATTCAAAAAAAAACTAAAAAAATTTGGTGGCAAACATTGACAAATGTTTTGAGTGCTTGCCAAGTTTCATCATGGAATGACATTCGTGGAGGTCGTGGAAAAAAAAGAAAATCAAAGCTCCAAAATTTCTTTTTTTGCCACGACTTCCACGAATGTCATTCCATTATGAAACTTGGCAAGCACTCAAAACATTGGTCAATGTTTGCCACCAAATTTTTTTAGATTTTTTTGAATTTTTTTAGATTTTACTGTTCATGCTAAGAGCATATGAGCTAAAACTGAGATGGGGACTTTCCAACACTTTTGTCAAGAATGAAAATGACATGCACATATAGGTGATGTTTTTCCGAACATTTTGATATCTTATTTGAATTTTTCTGAGTTAGTATGAATTTGTTATGAATTTTTCAAAGTGACGGTCAAAGGGTCCAAGGGCAAAAGCATAAGAATGCAAAGTAGCTTGGACTGAACAGGTGAATTTCTGAAACTAGGGGTGAAACAGACGAGTGGGACCCAACTAGGGGCATAAAGTTAATTATCCCTTTTCTTTATGGTGGCATGAATGTTCAGATCCATAAGATTCAAAACAAAAGTTTAATATTGACATAAAAACAATAATACTTCAAGCATACTAATAAAGCAATCATGTCTTCTCAAAATAACATGGCCAAAGAAAGTTATCCCTACAAAATCATATAGTCTGGCTATGCTCCATCTTCATCACACAAAGTATTAAATCATGCACAACCCCGATGACAAGCCAAGCAATTGTTTCGTACTTTTGATGTTCTCAAAAAATTTCAACTTTCACGCAATGCATGAGCGTGAGCCATGGATATAGCACTATAGGTGGAATAGAATATGGTGGTTGTGGAGAAGACAAAAAGAAGGAGATAGTCTCACATCAACTAGGCGTATCAATTGTTGGGGAACATTGCGTGGGAAACAAAAAATTTCCTATGCTCACCAAGATCCAATCTAGAAGATGACCATCTACGAGAGGAGAGATTGGATCTACATACCCTTGTAGATCGCTAAGCGGAAGCGTTAAGAAACACGGTTGATGTAGTCGAACGTCTTCGCGATCCAATCACGATCCGTCCCGCGAACTCCCGATCCAAGTGCCGAACGGACGTCACTACTACTTCTTGAGCTTGCGTTGGTTTTTCCCTTGAAGAGGAAAGGGTGATGCAACAAAGTAGAGATAAGTATTTCCCTCAGTTAGAGAACCAAGGTATCAATCCAGTAGGAGACAACGCACAAATCACCAATACCTGCACAAACAATCAAACGACTTGCACCCAACGCGATAAAGGGGTTGTCAATCCCTTCACGGTTACTTGCAAAAGTGAGATCTGATAGAGATAGATGAAACTAAACAAACGATAAAGTAAATATTTTTGGTATTTTTGCTTTATAGATCGGAAAGTAAAAGATTGCAAAATAGTAGATCGGAAACTTATATGATGGAAAATAGTAGATCGGAAACTTATATGATGGAAAATAGACCCGGGGGCCATAGGTTTCACTAGAGGCTTCTCTCTTGAAGGCAAATAATACGGTGGGTGAACAAATTACTGTCGAGCAATTGATAGAAAAGCGCAAAGTTATGACGATATCTAAGGCAATGATTATGAAATATAGGCATCACGTCCGTGTCAAGTAGACCGAAACGATTCTGCATCTACTACTATTACTCCACACATCGACCGACTCCTGTCTGCATCTAGAGTATTAAGTTCATGAAGAACAGAGTAACGCATTAAGTAAGATGACATGATGTATAGGAATAAACTCAAGCAATATGATGTAAACCCCATCTTTTTATCCTCGATGGCAACAATACAATACGTGCCTTGCTACCCCTACTGTCACTAGGAAAGGACACCACAAGATTGAACCCAAAGCTAAGCACTTCTCCCATTGCAAGAAAAACCAATCTAGTTGGCCAAAACAAACTGATAATTCGAAGAGAATTACAAAGATATCAAATCATGCATAAAAGAATTCAGAGAAGATTCAAATAATATTCATAGATAAGCTGATCATAAATCCACAATTCATCGGATCTCGACAAACACACCGCAAAACAAGATTACATCGGATAGATCTCCAAGAACATCGAGGAGAACATGGTATTGAGAATCAAAGAGAGAGAAGAAGCCATCTAGCTACTAGCTATGGACCCGTAGGTCTGAGGTAAACTACTCACGCTTCATCGGAAGGGCAATAGAGTTGATGTAGAAGCCCTCCGTGATCGAATCCCCCTCCGGCAGGATGCCGGAAAAGGCCCCTAGATGGGATCTCACGGGTACAGAAGGTTGTGGCGGTGGAAAGGTGTTTTCGTGGATACTTCTGGTGGTTTGGGAATATATGTGAATATATAGGCGAAAGATTTAGGTCAGGGGAGTCACGTGGGGCCCACAAGGCAGGAGGCGTGCCCTATCCTTCTGGGCGCGCCCTCCACCCTTGTGGCCGCCTCGTGGCTCTTCTGACTTGCACTCCAAGTCTCCTGGGTGTCTTCTGGTCCAAGAAAAATCATCGCAAAGGTTTTATTCCGTTTGGTATTCCTTTTCTGCGAAACTCTAAAACAAGGAAAAAATAGAAACTGACACTGGGCTCTAGGTTAATAGGTTAGTCCCAAAAATAATATAAAATAGCATATTAATGCATATAAAACATCCAAAGCAGATAATATAATAGCATGGAACAATCAAAAATTATAGATACGTTGGAGACATATCAGGCACCTCCACGTTCAACACACATACGGCTTGATGACGCCTTCACCTCCTCGATCCAGCGAGCGATGGTGAAGTAGTAGCTCGAGTCCTCCGGCAGCACGACTGCGTGATGGCGGTGGTGGTAGAGAAATCTCAGCAGAGCTTCGCTAAGCACTACGGAGAAGAAGAGGGGTGCGAGGGAGAGGACAGGCAGCGTCATGGCGTGGAGATGTGCTCAAGGGATGCGGCTGCCCTCTCTCTACCTCTCTATATATAGGGGAAGGGAGGAGGGGGTGGCGCCCCTAGGGTTTCCCCTAGGGGGGGCGGCCAGGGAAGATGGGATCTCCCCTAGGGTGACTTGCCCCCCAAGCCGGGAGGTGGGAAGCCCTAGGGGGCGCCCCCAACCCTCATGGTTACATGAGATGGGGTGAGGGGGGCGCTCAACCCCATAGTGGGCTGGTTTGCTCCCTCCCCTTGGCCCATGGGCCCCCCAACACTTGCCGGGGCCCCCCGAAACCCCTTTCGGTAACGCTGGTCATCATCCGGTACCCCCGGAACAATCCCGGACTCCAATACCCTTCGTCCAATATATCAATCTTCACCTATGGACCATTCTGGAGTTCCTCGTCACGTCTGGGATCTCATCCGGGACTCCGAACAACCTTCGGTAACCACCATAATGACTCAACTATACTTATATCATCACCAAACATTAAGTGTGTAGACACTGCGGGTTCGAGAACTATGCAGACATGACCGAGACACCTCTACGGTCAATAACCAATAGTGGGACCTGGATGCCCATAATGGTTCCTACATATTCTATGAAGATCTTATCGGTCAAACCTCGATGTCAAGGATTCAGCTAATCTCGTATGCAGCTCCCTTTGTCTATCGGTATGTTACTTGCCCGATATTCGATCGTCGGTATCTCCATACCTAGTTCAATCTCGTTACCGGCAAGTCTCTTTACTCATTCCATAATACAAGATCCCGTGACTAACTCATTGGTCACATTGCTTGCAAGCTTATTGTGATGTTGTATTACCGAGTGGGCCCTAAGATACCTCTCCGTCATACGGAGTGACAAATCCCAGTCTTGATCCATGCCAACTCAACAGACAACCTCGGAGATACCTGTAGAGCACCTTTATAGTCACCCAGTTACGTTGCAACGTTTGGTACACACAAGGCACTCATCCGGTGTCAGTGAGTTGCATGATCTCATGGTCATAGGAACATATACTTGACATGCAGAAAAACGATAGCAATAAACTTGATACAATCATATGCTACGTTCATAGTTTGGGTCTTGTCCATCATATCATTCTCCTAATGATGTGATCCCGTTATCAAATGACAATTCATGTCCATGGCTAGGAAACCATAGCCATCTTTGATCAACGAGCTAGTCCGATAGAGGCTTACTAGGACATGTTGTTGTCTATGTATCCACACATGTATTTGAGTTTCTGGTCAATACAATTATAGCATGGATAATAAACGATTATCATGAACATGGAAATATAATAATAACCATTTTATTATTGCCTCTAGGGCATATTTCCAATAGTCTCCCACTTGCACTAGAGTCAATAATCTAGCCTTACATGGTAATGAATCTAACACCCATAGAGTTCGTGTGTTGATCGTGCTTTGCCCGTGGAAGAGGTTTAGTCAACGGATCTGCAACATTCAGGCATGTATGCACTTTGTAAATGTTTATGTCTTCCTCCTTAATGTAATCGCGGATGGAATTGAAGCGTCGCTTTATGTGTCTAGTCCTCTTGTGAAACCTTGGTTCCTTGGCTAGAGCAATGGCACCAGTGTTGTCACAGAACAGAGTCATCGGGTCCAGTGCACTTGGCACAACTCCAAGATCTGTCATGAACTGCTTCATCCAGACACCTTCCTTTGCTGCCTCTGAGGCAGCTATGTACTCCGCTTCGCATGTAGAATCAACTACCACGCTTTGCTTGGAACTGCACCAGTTTACCGCTCCCCCATTTAGAATATATATGTATCCGGTTTGAGACTTAGAGTCATCTGGATCAGTGTCAAAGCTTGCATCGACGTAACCCTTTACGACGAGCTCTTAATCACCTCCAAAAACGAGAAACATTTCCTTAGTCCTTTTCAGGTACTTAAGGATATTCTTCACCGATGTCCAGTGATCCACTCCTAGATTACTTTGAAACCTTCTGGCCATACTTATGGCAAGGCTGACATCCGGTCTTGTGCACAGCATCGCATACATGATAGAGCCTATGGCAGAGGCATAGGGGATGACACTCATCTTTTCTCTATCCTCTGTAGTCGCTGGGCATTGGGTCTGACTCAACTTCACACCTTGCAAAATAGGCAAGAACCCCTTCTTGGACTGATCCATTTTGAACTTCTTCAAAATCTTATCAAGGTATGTGCTTTGTGAAAGTCCTATCAAGTGTCTTGATCTATCTCTATAGATCTTGATGCCTAATATGAAAGCAGCTTCTCCTAGGTCCTTCATTGAAAAACTCTTGTTCAAATATTCCTTCACATTTTCCAAAAGTTCTATATTGTTTCCAATCAGCAATATGTCATCCACATATAATATTAGAAACGCTATAGAGCTCCCACTCACTTTCTTGTAAATACAAGCTTCTCCGTAAACTTGTATAAACCCAAACACTTTGATCACCTCATCAAAGCGAAGATTCCAACTCCGAGATGCTTGCACCAGTCCATAAATGGATCGCTGGAGTTTGCACACTTTGTCAGCATTCTCTGGATCGACAAAACCTTCCGGTTGCATCATATACAACTCTTCCTTAAGGAAACCATTAAGGAATGATGTTTTGACATCCATCTGCCAGATTTCATAATCTAAAAATGCAGCTATTGCCAACATGATTCTAACGGACTTAAGCATTGCTACGGGTGAGAAAGTCTCATCATAGTCAACTCCTTGAACTTGTGAAAACCCCTTTGCCACAAGTCGAGCTTTATAGACGGTGACATTACCGTCCGCGTCCGTCTTCTTCTTGAAGATCCATTTATTCTGAATGGCCTTTTGCCCTTCAGGTAATACTTCCAAAGTCCATACTTTGTTTTCATACATGGATCCCATCTCGGATTTCATGGCCTCTAACCATTTATCGGAATCCAGGCCCACCATCGCTTCTCCATAGCCCGTAGGTTCATCGTTGTCCAACAACATGACCTCTAAGACAGGGTTGTCGTACCACTCAGGAGTTGTGCGTACCCTTGTCGACCTACGAGGTTCGATAGTAACTTGATCCGAAACTTCATGATCACTATCATTAGCTTCCTCTTCAACTGACGTAGGTGTCACAGAAACATCTTTCTGTGCTGCACTACTCACTGGTTGAAGTAGAGGTTCAACAACCTCATCAAGTTCTATCTTCCTCCCACTCAATTCTTTCGAGAGAAAATCTTTCTCGAGAAAGGACCCGTTCTTAGCGACAAACACTTTGCCTTCGGATCTGAGATAGAAGGTATATCCAACTGTCTCTTTTGGGTACCCTATGAAGACGCATTTGTCTGCTTTGGGTTCGAGCTTTTTTGGCTGAAGCCTTTTGACATAAGCATCGCAGCCCCAAACCTTAAGAAACGACAACTTAGGTTTCTTGCCAAACCAAAGTTCATACGGCGTCGTCTCCACGGACTTAGATGGTGCCCTATTTAAAGTGAATGCAGTTGTCTCTAATGCATAACCCCAAAACGATAGTGGCAGATTGGCAAGAGACATCATGGAACGCACCATATCCAATAAGGTACGATTACGATGTTCAGACACACCATTATGCTGTGGTGTTCTAGGTGGCGTCAACTGTGAAACAATTCCACATTGTCTTAAGTGATTGCCAAACTCATAACTCAAATATTCTCCTCCTCGATCAGATCGTAGGAATTTAATCTTCTTGTTATGATGATTCTCAACTTCACTCTGAAATTGCTTGAACTTTTCAAACGTTTCAGACTTATGCTTCATCAAGTAAATATACCCGTATCTACTCAAGTCATCAGTGAAGGTGAGAAAGTAACGATATATATCCACTACTCACGTCAATGCTCATTGAACCGCACACATCAGTATGTATGATTTCCAACAAGTCACTTGCCCGTTCCATTGTTCCGGAAAACGGGGTCTTAGTCATCTTGCCCATGAGGCATGGTTTGCATGTGTCAAGTGATTCAAAATCAAGTGACTCCAAAAGTCCATCAGCATGGAGTTTCTTCATGCGCTTTACACCAATATGACCTAAGCGGCAGTGCCATAAGAAAGTGGTACTATCATTATCAACTCTACATCTTTTGGCATCAATGTTATGAACATGGGTATCATCACTGTCGAGATTCAATAAGTACAAACCCCTCACAATGGGTGTATGACCATAAAAGATATTACCCATATAAATAGAACAACCATTATTCTCTGATTTAAATGAGTAACCGTCTCACATTAAACAAGATCCAGATATAATGTTCATGCTCAATGCATGCACTAAATAACAATTATTCAGGTTCATCACTAATCCCGATGGTAATCGAAGAGCGAGCGTGCCGACGGTGATCACATCAACCTTGGAACCATTCCCATGCGCATCATCACTTCATCCTTTGCCAGCCTCCGTCTATTCTATAGTTCCTTCTTTGAGTTGCAAATGTGAGCAACCGAATCGGTATCAAATACCCAGGCACTACAACGAGAGTTGGTAAGGTACACATCAATAACATGTATATCATATATACCTTTGTTGACGTTGGCCCCCTTCTTGTCGGCCAGATACTTGGGGCAATTCCGCTTCCAATGGCCAGTTCCCTTGCAATAGAAGCACTCAGTTTCCGGCCTGGGTCCAGCCTTGGGTTTCTTCACGGGAGGAGCAACTGCTTTGCCACCCTTCTTGAAGTTTCCCTTCTTTCCCTTGCTCTTCTTGAAACTAGTGGTTTTATTCACCATCAACACTTGATGCTCCTTCTGGATGTCTGACTCAGCGACTTTCAGCATCGCGAACAGCTCGGAGAATGACTTGTTCATCCCTTACATGTTATAGTTCAACACAAAGCTCTTGTAGCTAGGTGGTAGCGATTGAATAACTCTGTCAGTGACAGCCTCTGGCGGGAGCTCAATTTCCAACTCAGCCAGACGGTTGTAGTACCCAGATATTCTGAGTATGTGCTCACTGATAGACCCGTTCTCCTCCATCTTGCAGGCATAGAACTTATCAGAGGTCTCATACCTCTCGATCTGGGCATTCTTCTCAAAGATAAACTTCAACTCTTGGAACATCTCATATGCTCCATGACGTTCAAAATGCCTTTGAAGTCCCGGCTCTAAGCCATACAGCATGGCGCACTGAACTATTGAGTAGTCATCAACATGCAACTGCCAGGCGTTCACAACGTCCACAGTCGCTGGAGGGGGTGGCGCACCAAGTGGTGCATCAAGGACATAAGACTTATGGGAAGCCGTGAGGATAATCCTCAGATTACGGGCTAGTCTACAAAGTTACTTCCATCATCTTTCAGCTTAGCTTTCTCTAGGAACGCATTGAAATTCAGGGGAGCTACTGCGCAAGCCATTGATCTACAACATAAATTTGCAAAGGCAACTTTAGACTATTGTTCATGATAATGAGTTCAATTAATCATATTACTTAAGAACTCCCACTCAAATCGACATCCCTTTGGTCGTCCGAGTGTAACATGATCCAAATTCACCAACCCAAGTCCGATCATCACGTGAGATGAGGTGGTTTCAATGGTGAACATCTCCATGTTGATCATATCTACTATATGACTCATGTTCGACCTTTCGGTCTCTTGTGTTCCGACGCCATGTCTGTACATGCTAGGCTCGTCAAGTTTAACCCAAGTGTTCCGCGTCTGCAAAACTGGCTTGCACCCGTTGTAAGCGAACATAGAGTCTACCACACTCGATCATCATGTGGTGCTTCGAAACGACAAACTTTCGCAACGGTGCACACTTGGGGAGAACACAATTTTATCTTGAAATTTTAGTGAGGGATCACCTTATAATGCTACCGTCGTCCTAAGCAAAATAAGATGCATAAAAGGATTAACATCACATGCAAATCATAAGTGACATGATATGGCCATCAACTTGTGCTTTTGATCTCCATCTCCAAAGCACCGGCATGATCTCCCTCGTCACTGGCATGACACCATGATCTCCATCATCGTGTCGCCATCGGGGTTGTCACGCCAACCATGCTTCTACTACTATTGCTACCATTTAGCGATAAAGTAAAGCATTACATAGCGCTTAATGACTGACACGCAGGTCATACAATAATTAAAGACAACCCTATGGCTCCTGCCGGTTGCCGTATGCATCGACATGCAAGTTGATATAAACTATTACAAATATGATCATCTCATGCATCAAATATATCTCATCATGTCTTTGGCCATATCATATCACAACATACCCTGCAAAAACAAGTTAGACGTCCTCTAATTGTTGTTGCATGTTTTACGTGGCTGCTATGGGTATCTAGCAAGAATGATTCTTGCCTACGCAAAGCCACAACGGTGATATGCAAGTTGCTATTTAACCTTCTACAAGGACTGCCTTTGTCGAATCCGATTCAACTAAGATGGGAGAGACAGTCACCCGCCAGCCATCTTTATGCAACAAAGTCACATGTCAGTCGATGGAACCGGTCTCATGTACGTGGACATGTAAAGTTGGTCCGGGCCGCTTCATCCCACAATACCACCGAATCAAGAAAAGACCAAGGAAGGAAGCAATCTGAATATCAACGCCCACAAACTCCTTTGTGTTCTACTCGTGATGTCATCTACGCATAGACCTAGCTCATGATGCCACTGTTGGGGAACTTTGCATGGGAAACAAAAAATTTCCTACGCTCACCAAGATCCAATCTAGGAGATGACCATCTACGAGAGGAGAGATTGGATCTACATACCCTTGTAGATCGCTAAGCGGAAGCGTTAAGAAACGCGGTAGATGTAGTCGAACGTCTTCACGATCCAATCACGATCCGTCCCGCGAACTCCCGATCCAAGTGCTGAACGGACGGCACCTCCGCGTTCAACACACATACGGCTTGATGATGCCTTCACCTCCTCGATCCAGCGAGCGATGGTGAAGTAGTAGCTCGAGTCCTCCGGTAGCACGACGGTGTGATGGCGGTGGTGGTGGAGAAATCTCGGCAGAGCTTCGCTAAGCACTACGGAGAAGAAGAGGGATGCGACGGAGAGGAGAGCAGCGCCGTGGCGTGGAGATGTGCTCAAGGGGTGCAGCTGCCCTCTCTCTACCTCTCTATATATAGGGGAAGGGAGGAGGGGGTGGCGCCCCTAGGGTTTCCCCTAGGGGGCGGCGGCCAGGGCAGATGGGATCTCCCCTAGGGTGACTTGCCCCCCAAGCCAGGAGGTGGGAAGCCCTAGGGGGCGCCCCCAACCCTCTTGGTTACGTGAGACGGGGTGAGGGGGGTGCTCAACCCCTTCGTGGGCTGGTTTGCCCCCTTCCCTTGGCCCATGGGGCCCCCCAACACTTGTCGGGGTCCCCCGAAACCCCTTTCGGGGGCGCTAGTCATCACCCGGTACCCCCGGAACAATCCCGGATTCCAATACCCTTCGTCCAATATATCAATCTTCACCTCCGGACCATTCCGGAGTTCCTCGTCACGTCCGGAATCTCATCCGGGACTCTGAACAACCTTCGGTAACCACCATAATGACTCAACTATACTTATATCGTCACCAAACGTTAAGTGTGTAGACCATGCGGGTTCGAGAACTATGCAGACATGACCAAGACACCTCTATGGTCAATAACCAATAGCGGGTCCTCGATGCCCATATTGGTTCCTACATATTCTACGAAGATCTTATCGGTCGAACCTCGATGTCAAGGATTCAGTTAATCCCGTATGCAGTTCCCTTTGTCTATCGGTATGTTACTTGCCCGAGATTCGATCGTCGGTATCTCCATACCTAGTTCAATCTCGTTACCGGCAAGTCTCTTTACTCGTTCCGTAATACAAGATCCCGTGACTAACTCATTGGTCACATTGCTTGCAAGCTTATTGTGATGTTGTATTACCGAGTGGGCCCTGAGATACCTCTCCGTCATACGGAGTGACAAATCCCAGTCTTGATCCATGCCAACTCAACAGACACCCTCGGAGATACCTGTAGAGCACCTTTATAGTCAACCAATTACGTTGCGACGTTTGGTACACACAAGGCACTCCTCTGGTGTCAGTGAGTTGCATGATCTCATGGTCATAGGAACATATACTTGACATGCAGAAAAACGATAGCAATAAACTTGATACGATCATATGCTACGTTCATAGTTTGGGTCTTGTCCATCACATCATTCTCCTAATGTGTGATCCCGTCATCAAATGACAACTCATGTCCATGGCTAGGAAACCATAGCCATCTTTGATCAATGAGCTAGTCCGGTAGAGGCTTACTAGGGACATGTTGTTGTCTATGTATCCACACATGTATTTGAGTTTCCGATCAATACAATTATAGCATGGATAATAAACGATTATCATGAACAAGGAAATATAATAATAACCACTTTATTATTGCCTCTAGGGCATATTTCCAACATCAATGGGCTATGGAGATGCCCATCAATAGATATCAATGTGAGTGAGTAGGGATTGCCATGCAACGGATGCACTAGAGCTATAAGTTTATGAAAGCTCAAAAAGAAACTAGGTGGGTGTGCATCCAACTCGCTTGCTCATGAAGACCGAGGGCAATTTGAGGAATCCCATCATTGGAATATACAAGCCAAGTTATATAACAAAAAATTCCCACTAGTATATGAAAGTGACAACATAGGAGACTCTATCATGAAGATCATGGTGCTACTTTGAAGCACAAGTGTGGAAAAAGGATAGTAACTTTGCCCCTTCTCTCTTTTCTCTCATTTTTTTGTGGGCTTCTTTGGCCTCTTTTATTTTTTTGTAAAGTCCGGAGGCTCATCGAATTTGTGAGGGAATCATAGCTTCCATCATCCTTTCCTCACATGGGACAATGCTCTAATAATGATGATCATCACACTTTTATTTACTTACAACTCAAGAATTACAACTCGATACTTAGAACAAAATAAGACTCTATATGAATGCCTTTGATGGTGTACCGGGATGTGCAATGATCTAGCATAGCAAATGACATCAAAAAATGGATAAGCCATGTAAACATCATGCTAGCTATCTTACGATCATGCAAAGCAATATGACAATGATGGTGCGTGTCATAATAGAACGGAACGGTGGAAGTTGCATGGCAATATATCTCAAAATGGCTATGGAAATGCCATAATAGGTAGGTATGGTGGTTGTTTTGAGGAAGGGTATATGGTGGGTGTAAGGCACCGGCGAAAGTTGTGCGGTACTAGAGAGGCTAGCAGTGGTGGAAGGGTGAGAGTGCGTATAATCCATGGACTCAACATTAGTCATAAAGAACTCATATACTTATTACAAAAATCTATTAGTTATTGAAACAAAGTACTACGCGCATGCTCCTAGGGGGATAGATTGGTAGGAAAAGACCACCGCTCGTCCCCGACCGCCACTCAGAAGGAAAAAATCAATAAATAAATCATGCTCCGACTTCATCACATAACGGTTCACCATACGTGCATGCTATGGGAATCACAAACTTTAACACAAGTATTTCTACCAATCCACAATTACTCACTAGCACGACTCTAATATCACCATCTTTATATCTCAAAACAATCATAAGGAATCAAACATCACATAGTATTCAATGCACTTTATATGAAAGTTTTTATTATATCCCTCTTGGATGCCTATCATATTAGGAATAAATTCATAACCAAAGCAAATTACCATGCTTTTTAGAGAGACTCTCAAAATAATATAAGTGAAGCATGAGAGTTCAACAATTTCTATAAAATAAAGCCACCGCCGTGCCCTAAAAAGATATAAGTGAAGCACTAGAGCAAAATTGCCTAGCTCAAAAGATATAAGTGAAGCACATAGAGTATTCTAATAAATCATGATTCATGCGTGTCCCTCTCAAAAGGTGTGTACAGCAAGGATGATTGTGGCAAACTAAAAAGCAAAGACTCATATCATACAAGACGCTCCAAGCAAAACACATATCATGTGGTGAATAAAAATATAGCCTCAAGTAAATTGACCAATAGACGAAGACGAAAGAGGGGATGCCATCCGGGGCATCCCCAAGCTTAGGCTCTTGGTTGTCCTTGAATATTACCTTGGGGTGCCTTGGGCATCCCCAAGCTTAGGCTCTTGCCACTCCTTATTCCATAGTCCATCAAATCTTTACCCAAAACTTGAAAACTTCACAGTAGAAAACTCATGAGATCCGTTAGTATAAGAAAATAAATCACCAATTTTTGGTACTGTTGTGAACTCATTATTTATTTATATTGGTGTAATATCTACTGTATTCCAACTTCTCCATGGTTCATACCCCCCGATACTACCCATAGATTCATCAAAATAAGCAAACAACACATAGAAAACAGAATCTTTCAAAAACATAACAGTCTGCGAAGATCTGAATTGTTCTAATACTTCTGTAACTCCAAAAATTCTGAAAAATTAGGACAACAGAGGAAATTTGTATATCAATCTTTTGTAAACAATTCAGGTTTTTTCCACGCTCCAGTGAGTTTAAACAATTCTGTGACTGGGCACAAAAGTTTCGGTTTTTCAGCAAGATCAAATCAACTATCACCGTAAGCCATCCCAAAGGTCTTACTTGGCACAAACACTAATTAAAACATAAAAACACATCTAACCATAGGCTAGATGAGAAAAACTATTGAAAAACAGAACCAAAAAAAGCAAGAACAAAAAATAAAATTGGGTTGCCTCCCAACAAGCGCTATTGTTTAATGCCCTTAGCTAGGCATAAACCATAGATTGAGGTATTGTCATCTTTGGTATGCAACTCCTCAATTACACCCTTGGACCTTATAGGAGGTCCTTTAATCTTATCTGTAGTCACACTCCTTGGTAAGAAATCAAGAAATTCATTCGTAACAAAAGGTTCCTTCATGATATTGACAAAACGAGGGTGAACACTTATCATCTTAAGATATTCATTTTCCCCACTAGATGATTCACCTCTATTTTTAGGAACATAAATAAACTTAGTAGCCTTTGTGGAAGGAAAATTTGGAGTAGTTTTAACGGAAGAAAAAGCGGAACCCAAGTTAGTAATAATATTCTCCAACTTATCAATCCTAGTGGAACCTTGATCTAACTTTTCATTAACTATGGGTTCTTTTTCCTTAAGATTCTTCAAAGTAACTCCTACCTTTGATCCATATTGAGTGATGTGATTATGGATCTTTTTATCCAAGTTTTCAAAAAGATCTACTATAGCAATTTTATTCTCAATAATATCAAGCCTTTGCATCACATGTTCCAAAGTTAAAACAGTTTCATTAACCATAAGGGGTGGTGAGCCTACCAAATCTATAATAGCATTATAAGCATCCAAAGCGTGGCTTCCCAAGAAATTTCCCCCAGTAATGGTATCTAGAACATATCTATTCCAAGGAGTAACGCCCACATAAAAGTTTCGAAGGAGAACGGTAGTAGATTGCTTACGAGTGGATCTATTTTGAGCATTGCAAATTCTATACCAAGCATCTTTTAAATTTTCTCTCTCCCTTTGCTTAAAATCAAGAACTTCACTCTCGGGAGTACTAGCAATGGAAGGGGGAATAGCCATGAGAGCAAATCAAACGATCTAGCACACGAGCAAAAAAGAAAGCAAAGGAAAAGACGAACGGAAGAAGGGTGAATAAAAATGCAAATCTTTTTGTATTTTTCTGAAAATGTTTTAGAAGTGGGGGAGAGGAAAACGAGAGGCAAATGGCAAATAATGTAATGCAAGAGATGAGAGTTTATGATGGGTACTTGGTAGGCTTGACGTAGATCTCCCCGGCAACGGCGCCAGAAATTCTTCCTGCTACTTCTTGAGCTTGTCTTGGTTTTTCCCTTGAAGAGGAAAGGGTGATACAGCACAGTAGAGATAAGTATTTCCCTCAGTTAAGAACCAAGGTATCAATCCAGTAGGAGAAACGTGCAAGTCCCCAATAGATGCACCTACACAAACAATCAAACACTTGCACCCAACGCGATAAAGGGGTTGTCAATCCCTTCACGGTCACTTGCAAAGGTGAGATCTGATAGAGATAGATAAAACTAAATAAAAGATAACTAAATATTTTGGGTTTTTTTGGTTTCTAGATCTAAAAATAAAAGATGGCAAAATATTAGATCGGAAAGAAATATGATGGAAAATAGACCCGGGGGTCATAGGTTTCACTAGAGGCTTCTCTCTTGAAGGCAAATAATACGGTGGGTGAACAAATTACTGTCGAGCAATTGATAGAAAAGCGCAAAGTTATGATGATATCCAAGGCAATGATTATGAATATAGGCATCACACCCATGTCAAGTAGACCGACTCCTGCTTGCATCTACTACTATTACTCCACACATCGACCGCTATCCAGCATGCATCTAGAGTATTACGTTCATAAAGAATGGAGTAACACCTTAAGTAAGATGAGATGATCTAGAGGGATAAACTCAAGCAATATGATGAAAACCCCATCTTTTTATCCTCGATGGCAACAATGCAATACATGTCTCGCTACCCCTACTTTGTCACTGGGTGAAATCACGCAAGATTGAACCCAAAACTAAGCACCTCTCCCATTGCAAGTAAAACCAATCTAGTTGGCCAAACCAAACCGATAATTCGAAGAGAAATACAAAGATATCAAATCATGCATATAAGAATTCAAAGAAGATTCAAATAATATTCATAGATAAGCTGATCATAAATCCATAATTCATCGGATCTCGACAAACACACCGCAAAAGAAGATTACATCGGATAGATCTCCAAGAACATCGAGGAGAACATGGTATTGAGAATCAAAGAGAGAGAAGAAGCCATCTAGCTACTAGCTATGGACCCGTAGGTCTGTGGTAAACTACTCACGCTTCATCGGAAGGGCAATATGGTTGATGTAGATGCCCTTCGTGATCGAATCCCCCTCCAGCAGATCGCTGGAAAAGGCCCCAAGATGGGATCTCACGGGAATAGAAGGTTGCGGCGGTGGAAAAGTATTTTTGTGGACGCCTCTGAGGGTTTTGGAATATACGTGAATTTATAGGACAAAGAAGTAGGTCAAGGGACTCCCGAGGCGGCCACAAGGTAGGGGGGGGCGCGCCCTCCACCCTTGCCGCCGCCTCGTGGGTTTTCTGACTTGGACTCCAAGTCCTACAGGTGTCTTCTGGTCCAAGAAAAATCATCGTAAAGTTTTATTCCGTTTGGACTCCGTTTGATATTCTTTTTCTGCGAAACTCAAAAACAAGGGAAAACAGAAACTGACACTGGGCTCTAGGTTAATAAGTTAGTCCCAAAAATAATATAAAATAGCATATTAATGCATATAAAACTTCCAAAACAGATAATATAATAGCATGGAACAATAAAAAATTATAGATACATTGGAGACGTATCATGTACCTGCGAACGAAAACGTTTTCCTTGGAGTGACTGTGTGGGATGTATATATGAACGGAAACATACTTCTTGGATTGACTGTGTGGGATGTACATACTAACGGAAACGTATTCCTTGGATTTACTGTGTGGAATGTACATACGAACGGAAACGTTTAGCCGGGACTGACTGTGTGGGATGTACTTACGACCGAAAATGATTTGGCCTGTATAATTGTATTTTTTTAGCACAACTGTACGTATAATCGTATTTCATCGCTCGTCCGTCGCACACGACCTCATTTTGCCGAGCGTGTGTGCCAGGAGGGCCTATCCCCCACGGTTTCTGGGTCGTGTGGGAAGGACCCCCCCCCCTATCGCACACACTCACTCGGTGACGGTTCAGAATGCCATCGCGAAAAGGGGTTAGAAACCGTTTGTATACAACCTCGTTGTACTACTGATAGTATTTCTGGCTCAGCCACCGTTCATTATTATCATACATGTCACGCTAGATCATTGAACATCCGGGTACACTTCCAGAGGCATTCATATAGAGTCATATTGTTCTAGTTATGGAGACTGTGATTCCCCCACAAGTCGGGATGAGGAACCGGACGATTTTTTTAAAAAAAGAGGCCAAAAAGAGCCCAACAAAAAAATGAGAGAAAAAGAGAGAAGGGGCAATGTTACTATCATTTACCACACTTGTGCTTCAGAGTAGCACCATGTTTTTCATATAAAGAGTCTCCTATGTTGTCACTTTCATATACTAGTGGGAATTTAATGTTATAGAACTTGGCTTGTATATTCCGATGATGGCTTACTCAAATGTCCGAGGTCTTCATGAGCAAGCAAGTTGGGTGCACACCCACTTAGTTTCAGTTGAGCTTTCATACACTTATAGCTCTTAGTGCATCCGTTGCATGGCAATCCCTATTCCTTGCGTTGACATCAATTGATGGTCATCTCCATAGCCCGTTGATTAGCCGTGTCAATGCGAGACTATCTTCCTTTTTTACTTCTCCTTATTAATCTCTACCACCGCATTCTATTCCACCCATAGTGTTATGTCCATGGCTCACGCTCATGTATTGCATGGGGATGAAAATGTTGAAGCGTGTTAAAAAGTATGATCCAATTGCTTGGCTTGTCATCGGGATAGTTCATGATTAATACTTTATGTTAGGAAGACTAAGCATGACAAGGCTATATGATTTTGTAGGGATAGCGTTCTTTTGCATTCTTTATTTTGAAAGGCATGATTGTTTGTTAGTATGCCTGAGTATTGATGTATTTATATCAAATAATAGACTATTGCCTTGAATCACTCGGATCTTAATATTTATACCGTAAAAAGAGATTACTTGATACTCATGTTAGGTAGCATTTCACATCAAAAATTCTATTTTTATCATTTACCTACTCAACGACGAGCAGGAATTAAGCTTGGGGATGGTTGTTACATCTCCAACGTATCTATAATTTTTTATTGTTTCATGTTATTATATTATCGATCTTGGATGCTTTATATGCATTTATATGCTATTTTATATCATTTTTTGGGACTAACCTATTGACCTAGTGCCCAGTGCCAGTTCTTTTTTTGCTTGTTTTTGGCTTTTCAAAAAACCAGTACTAAACGAAGTCCAAACACGATAAAACTTTACGGTGGTTTTTTCTGAACCAGAAGGGACCCTGGAAGGTTCGGGAGGAGGCCAGAAGCCTTACGGGAGAGTCACGAGTTCACCAGGCGCGCCCCCTGAGCCCGTGACTCCCACGCAACTCCGTTTGACCTAACTCCACCTCTATAAATTCCCAAATATTCCCAAACCAATAGAGAGCCACCTGAAACACTTTTTCCATCGTTGCAAGCTTCTGTTCTTCCGTGATCCCATCTGGAGGCCTTTTCCGGTGCTCTACCGGAGGGGGAATCAATCACGGAGGGCTTCTACAACATCCTTGTTGCCTTCCGATGAATCGTGAGTAGTTCACCACAGACCTACAAGTCCATAGCTAGTAGCTAGATGGCTTCTTCTCTCTCTTTGATCTTCGATACCATGTTCTCCTCGATCTTCTTGGAGTTCTATCCAATGTAATCTTCTTTTGTGGTGTGTCTGTTAGGATCCGATGAATTGTGGGTTTATGATCAGATTATCATTGAAAGTAACCGAGTCTTTTCTGAACTTTATTATGCATGATTGTTATAGCTTTGTATTTTTCTCCGACCTATCCGTTTGGTTTGGTCAACTAGATTGATATATCTTCGGTGGGAGAGGTGCTTTGTAATGGGTTCAATCTTGCGGTGCTCTATATCCCAGTGACATAGTAGGGGACAAGACACGTATTTATATCGTTGCCATTAAGGATAAAATGACGGGGTTTATTCATATTGATTGGGTTTACTTTGTCTACATCATGTCATCTTGCTTAAGGTGTTACTCTGTTTTTCATGAACTTAATACCATAGATGCATGTTGGATAGCAGTCGATTGGTGGAGTAATAGTAGTAGATGCAGGCAGGAGTCGGTCTACTTGTCTCGGACGTGATGCTTCTATACATGATCATTGCCGTGAATAATTTCATAACTATGCGCTTTTATATCAATTGCCCAATAGTAATTTGTTCACCCACCATATGTTATGTGTTCGAGAGAGAAGCCTCTAATGAAAACTATGGCCCCCGGGTCTACTTTAATCATATTATAAAATCCAAAAATACTTTGCTACAATTTATTTACTTTTATTTTACTTTCAATTTATCCATCTACCTATACAAGATTTGTTCCTTGCAAGAAACGAGTTCAAGGGGATTGACAACCCACTTGCCTGTGTTGGGTGCAAGTATTTGCTTTTGTGTGTGCAGGTGTTGAAGACGGGAATTTGCGTGGTTCTCCTATTGGTTCGATAAACCTTGGTTCTCACTGAGAAAATACTTATCTCTATTGTATTGCATCTCCCCTCCTCTTCGGGGAAAATCCCAACACAGCTCACAAGTGGCAGGGATACACATGTCGACGGCCGATACTGTCCTTGGAGTACACATCAAGTCTTCGGGAGAGTAAATCTTGATCACGTCGAAGTGTGAGGCTTTCGGAGTCCTTCCTTCTGAGAATGGTGGGCCATAGGTTCGGACCATGGACTGTGGGCCCACTAGCTTGGTACCCCCCTAGTCCAGGACACCGTCAGACGGGTCGAGGCCTCAAGGGGGGGTCCGTTCCTCACCATGGAAGCATCTCGATCAGCTCATCGCATCTAGGCGCGGCTGCTGCTCCCGTGCTCACCGTTGCCGTTGACGACAAGGAGGAAGAGGCTGGTGGAGGAGGCGGTGCTTGGACCGCCGTTCTTCGTCCTTCTGTCGCCTTGCGCAACAAAGAGGATTGGGGTGGACGCGGTGCTCGGCGTGAGCACGGCGACATTAGAGGAGCGCGGGAGGAGAAGAGAACGGAGGGTCACGTCCGCGAGGAGGGAGGTGGTGGCTCTCATTGCTGACGAGGGAGGGAGGATGGAGGGGGCGGTGTGGCGGTTGTGGGGATTGGGGGAGAGGTGAGCAGCGAGATAGGAAGGAGAGAGTTCGGGTGAACCAATCTCCACCCATGTGCGCAACCGCAACACGCACGTCGCGCGCGGCCCGAGACATGCGCATTCGCCCAAAGCGCTCTCCCACCTTCCCAGGCTGACCCAACCAATAGTCCAGTGGTACTGCAGTGGGCGGTTGTCAAGACTAGTGTATGTTTGTTTTGGGCAGCCTTCACTGAATTAGGAATCCTCTTCTTTGATGGAGCAGTGTAGTTGTAGAAACCAGTAACTTGTCAGCAATTAATTAACCTGGCGATTTAATATTAGCTCTAGTCATGCATATTTTCCTATATATTATAGATAATAACAGAGGGAAGCTTTTTTAAATGTATGATCTATGTTCTAAAGAACATGGTATGGGATGATGGTGTCTGAACCTTTTGATGTAGCTGGACATCTTATCCTAACATATCTGCGATGGAATAGCGAATCCTGGTTGTACAAACTTCAAACTGACTGGTAGCTTAGCATGTTAAATAGGATCGAAATGTTCTAGTATTTGTTATGTAATGACTTTGGATTGACAGTGGTGAACATGTGTCAGGTTTAAGTTAACCTTGCTAGATTAGCTAAAGTGCTAGGGTGTCTGTTTGTTATTGTCACCCTTCCATACTCATATTCCTTCCACTGATAATTTAAAGAAATCATTATTCTAAACTGAACTGCAAGTGGTCTAGTATACTGTATTGGTGTTTGAATTATGTTTAGAATTTAGAGCTTGGAGCACTGACATTCGAGTGATCAGTGACCACTATTTTTCCTAGGTATTATGTTAGTTCTGCAGATTTGGTTGCCGTATTCTCATTGGCAAGTTTCTTTGGACTATGCTCATTTGATAGATTATGTGTATGTTTGTTTATCTAACTAGTAACAACCAGGGTCTACATGTTTCTTTCATAAAAATATTTAATGTTCATTTTTATATTTTGTGAGAAGTTCATGGTTTACTTTTTGAGGAAGAGACTATGAGTCTGTAGGTCTCTGTTCACATGCAAAATAGCACTAGTACCTAATCATTTTTTGGGGCAGCAAAAGTATTCTTGTATTTTAGCATTTTGACATTTTTGTGTACTAGTCACAAGTTGTTATTTAATTCTGATGACTATTGCTTCTGCAGGATATCCCCATCATATATTTTGACATCGGCAAGAAACGCAAGATAAGGCGATTTTTAAGAATGATGAGAGCAAGAATCAGAAGGGCGCGGAAGTTATCTCACGATACATACTATGTGAAAGCAATTACTCCCATGGCGAATCCTTCAAACCCAAAGGTTCATTTTACAAGTGAGGAGATGGCTAAGGATCCAAGCCGTAAGGGCCTAAATCCTAATTCTGGGCGTGGCTATCACATTGTAGAGCTATCAAATAACACAGAAAGTGGTGTCAAAGTGCAGTTACTTTTCAATGATTATAATCAATATTTTGAGGCCTTCAGGAGCTTTAAAGATGGAAGATGGTCACAATGGTACCGCTTCAGCGACACCGAGCTGCCGGCACATTTCAATGCTACCGACGTGGGGGTGAATGGAAGCCACTCCGCCCATGAGTAAGTGGTTTTTCCAACAGAAATTTTTCATGTTGATCAAAACTTCCTTTGTGCCATATAGAAATACTTGCTTGCTAATGTTCCGCATTCTGTTATGTTGATCTGAATAGCCTGTTCTAACATTGTAATGTGTTTCAAATTTTCAGTACTACGGTGGGTGGTAATTCTCTTAATGACATTTTCGGCACCTTGGGTTCATACCCATTCGAGCATGTCAACAAAGATGATCTCACAAGGGCTTTAAGAAGTGCAATTGTACTTTTTTCAGAGGCACTAAGATTGATTCTGGTTTTCAACATCGTTGTGCAGCGAATGCAATTTCATTCAGAAGCAACTGAACTGCCCCCTACAGCTTGGGATCAAATAAATAGTTGGGGTAATCTTGGAGAGTTTGCTCTCAGGACAGCCTCTGAAGACAATGGATATGTCGACCTTGATAAGTTCTTCAAGTTCGTTATACCTCATAGAATTCTGACATTCGAACAGCTTATAGTCCACAGTCGTTCTGCGGTAAAGGTGATACAGTGCAAAGGGTCTTTACTGCTACCTGGTCCGAATGAACCAACTCATAAGCTGCTTGTTGGGAGGCCAGGGAGGCCAGGTGGCAGTGGGCTGTGGGAGGATGCTGAAACTGCCTTCATGCCTTCACCGGTGGTCAGACAGTATGAGACACACAATGCAAGGAGGATGGCCAAGATTGCAAGGCGTGCCGCACGACGTGTGGAGCACGGCGGCTACTCGAGGCCTCTACCCACTGTCCCGAACCCGCAGTATGATACAGCTGAAGCCAAGAGGCAGGCCAGAATTGCAAGGATAACTGCAAAACGGAATGAAGAGATGGCAATCCGCAAGGAAATAACAACAAGCATCAAGAAGGGGGAAGAATTTTGTGAGATAAGTGAGGAATCTCTACAAAAGCTTTTGGATACCATTGAGCTTGAGGTAAGTGCCACTTGCCCACTTATCTTGGAAGGTGGCCTTTCAGCTTAAATGCTGTTTGATTTCGCATTCCTTTACTGATCATTTTCTTGTGTTGGTTGCAGCTTGCAGCGGCGGCAGCAGGCCATGTGCTGTAGAGCATTGTTTACAAGGCATTTTCACCTTGTTCAGCAAAAGCCAAATCTTTAGCAGCTGCCAGCTGCTGTTCCTAACCTGACGAGCCTCTCTTATCCACTTCAAAGATATAAAACAAGAACTTCCTCATGGCTGTTGGTACTAACTTCAACAACAGGCTTTATCTGCCGAGTGGTGTGATATTTGTGTTGCCCTTGATGCATCAGTTGGCTTCGCCGTGCCCTGTATGTTGAGCTTTGTTGTTGTTCACAATAACCTGGATACTGGGTTATTGTACTGTAACATTGGAACTTGGGGAGCTTGGTGTTTCTTGGTTTCGCCATTGTGATTTTAAACTGACACCTATCAATTGGCAAGTGGAAGGAATGATACTGTACTGTTCATTTTCTGTTATTATCTGCTAGCTTGCTCTGAATTATGTTAGATGATGCAGAAAGATAGTTAACAGCTTACATCTTATTACGTCTGAACTATGGGGTATGTTTGTTATAGATGATACAGCAAGACATAAGCTGTAGAGATAGCCAGAGTGCTAGACTGTTGCAAAAAAACATCTTTGATCACCAAAATAAGCAGTTACTTTTATTTTATTTTCTCCAATAATGCCACAATTAATTTCCAAGATTTTATTTATACAAAAGCAGACCAAACAAGGAAAACTGCCATGAGCCGTGGGGCACAAAGAATCGTCAGTCAGGAAGTGGAAAGTGACTCTACTGAACACCTCTGCTTCATTGTCAGCGGAAACTTTGCTGGTTTTAGAGGCTTCGTACCTTGGCGCTTGCTTGATGTCGGGAAGTCAAGTGCCTCCAGCTGAATTGACGATAGAAATAGTTACGATTTTGCAACAACAACTCCTCTTTTTCTAGCAACCCGAAGCCCTGACAGGGTCTGAAGAAGTACAGGTTTGGTGGTTTAACTGAACATGAAGAAAGGTGTTCACTTCTTCAGAGTTTTGGTGCCCGACAAATCCAACGAGCCGACGCTAGCGCCGCCGAGCGCCCTCGCGCCAACACTACCGCCTGCGCCGCTCGCCAGAGCAGCACCCCAAGCTCGCGCGGCGCAGCGGAACCACTGGAACGGACAAACGCCTCGACGCCGCCCGACTGAGGTTTAGCGCGGGGGAGGCAGGGGTGTCTTTAATTGTAGTTTTCAAAAAGTTAACTTGTGTTTTACCATTCGATATGGATTGTGAGCTATCTCAAAAAATTAACTTGTGTTTTGAGCAAATATATACACTAGTATATTTGTGCATCGAATGAATTAGTTCCTCTATTTGTACTCCGTACTGAGGCACCTGCATTGCGTGGACCTTCTCTGAACCTTCCTCCACTCGCTGCACCTGAGTCCTGAATACAGACAGAGGCGTCGGGCGAGCAGCCGGCATTGCAGTAACCGCAAAATATGTATTACATCCAATAACCAAAAACTCATTCCATCAACAATATATAGAGAGAATGTGTGAAAATGTCTTGCTTGCATCGACTCATTTCAACTTGTGCATGCTCGTCTACGGCACGCGGGACAAGGAGCATGTCATATGCACAGAAACCTCTTCAGAAATTATTATTATTTTCAGAAACTAGAGCATCCTTGACGGGACGGAGAGCATGTCATTGCAACTTGAGTATGCTCATCAATACTATTCTTTTTGTTTGATCACCGAGCATTTGAATGGAGTATAAGGAAAATCAAGAATGAAATATCAAGGATAAGAATGAAACCTCTTCAAAAATCGAGTTTGCTGCATCCTCGGGGCAAATTTCAGAAACCATAAAACCTTGAGAATTGTAATGGGCTTCAGAGTTTTGCATTTCAACCTGCTCAAATAACAGCAGTAATTAAGAGATGGTGAACATTGCAATGTTAAGAATCATATAACATACCTCTACTACTTCAGCATAGATCGCGAATGTTAAGAGGGAAACATGAAGTCAGATTGAGAGCAGAACATGTGCTGCACCAATGCTTGTGTGCTTTTGTTCATTTGTCTGTCTGTGTGTACTGTAAATGCCAAACAGTGCCCTGAGAACACGTGGAGGTATCACAGATCACCAACATAGTTTTATCACCTGTGAACGTGCTCGTGCGCCGGCAAAGATAGGTCGGTACCTGCACTACGCGAGAGCCTTGAGGGGTGAATTCAGGAAATATTGGTTGCTACCATCAGAGAAGGCATTCAGTTATACTGGTGAAGACTGGTTTCAAAATTTGCTCGCGACGTGTGATGAGACAGGCCGAGCAAGAGTCCTAATGTTAATCTGGAGAGCATGGCACTTACGTGATAATTGCGTACATAAGGAAGGAAAAGCCTCGGTGTCTGCTTCAGTTAATCTCTTGATTAGATACGAAAATGAGCTACTGCAGGGGCACTGGGACTGAGGACAGCAGAAAAGGAAAAATCAAGCCCTGTTCCTTAATAAGGGGGGCTACGTCGCTTGATCCTGAACCCAATCATTGGCTGCCACCTCCTGTTGACTGCTGGAAGCTTAGTACTGACGCTTCCTTCCTTGCTGATACTGGTGATGCAAGAGATCACAGGGGGTCAGTAGCCATCTCTGCTTGCTGCCGCATCGACAGAAGTAGAAGCCGAGGCAATCAGGTTTGGATTGGGTGAGCTAGCAAAACGATACATTAATCATCGAAACCGATTGCTAATCATTATTTACTCTGCTGCAACCTGGGACTCCCAACATGTCAGCTATCCACCACTCTGTCGCTGACATTAGAGAGCTACAGTTAATCTCTTCCAATCCAATCAGCCAACATCTCTGTGATCAGAAGGGGATGAACGCCCTGGCACATGGCCGGGTAGCGCATGCAAGGACGTATGGGAATACATCAACGCTTGCTGGGGTACCCACCCAACTGTTTCATTTACTTAGACTGATGATTGTAATCAGCAGCCAGGCAATTTATAAGCTTACGGCTTTCTCAAAAAAAAAAAAAGGTATGTGACCACCCTCCGACCAGTCGCCGCGCCGCCGCTGAGGGTCGAGCTCGGCCCAATCGCGGACGGCCGAACTCTTATTCCACACAGCCGCTGCGGACGATCGAGATTTCCATCCATGCCGCTGCATACCAGACTGCCATGCTGTTGCGCCAAGCTCTCCCTCTCACCCTCCATCTCAACTAATCCCAGGTTCCTGACCATCAAGCCTACGAAAACAGATTATATTTGCTATCGTTGTGATTGCCCACGTTCCCGTTCAGTCCAGACCTTTCTGGTTTGTAGCACGAAGACGATGTCTTCTGTACTCATGCTGAAACGACGGTCACCCCAATCAATTTACTCCGACGAACGCACGGCCGTGCAGCCTTCAGTTTGAAAAAACACAGAGCAGGGCAGCGGCCATTGGAGACAATGCCAATCTAGCACCCCTCGGTTTGACTCGGAATTTCGTGTGCTCAGATGCACGGTCTGTACACCGGCAAACCCAGGCTCACCGAATCCATCACCTGCACTGGATTCAGACTCGGGATCTGCCAGCACCATGAACATGTAGTGCACCCCCGGGGCCTTTTTTTGCTGCATCGCGTAATCCCCTCCGTCATTCACTTTGACCGCAGCCCCGCACCACGGCAGCTATCCCTCAACGCGCTTGGCGGCGGCCGGCCGCCGGCATCCGCAGCCTCCCGAAACTCACGGTGCCTGCGTTGGGCCGCCGGCGCCGGCGTTGGGACCCTGACCCATGGCGACGATGAACGGTGGCGGCGCACGACGGTGCTGGGTGGAGCGGCGACTGTGTCGTCTGCCGACGACCTCGTGGTCCTCTTGACCGTGCAGTGCTGCTCGTTTCCCTCAAGTTTCTGGAGCACCGTCCCCACGCTCGTCAACCAGCCCCGGCATGGCCGCCACCGCGAGGTTGACTGCCATGGGCGTCAAGTGTGCGGCGTCGAGCACTCTCACGAGATTTGTGTTGCGCCGCTGCTTCTGCTAGGGCATGGGTTTAAAGTCCAGCGTTGAGGGGCGGAATATCTGGCACACGTAGGGCAGGGCTGGCCTTAAAAACGAATCACCTAACATAAACTGGAAATTGCACGGAGAAGACAAAGCCAAGACGGATTCTTCCTTTATGTACTCCCTCCGGTTTTTATTTACTCCGCATATTAGAGTTGATTGAAGTCAAACTTCATAAAGTTTGACCAAGTTTATAGAGAAGAATATAAATATTTACCATACAAAATATATATGATGCGAAAGTACATTCAATAATGAATCTATTGGTAATGATTTATTATTGTACATGTTAATATTTTTGTCTATAAACTTTGTCAAAGTTTACAAAACTTGACTTTGACCAAAGCTAATATGCGGAGTAAATAAAAACGGAGGGAGTATTAATTAACTAGCCACACCGCGCCGCGGCACGCCGCGCCCCTTCGATACATTATGTGTGTATATATATATGCTGCATTTATTTTGTCTGACGAATTTGAATTTAAAATGAAAGTCTACGGTGTAATTATAAAAGGTAAGCCACGCATAGATAGCCCGACGCACGCCCCATTGATATGTGATGTGTGTGTGTGTATGTTGTCTTTGTTTTATCTAATGGATTTCAACTTAAAATGAGAGAACTACATCGAAAGTCCTCTTTTGATCCCGAGCTCATATGCTCCCGCATGAACAGTAAAATCGAAAAAAATAGTAAAAAAATTCAAAAAAATCTGAAATTTTTTTATGACGAACATTGATGAATGTTCTAAGTGCGTGCAAATTTTCAGATTGAAATGACATTCGTGGAGGTCTGGGCAAAAATAACAAAATCGATGCTCCAAAATGCTTCCAACAATAGTCTTTTTGGACCATCGATTTTATTTTTTTCGCCCAGACCTCCACGAATGTCATTTCGACCTGAAATTTTGCACGCAGTTAGAAAATTTATCAATGTTCATCACAAAAAAATTTCAGATTTTTTTGAATTTTTTTACTATTTTTTTCGATTTTACTGTTCATGCAGGAGCATATGAGTTCGGGATCAAATACTCCATGTCCAGAACTACATAGATAAGGTTGTAGTTACAAAAAGAGATGTCAAGCATAGAAGCAAACTAAAGGATACATTTATTATTACCATGTGTGGTGTACCTTAGAAGAAAGTACACGTTGACACTTTTTTAGTAATAAGATTAAACCCGTTATATTCATTGGTGGGTATATATACGGTCTGTCTCGATGGGTTGATGGAGAAAGAAAAAAGAACATTAGTCTATTGATCTCTTGCGTCCATGACGACTGTTATCTTCTTCAGTTGTACCTTATTTGTTTTGTTTTGTCTACTCAAACTATCGATGGACCACAAACCAAACTGAAGAAGATAACATTGTACCTACAGTAAGAATTGTCTTATAACAGTATACAGATCAGAATAGCATCACACAACAGAAGTAGAATGTCTCTGGTTAACTTGAAATAAACCTCAATAATCAGATCCAATTTGAATTTACATTTGTAGTACAGTGATAGTCACATCCAAATACCAAAAACAAAAACGAGTGGCTCTTGGAGAGTTTTCTAGGAATCAGAATGGTTTTGGAACACATCATCTTTTTTATAAGAAAAGCTCAGGGTGAATACTAAAAAAAGCAAGAGATACAACATCCACGTAGTAATTGGAAACACAAAGACACAAGTTTTGCCTAGAAACTTGAAGCACCTTTCTAGACATGGCAACCTCTTGGACATAGATCCTCTAATCCATTAACAATCTGCTTGACGCCCTTGCAGATGTTAGCCTGCCAGCAGAAACGTTTTTGCATTATTGTAATTGCGTATGTGATGTGAAACACTTTAAGTTAGTAGTGAAGAATTCAGCTAAAAGGGCACACCCCAGCAATCCATTAGTTTCAGTATATGAAGGCAACATTAGTTCAACGGTTGTCATATCAATAGTTAATATGATAGAATTCAATATATGGGACGTAGTGTGCATAAAACTATGAATGAATGTGCAATTTATCATCATATAGACTTTAGCTGTACATCGAAATACATGTCCACATATAACTTATTTGCAGGTTTGTATTAACTTATATAGCTCTAGAAAACACACTATTAGTGTGGAGGAGGCGAACAACATTTACCAAAAGCTTAACAATCTTCATACGAATAAAATCTGGCCCAACATGAATCTGAAATAAATATCAGGTTAAGAGGACCATTAACATGCATCCTGCTGCCATGTCATGGATGTTAACATTACAAAAAAAACTGGAAAAATAGCTGCATAACAGGGAAGAGCAAAAGACCTCATGTAAGTTCACCTTCTGTAGTCCATATGCGGTTACATAACCAACATATATAGTGACCTGTTGGAACATTAATATTCCCTGTCAAAAGCTCCAAAGAGAAGAAAATTAACAGTCGATTGTGAGGTCTATATGGAGTCACATAGCTCCCATAAACTAAGAAAGGCAGAGTAAAACATCAGTCTGGGAAATTCAAAAGACGGCCCCTTGAGCGTATCCACACCATATGGTACATAATTCCTCCAAGGTAAGGTGAGGCTTGTGCATACATACTAAAAGTGAAGAATATCTCAACTTTGTCATGGGAACGTGTTTGCTTGTGTACAAAATAATAAAGAACCAACCGAATCCTACACAATGATAATGTCTGTTTATTTTTCTTATAAAATATTATTTTACTTACTGGATAATTACACGAGACAACAGGGAATAAGCAGAGCTAGATCTGTAATTGTAAATGAAATAAGTCCAGTTTTGTATGTACTGGAAAAATTATATAGATTTATCTGTCTTAATGCGGGTTTTATAGAAAAAAGGACAACACTTACAATCAATAAAAAGTTAGATGACTGCATACATGCCCCCATACTACAGCCTGCCTTGTCTAGTTTGCAGTTTGCACATCAAGATAGACCTAATCATGGCATGGAACTAGCAAAAGCTAGCAGCTACAACTAAGTTACAAAACCATTGCTTCCAAACCTCACGCTCGTGCATTACAGACTTACAGTCACGCATCAATTTCAGTTAAAGATGAACTTACACATCGCAGCCTGATCCAGAACAAACACAGATATTAGCACTTCACACTAAGCCTATGCTTCGATCAACCATCCAAAGGAAAGGAACGCAAAAGCACTACCTGAATAGACCATCAATCAACTGCATTTAGTTCCTAGCGCGGTACACACTTAAGTGACGAATGCACGGTTGGTGAGACATCGCAGTCGAGCAACAAATGGAATCAGAGGAAGCAGGGAGGCAACCCCACAAACGCTCATCCACAACTGGATTTGTTCGCTGCCCAACGCGGGTCAGAATAATAAATTCTACAAAGGGAAGAAGGGGGCGAAGGGAATCGCTCACTTGCAGCTTGCGGGGCTGGATCTTGACGACGCCCTACCCCATGGCCACCACGAAGAGGATCAGATGATGTTGGCCATGTTGGAAATCGTTGCATGAAAAACAAAAAAATTCTACGCACACGCAATGATCTATTCATAAAGATGCATAGCAATGAGGGGGAGAGTATGTCTACGTACTCTCGTAGATCGTAAGCGGAAGCGTTTTGCAACGCGGTTGATGTAGTCGAAATTTCTTCGCGCTCCAACTGATCTAGTACCGAACGCACGGCACCTTCGCGTTCCGCACACGTTCAGCTCGGTGACGTCATCCGCCTTCTTGATCCAGCAAGACGGCGAGGTAGTAGATGAGCTCCGACAGCACGACGGCGTGGTGACGGTGATGATGATGTGATCTCCGTAGGGCTTCGCCTAAGCACTACGAAAATATGACCGAGAGAGTAAACGATGGACGGGGGCGCCGCACACGTCTAAGACAATGTTGTGTGTTGTGTGCTAGGCGCCCCATATAGGTGGGAGGGAGGGAGGAGCAGCCAAAGGAGACGCCCAAGTAGGAGGAATCCTACTTGGGGTCTCTCCGAAGGTGGCGCCCCCTGCCATGTATAGAAGCGGGGGAAAGGCAGGGGAGGATGCCCCCCCCCCCCCCCTTTCCTTTCTCCCATGAGAGGGAAAGGCAGGAGGGGCTAGCCCTTCCCCCTTTCCTTCCTTAGGGCTGTTCGGCCAGGAAGAGGGGCGCACCAGCCCCCTGTGGGCTGGTCTGTCCCTCCCTTGGCCCATCAAACCCATATACATGCCGGGGGGTGCCCGGATCCCCTTTCAGTGACCCAATTTCTTCCCGGTACGTTCTGAAACACTTCCGGTGTCCAAATACCATCGTCCTATATATCAATCTTTACCTCTCGACCATTTCGACACTCCTCGCCATGTTCGTGATCTCATCCGGGACTCCAAACAATATTCGGTCACCAAATCATATAACTCATATAACACTATATCATCAACGAACGTTAAGCGTGCGGACCCTACGGGTTCGAGAACTATGTAGCTCTAGAAAACACACTATTAGTGTGGAGGAGGCGAACAACATTTACCAAAAGCTTAACAATCTTCATACGAATAAAATCTGGCCCAACATGAATCTGAAATAAATATCAGGTTAAGAGGACCATTAACATGCATCCTGCTGCCATGTCATGGATGTTAACATTACAAAAAAAACTGAAAAAATAGCTGCAGAACAGGGAAGAGCAAAAGACCTCATGTAAGTTCACCTTCTCTAGTCCATATGCGGTTACATAACCAAAAGATATTGGAACATTAATATTCCCTGTCAAAAGCTCCAAAGAGAAGAAAATTAACAGTCGATTGTGAGGTCTATATGGAGTCACATAACTCCCATAAATAAACTAAGAAAGGCAGAGTAAAACATCACTCTGGGAAATTCAAAAGACGAACCCTTGAGCGTATCCACACCATATGGTACATGATTCCTCCAAGGTAAGGTGAGGCTTGTGCATACATACTAAAAGTGAAGAATATCTCAACTTTGTCATGGGAACGTGTTTGCTTGTGTACAAAATAATAAAGAACCAATTGAATCCTACACAATGATAAATGTCTGTTTATTTTTCTTATAAAATATTATTTTACTTACTGGATAATTACACGAGACAACAGGGAATAAGTAGAGCTAGCTTTGTAATTGTAAATGAAATAAGTTGAGTTCTGTATGTACTGGAAAAATTATACAGATTTATCTGTCTATTTAATGCCGTCCCATGCAGGTCGTGAGTATATTTTTTAAGCAGTATAAAAAGGCCGAAGGGACAAAATCCAACTAACTAATGGTCAAGGATGCTTCCAAAGTACTAGTAACATTATCAAGTACTCCCTCCGTAAACTAATATAAGAGCATTTAGATCACTATTTTAGTTATTTAAACGCTCTTATATTAGTTTACAGAGTGAGTACCGTACAACATATGGTATACTGATGTATGAGCTTTCTGAGACCAAACAGATACTCCCTCCGGTCCTTTTTACTCTGCATATAAAAATTGTTTGAAGTCAAATTTCATAAAGTCTGACCATATTTATATGAAAAAATATTAACATCTACAATGCTAAATTTATACAATATAAAAACTAAAGTCATGACGCATTTAATGTTGTTGATTTCACATTCTGAATGTTGGTATTTTTTTCTATAAACTTGGTCAAAGTTTACGAGGTTTGACTTCAAATAAATCTTATACGCGGAGGGAGTAGTAACCAGCAGACAGAATAGCCCTCAACTCCATGCTTAAAGGAAGCTGGATGTTGTGCACAACAATCGAACAGTAAAAATTAAGTATAAAATCCAGGCTTGAGTGGTCCCAGAGGTGACACAGTGCTCTGATATGGTCCCAGATTTAAGGGAGTACTAGTAAGTTCCACATGACAATTGGCTCCAGGATCAGTAGCCAGCGAGATGGTTTTTAGCAGAAACAGACAGCTGCAGCACTCGCCCACGCCAAACGCTACTAGCCAGTCAACCGTGGTAGGGGATGAGCGGATTATAGCCCTACAAGTTGAATAACCCCAAAATTGGGGGGAAGTCAATTAACTCTCAGACTAGTCACAATGGGTAGTAACATAGTTGTTACTCGTCTATGTTACTACCCCCTATAGAGGGGAGTAATATATGTGTGGTGTCATACAACACTTCATTTATTAGGTTGTAGACTCATCTTGTCTTGGTACGTGTGATGTTACAGTAACTAGCTATGTTACTACATACCCCTATTTCCTCATTAATTACTCGTCGCATCATCTATTTTGTCTAGATATATGTGATGCTACCCCATACTGTAGGTAGTCTCACGAATCGTGGGATAGTAGACTGAAGACGCGGGAACAAGTAATCGTGGACCAAAGCAACTAATTGTGCTCCTGGAGAGGGAGGGATAGGTAGTAGACTTGAGGATGGAGAGGAGGCGCTTATCGGCGGCGATGATGCGTTCGGTGGAGGTGGGGATCCAGCGCAGCGCGGAGGGCCAGACCCGCGCCCACTGTGGCGGCCGCGGACGCCTGCCTGACCTCCTCCGTGGCCATCCCGATCCTGGTCCTAGTGGTGGTGGCGGCTGCGGCCCGGCGCGAGCGAGCGTGTTCCCCCCGCGCCGGCTCTGCTGGGCAGATTGGTGCTACTAGTAGTCACGAGCAGGCTCTGTTGCGATGGGGGCAGGGGATGGCGGAGAGACCGGGCACGGGCAGGTTCTGGTATCCGGAGTTTTTATGGGAGGGATTCCATAAGTGCATCATTTTTGCTTCTACAATCAATCAAAAGTTACTGACTGCATACATGCCCACATACTACAGCCAGCCCTGTCTAGTTTGCAGTTTGCACACCAAGGTAGACCTAATCATGGCGTGGAGCTAACAAGAGCTACAACTAAATTACAAAACTGTTGCTTCCAAACTTCATGCTCGTGCATTACAGACTTACAGTCACGCACCAATTTCAGTTAAATATGAACTTGCACATCGCAGCCTGATCCAGAACAAACACAGATATTATCACTTCACACTAAGCCTATGCTTCGATGTTACTCGAACTTGGTTTCGTGCGTGGGTTTCATTAATGAAATCGGAGGGGCGTTCCTCCCTCTTCTACTAAAAAAAAAGCCTATGCTTCGATCGACCCAAACGAAAGGAACGCAAAAGCACTATCTGAATAGACCATCAATCAACTGCATTTAGTTCCTAACGCGGCACACACTCAAGTGACTAATGCACGGCTGGTGAGACTTCGAGCAACAAATGGAAGGCAACCCACAAACGCTCAGCGCTGACTGGATTTGTTCGCTGCCCAACACGTGTCAGAACAGTAAATTCTACGGAGGGAAGAAGGGGGCGAAGGGAATCGCTCACCTGCAGCTTGCGGGGCTGGATCTTGAAGACGCCTTACCCCATGGCCACCACGAATCGCTCACCTACTCCAATTCAAGGCCACGTCTCTCTGGGAGTCCTTCTCAGGCCCCGTCAGCCGCCGGTGCAAGGAGCCGATCAACATCTCGGAGGCCTCCATGGACAGAGCCGCGGTAACAACGGCAGTCCTCCTCAACGGTCGGGAAAGAGGATGCCAGGACTTCGCCGCCTCTGCCGCTCCGAGACGGAATCATGCCAGTTTAGCTAGATTTCAGTCGACTGACTTTTCGAGTTTGGGTCAGTCGATTTTCGAATCATGGAAGGAGAAGGAAGGGCCTCGCCAGAGAGAAGGAATAGGCTCGCCGTCATCACCCCATTATCTATTTTAGGGTTCAGGGTGGGGGCGGTGGTAGCCGGCGGTGGTGGGGCGGTGGCCGGAGAAAAAGCTCGGTGTTGGGGGGGCCTAGAGAGATGGCCGGGGCGGCGGAAGACCGGCGGTGGGGGGTGGTTTAGGGGAGGGCGGGGCGGTAGCGGGAGCGCCGCCGGCCGCGGGAGGCGGGGGCCGGCGGTTAGGGCTCGGCTGGATCGGCGGGTGCGCGAGAGGAAGAAGAGGCAGGAGGTTGAAGACTAACGACGTCCGTTGGATCTTGATCAAACGGTTGAGATAGAAGAAGGAGAATCTGACTGACCCTTTTCAAATTTCAGTCGACTGTCGCCTAGCCGCTCCCGAATCATGCTGCGGTGGTAGAGATGGCCGCCGCCGTTGCCCCCGCCCCTGCCGTGCGCTCCATGCCCGCTTCCTATATACAGTATAGCCATACGGTCACGCGCAAAGGGATGGGGTGTGAAGGAGTTGAGGTAGGGACCGTCATCTATGGCCGTGGGCGGTGGCACCGGATTCGACGGCAGCCCTCGAAAAGAGATGAGAGGATCGAGAGACAACGGGACACACGGAGAGAATGGAGAGGAGGAAAAAAACCGAGCGAAATATCCGCACGAAGACGCAACGGTGGAACGTGCGGCCAACCAGAGACATGCCGATTCAAACCGGGACGCATCAAGAATACACAACATGTGTACATGAGGACGGATGTGAACAAGACTTAATCTGTTTGTTGTTCATCCACATATAACATATACAAAGACCTGTGGCATCATCTCAGTTGAGAATGTGATGTGAATATAAGTTTCAGGGAGGCTGGGCTAACCTTCACATGAGTTCTTTTTAAGATGTGGAGGGGTGGCACAAGGAAGAAACGCTCCGTGGCTCCGTGCCACCACAAAAGCTCAGGGATCTCATAAATCTTGTTTATCTGGGTTGACAATATGTGTAAAATAGTGCACATTTATCTCCACATTCAGTAATTGGAGGGACATCCAACAAAATCTCCTGATAATACAAGAGAACATAAGGTGCAGCGGAGTAGAGTAGATCACCCATTTATGAAAAGAAAACCATGTCAAACTTTAATAACCTTTATAGACGTGACATGTCTTCTCTTTTTCAAGAAAAAAAAGTGACCATGTCTTTGAGGAGAGCAACTAAAATGAAGATCATGGGACACCCAGTGTTAAAGAGACAGTAACCACATTTAAGAAAAAGTTACAACCATACCTCAAATCATCACTCTGGAAACTGTGAATCACTGAGTTTAAAAACCCGTGGAAAATACGTTTATTTTATCGCAATAAGACAGTTTCAAACATGTGTAGAAATTACTGCTACTGTGTGGAAGCTAGATGTCAACTCTTGGCACCATAATTGGTCGTGCATGGTAAGTAGAAATTTCTAGGCTTCAGTTGTAGCATCAGCACTAATAGTCCCATGTGCAAATAATCAGAAAACATAATATTCGAACAGCCTCGTATCACAGAATGGCTTTCATGGTGAACTGACCCAAAGATGATGATGTAGATCTTGCGGATGGTCGTTCACCGCAGGTCCCGTACTTCATCATCCACAACCATCACGAGCACTGGCCACGCGCACCACCGTGAAACGCCGCACACTACTGCCTGCCACACTGCTAGCCCCGTAGCCTGCAGGCCACCATTGCCGTCGCCACCACCCTGGGGCTTGACTTTGCCCTGCCATGTTAATCATGTCCAGACCGCAGCTCCCACATATTTGGGTCTGAATGTGATGGCGATACGCATCATGGTGATCTCCTGCTTATTGCTTTTAGTGAACTCGGCGGGCTTGGCATTGGGGATGCAATTATCGCTGAGCCATGTCTCATACTGGAAACATGATGATCCTCAAATTATTTCTATCTTGAAATAGATATATTGATGCCAAACGAAATTCTGCACTTGGTTAAAACTGATAGACAACATCATGTTCTTGCTCTAGTTTTAAAAGATTATAATTCAGATGAAAAAAAATCAGTACCATTGGAAATCTTATGACAAAGACTGCGGTATTCATATTAGGGACATGTATAAATTATGAACCAATTAGTCCCAGTTCTCAAATTAAACCTCTGCCTTTATTTCCAAAATACCAACTGCATCTATTGTATGTGATATCTTCCAGTCTACACATCAAACTATCATCTTAGTTACTGTCTTATATACTCCCTCTATCTCAGTATATATCTAGACCAAAAAATCTTATATTTTGAGACAGAGGGAGTTAGATGTTACCTTTGAAATGTAGCTGGCCAGTTTGACTTCAGCTTGAGAGCTGTGATGAATTTCTTCTCAGTGGATGTCTGCTCCTTCGTTTGGCGAAGCGCACATCAGCCTGAACCAGCGCCCTCTAGGAGCCAGCAAAAATTTAAATCAGTTTCTTTAAGGAAAAGTAAAAAGCAGTTCTGAATTGCAGAGCATGTACAAATTGGAAAGAAAAAGGCCTCTGAATCTGCATCCCGGCAAAACACTTCACACCAGCAAAGAACCAAGTCTTAAGGTCCTCTGGATTCTATCACACCATGCATTCGCCCATGACATATGCATCTCTGTGGACTTTGATTTCCGATTCTACCGGTAACCAGAGTGTTTTCTCTCTAAAAAAGCAACCAAAGTGTACACAATCAACTTCAGTTCGTACATGTAGCAGAAAGGCAAGGAAGATATGTGCTATGTCGTGTCCGACCAGATGAGGGGAGCATGGGTCTCCGCGCCTTGACCCGGCCAGAAGGAGCCGAAGGAGCACGCTGTGCTCATAGAGGGAGGGAGGGTTTAGGCGTCTATATCGGGCTGAGGTAAGGGAGGGAGCGGTGAGGATGGTGGTGGTAGATGGCGGGGGACGGGGGGGAGGGGGATGGGGAGATCGACCTGCCACCGGCCGCCTCCGGTGCAGGGGAGGCGAGTCGGGCGGCGGGATGGCCTGCCGCCGGTGCCAAGCGAGGCGAAGCAGTGGGGGCGAGGCGAGCGCAGGCGTGCAGGTGGAAGGATGAAGGCGACCTTTTTTTCCCCATGACAAGGCAGGAGCTGGGTGGGGCAGTGATAACCACAGGGGATCGTTTGTAGCCTTTTTCGATAAATAAGAGTGTTGAATCCAACGAGGAGCTAAAGGCAAAACAAATATTACCTCAAGTTCTATCGACCATCGATACAACTCTACGCACACTTGACGTTTGCTTTACCTAGAACAGGTATGAAACTATTTTGCAAGAATAAAACTACGAGTACTTGCAAAAATAAAAGCACGAATAAATTGCAAGATAATAAAAGTGGATAGCTGTTAGAGCATGTCTCTCTCTAAATGGTTTTGGTGATTGATGACAATGCATTTGCGGACTAATCGTGTGCATTGAGTATTTCAGAGATTCATTCATTGGCACGAGACGATTCATTCCCCTCGGAGCTCAAAGTGAAGACGGTGTAGTCTCTTTCGTTTCGGTTTTGGTGGACTTGAGTCGTAGGAGACACCGTACTATCAAGAGGGGGTCCGCATCGGAAAGGCTAGGGTGGAATCAACACGCACACTTCAGTTTTGCACCCCCCAGCTCCTTTCCTCTTCTTGGAGTTTACCGTTATTTCAAAAGTGGGGTTTGTGAGGTGCTAGCGGTAGTACCGTCGAACCAAGGCGGCAGTACCGCCTATGGCCTCAAGCGGTAGTACCGCTGATTCACAGCGGTAGTACCGCTCGTGGCCATAGGCGGCAGTACCGGCCCGGTTCTGCGCTGGTACCGCCTCGATTCGAGGGCGTCGCTTCTCGTGTCGGGTTGTGCGGCAGTAGGAGCGGCAGTGGCGGCGGTAGTACCGCCCGACTACCGCTACTAGTGCCGCCCGGGCCCTCTCGTTCACATCCGCTCTCTCTCTCTTGGCCACTGCGTAGTGCCTCTGCGGTAGTACCGCTGGGGCCAACGGTAGTACCGATGCTGCCAGCGGTAGTACCACTCCCCTGAGCGGTAGTACCGCCCTCTGCGGGCTGAGATGTGGGATAACGGTTGGAAATGCTCCCCCACTATAAAAGGAGGTCTTCTTCCCCAAGAAGACCTACCTCTTTTCCCCCAAGCTTCATTGTTGCTCCAAAGCTCATTTTCGCCCGATCTCTCTCCCTAGACAATCAAACTTGTTGATTTTCTAGGGATTGGTTGAGAAGGCCCGGATCTACACTTCCACCAAGAGAAGTTTGATTCCCCCCACTAATCCATTGCGGATCTTGTTACTCTTGGGTGTTTGAGCACCCTAGACGGTTGAGGTCACCTCGGAGCCACATTCCATTGTGGTGAAGCTCCATGGTATCATTGGGAGCCTCCAATCAAGTTGTGGAGATTGCCCCAACCTTGTTTGTAAAGGTTCGGTCGCCGCCTTCAAGGGCACCACTAGTGGAATCATGACATCTCGCATTGTGTGAGGGCGTGAGGAGAATACGGTGGCCCTAGTGGCTTCTTGGGGAGCATTGTGCCTCCACACCGCTCCAATGGAGACGTACTTCCCCCAAAGGGAAGGAACTTCGGTAACACATCCTCGTCTCCACCGGCTCCACTTGTGGTTATCTCTTCCCTTTACTTTGTGCAAGCTTTTATTGTGTTGCATCATTTGCTTGCACGTGTTGTTGTTGTTGTTTGCATCATATAGGTTGTTCACCTAGTTGCACATCTAGACAACCTATTTGTTGCTAAACCTAATTTGTTAAGAAAAGCTAAAAATTGGTAGTTGCCTATTCACCCCCCCTCTAGTCAACCATATCGATCCTTTCAATTGGTATCAGAGCCTCGTCTCTTTTTAAGGGTTGCGCCACCCGAAGAGTATGGTTGACACCGAGCAGGAAGTGCCTGAGGCCGTGGAGTTGACTGCGATCACTCGAGATGACTTAAATGAAGCTATGGCTTCACTTAAGACGTCTATGGCGGCCGAAGTCAAGTCCATGCTTAAAGAATTACTTGAGGGGATGAAATCCACTCCCGATCCCTTGCTTGTGGTTAATCCCACGGCATCGGAGTCGGAGGCCAATTCCGCCAAGGAAACGGCTAAAGGTACTCAAGTTCCTTCCCCTTATGACAAGAATGGGACGGGAACCTTTGCCTCGGTTCCCCCTCCCCCGGTCTATGGAGGACCGGTCCCCACCGCTCGCATTAATATTCATGGTCCTCCTCCTAAGCTTGTTAAGGGTGATTTTGCTAGTTGGGTCTTCCGCATTAAGTCTCATTTGAATCATTGCTCAACTAACCTTTGGAGAATTATTGAGCAAGGTTTCTACCCGCACGATCCAAACAACTTCACCCCAAGAGAAGAAGTGGACAATCAATACAATCACTCCGCATTGTTCATCCTTCAAGAAGCGGTCCCTCCCGAAGACCTAGCGCACCTACGACCTTTCACTCGTGCAAAGGATTGTTGGAAGCACATTGTTTCAGTGTACAAGGGGAGCTCAAGCATTCAACGGTCCAACTTTGAAGTGGTCCTTGATGAGGCCGATGAATTTGTGATGCTTGAAGACAATGGTGGCAAACTCATTCGGAAGGATAAAGCCAAGTCTTTCCCTAGCAAGAACAACTTCACCAAGAAGCCTCCTCCAAAGGGCTTGGTAGCACATGAAGAGTACACCTCCGATGATGATGAGGAAGATACAAGTGGAGAAGGAATGGCAACGGCAACCATTTCTATTGCTACATCTTCCCCCTCCAAGGTGTCTCTCTTCGGCGCCCCCAATGAAAACACCATTGCCAAGTGTCTCATGGCCAAAGGTATCAACAAGGTAACTCCTAACATCAAAACCACCGTCATTACTACTCCTTCATTGTTAGATTGTGTTGATGATAATGAGGTGGAGAAAGTTGATGAGAATGAGTTCACCAAGTTTGTGAGCAAGCTCAAGGGTGAGTCCAAGAAGCACTTTGTTGCTCTCTTGGAACAACTTGGTGAGGCCAATGATATCATTGAGTCACATGAGGATACGATCTCCAAGATGGAGGAGAATAGTCATGACTATGCCGATGAGATTGTGGATCTTTCCATTGCTCTAAAGGAAGAGCAAGATCTTCGTTTGACTCTTGAGGAGTCACACAACGTTGATCATGCTAAATTACAAAAAGATCTTGATCATGCTATTGTTCTTACTCGTGTGCTTAAATCCGAGAAAGCCGAACTTGGGGTTGGCCATGCTAGACTCAAGGAAGAGTTTGATATACTTGACAAGGCTCACAAGGTCTTGAAGGGTGTTCATGACTCTCTCAAAGAGTCTCATGATCAACTCCAAGTAAAGCTAACCAAGGAGATTTCCACTTCTCCTCCTTTTGTTCTAATGGATAATGCCCATGCTACTAACCCTTGTTGTGAGAATGTGCATCTTGTGGAGGAAAATACTAAGTTGAAAGAGCAACTTGAGTAAGGCCTTGTGTCTTGCATACAAGGTGAAAAGAATCTCAATGACCTTTTGAGCAATCAAAAGGAAGTTGTAGGAAAAGAAGGACTTGGATTTGTACCCAAGTCAAAGAAGAAGAAGAAGAAGAACAAGACCAAACAACCTCCTCTGCTCAAGGAGACGTTTGTCAAAGTGGGTGAGGGTACTCATGAGAATAAGAAGAACAAGGAAGTGGATGGTGGAGCCAAGAAGGGCAAAACCACTCCAACCAAAAAAGCCGGCGACTTTAACCCCTCTTATGTTTTATGCCGTGCTAATGATGGACATGTTTATGCTAAATTCGTTGGTTCTTATTATGAGTACATTGAATGGTCTATTTGGGTTCCTAAGACCCTTGTCACTAACCTCAAAGGACCCATTCAAGAACGGGTACCTAAATCCAAGTATTGATCTCTTGTAGGAGTTTGCTTCCGGTGGAGTGTCATGGTTGCTTGATAGTGGAGCAACAAATCATATGACCGGGAGCAAGGACTTGGTGATGGACGTGCATCCAATTCCATCTATGCCCACCCATGTCCAATTTGGTGATGCCTCAACTTCTAAGGTATTGGGACTTGGCAAGGTGGTCATCTCTCAAGATTTAACTATTGAGAAAGTCATGCTTGTTGAGTCCCTTGCATACAATTTACTTTCCGTTCGTCAACCTGCACTTATGGGCTTTGCAACATTCTTTGATCTTGATACCGTGGCCCTTTTGTGGAGCAAGACTCTTAAAGTAGTCTTTGTTGGGCATGTCGAGAACGGTCTCTATGTGGTGAACTTTTCGAAGCGTCCCACTAAGATCGCGACTTGCCTAATGGCTAAAGTTGATGTGGGTTGGCTTTGGCATCGCCGACTAGCCCATGTCAATATAAGATCTTTGCAAAGTCTCCTCAAAGGGGATCACGTCCGTGGACTAACAAATGTGAGTTTTACCAAAGATCGTGCTTGCAGAGCTTGTATTAAAGGAAAGCTTCATGAAACGGCTCACCGACCTACAACTATCATCTATTCGAAGAGGCCCTTGGAGCTTCTTCACATGGATCTCTTTGGACCTCCATCATTTGATAGTCTTGGTGGAAGAAAGTATTGCTTGGTGATTGTGGATGACTATTCAAGATATACATGGGTATATTTCTTCAAGAGGAAGAGTGAGACTCAACAAACCGTCATCAACTTTGCAAATGAAGCTCAACATCAACATGAAGCAAAGATCTTGATGATTAGAAGTGACGACGGCACCGAGTTCAAGAACTACACCTTGGATGAGTTTCTTAGTGATGAGGGGATCAAGTACCAATATGCCGCACCCTATACCCCTCAACAGAATGGTGTTGCGGAGAGGAAGAACCGGACGTTGATGGACGCGGCAAGGACCATGATGGCGGAATTCAAATCTCCGTACAACTTTTGGGCCGAAGCTATCAACACTGCATGTCATGCATCCAATAGGCTCTACCTCCGCAAAGGCTTGAACAAGACTCCATATGAGATACTTACCGGCAACAAGCCCAACCTCAAGTACTTCCGGGTGTTCGGTTGTAAGTGTTTCATTCTCAAGAAAGGTGTTCGTTTGTCTAAGTTCGAACCTAGAGCTCAAGAGGGCATATTTATTGGTTATGCTACAAACTCTCATGCTTACCGTGTACTCAACAAGTCCACCGAACTCATTGAGGAGACGTGTAACGTGGAGTTTGATGAAAATAACGGCTCCCAAGTGGAGCAAAGTGGTCTTTGTGATGTAGGTGATGAAATTCCTCCCCAAGCCATAAGAAGAATGGGGATTGGTCAAATACTCCCCATTGAGGAACCCCTTGTGGCCAAAGGAGAAGGACAATGCTCTACTCAAGTGGAGCCATCACCTATGCAAGACCCACATGCTTCCGAAGAACAAAGTGAAGGTCCTCAACCTAATGAACAAGATCAAGGGCAAGATCAACCTCATGGAGATGGTGATGCACCAAATGATGCCCAAGATCAAGTTCATGCCTCCGAGCTAGCTCAAGATCAAGAGAATCCTCAAGATCAAGAGCAAGCTCAAGACGGTGCTCAAGATCAAGAGCAAACTCATGACGGTGCTCAAGATAATCAAGATGATCCTCAAATGCCTATCGAGGAACTTTTGGAGCGCCGTGCCGCCAAAGTGGCTTCCAAGCTTGAGCGTCAACAACATGTCTTAGAGAATGTGCTTGGAAGCTTGAGAAAAGGGGTAACTACTCGTAATAAATTGTCGAATTTTTGTGAGCATCACGCGTTTGTTTCGTGTGTTGAACCCCAAAAGGTACATGAGGCGCTCGATGATGATGATTGGCTTGAAACCATGCATGATGAACTCAACAACTTCAAGCGCAATCAAGTTTGAGAATTAGTGCCAAGGCCAATGGAGGAACATAATGCTATCGGGACCAAATGGATCTTCAAGAACAAGCAAGATGTGAATGGTGTGGTAGTTCGAAACAAGGCAAGATTGGTGGCACAAGGCTACTCCCAAGTCGAGGGTATCGACTATGGTGAAACCTTTGCCCCTGTTTCTCGTCTTGAATCTATTCACATGTTGCTCACTTATGCATCTCATCATGACTTTAAATTGCAACAAATGGATGTGAAAAGTGCATTTCTTAATGGTCCTTCAAATGAGTTGGTGTATGTCAAACAACCTCCAGGATTCGAGGATCCCAAGTTCCCCACTCATGTATACAAACTCAAAAAGGCACTCTATGGCCTTAAACAAGCCCCACGTGCGTGGTATGAGCACCTCACGGAGTTGTTGCAAGATCGTGGGTTTGAAATTGGGAAAATTGATCCCACTCTTTTTACTAAGAGGGTCAAAGGGGATTTGTTCATATGCCAACTATATGTTGATGATATTATCTTTGGCTCTCCTAAAAAATCTTTCAATGGAGTTTGCCGCACTAATGACCAAGAAGTTTGAGATGTCTATGATGGGAGAGTTGAAGTTCTTTCTCGGGTTCGAAGTCAAACAAAGAAGAGAAGGAACCTTCATCAACCAAGCCAAGTATACCCAAGACATGCTCAAGAGATTCAAGCTAGAAGATGTCAAGCCGATCAAGTTTCCAATGCCCACCAAATGCAAGCTTGACAGTGATCCCAATGGTAAAGCGGTGGATTAAAAGGTATATCGTTCCATGATTGGATCCTTGCTTTACCTTTGTGCATCTAGACCGGATATCATGTTGAGTGTGGGAATTTGTGCACGATTTCAAGCCGCACCTAAGGAAAGCCACTATGTGGCGGTCAAGCGAATCTTTCGATATTTGGCTCATACCCCAAACTTTGGCTTATGGTACCCTAAAGGAGCTAGCTTCGATCTCATGGGTTACTCGGACTCAGATTGGGTGGGAGATTGTGTGGAGAGGAAGTCAACTTCCGGAGGGTGCCAATTCCTTGGTCGCTCTTTGGTGAGTTGGTCTTCAAAGAAGCAAAATTGTGTGTCTCTCTCCTCCACTGAGGCCGAATATATTGCCGCCGCAATTGTTGTGCACAATTGCTATGGATGAGGCAAACTTTAAAGGATTACGGTGTCACTTGTGACAAAGTGCCTCTTCTATGTGACAATGAAAGTGCAATCAAGATTTCTCTCAATCCGGTGCAACATAGCAAGATGAAGCATATTGAGATTCGCCATCATTTTATTCGAGATCACATCAAGCGGGGAGATATTGATATCATCTACATCAACACTCAAGAGCAACTAGCGGATATTTTCACGAAGCCTCTAGATGAAGCAAGATTTCGCGAGTTAAGGCATGAGCTAAATATCATTGATTCGAGCAATGTGGCTTGAATCTAGGCACACCCCACTGCACTCATCATTATATCGTGTTTTAGATGTAGGCATGGACATAGGGGGAGTGTTGTTCTCTCAATGAACTCTTCCTCCCCCCATTATGCACAAATTGATCACGTCTTTCACATTAGCCATTTTTATGGTACTTGTGCTTCAAAGATGAGTCTTGGTCATGGGCCCAAGGTTAAAATCTTCGCGGTGCCATACCTCGTGACTCAAACATAGGTGGCTTCGGCCACCGCCCTCTCTGTAACACCCCTATGTAATTGCCACTGTGATCAGCTGCTAATAATGCCAAGTCATATCATTTGCAGTGCTTAAACAAAGTGGTTAATCAAAGCAAGTCAACTCCATTTTGAAAATCAACTCAAATTCAAAAGTGAAATATGAAGTTGATCAAACACTGTTGGAAAAATGTTCATTACATGGCAAATAATCCAGGAACGTTTGTAAAATCATCATCAATAAAGTTGGAGTTAGATAAGTGACTCTAACAAGATGAAACAACACTAAAGCAGGATATTTAAATCCATTTAAAATCATTTCAGACACAAATGGTTTCCAACTCTGTCCAAATCACTTTCTGGTGAGAGCTAAAATGGCACTGTGATATTTGGACTAAGTCCCACATTTTACAAAAATGCAAAAGTGCTCTAACTATTTCAAAACAGAAATGAAATAAAGAAAAAGAAAACAGAAAAGAAAAAAAAAGGGAAAGATGGGCCACTGTGCACCGGCCTAAGTGCACAGTGCCTGGCACCAGCCCATCCAGCCCACCTGGCCCATTTCTCCTTCTCTCTCCGTGCGTGTCGCCGCCGCTGTGGCCGAGCGCGCGCGCGCCGACCGCGCGCCGACACGCCGCCGCCCACCGACGATACAGGAGACGGAGGGGATAAGGCCGACGCCCCTCCACTCCTCCCTGGCCTCTCCGTCATTCTTCCCCTTCTCCTCTCGCTCGCTCCGCCTCTCTTCCCTTCTCAGATCCGATGGCCGAGCGCCCCTGTCGCCGCGCTCCGCCGCTGCTGGCCAACGGCCTTCCCACCTCATCTGAGTGTGCCTGGGAGGAGCGCCGTGGTCGACTACGCCTACCGGAGCAGCTTGTGTGAGCGGAGGAGCGCGGCTTCGTCCACGAGCTTCGCCTTCAACCTCGGGTTGCCGTTGTTCGTCTTCGTCCCCGGCGACGTCTCTGCGGCTCCTAAACTATCACCGGGCCACCGTGCGCCTTCACTGTGAGCCACTCCTCCCTCCTCATCTCTCTGTGGCTCCGCACGCACGCACTGGCAGCTTCTCCACGCGAACCCGAGCCCGACGCCGCGGACCTCGTCGCCGACGAGGCTCCGGTGACCTTTTGGTCACGGGCTCACGCCCGTCGAGCTCGCACACGCACGTAGAGGATTTCTGGCCGTTTAGTTCTTCGCTAGCGCGTCTGCATCGCCGATCTCCACCGCACCCGAACTTCGGCGTCTGCCGCGATGCTCACCGCCGTTGCTACACGCCGTCTTCGGCCACGCCACCGCCACCACTCGACGCGCCGTCGAGTGGCCGTTCGAATGCGGCCGGCCCTGTCCTTTTTGGTGGCCCGTAGGCAAAATCCGACGAGGCCCGAGACCACCGCCACGCTCTGGCGTCTCCGCCGGCGAGCCGCCGGCCCCGCTGACGTGGCACAGGTAGGACCCACCTCTGGGTCACTGCCAGTGGGCCCTGGGGGCCCCAGTTGACTGGGTTGACCCAGTCAACTGCTGACTGGGCAACCCAGTGAGGCTGACATGTGGGCCCCGCGTTAGTTAAAAGATTTAAAAGAAAAAGAAAATGTTAAATAAGTTAATTAAACTAATCTCTCGCTGACAGATGGGGCCCACACCTCTAATTAACCCTGTGGATTAAGTTAATTCGCTGTTAAGATAAACAGACACTGACATGTGGGCCCCACATGTCAGGATTGACTCTGGTCAGCGCCTGTTGACCGCTGACGTCATAGTGACGTCATGCTGATGTCATAATTCATTTTCTGCTAAATAAATAAATTCCAAAAATTCAAATAAACTTTGAAAATTAATAACTTTTAAACCGTAGCTCGGATCGAAAAAGTTAAAACATGAAAGTTGCTCAGAACGACGAGACGAGTCTAATCGTGCCGTCCGTTTCTTTGTCGGAACCCCCTACGTAGAAGAACTCGTAACTCCGGACCCGTATCCGGTAGATGAATAGTGCACACACTTCGGTAAATAAATCCCAGATTAATTCTAAAAATAACTAAAATGACTTAGATGCATATTTAGGCAACCCTGCACTGCATCATAGCCTAGCACGCACCGTATTGCATTTGTTTGCATTATGTTTACCTGTTTCTTCCCCCTCTTCTCTCTCGGTAGACCCCGACGTTGACGTAGCTCCCGAGGCAGACGCAGCTCAGGAGTACGACTACGTCCCCGACGACACCACAGGCGACCTTGCCCGTGCCCCCGAGCAAACAGGCAAGCACCCCCATTTTGAGCATGCCTATATCGCCTATTCTCTTCTCTCTTATGCTTGCATTAGAACTGCTACTGCTACTGTTTTCCTATATCTGTTGCATAGCCTGATCATTGTAACCTTCCTTGCTACCTTGCTGGTTATCCTAGACTGTTTAGTATAGGCTGGGTAGAGTCCCGACAGAGACCCCCACTTGATCCCGACTGCCCCGCTGGATGTCAGAAGACCCGATCATCGGGATTGAAGACTAGACCCTGGCATCGCACATCACTTCCCCTTAGTTGCCGACACTGCTGGGTTACCGTCGAGTGCCGAGGGTGATACCTCGTTAGCACTTCTGATGATAACCTTGTAGGTTAGTTAATCGGACGTGGTAAGCGAGGGTGATTCCTCCTACACCACCCCTGATAACGACATCGTCGTGCAACTTCTCAAGTGTGGAACTCAAGGGTGATTCCTCCTTCGTTCACCTTGACTATAACATCGAGCGGGAATTCCATCGAGGGTGATTCCTCAGGATTCCCTTGGTGTCAGACACACAGATACTGTTGTTGTTTTGACTTGCACTAAACCATGTTACTAAAGACGGGTCGGCCCTGAGGGGTACCCGCACGAGCTTAATGCGAAGTGATGTGGAGTCAGGTTGACCTGAGAGGTGCCCGCGAGATAACTACGAGGCGTGGCCGGGCATTCTTAGCCCTTGCCGCAAGTCCTCGAGACAGGGCGATGGGGTCACATCGATCGTGAGTCTCTGCTCGTTTCCGCGCGCTCCTAATCCACTACGGTTTGGATATTTGATCCGAGGGGCCTCTGGCCCGATAGCACTAACCATCACGTGGGCATAGTATGGGCGTTCTGCGTCGTATACATCAGACGAAGCTTATTTGACGTCAGTAAGGAGCGGCGCATACCGAGTTGGACTGGGAACGCAACCGCGCTTGTATAAGGGGTTGCTAGGTCTGCTCTCGGTGGCCCCGTAACGTGCAGGAGTTCCCGGGGCGATGGCCCAAGACCCCTGGGGGCATAGGATTAGTCCGGCGTGCTGACCTCTCTTATAAGCCTAGGTCGGGTTGCAGCGTGTTGCTTAGCCGAGGTCGGGAATGACCCAGAAAAGTGTGTCCGGCCGGAGTTAAGCGAGCGTGGTGGGTAAGTTGGTGCACCCCTGCAGGGAAGAAACTTCTATCGATAGCCTGTCCTACGGTAATGGACACTCGGAGTTGTATCCTGATCGGTACAACTAGAACATGAGATGAGATCTGGATAGTACGGCTCTGGGATTGCTTTCTCGCAGGGAGCGAGAAAGGATCTCAGGTCGAGGTTGATGATACTACTACTACTTTACATTATGTTCATCTGTTCTCTTCTATTGCTGCAAGACTGTCGAAGATTGTTGAAGATGCTAGTCTTTGATAGGACTAGGCTTTCCCCCTCTATTCTGGCATTTCTGCAGCCCAGTCCACATATACAGCCATTCCCTTGACAATGTTGCATAAGTAGTGTAGATCCTTGCTTGCTGAGTACTTCGGATGAGTACTCACGTTTGCTTTACTTTATTTTTCCCCCATATTCCATTTGATGCCACCAAACGACGGAGCCCCTGAGCCAGACGCCCCAGCCGACGACCAGTACTACTACCCGCCTGGTGAGTACTACTACTACGAGGAGCCGTTTGACGACCAGGAGTAGGATCGGAGGGTCCAGGGCAGGAGGCCTATGCCTTTCGATCGTAGTATTTTATTTTACCCCGCCTCTGTGAAGGCCTATTCTCTCTCTGTAAAATATCTGTACCCAGATATCTGATGCTTCCGCTGACGCTTGTATGCCATCGAGCTATGTATTCGAGCCCTCGAGGCCCTGGCTTGTAATATTAAGCTTATATGACTTTATTTATGTTTTAGAGTTGTGTTGTGATATCTTCAAGTGAGTCCTTAGGCTTGATCGTGCGCATTTGCATGTATGGTTAGTGCACGATTAAGCCGGGGTCGTCACAGGTTGGTATCAGAGCCGACTGCCTCTAGGAACCCCTATCCCATTTCCTTGGCCGAAGTTGAGTCTAGTGGTCGAAAACTGTTTTACTAACTTGGCTGTGTGGCTTACGGGCCCACGTCGCCAACTGGGTGGTATTAGGATCTTTTATTCCTCGTCTTTACTCTGGGATTCTAATCTCTCATCTATTCGGGTTTAATAAAATTTACTAACACCGACACTTAGGATCTCGTTAATTCTATCCACCCGGAGAGCTGGATTCAGTGCGATTTCCCTGTCTTTGATCTGATTAGTCTGATAATCATTTCCTTTCCATTGTTTTGTTTAATCTTTCCATTCGAGATCTGTTATACTTCACCTCGTCGTATGACAATCCTGAATTTCCCATTATTCTGAAATCTTCTAAGATTGACCTTATTCTGGGAATGGATTGGTTGAAGGCTCACTATGCCTCAATCAATTGCGCCACCAAAGTTGTTCACCTCTTGCACCCCTCGAATGAGATAATGAATTACCATGCTCATATCACTCAGAACGCTGAGGCTCAAATTTATGCCTTGAATGCGTTGAATGCTTCTCCGCTTGAGGGGATCGAGAACATCCCAGTTGTCTGCGACTTCCCGGATGTTTTTCCAGAAGAACTTCCAGGAATACCCCATGCTAGGGCTGTCGAGTTCGTCATTGACTTGAAGCCTGGCACCACTCCCATTGCGAAGCGTCCCTACAAGATGCCTCCGCACCATCTTATCGAGATCAAGGAAGAAATTGATAAATCCTTAAGGAAGGGTTTCATTCGCCCTAGTTCCTCTGCTTGGGGAGCACCTTCTCTCTTTGTCAAGAAGAAGGATGGAACTAACCGTTTGGTTCAAGATTACCGTCCAATCAACCAGGCAACCATTCAGAATAAATATCCACTTGCCCGGATCAACGATTTATATGACCAACTCGCTGGATCTTCGGTGTTCTCTAAACTCGACTTGAGGTTGGGTTATCACCAGATCCGTGTCCGCGAAGAGGATATTCCGAAGACTGCATTCGTTACTCTCTATGGTTCATACGAGTACACCGTCATGTCGTTTGGCTTAACAAACGCTCCAGCTACCTTCTCCCGCTTAATGAATTACATATTCATGGATTACCTCGACAAATTCGTCGTGGTATATCTGGATGATATTCTGGTTTATTCGAAGAACAAAGAAGAACATGCCGAACATCTTCGCCTTGTTCTGGAGAGACTACGAGACCACCAGTTATATGCCAAGTACTCTAAGTGTGAATTCTGGCTTTCTGAGGTAACCTACCTTGGACATGTCATCTCCAAGGATGGTATCGCAGTTAACCCGGAACGCGTTCAGGCTATTCTTGACTGGACCCCTCCCAAGAATGTCAAGCAAGTCAGAAGTTTTCTCGGGCTTGCAAGTTATTGTCGCCGTTTCATCGAGAATTTCTCCAAGATTGCTAAGCCCCTGACTAATCTGCTCCACAAAGGCGTTAAGTTTGAGTGGACAGACAAATGTCAGGAAAGCTTCCAGACCCTCAAGGACAAGCTTACTTCTGCCCCAGTGCTTGCTCCTCCAGACTCTCACAAAGACTTTGTTATCTTCTGCGACGCCTCTCGACAAGGATTAGGCTGTGTCCTAATGCAAGAGCGAAGAGTAATTGCTTATGCTTCGCGACAACTGTGTCCACATGAAGAGAATTACCCAGTGCATGACCTTGAACTTGCTGCTGTCATTTATGCTTTCAAGCAGTGGCGTCATTACCTCCTTGGTAATCGGTGTGAGATTTACACCAATCATCAGAGCTTGAAGTACTTATTCACTCAACCGGAACTTAATCTTTGTCAGCAGCGTTGGTTGGAAACAATCACCGATTATGACTGTGGTATTTCCTACACTCCTGTCAAAGCTAATGTGATGGCTGATGCCTTGAGCCGCAAGTCATATTGTAGTAACCACATGGTAAAGCAAGCTCAACCCCAGCTGTATGAACAATTGCGCAAGCTGAATCTCTGCATCGTCCCGCAAGGTTCTCTTAATAACCTTGTGATACAACCAGATCTTGAGAAAGCTGTCAAGATTGCGCAAGCTAAAGATGCTGAAATTGATCTAATGAAGAAAGAGCTTCACCTTGAAAAGTAAAGGGATTTCTCGATTGATGAAGATGGAACCTTGTACTTCCGAGACCGCATTGTAGTACCTCGCTTCGAGCTGATGACAGACAAACTCATGAAAGAGGCCCATGATACACCGCTATCTATCCATCCGGGTAGTACCAAGATGTATCGAGATCTTCGTCAAAGGTACTGGTGGTCTAGAATGAAGCAAGATATTGCTCGATATGTTGCTGAGTCTGACGTTTGCCGTCGCGTGAAGGCAGAACATCAGAAACCTGCTGGAATTCTTCAACCACTTCCTATTCCGTTGTGGAAATGGGATAAAGTGCAGATGGACTTCATTACTGGTCTTCCTAAGTCTCAAAAGGGTCACGATGCCATTCTTGTCGTCGTCGACCAACTTTCCAAGGTTGCTCATTTCCTACCTGTTAAGGAGACTATCACTGCTAGTCAGTTAGTAGAGCTATATATCTCCAGAATCGTTTCACTCCACGGTATTCCGAAGGAGATCAGTTCGGACCGTGGCGGTCTTTTCACGTCCAAATTCTGGGAAAGTTTTCAAGAAGCTATGGGAACTCATATTACCTGGAGTTCAGCTTATCATCCCCAATCCCAAGGCCAAGTTGAGCGTGATAATCAAGTGCTTGAAGATATGCTTCGAGCTTGTGTTATATCCTTCGGTAAGAAATGGGAGAAATCTCTCCCATATGCCGAGTTCTCTTATAACAACAGCTACCAAGCCAGCTTGAAAATGGCCCCCTTTGAGGTTCTTTATGGTCGTAAATGTCGAACCCCTCTGAATTGGACAGAAACTGGGGAACGACCTCTTGTTGGACCGGACATAATTCAGCATGCCGAAGAACAAGTCAGAATTGTCCGGGAGAATCTCAAAGCAGCTCAAGACCGTCAGAAGAGTAATTATTATCGTAAGCGATGGGGTGTGATCTATCAACCTGGTGATCAAGCTTATCTTCGTGTCACTCCGATGAAGGGCACCCGTCATTTCGGAATCAAGGGCAAGCTAGCTCCTCGCTATATTGGTCCATTCCACATCGTGGCTAGATGTGGACAGGTGGCATATAAATTGGAGTTGCCACCGCAATTCTCCCATATTCATGATGTCTTCCACGTGTCGCAACTCCGTAAGTGCTTCAAGGAATCTCCGCACCATGCAGTGGATCATGAGATGCTCGAGCTACAAGATGATCTTTCCTATAAGGAGCATCCGATCCGCATCCTCGACGAAGCTGAACGTCGAACTCGTCAGAAGACGACCAAGTTCCTGAAAGTGCAGTGGTCAAATCACAATGAAGATGAAGCCACTTGGGAACGCGAGGATCATCTTCGGGAAGAATATCCCGGACTCTTTCCTTCTACCTCCTAAATTCTCGGGACGAGAATTTCTTTTAGAGGAGGAGAACTTGTAACACCCCTATGTAATTGCCACTGTGATCAGCTGCTAATAATGCCAAGTCATATCATTTGCAGTGCTTAAACAAAGTGGTTAATCAAAGCAAGTCAACTCCATTTTGAAAATCAACTCAAATTCAAAAGTGAAATATGAAGTTGATCAAACACTGTTGGAAAAATGTTCATTAAATGGCAAATAATCCAGGAACGTTTGTAAAATCATCATCAATAAAGTTGGAGTTAGATAAGTGACTCTAACAAGATGAAACAGCACTAAAGCAGGATATTTAAATCCATTTAAAATCATTTCAGACACAAATGGTTTCCAACTCTGTCCAAATCACTTTCTGGTGAGAGCTAAAATGGCACTGTAATATTTGGACTAAGTCCCACATTTTACAAAAATGCAAAAGTGCTCTAACTATTTCAAAACAGAAATGAAATAAAGAAAAAGAAAACAGAAAAGAAAAAAAGGGAAAGATGGGCCACTGTGCACCGGCCTAAGTGCACAGTGCCTGGCGCCAGCCCATCCAGCCCACCTGGCCCATTTCTCCTTCTCTCTCCGTGCGTGTCGCCGCCGCTGTGGCCGAGCGCGCGCGCGCTGACCGCGCGCCGACACGCCGCCGCCCACCGACGATACAGGAGACGGAGGGGATAAGGCCGACGCCCCTCCACTCCTCCCCGGCCTCTCCGTCATTCTTCCCCTTCTCCTCTTGCTCGCTCCGCCTCTCTTCCCTTCTCAGATCCGGTGGCCGAGCGCCCCTGTCGCCGCGGTCCGCCGCTGCCGTGGCCAACGGCCTTCCCACCTCGTATGAGTGCGCCTGGGAGGAGCGCCGTGGTCGACTACGCCTACCGGAGCAGCTGGTGTGAGCGGAGGAGCGCTGCTTCGTCCACAAGCTTCGCCTTCAACCTCGGGTCGCCGCCGTTCGTCTTCGTCCCCGACGACATCTCTGCGGCTCCTAAACTGTCACCGGGCCACCGTGCGCCTTCACTGTGAGCCACTCCTCCCTCCTCATCTCTCTGTGGCTCCGCACGCACGCACTGGCAGCTTCTCCACGCGAACCCGAGCCCGACGCCGCGGACCTCGTCGCCGACGAGGCTCCGGTGACCTTTTGGTCACGGGCTCACGCCCATCGAGCTCGCACACGCACGTAGAGGATTTCTGGCCGTTTAGTTCTTCGCTAGCGCGTCTGCATCGCCGATCTCCACCGCACCCGAACTCCGGCGTCTGCCGCGATGCTCGCTGCCGTCGCTACACGCCGTCTCCGGCCACGCCACCGCCACCACTCGACGCGCCGTCGAGTGGCCGTTCGAATGCGGCCGGCCCTGTCCTTTTTGGTGGCCCGTAGGCAAAATCCGACGAGGCCCGAGACCACCGCCGCGTTCTGGCGTCGCCGCCGGCGAGCCACCGGCCCCGCTGACGTGGCACAGGTAGGACCCACCTCTGGGTCGCTGCCAGTGGGCCCTGGGGGCCCCAGTTGACTGGGTTGACCCAGTCAACTGCTGACTGGGCAACCCAGTGAGGCTGACATGTGGGCCCCGCGTTAGTTAAAAGATTTAAAAGAAAAAGAAAACGTTAAATAAGTTAATTAAACTAATCTCTCGCTGACAGATGGGGCCCACACCCCTAATTAACCCTATGGATTAAGTTAATTCGCTGTTAATATAAACAGACACTGACATGTGGGCCCCACATGTCAGGATTGACTCTGGTCAGCGCCTGTTGACCGCTGACGTCACAGTGACATCATGCTGATGTCATAATTCATTTTCTGCTAAATAAATAAATTCCAGAAATTCAAATAAACTTTGAAAATTAATAACTTTTAAACCGTAGCTCGGATCGAAAAAGTTAAAACATGAAAGTTGCTCAGAACGACGAGACGAGTCTGATCCTGCCGTCCGTTTCTTTGTCGGAACCCCTACATAGAAGAACTCATAACTCCGTACCCGTATCCGGTAGATGAATAGTGCACACACTTCAGTAAATAAATCCCAGATTAATTCTAAAAATAACTAAAATGATTTAGATGCATATTTAGGCAACCCTGCACTGCATCATAGCCTAGCACACACCGTATTGCATTTGTTTGCATTATGTTTACCTGTTTCTTCCCCCTCTTCTCTCTCGGTAGACCCCGACGTTGATGTAGCTCCCGAGGCAGACGCAGCTCAGGAGTACGACTACGTCCCCAACGACACCACAGGCGACCTTGCCCGTGCCCCCGAGCAAACAGGCAAGCACCCCCATTTTGAGCATGCCTATATCGCCTATTCTCTTCTCTCTTATGCTTGCATTAGAACTGCTACTGCTACTGTTTTCCTATATCTGCTGCATAGCCTGATCATTGTAACCTGCCTTGCTACCTTGCTGGTTATCCTAGACTGTTTAGTATAGGCTGGGTAGAGTCCCGACAGAGACCCCCACTTGATCCCGACTGCCCCGCTGGATGTCAGAAGACCCGATCATCGGGATTGAAGACTAGACCCTGGCACCGCACATCACTTCCCCTTAGTTGCCGACACTGCTAGGTTACCGTCGAGTGCCGAGGGTGATACCTCGTTAGCACTTCTGATGATAACCTTGTAGGTTAGTTAATCGGACGTGGTAAGCGAGGGTGATTCCTCCTACACCACCCCTGATAACGACATCGTCGTGCAACTTCTCAAGTGTGGACCTCGAGGGTGATTCCTCCTTCGTTCACCTTGACTATAACATCGAGCGGGAATTCCATCGAGGGTGATTCCTCAGGATTCCCTTGGTGTCAGACACACGGATACTGTTGTTGTTTTGACTTGCACTAAACCATGTTACTAAAGACGGCTCGGCCCTGAGGGGTACCCGCACGAGCTTAATGCGAAGTGATGTGGAGTCGGGTTGACCTGAGAGGTGCCCGCGAGATAACTACGAGGCGTGGCCGGGCATTCTTAGCCCTTGCCGCAAGTCCTCGAGACGGGGCGACGGGGTCACATCGATCATGAGTCTTTGCTCGTTTCCGCGCGCTCCTAATCCACTACGGTTTGGATATTTGATCCGAGGGGCCTCTGGCCCGATAGCACTAACCATCACGTGGGCATAGTATGGGCGTTCTGCGTCGTATACATCAGCCGAAGCTTATTTGACGTCAGTAAGGAGCGGCGCACGCCGAGTTGGACTGGGAACGCAACCGCGCTTGTATAAGGGGTTGCTAGGTCTGCTCTCGGTGGCCCCATAATGTGCAGGAGTTCCCGGGGCGATGGCCCAAGACCCCTGGGGGCATAGGATTAGTCCGGCGTGTTGACCTCTCTTATAAGCCTAGGTCGGGTTGCGGCGTGTTGCTTAGCCGAGGTCGGGCATGACCCAGAAAAGTGTGTCCGGCCGGAGTTAAGCGAGCGTGGTGGGTAAGTTGGTGCACCCCTGCAGGGAAGAAACTTCTATCGATAGCCTGTCCTACGGTAACGGACACTCAGAGTTGTATCCCGATCGGTACAACTAGAACATGAGATGAGATCTGGATAGTACGGCTCTGGGATTGCTTTCTCGCAGGGAGTCGAGAAAGGATCTCAGGTCGAGGTTGATGATACTACTACTACTTTACATTATGTTCATCTGTTCTCTTCTATTGCTGCAAGACTGTCGAAGATTGTTGAAGATGCTAGTCTTCGATAGGACTAGGCTTTCCCCCTCTATTCTGGCATTTCTGCAGCCCAGTCCACATATACAGCCATTCCCTTGACAATGTTGCATAAGTAGTGTAGATCCTTGCTTGCTGAGTACTTCGGATGAGTACTCACGTTTGCTTTACTTTCTTTTTCCCCCATATTCCATTTGATGCCACCAGACGGCGGAGCCCCTGAGCCAGACGCCCCAGCCGACGACCAGTACTACTACCCGCCTGGCGAGTACTACTACTACGAGGAGCCGTTTGATGACCAGGAGTAGGATCGGAGGGTCCAGGGCAGGAGGCCTACGCCTTTCGATCGTAGTATTTTATTTTACCCCGCCTCTGTGAAGGCCTATTCTCTCTCTATAAAATATCTGTACCCAGATATCTGATGCTTCCGCTGACGCTTGTATGCCATCGAGCTATGTATTCGAGCCCTCGAGGCCCTGGCTTGTAATATTAAGCTTGTATGACTTTATTTATGTTTTAGAGTTGTGTTGTGATAGCTTCAAGTGAGTCCTTAGGCTTGATCGTGCGCATTTGCGTGTATGGTTAGTGCACGATTAAGCCGGGGTCGTCACACTCTCCTTGAGAGTTGTGGTCTATTTGGTTGGTTTTGTTTGGCATGTTTGTTTGAGTCTCTTCGTGGGTGCTTCTCTGCCTTTTAGTTGTGTTTTGCTCTCTAAGTTGCCCACTCGGCTCTGTCGGTGTCTTTGTGTTGGGGCTAGGCTGTTTTTTTTCTTGTGTCTAGTAGTGTTCTGTGCTGGGCGGCACTACCGCTGGATCGGGCGGTACTACCGCTTAATGGCCTCAAGCAGTACTACCGCCCGCCCGAGCGGTACTACCGCTGCGAGGTGGGACTAGGGGGTTATGTCGGGCAGGGGGAGTTTCTTTTCTCCCCCACACCCATTCGACCCAACCCTCTCGTCTTCTTCGTGCTCCAGCGACGAACGCTCCGCGGGAGGCAGGTGCCGGGCCTCCTTCTCCGCGCCGTCTTTCACCTTTTCCTCCGGTGGAATCGATCCCCACCCTTTCCTCTTGCCATGCATGCTGGTATTGCCCCCGTTCTCCCTCTCTTTGCTTTTAGTTTTCAGATCTAGGCTTTAGGGGCAATAGGCTTTGCATTTATCAATTTTTGGCCAAATCAAGGCTTGAGTAGGTTGGTGAAGGCTACTAGACAGTTTGGATTGATGTTTGGTAGGTATATTTTTGAATTTGGCATCCCCGGCAGTACTGGATTTGGTCGCGGCAGTAGAGAAACCGCCGTCCTCCGCCTAGAGCGGTACTACCGCTCTCCTGGAGCGGTACTACCGCTTGAAGGCAGTAGGCGGTACTACCGCTGCCTAGTCACGGTACTACCGCTGGATGCCAAACTCCACCATGTTCTTACCAAATGTTGATTCTTGTTGCTTTTTCTGCTGGCTTATGCTCGTTCTCTCTTGTAGTTTCTCGTGTTCATGTGTTTGGTTCCAGGTGATGGCCCTTCGGAGCACCCTGTCCGTCGTGTCAACCCCGGGCGCACTGGTTCAAAGCGCTATCGCACTTCTGAGGCAGCGGCTGCTTCTTCAAGTGTTCCTCCAACTCAGTCCAAGCAGCCTTCCAAGAGTGTTGCGAAGAAGCCCAAACCGAAGGCCAAGTCTGTGACTGAGATGACTGCCAAGGAGTTCTGGGAGAGGCGTCGGCGCAATCCATATGAGCAAGATCAAGAACCTAATCTTGTTAATCGTCCTTTCTGGAACCGTTTTCAGTGGGCTATCTATTTTGATGTGATCAAAGTGAAGAAGAATCTCTTTGTTGATGTCCGCTCCATCAACATTGCCTATATGGAGAAGGACCCTGCCTACTTTGGCGAAGCACTGCAGTTGTGTTCTCAGTTGAATATTCTCAAGATCATGGAGTTCAACAAGGACTTTGATGCGGATTTGGTGGCTCAGTTTTATGCCACGGTCCATCTTGGCACTGATGAGGAAAGAACTTTGACTTGGATGACAAATGGCAAACTTCTCTCTATCAAATGGAAGGCGTTCATGGAATTGTTTGGGATTGAAGATCAAGGGCTTGAGAACCCGGTTGGCTTTCGTCCTCACCGGAATGCAACTTCTACTCACAAGCAATCTCTCTGGCCTTACTGCACCTTGAAGATTAACCCTGAGACGCAGAAGGAGACTTATGAGCTGCCTCCTTATCTGGACATCCTTCATCGCATCTTCAGGGAGACTCTTTTCCCTCACATTGGGAACTTGGATATGGTTCATTCATTCCTTGTGGACATGTTGCTTTTCTGCCAGCATGAGAAGGAAGAAAACACTGGAGATTCCTTGGATATTTCTCATGTCATGTGGTCTGAGCTCGTCTCCGCCATCTCCGAGCGCAAGTGCCCCATCTATGCTCCTTTTCTCATGCTACTTATTGAGAAGGCATGGGAGCACACTTATCCTGGTGTCGTGCTGGAGTCTGGTGAGTTGATCTCTCACGAGGTTAAGCATCTGAGAAAGAAGGAGCTCTGGGGCACTCCTGTTCCGAAGACTGGGATTCCGTCAGGTGCTGACAAGGTTGAGGCAGAGGTTGATGCTAATGATGATGATGAGGAGGACTATGTGCCCTCTGGAGCGGAGCCCTCATGGGCAAAGAAGCTCAAGCACAAGATGAAGAAACTTTTCTGCATGGAGTCTCATGGGCAGTATATGGCCCATGTGTCTGAGAAGAAGGCCAGGAGTCGTCACAAGGAGCTCATGCATCAGTTTGGTGCGATAGTTACCAGCGGATCTGAGGGCAAGATCACCTATGAGGAGGAGTGGGTTCAGCAGCACTGCCCTTGGATAGACTCAGACACCGAGCAGCCCTCTGCCGATGACGGAGGAGTGGGCAATCACGCGGGGATGTGATGATGGAGATCGTCGGTTGTGCTATCACCTGTGGCCGTAGCAGCACTCTTTGCCCTTTTGGTGTCTTGATGCCAAAGGGGTAGAGAGTTTAGGGATTTGTCGAGTTGCGAGTGTGTCTTATTTGCCTTGTCTTTCTCTCTCGCAAACTCTTTTCTCGTCATTTGCTTTGGTTTGGTTTGTGCTCATGAGACTTGGTTACCCTATCTTATGTTATGAGACATATGCTACCCTATCCTATTTTATCTATGTATGTCGAGTACTTTGGTAGTATGTGAGTTGCATGCTTATCTCATGATTCTACTTTGCTCACTTCTACTCTATTGCATCCTAGCTCATATATCTCTCATTTTAGATGCAAGTGTTGTCAGGCTATAAAATATAGGGGGCGTGTTGATCCTAATGTGTGTACTTTGCATTCCAAAGGCACTTCTAATTAAGTGCACACATCTAGGGCGAGCCCGTCTATATTTTGTAGTCTCTGGGATTCGCTTATTCTCTTGTCATTTCTTTATGCAAATCCCGTGTTGTCATCAATCCACCAAAAAGGGGGAGATTGTTAGGGCATGTCTCTCTTTAAGTGGTTTTGGTGATTGATGACAATGCATTTGCGGACTAATCGTGTGCATTGAGTATTTTAGAGATTCATTCATTGGCACGAGACGATTCATTCCCCTCGGAGCTCAAAGTGAAGACGGTGTAGTCTCTTTCATTTCAGTTTTGGTGGACTTGAGTCATAGGAGACACTGTACTATCAAGAGGGGGTCCGCATCGGAAAGGATAGGGTGGAATCAACACGCACACTTCAGTTTTGCACCCCCAGCTCCTTTCCTCTTCTTGGAGTTTACCGTTATTTCGGAAGTGGGGTTTGTGAGGTGCTAGCGGTAGTACCGCCAAACCAGGGTGGTAGTACCGCCTATGGCCTCAAGCGGTAGTACCGCTGATTCACAGCGGTAGTACCGCTCGTGGCCATAGGCGGCAGTACCGGCCCGGTTCTGCGCTGGTACCGCCTCGATTCGAGGGCATCGCTTCTCGTGTCGGGTTGTGTGGCAGTAGGAGCGGCAGTGGCAGCGGTAGTACCACTTACGAGCGGTAGTACCACCCGACTACCGCTATTAGTGCCGCACGGGCCCTCTCGTCCACATCCCCTCTCTCTCTTGGCCACTGCGTAGTGCCTCTGCGGTAGTACCGCTGTTGCCAAAGGTAGTACCGCTCCCCTGAGCGGTAGTACCGCCCTCTGCGGGCTGAGATGTGGGATAATGGTTGGAAATGTTCCCCCACTATAAAAGGAGGTCTTCCTCCCCAAGAAGACCTACCTCTTTTCTCCCAAGCTCCATTGTTGCTCCAAAGCTCATTTTCGCCCGATCTCTCTCCCTAGCCAATCAAACTTGTTGATTTTCTAGGGATTGGTTGAGAAGGCCCAGATCTACACTTCCACCAAGAGAAATTTGATTCCCCCCACTAATCCCTTGTGGATCTTGTTACTCTTGGGTGTTTGAGCACCCTAGACGGTTGAGGTCACCTCGGAGCCACATTCCATTGTGGTGAAGCTCCGTGGTATCGTTGGGAGCCTCCAATCAAGTTGTGGAGATTGCCCCAACCTTGTTTGTAAAGGTTCGGTCGCCGCCTTCAAGGGCACCACTAGTGGAATCACGGCATCTCGCATTGTCTGAGGGCTTGAGGAGAACACGGTGGCCCTAGTGGCTTCTTGGGGAGCATTGTGCCTCCACACCGCTCCAACGGAGATGTACTTCCCCCAAAGGGAAGGAACTTCGGTAACACATCCTCGTCTCCACCGGCTCCACTTGTGGCTATCTCTTCCCTTTACTTTGTGCAAGCTTTTATTGTGTTGCATCATTTGCTTGCACGTGTTTGTCGGATTCCGGGTTCCGCTGACCCTTGAGAGGTTTGAACTCTGGGGTGCGTGCGAAGAACTCGTCCTCCCCAGTCTGCCTACTCGCTAATCTCACAGCCTAGCTCGACGAACTGCAAGGAAAAGGGACACAGTAGTTTACCCAGGTTCGGGCCACCTTGCGGTGTAAAACCCTACTCCTGCTTTGTGGTGGATTGGCCTCGAGGGGCTCAGGACGAACTAGTACAGTGGCGAACAGCCTCAGGAGGAGAGGTGTTCTTGAGCTCGAGTGAGCTGGTGGGGTGAGGGCGATCTGAATGATTTGTTCGGGGGTCCGATCCTCCTATACGGTGGTGGCTAGGTCCTATTTATAGTGGCCTTGGTCTTCTTCCCAAATGAAAGGCGGGAAGGGATCCCACAACGGCCAAATTCAAAGGGGGACAGCCAGTACATGCTATCCTGACAAAAGCAGTCTTTGCCTGCGAAAGTCTCTGGTTGTGACGCCGTGGTGGGCTTGGTGATGACCTCCGTCCTGCCGTCCTGGCGGTCTTGGTCTTGTTGCACGGGAATGGAAACCTTTGGCTGATTCCTCGGGACTCCGTGCCTGCGCTTGCCTCCTTGGCACCAAAGAGGAAACTGGTACACTGCGCCCGCTGGCGCCCGCCTGGCCTTGGTTGTCATGGCTTGCGTCATCCGGACCTCACGAGGTGAGGCTTGCATAGAACTCTCCGCTCCTCAGGAGCCAGCCTGAGGAGGCCGCTCCTCGTGGAGGTCTTGGTGTTGTCCGCCTCGCGAGGCCTGGCCTCTCGCGAGGGTCTTGAGTTGTTGTTGCTGAAGCTGGGCCGTACCAGGCCGTCGATGAAGCCACGCCGTGGGCCGCAGGCAGGCAAGTCTAGGTACCCCGGTTCCCAGAACACTGACAGTAGCCCCCGGGCCCAAGGCGCGCTCGAACTTGGCTTCGAGGCAAAGCCAAAGGGCAAGTGCGGAGCGCCGCGGGCCCTAACCGCCTGCGGCCTTGGTCGATGCGTGGCGATTGATGGGACCTGGCGTCTCCGCTTCCCCACGCAGCCTCGGCAACTGTTCGACTTGACGAAACTCCGCTGCATGCAGAGAAAAACCATCATTCGCGGGATCGTGGAGGCCGGCGGTTGGCCTCCCTCCGGCTATAAATGAGGGGAGGGGCGGAGCCCCCCTCACTCATATCCATCTTCTCGATGCCCGCTCCTTCTTCTTCTTCTTTGTCTCGCCATCTTGCAGCAGCATCCATGGCGTTGATCAGGAGATTCTCTTCAACGGAGAGGGGAAAAAACCCCTCGGGAGGAGCCGGGGCCACTTCCACCGAAGAAGAGGCTCGGCCGCCCTTACGACGCCGGCAAAAGGCAAGAGGTAGCGCGGCCTTGGTATGAGTGGCCTCCGCCTGGCATCCCACTTCCTCTGTACGCCCGCGCGCAGGGCTCCGGACAGGGCGGTAATGCCCAGCGCCGCGCGGGCCGGGGCCTCGGTGGACTGATCGAGGCTGTGCGGCCAGCAGGCCAGCAAACCCATGGCGAGGGGACCTCACGCGAGTTCGTGGTGTAAGCGGCGATGCCGCCGCGCACGTGGATCTAGCTCCCGAGGATCTTCGCCGAGGAGGTGCCGCCGAGGGGGCCACTTGAGATGTGGCTGCAGCACGCCGGGTGCTGCGGCCTAGCCTCGGTGGCGGAGGTCAAGGTCGTCCCCCCGGGCGACATCTTCATGACCCGAGGATGGGGCGAGGTCGCCTGTGCCTGCCGTCCAGAGGGGGCCCTCGCCATCCACTTTGAGTACGATGGCGCCTCTATGTTGTTCTTCAAGGTCTTCGATGAGGAGGGCCGGCGTTTGCGGTGCTGCCCCGGGGGAAGCAATCCGTGCGGCTCGGCCGTGGACATCGAGCCTGCCTCCGGCCTCACCAGCAGCTCCTCCAGCAGCAGCGACGACTCCTGGGAATCCAGCGACTCTCCCGAGCCCAGTGATTCTCCGAAGTCCAGTGACGATAGCTACGTGCCGCCGAGCTCTCGCCGTGCCCGGAGCGCGGCAGCGGCGTCCGCTCGGCGTCGTCGGTGATGCCCAGCGGTTGGGGTCCCTTGACGTTTCCTTCTTTTGTTTTCCTGCGCGGAATTGTGACAAACCCCGTGGGGGTATGTAAAAAACTATAATGCTTTTGCTCCAATGTTTATTATTCCTAGTATGATGTTGTGGCCGCGCATCTTGCTTCGGCATGGTTCCCCCTTTTCGTTCCCGCGGTAGCTTAGTGCTCTACGTCGGCAGGTCCCAATCCCCAGGCAGGCTTCAGCCGTCGCTGGTATGCCAGGTCGCGATGCCGTGGTCAAGGCCAGGAGGTGAGCGGCCCGAGGTCCGGTAAGAGCTCCTGAGGCACGATGCTCAAGAGGTCCCCTTTGGCGTGCAAGAAGCTCCCTAGAGGCCGAAAAGGGAAGCGGCATTGCCGAGGCGAGATTGCGAGAATCAAAATACCGGGCGATGAGGTTCACTTTGATATGCATGGGTGACTTATCTTAGTAGGCCTGAAGTGATTCCTTTGCGCAGCGCCTGATTGTGCCTTGGCAGTGATGCTTCCAGGTAGGGCTCACGCCGACCTCCCCTTCTCCCCGCTCGTCTAAGTGCTCTACGTCCTCGGGTCCCGACCCTCGAGCGAGGCTCAGCCGCCACTGGTATGCCAGGTCGCGATGCCGTGGTCAAGGCCAGGGGGTGAGGGCTGGAGAGTCAGTAAGAGCTCCTGAGGCGCGATGCTCAGGAGCCCCCCCTTTAACGTGCAAGCGAATTGCGTGAAAAAGGGATGGCCGGCGGGGCCACCCTGGCTAAACTCCATGGATTCCTGCGGGTTAGTCCGAGAGTAGAGTATAACTCATAATCACGCTTGCTGAAGGTGACAGGGAGGCGGATCTGCCCTATCGGGGTGGTGGAGCTGTCGGTCACTCCTGAGAAAGGCTTGGTAGGCTACAGCTGGTCATAGGGCACCTGGAGTCGGTCGAATGTTTTGATGGAGAGAACGTTGAGCCCCGCACCGCCATCGATGAGAGTCTTGGTGATGAGCACATTGCTAATGGTAGGCGAGTAGAGCATCGGGAGAGCGCCGGCAGTTGCCGCGCACTTGAGCTGATCGGATGGGCTGAAGGTGATGGTGCACTTGGACCACCTGAGCGGATGCGTTGCCTCGAGCTTGGGGAGGGCCGCGTTCACCTCACGGGCAAACTGCTTGAAGATGCGATGAGAGGCAGGGGCCTGAGCGCCACCCAGGATGCAGGCGATGGCACGAGGCTCCTGGAAGCCCCCAGGCCCCTCGTCCTGGTGGTGGTCATCATTCCTTCTTGGTGGTGGCGGCAGCGGAGGAAGGCCAGCGTTGCCCTAAGGGCAGTCCTCACGAGGTTGGTCCCTCTAGTGGCCCTCGCGAGGCTGGCCCTGCCAGCGGTCCTCGCGAGGCTGATCGCGCCATTCTTGGCGGGGGTCATGGCCGTCCCAGCGTCCTCCACCTCGGCCTCCTCCACGGCTATAGCCTCGGTCGCTGCGCTCGGGGCGTCGACTGAGGCGCCCATCGCGGATGGCCCTGAGCTCCTGGCAGTCGTTGGTGTTGTGACTGTGCACGTTGTGGAAGACGCAGAACGGGCGGCTGCCCTTGGATGACTCTGGGTGGTCGCAGCCACGCTTCACCTCTGGTTCGGCCGCGAGCACGGCCGGTCCCTTGCGCTTCACGTCCTTGACTTTGGCCTTCTTGTCTTCTGGGTCAGCCCCTGGGAGCTCCAGGAGAGAGATGCGACCTTCCTCAGCTCTCGCACACTTGGTTGCCATGTTGAACATCTCCAGAGCCGTGCACAGGTCCTCATGTATGGCGAGCTCCTTCTTCATCTTGACGTCGCGGACGCCATCAATGAACGCCGAGATGATGGCCTCGTCTAACACCTTGGGGATCTTGAGGCGGACACTGTTGAAGCGCTGGATGTACTGCTGCAAGGTCTCTCCTGGCTGCTGCTTGATGCGCCGCAGGTCACCCGCAGCCGGTGGGCGGTTGCGAGTGCCCTGGAAGTTGGCGATGAAACGCTCTCGCATTTCGTCCCAGGAGGAGATCGATCCCGCGGGCAGGTTCAGGAGCCACGAGCGTGCACCATCCTTGAGGGCCATGGGAAACCAGTTCGCCATAACCTTCTTGTCACCGTTGGCTGCCTCGATGCTCAGCTCGCAGAGCTGCAGGAACTCGGTAGGGTCGGGGGTGCCGTCGTAGCACGGAGGCAGGTCGGGCTTGAACTTCCCCGGCCAGACGACGCTGCGTAGCTCCGAAGTGAATGCGCGGCAACCCGTTGTGGTCACGGGAGCCCGTCGTGGAGGTGGAGCCTGGTCTTGGCACTCGCGCGCCACCGCTGCAGGCGGCGCGCGGTCTTGACGTGGCGGTGCCGAGAGTGCACGGGCATCTTCTTGCGGCCGCTGCACCACCTGGCAGCTTTCCTCTTCATGCGTCGGCGCCCTGCGCGGCGGGTCATGCCGCGGGGCCTCGCGCCTTGGCCCGAGGGCGACGTCTTGACAGGGAGGTGGAGGAGGTGCTCCGTGGGCTACGTCACCCGCAGCAGGCGGCGGGTGAGGCAGCGAGCGAGACGATGCAGGAGAGTCCCCGGCGGCGCTGACAAGCTCGGCGATGCGGTCTAGCCAGTCTTCGTAGAGGTCGTCGACGGGGCGGTAGCGCAGGAGCTCACGCGCCATGAGCAACGCAACCTGCGCGTTCACCGGCCCGCGACGAGCATGAGACGACGAACGAGCCGGGGTCGGCGACGGGGTGGCGGTGCGCCCATCCCGCCGCACAGAAGGGTGCAGCAACGAAGCTTTCTCCTTGTGCCCCGCGAGGCCAGTGGTGGCGTTCGCCACCGGAGACGGGGGACGGCCAGGGCAGCCGTCACCCGCAGGCGCTGTCCTAGTGACGCAGGCGGCGAGGGCGGCCCGGCGCTCAGCGCGAGCTCGACGAGCGTCAGCCATGGAAGCGGTGGGGCGGTGGTGGATCGACCGGCGGGGGAGAGGCTCTGACGCTCCCCTACCTGGCGCGCCAAATGTCGGATTCCGGGTTCCGCTGACCCTTGAGAGGTTCGAACTCTGGGGTGCTTGCGAAGAACTCGTCCTCCCCAGTCTGCCTACTCGCTAATCTCACAGCCTAGCTCGACGAACTGCAAGGAAAAGGGACATAGTAGTTTACCCATGTTTGGGCCACCTTGCGGTGTAAAACCCTACTCCTGCTTTGTGGTGGATTGGCCTCGAGGGGCTGAGGACGAACTAGTACAGTGGCGAACAGCCTCAGGAGGAAAGGTGTTCTTGAGCTCGAGTGAGCTGGTGGGGTGAGGGCTATCTGAATGATCTGTTCGGGGGTCCGATCCTCCTCTACGGTGGTGGCTAGGTCCTATTTATAGTGGCCTTGGTCCTCTTCCCAAATGAAAGGCGGGAAGGGATCCCACAACGGCCAAATTCAAAGGGGGACAGCCAGTACATGCTATCCTGACAAAAGCAGCCTTCGCTTGCGAAAGCCTCTGGTTGTGACACCATGGTGGGCTCGGTGATGACCTCCGTCCTGCCGTCCTGGCGGTCTTGGTCTTGTTGCACGGGAATGGAAACCTTTGGCTGATTCCTCGGGACTCCGCGCCTGCGCTTGCCTCCTTGGTACCAAAGAGGAAACTGGTACACTGCGCCCGCTGGCGCCCGCCTGGCCTTGGTTGTCATGGCTTGCGTCATCCGGACCTCACGAGGTGAGGCTTGCATAGAACTCTTCGCTCCTCAGGAGCCAGCCTGAGGAGGCCGCTCCTCGTGGAGGTCTTGGTGTCGTCCGCCTCGCAAGGCCTAGCCTCTCGCGAGGGTCTTGAGTTGTTGTTGCTGAAGCTGGGCCGTACCAGGCCGTCGATGAAGCCATGTCGTGGGCCGCAGGCAGGCAAGTCTGGGTACCCCGGTTCCCAGAACACCGACAATGTTGTTGTTGTTGTTTGCATCATATAGGTTGTTCACCTAGTTGCACATCTAGACAACCTATTTGTTGCTAAACCTAATTTGTTAAGAAAAGCTAAAAATTGGTAGTTGCCTATTCACCCCCCCCCCCCTCTAGTCAACCATATCAATCCTTTCAATAGCTTTTGTCAAACAAGAAAGTCATTTGTCCCTAGGTGATCGATAACTAAACCGGTAGTCATTCTTGCAATTTTATATGAGGGAGAGCCATGAGCTAACATACTTTCTCTACTTGGATCATATGCACTTATGATTGGAACTCTCGCAAGCATCCGCAACTACTAAAGATCATTAAGGTCGAAACCCAACCATAGCATTAGATATCAAGTCCTCTTTACTCCCATACGCCATAACCCCCAAACTCGGGTTTATGCTTCTGTCACTCACGCAACCCACCATAAGTGAATCATGAACGTATTGCAACACCCTATAGCGGGGATCCTTCTGTTTACGTGAGACGGTGGGCACCGTAGGACAACATCATAATAAAATATACAATCATACCAATCAAGATCACGATTAACCCATAGGACAAAACGGATCTACTCAAACATCATAAGATAGCCATAGATCATTTGGAAATAATATATGGAGTTGAGCACCATGTTTAAGTAGAGATTACAGCGGGGAGAAGAGGTGCTACACCGCTGCATAGAGGGGGAGAAAGTTGGTGTTGACGGTAGCAAGATTGTTGATGTAGATCGCCGTCACGATGATTGCCCCGGCGGCGCTCCGGCGCCACCGGGAGAGAGGGGGAGAGAGCCCCCCTCCTTCTTCTTATTCCTTGGCCTCCCCACTAGATGGGAGGAGAGTTCCTCCTCTGGTCCATGGTCTCCATGTCGGCGGAGGGGCGGGAGCCCCTCCGAGATTGGATCTCCCTCTTTGTTCTCTTCTGTTTCACGTTCCCCAGATCTGGCCGAAAATCGTTTCTTATATTCCCGGAGATCCGTAGCTCCAATTGCGTTGAGATTTTAAGATGGTTTTTTTCGGATATAAGCTTCCTTGCGCCCGAAGTAGAGCCCCAACCGACGTACGAGGTGAGCACAACCCACCACCGTGCGCCTAGCCCCTAGGGCGCGCCCTGGTGTATCTTGGGGGCTGTGGGCCCCCGTTTGCGTTGATTCCAAGTCCCAAAAATCACATATATTCCAAAATAATTCTTTGTAAATTTTTATCGCGTTTGGACTTCATTTGATATGGATATTCTGTGAAACAAAAAACATGCAAAAAAACAGGAACTGGCACTAGGCACTGGATCAATAGGTTAGTCCAATAAATCATATAAAATGTTGCTAAAAGTATGTAAAAGTTGTATAATATTGGCATGGAACAATCAAAAATTATAGATACGACGGAGACGTATCAGCATCCCCAAGCTTAATTCTTGCTCGTCTTCGAGTAGGTAAATGATAAGAAACATAATTTTTGATGTGGAATGCTACCTAGCATAATCTTGATCATATATCTAGTCATGGCATGAATATTAAGACATAAGTGATTCAAAGCAATAGTCTATAATTTGACATAAAGACATCATTACTCAGGCATCCCAACAAATAATCATGTAAAGAAAGTTATCCCTACAAAATCATATAGTCTTGTCATGCTCTGTCTTCTTGACACAAAGTATTTATCATGCACAACCCCGTTGACAAGCCGAGCAATTGGTTCATACTTTTTAACGCGCTTCAGCTTTTTCAACCCTCACGCAATACATGAGCGCAAGCCATGGATATAGCACTATGGGTGGAATAGAGTATGATGATAGGGGTAAATATTGAGAAGACAAAAAAGTAAGAAAGTCTCACATCGATGCGGCTAACCAACGGCCTATGGAGATGCCCATCAATTGATATCAATGTGAGGAGTAGGGATTGCCATGCAATGCACTAAGAGCTATAAGTGTATGAAAGCACGATATGAAAACTAAGTGGGTGTGCATCTAACTCTATAATGAAGAATTCCCACTAGTATATGAAAGTGACAACATAGGAGACTCTCTATATGGAAAACATGGTGCTACTTTGAAGCACAAGTGTGAAACTAGCATGCCCCTTCTCTCTTTGTTTTTATTTTCTTTTTTTCTTTTTTCTTCTTTTTTTCTTCCTTTTTCTTCTTTTTTCTTCTCCCATGTCCGGAGTCTCATCCCGACTTGTGGGGGAATCATAGTCTCCATCATCCTTTCCTCACTGGGACATGCTCTAATAATGAAAATTGATGATCATCACACTTCTATTTACTTATAACTTAATATTACAACTCGATACCTATAACAAAATATGACTCTATATAAATGCCTCTGGCAGTGTACCAGGATGTGCAATGATCTGGCATAACAACAATATCAAAAAAACGGACAAGCCATGGAAATATCATGCTAGCTATCTTACGATCATGCAAAGCAATATGACAATGAATGCTCAAGTCATCAAAACGGAAGCAATGGAAGTTGTATGGCAATATATCTCGGAATGGCTATGGAAAGGCCATAATAGGTAGGTATGGTGGCTGTTTTGAGGAAGATATAATAAGGCTTATGTTTGATAGAGCGTATCATATCACGGGGTTTGGATGCACCTGCGAAGTTTGCACCGACTCTCGAGGTGAGAAAGGGCAATGCACGGTACCGTAGAGGCTAGCAATTTACGGAAAGGTAAGAGTGTGTATAATCCATGGACTCACATTAGTCATAAAGAACTCATATACTTATTGCAAAAGTTTATTAGCCCTCGAAGCAAAGTACTACTATGCATGCCCCTAGGGGGATAGATTGGCAGGAAAAGACCATCGCTCGTCCCCGACCGCCACTCATAAGGAAGACAATCAATAATAAATCATGCTCCAACTTCATAGCATAACGAGAGACTATACGCGCATGCTTCGGGAATCACAAACCTTAACACCAATATTCTTACTAACCACAACCATTTACTAGTACCTCCCACATATTATCATCTCTATATCGCAAAAGTATTGCAAGGAATAAAACATATCATACTCAGTGATCCATAAGTTTTATGTAGGATTTTTTGACTAACCATGCAAATGACCAATTCCTGTTGACTCTCTAAATAGATATAAGTGAAGAAAGAGAGTTTAATTCTTTCTATAAAAGACCATGCTCTAATAAATATAAGTGAAGCAAAAGAGCATTCTACAAATAACGGTTTTCTATGTGAAGAGAAACAGGCAATCCAAACTTCAAATGATATAAGTGAAGCACATGAAGCATTCTATAAAGCCATACTCAAAAAAGATAAGTGAAGTGCAATGAGCATTCTATAAATCAACCATGGACTATCTCATACCAGCATGGTGCATAAAAGAAAAGTGAAAACTAAACAGAAAAGACGCTCCAAGATTTGCACATATCACATGAACGAAACGAAGACGAAAACATACCGATACTTGTTGAAGAAAGATGGGATGCCTTCCGGGGCATCCCCAAGCTTAGATGCTTGAGTCTCCTTGAATATTTACTTGGGGTGCCTTGGGCATCCCTAAGCTTGATCTCTTGCCTCTCATCCTTCTCCTCATATCGAGACCTCCTCGATCTTTGATCACTTCATCCACACAAAACTCAACACAAACCTCGTGAGACCCGTTAGTATAATAATGCAAATTACTACTTTAAGTACTATTACAAATCAATTCATATTTTGTTTTTGCATTGTAGCTACTGTAATATAACTTTTCCATGGCTTATACCACCGATACAATCGATAGTTTCATCAAAACGAGCAAAACAATGCATCAAAACAGAATCTGTCAAAAATAGGAGTCTGTAGAAATCTGAACAATTACCATACTTCTGTAACTCTAAAAATTCTGAAAAATTAGGAAGAAATAAAAATTTTGCATAGCAATAATGTGTAATTTTTTTAGAAACTTTTGACGTTCCAGTAAAAAATGAAAATTCATGCACTATAGCCAAAGTTTCTGTTTTTACACCGCACATACCAACAAGCAATCTAATCATCCTAAAGGCAAATCTTGGCACATTATTTTTATAATACAATGGCTTTGTACAAGGGGATAATTATTTTTGTTGAAAAGTTTCTGTAATTCAAGATTCACAAAGTTTCCATGGGCATGAACAAAGTTCAAGGCATGCTCCCGCTTCCACGGTGCTCGTCCTTCTCACTTTCACTTTTATTTTTGTGAAGTTTTAGGTTCCCTCTATATTTTTTTGTTTTTAAACTTTATAAAAGTGCTCAACAGAATAAAAAATGATTCTCTAAAACTTCCGGGTTGTCTCCCTGCCAGTGCTTTCTTTAAATCCATTAAGCTAGGCATAAAGTGCTCAAGTAATCGATCCACCCGGATCCCAAGGTATATCAAAGCCAATTTTAATTAGCAATGACTTATAATTTAGTAGTGAGCACAAAGCAACATATATCATGCAATGACGAAGTCTAACTCTCTTCCTATGCATCGGCATGTCATAAAAGAACAATTCATGCACATCATGTAAAGGCCAATACATAGCATAAGAAGTTTCTTGCAATTCTATCATGTTGGAAACATAGAGAGGCGGAGATGTAGTTCCTCTCTCATAATAATTGCAAATAGAGCAGCAAGCACATGCATATTATGTTCATCAAAATCATCATGCGCAAAGGTAAAAGGCAACACATCAATGTAATCCTTAATAAGCACAAACTTCTCCGATATAGTGTAGTTGGTAGAATCCAGAAAGATAATAGGACTATCATGTGTGGGTGCAATAGCAACAATTTCATTCTTAACATAAGGAACTATAGCAAGTTCATCTCCATAAGCATAATTTATATTGGCAACTTGGCCACAAGCATAGCAAGCTGATAACCCACAAGTATAGGGGATCTATCGTAGTCCTTTTGATAAGTAAGAGTGTCGAACCCAACGAGGAGCAGAAGGAAATGACAAGCGGTTTTCAGCAAGGTATTCTCTGCAAGCACTGAAATTATCGGTAACAGATAGTCTTGTGATAAGATAATTTGTAACGGGTAACAAGTAACAAGTGTAGCAAAGGTGCAGCAAGGCGGCCCAATCCTTTTTATAGCAAAGGACAAGCCTGGACGAATTCTTATATCAAGCAAAGAGCTCTCGAGGACACATGTGAATTTCTGTCAAGCTAGTTTTCATCATGCTCATATGATTCGCGTTCGTTACTTTGATAATTTGATATGTGGGTGGACCGGTGCTTGGGTGCTGTCCTTACTTGGACAAGCCTCCCACTTATGATTAACCCCTCTCGCAAGCATCCGCAACTACGAAAGAAGAATTAAGAAAAATCTAACCATAGCATGAAACATATGGATCCAAATCAGCCCCTTACGAAGCAACGCATAAACTAGGGTTTAAGCTTCTGTCACTCTAACAACCCATCATCTACTTATTACTTCCCAATGCCTTCCCCTAGGCCCAAACAATGGTGAAGTGTCATGCCGTTGACGTTCACATAACACCACTAGAGGAAAGACAACATACATCTCATCAAAATACCGAACGAATACCAAATTCACATGATTACTTATAACAAGACTTCTCCCATGTCCTCAGGAACAAACGTAACTACTCACAAAGCATATTCATGTTCATAATCAGAGGAGTATTAATTATCATTAAGGATCTGAAGATATAATCTTCCACCGGATAAACTAACTAGCATCAACTACAAGGAGTAATCAACACTACTAGCAACCCACAGGTACCAATATGAGGTTTTAAGACAAAGATCGGATACAAGAGATGAACTAGGGTTTGAGAGGAGATGGTGCTGGTGAAGATGTTGATGGAGATTGACCCCCTCTCGATGAGAGGATCATTGGTGATGACGATGGCTTTGATTTCCCCCTCCGGGAGCGAAGTTTCCTCGGCAGAACAGCTCCGCCAGAGCCCTAGATTGGTTCTGCCCAAGTTCCGCCTCGAGACGGCGGCGCTTCGTCCCGAAAGCTTCCTGTTGATTTTTTCCAGGTCAAAACACATCATATAGCAGAAGATGGGCTCCGGGGGCCAGCCAGGTGGGCCACAAGGCAGCGGGCGCGCCCCCCACCCTTGTGGTTGCCTGGTGGGTCCCCTCTGGTATTTTCTTTGCCCATTATTTTTTTATTAATTCCAAAACAATTCTCCGTAAATTTTCAGGACTTTTGGAGTTGTGCAGAATAGGTCTCTAATATTTGCTCCTTTTCCTGCCCAAAATTCCAGCTGCCGGCATTCTCCCTCTTCATGTAAACCTTGTAAAATAAGAGAGAAAAGGCATAAGTATTGTGCCATAATGTGTAATAACAGCCCATAATGCAATAAATATCAACATAAGAGCATGATGCAAAATGGACGTATCAACTCCCCCAAGCTTAGATCTCGCTTGTCCTCAAGCGAAAGCCGATATCGAAAAATATGTCCACAAGTTTAGAGATAGAGGTGTCGATAAAATAAAATACGGACATGAGGGCATCATGATCATCTTTAGAACAGCAACATATATTGTCATATAATTTCTTATGCCAAAGTAACAATTCATTCACAAGGTAAAGTATGAATCAGAAACTTCATTGAAAACTAACAAACTATAATCTCAGTCATTGAAGCAATTGTAATTTATCATAACATCGGAAAGAGTCAATACAAGAGCTTTTCAGCAAGTCCACATACTAAACTATCATTTAATCTTTCACAATTGCTAACACTCACGCGATACTTATGAGTTCAAAGCTTCAATCGGACACAGAGAAAGATAGGGGCTTATAGTTTTGCCTCCCAACCTTTTACCTCAAGGGTAATGTCAACAATAATACTTTATGATAACCTACATCCGAGTGGATATATATATCTGGATCTTTCTCCAACACATAGTGCTTGCCAAAAAGAAAAAGTATAAAAAGGAAAGGTGAAGATCACCTTGATTCTTGTATAAGGGTAGAAAATAAAAGTAACAGATAGGCCCTTCGCAGAGGGAAGCAGAGGTTGTCATGCGCTTTTATGGTTGGATGCACAAAATCTTAATGCAAAAGAACGTCACTTTATATTGCCGCTTGTGATAAAGAACTTTATTATGCAGTCGGTCGCTTTTATTTCTTCTATATCACAAGTTCGTATAAAGCTTATTTTCTTCACACTAATAGATAATACATATTTAGAGAGCAATTTTTATTGCTTGCACCAATGACAACTTACTTGAAGGATCTTACTCAATCCATAGGTAGGTATGGTGGACTCTCATGGCAAAACTGGTTTAAGGGATGTTTGGAAGCACAAGTAGTATCTCTACTTGGTGCAAAGGATTTGGCTAGCATAAGAGGGAAAGCAAGCTCAAAATGTTGGAGGATCCATGACAATATAACTTATATTCGGATATAAGGAAACATAACCCATTATGTTGTCTTCCTTGTCCAACATCAACTTATTAGCATATAATATTTTAATGAGTGCTCACAATCACAAAAGATGTCCAAGATAATATATTTATATGTGAAACCTCTCTTTCTTTATTACTTCCTATTAATTGCAACAATGACCAAAGCTATGTTTGTCAACTCCCAACAAATTTTATTCATCACACTTCTTATATGTGAAGTCATCACTCTCCATAAGATCATTATATAGTCTTTTTATTTCTTTTTATTTTCTTTTTTTTCTTATTCCCTCAAGATCATAGCAAGAAAGCAAAGCCCTCAACTCAAAACTACTCTTTATTATATATAACTCACGGACTCGATTACATAGATAGATCTCAAAACAAAACTCAAATACTAAAATTTTATTCTACTAGATCAAGATATAACCAAAAGGATCGAACTAAGAAAAACGATAAAGATAAAGGTGTGATGGTGATACGATACCGGGGCACCTCCCCCAAGCTTGGCACAGCCAAGGGGAGTGCCCATACCCATGTATTTAGATCTCTTTCTTCGGAGCTGGTGATGATGGAGTTGTTGATGGATCCGTTAGCTTCATCAAGGCACCTTTCGGGACTTGCAGTTCCTGGAGCACACGTTGGAGCATATTTGCATTCTTCTGGATTTCCTCCAAAAGATGCTTATTTTCAGGCCACCAAGAACTTTTTCCTGCGTTGCTTTCACTTGGACGGGATATGTCCCAATTGGAGGGTATATGTGTACGAGGGGTGTTCTCCACCCCGTAATTACGAACCAAATTATGAAAGTTGTTCCGATGTAACCTATGTAAGGGCCTCCTAGGGGGAAGCCCTTCTCGAACCTCTTGGTCTTCATGGTTGTTTGTAGTCCCTTTTGCTTGATGGGGATTTGGAATAGTGGAGATGACCGCCAAAGTACCTCTCTTCGATGCCGGAGGTTGTTCCTCAAGCGAATCTCATTCATCCTCCTCCATCGAGGCTCCCTCGGTGTCCTCCCTTCTAAGTTCCATCTGCATCAACCAAGCATCGTCGTCCACGTTGTTGGAGGAAGAGGACGACATGATGCCTGGCCTTGAAAACTCTGGCAGGAAACAGCTCAAAACGAAAACAGTGGATTTTGCCATGGTACATTGGTCAAAACCTTCAGGAGATTATATAATGAATTGTTACCGGCCAAAAGGAGTGTTGTGCAAGAAAACGGAGTCCGAAGGGCACACGAGGTGGCGGCAAGGTACATGGGCACACCCAGGGTGTTGGGGAACGTAGCATGCAACTTCAAAAAAATTCCTACGCTCACGCAAGATCTATCTAGGAGATGCATAGCAACGAGAGGGGGAGAGTGTGTCCACATACCCTCGTAGACCGAAAGCGGAAGCGTTTGTTTAACGCGGTTGATGTAGTCGAACGTCTTCTCGATCCAACCGATCAAGCACCGAACGTACGGCACCTCCGAGTTCTGCACATGTTCAGCTCGATGACGTACCTCGAACTCTTGATCCAACAAAGTGTCGAGGGAGAGTTCCGTCAGCACGACGGTGTGGTGATGGTGATGGTGAAGTGATCCGCGCAGGGCTTCGCCTAAGCACTACGTGAATATGACTGGAGACGTAAAATGTGGAGGAGGGCGCCGCACACGGCTTGGAACAATTGATGTGTGTTAGAGGCGCCCCCCACCCCTGTATATAAAGGAGGGAGAGGGGAGGAGGCCGGCCCTAGGCGCGCCCCAAGTGGGAGGAGTCCCACTTGGGCTCCTAGTAGGATTCGGCCCCCCCTTCCTTTTATCGGAGGGAAAAGGGGGAAGGAGAGAGAGGGAGAAGGAAAGGGGGGCGCCACCCCCTCCCCTAGTCCAATTCGGACTCCTCCCTTGGGAGGGCGCGCCACCCTATGTGGGCTGGTTTGCCTCCCTCCTATGCCCATATGGCCCATATCTTCCCTCGGGGGGTTCCGGTAACCCCCCCCCCCCGGTACTCTGATATGTACCCGATACATTCCGAAACACTTCCGGTGTCCGAATACTAACATCCAATATATCAATCTTTACCTCTCGAGCATTTCGAGACTCCTTGTCATGTCCGTGATCTCATCCGGGACTCCGAACAACATTCGGTCACCAAATCACATAACTCATATAATACAAATCGTCATCGAATGTTAAGCGTGCGGACCCTACGGGTTCGAGAACTATGTAGACATGACCGAGACACCTCTCCAGTCAATAACCAACAGCGGAACCTGGATGCTCATATTGGTTCCTACATATTCTACGAAGATCTTTATCGGTCAAACCGTAATGACAACATACGTAATTCCCTTTGTCATCGGTATGTTACTTGCCCGAGATTCGATCGTCGGTATCTTCATACCTAGTTCAATCTCGTTACTGGCAAGTCTCTTTACTCGTTCCATAATGCATCATCCCGCAACTAACTCATTAGTCACATTGCTTGCAAGGCTTATCATGATGTGCATTACCGAGAGGGCCCAGAGATACCTCTCCGATACTCAGAGTGACAAATCCTAATCTCGATCTATGCCAACCCAACAAACACCTTCGGAGATACCTGTAGAGCATTTTTATAATCATCCAGAGCACACAAGGTATTCCTCCGCTATTCGGGAGTTACATAATCTCATAGTCAAAGGAATATGTATAAGTCATGAAGAAAGCAATAGTAATAAAACTTAACGATCATTATGCTAAGCTAACGGATGGGTCATGTCCATCACATCATTCTCCTAATGATGTGATCCCGTTTATCAAATGACAACTCATGTCTATGGTTAGGAAACTTAACCATCTTTGATTAACGAGCTAGTCTAGTAGAGGCTTACTAGGGACACTGTGTTTTGTCTATGTATCCACACATGTATCAAGTTTTCGGTTAATACAATTCTAGCATGAATAATAAACATTTATCATGATATAAGGAAATATAAATAACAACTTTATTATTGCCTCTAGGGCATATTTCCTTCAGTCTCCCACTTGCACTAGAGTCAATAATCTAGATTACATTGTAATGATTCTAACACCCATGGAGTCTTGGTGCTGATCATGTTTTGCTTGTGGAAGAGGCTTAGTCAACGGGTCTGCCACATTCAGATCCGTATGTATTTTGCAAATCTCTATGTCTCCCTCCTTGACTTGATCACGGATGGAGTTGAAGCGTCTCTTGATGTGTTTGGTTCTTTTGTGAAATCTGGATTCCTTCGCCAAGGCAATTGCTCCAGTATTGTCACAAAAGATTTTCATTGGACCCGATGCACTAGGTATTACACCTAGATCGAATATGAACTCCTTCATCCAGACTCCTTCATTCGCTGCTTCTGAAGCAGCTATGTACTCCACTTCACACGTAGATCCCGCCACGACGCTTTGCTTGGAACTGCACCAACTGACAGCTCCACCATTCAATATAAATACGTATCCGGTTTGTAACTTAGAGTCATCCGGATCAGCATCAAAGCTAGCATCGACATAACCATTTACGACGAGCTCTTTGTCACCTCCATAAACGAGAAACATATCCTTAGTCCTTTTCAGGTACTTCAGGATGTTCTTGACCGCTGTCCAGTGATCCACTCCTGGATTACTTTGGTACCTCCCTGCTAAACTTATAGCAAGGCACACATCAGGTCTGGTACACAGCATTGCATGCATGATAGAACCTATGGCTGAGGCATAGGGAATGACTTTCATTTTCTCTCTATCTTCTGCAGTGGTCGGGCATTGAGTCTGACTCAACTTCACACCTTGTAACACAGGCAAGAACCCTTTCTTTGACTGATCCATTTTGAACTTCTTCAAAACTTTATCAAGGTATGTGCTTTGTGAAAGTCCAATTAAGCGTCTTGATCTATGCGGTCTTGATGCCCAATATATAAGCAGCTTCACCGAGGTCTTTCATTGAAAAACTCTTATTCAAGTATCCTTTTATGCTATCTAGAAATTCTATATCATTTCCAATCAACAATATGTCATCCACATATAATATTAGAAATGCTACAGAGCTCCCACTCACTTTCTTGTAAATACAGGCTTCTCCAAAAGTCTGTATAAAACCATATGCTTTGATTACCTCATCAAAGTGTATATTCCAACTCCAAGATGCTTGCACCAGTCCATAAATGGATCGCTGGAGCTTGCACACTTTGTTAGCACCTTTAGGATCGACAAAACCTTCTAGTTGCATCATATACAACTCTTCTTTAAGAAATCCATTAAGGAATGCAGTTTTGACGTCCATTTGCCAGATTTCATAATCATAAAATGCGGCAATTGCTAACATGATTCGGACAGACTTAAGCATCGCTACGGGTGAGAAGGTCTCATCGTAGTCAACTCCTTGAACTTGTCGAAAACCTTTCGCAACAAGTCGAGCTTTGTAGACAGTAACATTACCATCAGCGTCAGTCTTCTTCTTGAAGATCCATTTATTCTCTATGGCTTGCCGATCATCGGACAAGTCAACCAAAGTCCACACTTTGTTCTCATACATGGATCCCATCTCAGATTTCATGGCCTCAAGCCATTTCGCGGAATCTGGGCTCATCATCGCTTCCTCATAGTTCGTAGGTTCATCATGGTCTAGTAACATGACTTCCAGAACAGGATTACCGTACCACTCTGGTGCGGAACGTACTCTGGTTGACCTACGAGGTTCGGTAGTAGCTTGATCTGAAGTTTCATGATCATCATCATTAGCTTCCTCGCTAATTGGTGTATGCATCACGGGAACGGTTTTCTGCGATGAGCTACTCTCCAATTCGAGAGAAGGTACAATTACCTCATCAAGTTCTACTTTCCTCCCACTCACTTCTTTCAAGAGAAACTCCTTCTCTAGAAAGGATCCATTCTTAGCAACAAATATCTTGCCTTCGGATCTGTGATTGAAGGTGTACCCACGAGTTTCTTTTGGGTATCCTATGAAGACGCACTTCTCTGATTTGGGTTCGAGCTTATCAGGCTGAAGCTTTTTCACATAAGCATCGCAACCCCAAACTTTAAGAAATGACAGCTTAGGTTTGTTGCCAAACCACAGTTCATACGGTGTCGTCTCAACGGATTTAGATGGTGCCCTATTTAACATGAATGCAGCTGTCTCTAATGCATAACCCCAAAACGATAGTGGTAAATCAGTAAGAGACATCATAGATTGCACCATATCTAATAAAGTACGGTTACGACGTTCGGACACACCATTACGCTGTGGTGTTCCAGGTGGCATGAGTTGTGAAACTATTCCACATTGTTTTAAATGAAGGCCAAACTCGTAACTCAAATATTCGCCTTCGCGATCAGATCGTAGAAACTTTATTTTCTTGTTACGATGATTTTCCACTTCACTCTGAAATTCTTTGAACTTTTCAAATGTTTCAGACTTGTGTTTCATTAAGTAGATATACCCATATCTGCTCAAATCATCTGTGAAGGTCAGAAAATAACGATACCCGCCGCGAGCCTCAACACTCATCGGACCGCATACATCTGTATGTATTATTTCCAATAAGTCAGTGGCTCACTCCATTGTTCCGGAGAACGGAGTCTTAGTCATCTTGCCCATGAGGCATGGTTCGCAAGCATCAAATGATTCATAATCAAGTGATTTCAAAAGTCCATCCGCATGGAGTTTCTTCATGCGCTTTACACCAATATGACCTAAACGACAGTGCCACAAATATGTTGCACTATCATTATCAACTTTGCATCTTTTGGCATCAATATTATGAATATGTGTATCACCATGATCGAGATTCAATAAAAATAGACCACTCTTCAAGGGTGCATGACCATAAAAGATATTACTCATATAAATAGAACAACAATTATTCTCTGATTTAAATGAATAACCGTCTCGCATCAAACATGATCCAGATATAATGTTCATGCTCAACGCTGGCACCAAATAACAATTATTCAGGTCTAAAACTAATCCCGAAGGTAGATGTAGAGGTAGCGTGCCGACGGCGATCACATCGACCTTGGAACCATTCCCGACGCGCATCGTCACCTCGTCCTTAGCCAATATTCGTTTAATCCGTAGCCCCTGTTTCGAGTTGCAAATATGAGCAACAGAACCAGTATCAAATACCCAGGCGCTACTACGAGCATTAGTAAGGTACACATCAATAACATGTATATCAAATATACCTTTGTTCACTTTGCCATCCTTCTTATCCGCCAAATACTTGGGGCAGTTCCGCTTCAAGTGACCAGTCCCTTTGCAGTAGAAGCACTCAGTTTCAGGCTTGGGGCCAGACTTGGGCTTCTTCCCGGGAGTGACAACTTGCTTGCCATTCTTCTTGAAGTTCCCCTTCTTTCCCTTGCCCTTTTTCTTGAAACTAGTGGTCTTGTTAACCATCAACACTTGATGCTCTTTCTTGATTTCTACCTCCGCAGCTTTGAGCATAGCGAAGAGCTCGGGAATTGTATTATCCATCCCTTGCATATTATAGTTCATCACGAAGCCTTTGTAGCTTGGTGGCTGTGATTGAAGAACTCTGTCAATAACACTCTCATCCGGAAGATTAACTCCCAGCTGAGTCAAGTGGTTATGGTACCCAGACATTCTGAGTATGTGTTCACTGACAGAACTGTTCTCCTCCATCTTGCAGCAATAGAACTTGTTGGAGACTTCATATCTCTCAACTCGGGCATTTGCTTGAAATATTAACTTCAACTCCTGGAACATCTCATATGGTCCATGATGTTCAAAACGTCTTTGAAGTCCCGATTCTAAGCCGTAAAGCATGGCACACTGAACTATAGAGTAGTCATCAGACCGCGTCTGCCAGACGTTCAAAGCGTCTACATTAGCGGGAGGGGGCTTTTCACCTAGCGGTGCATCAAGGACATAATTCTTCTGTGCAGCAATGAGGATAATCCTCAAGTTACGGACCCAATCCTAGTAGTTGCTACCATCATCTTTCAACTTAGCTTTCTCTAGGAACGCACTAAAATTCAAGGGAACGGTAGCACGGGCCATTGATCTACAACATAGATATGCAAAAACTATCAGGACTAAGTTCATGATAAATTAAGTTCAATTAATCATATTACTTAAGAACTCCCACTTAGATAGACATCCCTCGAGTCATCTAAATGATCACATGATCCATATCAACTAAACCATGTCCGATCATCATGTGAGATGGAGTAGTTTTCAATGGTGAACATCTCTATGTTGATCATATCTACTATATGATTCACGTTCGACCTTTCGGTCTCCAGTGTTCCGAGGCCAAGTCTGTACATGCTAGGCTCGTCAAGTTTAACCCGAGTATTCCGCACGTGCAAAACTGTCATGCACCCGTTGTATGTGAACGTAGAGCTTATCACACCCGATCATCACGTGGTGCCTCGGCACGACAAATTGTCGCAACGGTGCATACTCAGGGAGAGCACTTATACCTTGAAATTTTAGTGAGGGATCATCTTATAATGTTAACGCCGTACTAAGCAAAATAAGATGCATAAAAGATAAACATCACATGCAATCAAAATATGTGACATGATATGGCCATCATCATCTTGTGCCTTTGATCTCCATCTCCAAAGCACCGTCATGATTCCCATCGTCACCGGCTTGACACCTTGATCTCCATCGTAGCGTCATTGTCGTCTTGCCAACTATTGCTTCTACAACTATCGCTAACGCATAGTGATAAAGTAAAGCAATTACATGGCGATTGCATTTCATACAATAAAGCGACAACCATAAGGCTCCTGCCAATTGCCGATAACTTTTACAAAACATGATCATCTCATACAATAATGTATATCACATCATATCTTGACCATATCACATCACAACATGCCCTGCAAAAACAAGTTAGACGTCCTCTACTTTGTTGTTGCAAGTTTTACGTGGCTGCTACGGGCTTCTAGTAAGAACCATTCTTACCTATGCATCAAAACCACAATGATGTTTCGTCAAGTTTGCTGTTTTAACCTTCAACAAGGACCGGCCGTAGTCAAATTCGATTCAACTAAAGTTGGAGAAATAGACACCCGCCAGCCACCTTTATGCAAAACAAGTTGCATGTCTGTCGGTGGAACCGGTCTCATGAACGTGGTCATGTAAGGTTGGTCCGGGCCGCTTCATCCAACAATACCGCCAAATCAAAATAAGACGTTGGTGGTAAGCAGTATGACTATGATTGCCCACAACTCTTTGTGTTCTACTCGTGCATATCATCTACGCATAGACCTGGCTCGGATGCCACTGTTGGGGAACGTAGCATGCAACTTCAAAAAATTTCCTACGCTCACGCAAGATCTATCTAGGAGATGCATAGCAACGAGAGGGGGAGAGTGTGTCCACGTACCCTCGTAGACCGAAAGCGGAAGCGTTTGTTTAACGCGGTTGATGTAGTCGAACGTCTTCTCGATCCAACCGATCAAGCACCGAATGTACGGCACCTCCGAGTTCTGCACACGTTCAGCTCGATGACGTCCCTCGAACTCTTGATCCAGCAAAGTGTTGAGGGAGAGTTCCGTCAGCACGACGGCGTCGTGACGGTGATGGTGAAGTGATCCGCGCAGAGCTTCGCCTAAGCACTATGTGAATATGACTGGAGACGTAAACTGTGGAGGGGGCGCCGCACACGGCTTGGAACAATTGATGTGTGGTAGAGGCGCCCCCCACCCCCATATATAAAGGAGGGAGAGGGGAGGAGGCCGGCCCTAGGCGCACCCAAAGTGGGAGGAGTCCCACTTGGGCTCCTAGTAGGATTCGGCCCCCCTCCTTTTATCGGAGGGGGAAAGGGGGAAGGAGAGAGAGAGAGAGGGAGAAGGAAAGGGGGGCGCCGCCCCCTTCCCTAGTCCAATTCGGACTCCTCCCTTGGGAGGGGTGCGCCACCCCTATGTGGGCTGGTTTGCCTCCCTCCTATGGCCCATATGGCCCATATCTTCCCCCGGGGGGTTCCGGTAACCCCCCCGGTACTCTGATATGTACCCGATACATTCCGAAACACTTCCGGTGTCCGAATACTATCATCCAATATATCAATCTTTACCTGTCGACCATTTTGAGACTCCTTGTCATGTCCGTGATCTCATCCGGGACTCCGAACAACATTCGGTCACCAAATCACATAACTCATATAATACAAATCGTCATCGAACGTTAAGCGTGCGGACCCTACGGGTTCGAGAACTATGTAGACATGACCGAGACACCTCTCCAGTCAATAACCAACAGCGGAACCTGGATGCTCATATTGGTTCCTACATATTCTATGAAGATCTTTATCGGTCAAACCGTAATGACAACATACGTAATTCCCTTTGTCATCGGTATGTTACTTGCCCGAGATTCGATCGTCGGTATCTTCATACCTAGTTCAATCTCGTTACCGGCAAGTCTCTTTACTCGTTCCGTAATGCATCATCCCGCAACTAACTCATTATTCACATTGCTTGCAAGGCTTATCATGATGTGCATTACCGAGAGGGCCCAGAGATACCTCTCCGATACTAGGAGTGACAAATCCGAATCTCGATCTATGCCAACCCAACAAACACCTTCGGATATACCTGTAGAGCATCTTTATAATCACCCAGTTATGTTGTGACATTTGATAGCTCACAAGGTATTCCTCCGGTATTCGGGAGTTGCATAATCTCATAGTCAAAGGAATATGTATAAGTCATGAAGAAAGCAATAGCAATAAAACTTAATGATCATTATGCTAAGCTAATGGATGGGTCTTGTCCATCACATCATTCTCCTAATGATGTGATCCCGTTTATCAAATGACAACTCATGTCTATGGTTAGGAAACTTAACCATCTTTGATTAACGAGCTAGCCTAGTAGAGGCTTACTAGGGACACTGTGTTTTGTCCATGTATCCACACATGTATCAAGTTTCCGGTTAATACAATTCTAGCATGAATAATAAACATTTATCATGATATAAGGAAATATAAATAACAACTTTATTATTGCCTCTAGGGCATATTTCCTTCACAGGGGGGTAGGGCGCGCCCCTGCCTCCGCTTCCTCGTGCACTCTTGATGTCTACTACGCAACTTGTTCTTGTAGACTTGTGTTGGGCCTCCAAGCGTAGAGTTTTGTAGGACAGTAGCAATTTTCCCTCAAGTGGATGACCTAAGGTTTATCAATCCGTGGGAGGTGTAGGATGAAGATGGTCTCTCTCAAACAACCCTGCAACCAAATAATAAAAAGTCTCTTGTGTCCCCAACACACCCAATACAATGGCAAATTGTATAGGTGCACTAGTTCGGCAAATAGATGGTAATAAAAGTGTAGTATGGATAGTAGATATTGATTTTTGTAATAGGAACAATAAAAAACAGCAAGGTAGCAATTGATAAAACGGAGCACAAACGGTATTGCAATGCTTGAAAATGAGGCCTAGGGTCCGTACTTTCGCTAGTGCAATCTCCCAACAATGCTAATATAATTGGATCACATAACCATCCCTCAACATGCGATGAAGAACCACTCCAAAGTTCCTATCTAGTGGAGAACATAAGAAGAAATTGTTTGTAGGGTACAAAACCACCTCAAAGTTCTTCTTTCCGATCGATCTATCAAGAGTTTGTACTAACATAACATCAAGTTATCTTTTCCGATCGATCTATCAAGAGTTCGTACTAAAATAACACCATATGACACACATCAACCAACTCTAATGTCACCTAGATACCCCAATGTCACCGCGAGTACCCATGAGTTAATTATACGATATGCATCAAACAATTTCAGATTCATAATACTCAATCCAACACAAAGAGCCTCAAAGAGTGCCCCAAGATTTCTACTGGAGAAACAAAGACAAGAACGTGCATCAACCCCTATGCATAGATTACCCCAATGTCACCTCAGGAATCCGCGAGTTGAGTGCCAAAATATATATCAAGTGAATCAATACGATACCCCATTGTCACCACGGGTATTCATAGCAAGACATACATCAAGTGTTCTCAAATCCATAAAAGTATTCAATCCGATAAAACGAAATCTCAAAGGGAAAACTCAATTCACAACAAGATAGAGAGGGGAAAACACCATATGATCCGACTATATTAACAAAGCCTGCGATACATCAAGATCATGACATCTCAAGAACACGAGAGAGAAAGATTAAACACATAGCTACTGGTACAAACCCTCAGCCCCGAGGGTGGACTACTCCCTCCTCATTGTGGTGGCCGCGCGGGATGATGAAGATGGCCACCGGTGATGATTTCCCCCTCCGGCAGGGTGCCGAAACGGGGTCTAGATTGGTTTCTCGTGGCTATAGAGCCTTGCGGCGGTGGAACTTCTGATCTAGGGTTACCCCGAGGGTTTTTGGAATATTTTGGCAATTTATAGGGCAAAGAGGGGGTGCGGGAGGCCACCGAGGTGGGCACCCGGCGCGCCCTGGTGGGTTGTGCCCCCCTCGGGGCACCCCCCCAGGTGCTGCTCTGGCCCATTGGAAGTCTTCTGGTCCATAAAAAATCCACAAAAAGTTTCACGGTGTTTGGACTCCGTTTGATATTGATTTCCTGCGATGTAAAAAACAAGCAAAAAACAGCAACTAGCACTGGGCACTGGGTCAATAGGTTAGTCCCAAAAAATTATATAAAGTTGCTATAAAATGATTGTAAAACATCCAAGAATGATAATATAACAGCATGAATACTTCATAAATTATAGATATGTTGGAGACGTATCAGCATCCCCAAGCTTAATTCCTACTCGTCCTCGAGTAGGTAAATGATAAAAGAAATAATTTATGAAGTGTGAATGCTAGCAAAGTGCACAAGTTTGATTAACGACAATTTCAATCACTTTTCCTAGCATCATAACAGCAATTCTTTCTTATAAAACTTCTCATGTTAAAGTAGCAACCAATTCACAGGTTAAGGTTCAAACAATGAATTCTCTTGAAACTCAACAACCTATGTTCTTAGTCACCAAACAATTGCAATTCAACTTATTCAACAGAGTCTAAGTAAGAGATCCACATACTCAACCATCATATAGTCTTCTATGATTGCTAACACTCACCGCATACACATGAGCAAAACATTTCAACCGGACATATAGAAAGATAGGGGCTTAATATTTCGCCTCCCAACGTATTCACCTCAAGGGTGATGTCAACAATAATAACTCATGCTACCCATATCCAACTGGATATATGTGCCTAGATCTTTCCCCACCACATGACGCTTGCCAAAAGAGAAAAATAAAAAGGAATAGAGAAAAAACTTTGACTCTTTGCATGAAAGTAAATACTGAAAAGTAAAAGATAGGCCCTTCGCAGAGGGAAGCAGAGGTTGCCATGCGCTTATTTGTTTGTATGCTCAACCCCTTAGTGCAAAAGAACGTCACGTTATATTGCCCCTTGTGATAGCAACCTTTATTATGCAGTCCGTCGCTTTTATTACTTTGCCATCACAAGTTCATACAACGCTCAATTTTCTCTTACACTAAATGATCTAACACTTTTAGAAGCAATTTTTATTGCCTTATTGCACCGATGACAACTTACATGAGGGATCTTGCTCAATCCTTAGGTAGGTATGGTGGACTCTTGAAAATAAGATTTGGGTTTAAGGGTTTTTGGATACACAAGTAGTATCTCTACTTGGTGCGGAATTTTTGGCTAGCAAAGATGGGGGGCAAGCACCACATGTTGAAGGATCTATGACAATATAACTTCTATGTGAATATGAACAAACATAAATCATTACGTTGTCTTCCTTGTACAACGTCAACAATTTTGGCATATAATATTTTGATGGGGGCTCACAAGCACAAAAGATTTCGAAGATAGTGTATTTGCATGTGAAAGTTCTCTTCCTTCTACTAATCATTCATGAATTGCTTGTATGACCAATATTGTGATTGTCAAGCTTCAAAAGATTTCACTTTCTAAACCCAATGTGAAGCTACCACTAGATATGATATGAACATATAATTTCAACTTCATTACATTCAATTTATTCAACAATTTACTCATAGGATATAAGTGAAGCATGAGAGTAAATGACAAACTACTCCAAAAAGATATAAGTGAAGATCGTGCGAGTAGTTAAGTAAATAGATAGCTATGCGAGGACTCTCTCTTATTTAAAATTTTCAGATCTAAGTATTTTATTAAAACTACAAAACAAAATAAAATGACATTTCAAGAATAGCACACATCATGTGAAGAAGCAAAAACTTAGGCTCAACCGATACTAACCAATAATTGTTGAAGAAGAAAGGTGGGATGCCTACCGGGGCATCCCCAAGGTTAGATGCTTGAGACTTCTTGAAATGTTATCTTGGGATGCCTTGGGCATCCCCAAGCTTGAGATTTTGTGTCTCCTTAATTCCTTTTATATCACGGTTTCCCTAAATCTTAAAAACTTCATCCACATAAAACTCAATAAGAACTCGTAAGATACGTTAGTATAAACAAATGCAAAAACCTTATCATTCTCTACTGTAGAAAATCACCAAAATTATTATTCAACATTGCATACTAAATGTCTCTTCATATTTAATACTCCTATCCTCAAATAGAATCATTAAACAAGCAAACATATGCAAACAATGCAAACATAACAGCAATCTGTCAAAACGGTATAGTCTATAAAGAATGCAATAGTATTAATACTTATTCAACTCAAAAAATTCTGAAAATTTAACACACTGTAGAAAATTTATCATAGCTTATTGTGCAAAAAGTTTCAACATTTTATCACATTCTTATTTTTCTCAGGAATTTTTGCAACAGCGATAAACTTTCTGTTTTGAAACAGCAACTCATATACTTGCAAAATAAGCATGGTAAAGGCTATCCTTGACACTTTTTATTGAAATAAAGGATACAAAACATTATTATAAATAACAGCAAGCAAATACTAGCAAAATAAAATGATGCTCCAAGCAAAACTCATATCATGTGACGAATGAAAATATAGCTCCAAGTGAGGTTGCCGATAATGTTGGAGACGAAAGAGGGGATGTCTTCCGGGGCATCCCCAAGCTTAGTTGCTTGGATCTTCCTTGAATATCACCTTGGGGTGCCTTGGAAATCCCCAAGCTTAGTGTCTTGTCACTCTTTATTGTCCTCATATCGACATCTCACCCAAAACTTGAAAACTTCAATCACACAAAACTTAACGGAACTTCGTGAGATATGTTAGTATGATAAAGAGCAAACCATTCACTTTGGTACTGTTAAAGACAAGATTCATAATTGTTCTCACACAATACCTACTGTAGCATATCATTTCCACAATTTATATTGAGCAATATAAGCCATAGAAACTAGGAAACAAGCAAACTATGCATTGAAAATAGAATCTGTCAAAAAGAGAACAGTCTATAGTAATCTGTACTCCAACCATACTTCTGCTACTCCAAAAATTCTGAAAAAATGGTACAACGTAGGGAATTTGTATATCTATCACCTGTAAAAATATTAAGATCAAAAGCACGTTCCAGTGAATTTTTAAAATTTCCGGAATGAGCGCAAAAGTTTCTGTTTTTGCACAGATTCAAGTCAACTATCATCCACACTATCCCAAAGGCTTTACTTGGCACTTTATTGAAACAAAAGCAATAAAACATGATTACTACAGTAGCATAATCATGTGAACACACAAAAACAGTAGGTAAAAGTGTTGGGTTGTCTCCCAACAAGCGCTTTTCTTTAATGCCTTTTGAGCTAGGCATGATGATTTCAATGATGCTCGCATAAAAGTAAATATTTGAAACATGAAGAGAGCATCATGAAGCATATGACTAGCACATTTAAGTCTAACCCACTTCCTATGCGTAGGGATTTTGTGAGCAAACAACTTATGGGAACAAGAATCAACTAGCATAGGAAGGCAAAACAAGCATAACTTCAAAATTTTCAACACATAGAGAGGAAACTTGATATTATTGAGATATGTAGAAGCATATGTTCCTCTCTCATAATAATTTTCAGTAGCATCATGAATGAATTCAACAATATAGCTATCACATAAAGCATTCTTTTCATGATACATAAGCATAGAAATTGTATTACTCTCCACATAAGCAAATTTATTCTCATGAATAGTAGTGGGAGCAAACTCAACAAAATAACTATCATGGGATTGAAAATTAAAATCATGATGACAAGTTTCATGGTTATAATTATCCTTTATAGCATACATTTCATCACCATAATCATCATAGATAGCAATTTTGTTGTCATAATCAATTGAAACCTCTTCCAAAATAGTGGATTCATCACTAAATAAAGTCATGACCTCTCCAAATCCACTTTCATAATTATGAGAATAAGATTCAACACCCTCCAAAATAGTGGGATCATTACCTAGAGTTGACACTCTTCCAAACCCACATTCATCATTGTAATCATCATAAATAGGAGGCATGCTACCATTATAACAAATTTGCACATCAAAACTTGGGGGAATAAAAATATCATCTTCATCAAACATAGCATCCCCAAGCTTATGGCTTTGCATATCATTAGCATCATGGATATTCAAAGAATTCATACTAACAATATTGCAATCATGCTCATCATTTATACCAAACATCCTATTGAATTCTTATTCTATCAATTGAGCACAATTTTCATTTCCATCATTTTCACGAAAAACATTATAAAGATGAATAATATGATGCAACCTCAATTCTATTTTTTTGTAGTTTTCTTTTATAAACCAAACTAGTGATAAAACAAGAAACTAAAAGATTCAATTACAAGATCTAAAGATATACCTTCATGCACTCACCTCCCCGGCAACGGCGCCAGAAAAGAGCTTCGTTGACGGGATGTGAGTGCCGCTTACCTAACTTCCCCGGCAACGGCACCAGAAAAGAGCTTGATGTCTACTACGCAACTTGTTCTTGTAGACTTGTGTTGGGCCTCCAAGCGCAGAGTTTTGTAGGACAGTAGCAATTTTCCCTCAAGTGGATGACCTAAGGTTTATCAATCCGTGGGAGGTGTAGGATGAAGATGGTCTCTCTCAAACAACCCTGCAACCAAATAATAAAAAGTCTCTTGTGTCCCCAACACACCCAATACAATGGCAAATTGTATAGGTGCACTAGTTCGGCAAAGAGATGGTAATAAAAGTGTAGTATGGATAGTAGATATTGATTTTTGTAATAGGAACAATAAAAAATAGCAAGGTAGCAATTGATAAAATGGAGCAAAAACGGTATTGCAATGCTTGAAAATGAGGCCTAGGGTCCGTACTTTTGCTAGTGCAATCTCCCAACAATGCTAATATAATTGGATCACATAACCATCCCTCAACATGCGATGAAGAATCACTCCAAAGTTCCTATCTAGTGGAGAACATAAGAAGAAATTGTTTGTAGGGTACAAAACCACCTCAAAGTTATTCTTTCCGACCGATCTATCAAGAGTTTGTACTAACATAACATCAAGTTATCTTTTTCGATCGATCTGTCAAGAGTTCATACTAAAATAACACCATATGACACACATCAACCAACTTTAATGTCACCTAGATACCCCAATGTCACCGCGAGTACCCGTGAGTTAATTATACGATATGCATCAAACAATTTCAGATTCATAATACTCAATCCAACACAAAGAACCTCAAAGAGTGCCCCAAGATTTCTACCGGAGAAACAAAGACAAGAACGTGCATCAACCCCTATGCATAGATTACCCCAATGTCACCTCGGGAATCCGCGAGTTGAGTGCCAAAATATATATCAAGTGAATCAATACGATACCCCATTGTCACCACGGGTATTCATAGCAAGACATACATCAAGTGTTCTCAAATCCATAAAAGTATTCAATCCGATAAAATGAAATCTCAAAGGGAAAACTCAATTCACAACAAGATAGAGAGGGGAAAACACCATATGATCTAACTATATTAACAAAGCCGCGATACATCAAGATCATGACATCTCAAGAACATGAGAGAGAAAGATTAAACACATAGCTACTGGTACAAACCCTCAGCCCCGAGGGTGGACTACTCCCTCCTCATCGTGGTGGCCGCCGGGATGATGAAGATGGCCACCGGTGATGATTTCCCCCTCCGACAGGGTGCCGGAACGGGGTCTAGATTGGTTTCTCATGGCTACATAGCCTTGCAGCGGCGGAACTTCTGATCTAGGGTTACCCCGAGGGTTTTTGGAATATTTGGCAATTTATAGGGCAAAGAGGGGGTGCGGGAGGCCACTGAGGTGGGCACAACCCACCTGGGCGCGCCTGGGGGCCCAGGCGCACCCTGGTGGGTTGTGCCCCCCTCGGGGCACCCCCCAGGTGCTGCTCTGGCCCATTGGAAGTCTTCTGGTCCATAAAAAATCCACAAAAAGTTTTGCGGTGTTTGGACTCCGTTTGATATTGATTTCCTGCGATGTAAAAAACAAGCAAAAAACAACAACTGGCACTGGGCACTGGGTCAATAGGTTAGTCCCAAAAAATGATATAAAGTTGCTATAAAATGATTGTAAAACATCCAAGAATGATAATAAAACAGCATGAATACTTCATAAATTATAGATACGTTGGAGACGTATCAACTCTTCGGACTGCTTTTAATTTTCCTAATTTTTTAAATATTTCAAAATGGAGAAAAATTGCCATTAGAACAGTTTTGGAGTCGGTTTACTTACCGTACCACATACCTATTCCTTTTCGGAGTCTGAAATGTTCTGGAAAGTATCTCTTATGTACTCCTCCGGTGTTATGGTATTAATTATATTGGTCTCAACATTTATGGGAGTACCTGGAATATAATGTTTGATTCTTTGACCGTTTACCACCTTCGGATTTGTGCCTTCGGTGTTGTTGATTTTTATGGCACCGGAACAATAGACCTCCTCGATAATGTAAGGACCTTCCCATTTAGAGAGAAGCTTTCCTACAAAAAATCTTAAACGAAAGTTGTATAGCAAAACATGATCACCTACACTAAACTCATGCTTTTGTATCCTTTTATCATGCCATCTTTTAACTTTTTCTTTAAACAACTTGGCATTCTCATAGGCCTGGGTTCTCCATTCATCAAGTGAACTTATGTCAAATAACCTCTTCTCGCCGGCAAGTTTGAAATCATAGTTGAGCTCTTTGATTGTCCAATAAGCTTTATGTTCTAGTTCGAGAGGTAAGTGACATGCTTTTCCATAAACCATTTTATATGGAGACATACCCATAGGGTTTTTATAAGCAGTTCTATAAGCCCATAATGCATCATCAAGTTTCTTAGACCAATTCTTTCTAGATCTATTAACAGTCTTTTGCAAAATCAATTTAATCTCTCTATTACTCAATTCTACTTGACCACTAGACTGAGGATGATATGAAGATGCAATTCTATGGTTAACATCATACTTAGCAAGCATTTTACGGAAAGCACCATGAATAAAATGTGAACCACCATCAGTCATTAAATATCTAGGGACTCCAAACCTCGAAAAAATAACTTCTTTAAGCATCTTTATAGAAGTGTTATGATCAGCACTACTAGTTGGAATAGCTTCTACCCACTTAGTAATGTAGTCAACAGCAACTAAAATATGTGTATACCCATTAGAGGAAGGAAAAGGTCCCATATAATCAAAGCCCCAAACATCAAATGGTTCAATAACAAGTGAATAGTTCATAGGCATTTCCTGACGTCTACTAATATTGCCAATTCTCTGGCATTCATCACAAGACAATACATACTTACGAGCATCCTTGAAGAGAGTAGGCCAATAAAAGCCAGATTGCAATACCTTGTGCGCAGTTCTATCTCCAGCATGGTGTCCTCTGTAAGCCTCGGAATGGCACTTGCGTAGGATATGTTCCTTTTCATGCTCGGGTACACAACGTCTAATAACACCATCTACTCCTCCTTTATAAAGGTGTGGGTCATCCCAAAAGTAATGTCTTAAATCATAGAAAAACCTTTTCTTTTGCTGGTATGTGAAACTAGGTGGTATAAATTTAGCAACAATGTAATTAGCATAATCAGCATACCATGGAGTATTACGAGAAGCATTTATGACAGCTAATTGCTCATCAGGAAAGCTATCATCAATAGGCAGTGGGTCATCAAGAACATTTTCTAACCTAGGCAAGTTGTCTGCAACGGGGTTCTCAGCTCCCTTTCTATCAATAATATGCAGATCAAATTCTTGCAGCAAGAGAACCCATCTAATAAGTCTAGGTTTAGCGTCTTTCTTTTCCATAAGTTATTTAATAGCAGCATGATCAGTGTGAACAGTTACTTTGAAATCAACAATATAAGATCTGAACTTATCACAAGCAAATACAACTGCTAAAAATTATTTTTCAGTAGTAGCATAATTTCTCTAGGCACTGTCTAGAGTTTTACTAGCATAATGAATAACATTCAACTTCTTATCAACTCTTTGTCCTAGAACAGCACCAACAGCATAATCACTAGCATCACACATAATTTCAAAGGGTAAATTCCAATCAGGTGGCTGAACAATAGGAGCAGAAATCAAGGCCTTCTTAAGTATTTCAAATGCTTCTACACAATCATCATAAAAAATAAAAGGAACATCCTTTTGCAAGAGATTAGTGAGAGGCCTAGAAATTTTAGAGAAGTCTTTAATAAATCTCCTATAGAAACTAGCATGACCGAGGAAACTTCATATACCTTTGATATCCGTAGGACACGACATTTTTTGAATAGCATCAACTTTAGCTTTATCAACTTCAATACCTCTTTCGGAGATTTTATGCCCCAAGACAATACCTTCATTAACCATAAAGTGGCACTTCTCCCAATTCAAGACAAGATTAGTTTCTTCACATCTCTGCAAAACTCGATCAAGGTTGCTTAAGCAATCATCAAAGGAAGTTCCGTAAACGGAGAAATCATCCATGAAAACATCAACAATCTTTTCACAAAAGTCAGAGAATATAGTAGTCGTACATCTTTGAAAGGTAGCAGGAGCATTGCATAAACCAAAAGGCATACGTCTATAAGCAAAACTACCGAAAGGGCAAGTAAAAGTGGTCTTTTCTTGGTCCTCTTTTGACACAGGTATTTGAGAAAAACCAGAATAACCATCTAGAAAGCAAAAATGTGTATGTTTGGACAGTCTTTCTAGCATCTGATCAATAAAAGGTAGAGGGTAATGATCTTCCCTAGTAGCTTTGTTTAATTTGCGAAAATCAATTACCATTCTATAACCTGTAACAATTATTTGAGGGATCAATTCATTCTTATCATTAGGAACAACAGTAATACCTCCCTTCTTAGGGACACAATGAATGGGACTTACCCATCTACTATTAGCAATAGGATAAATTATACCTGCCTCCAGAAGCTTTAGTATTTCATTTCTTACCACTTCTTTCATCTTAGGATTTAACCGTTGTTGATGATCAACAACTGGTTTAGCGTCAGGCTCCATATTAATTTTGTTCTGACATAGAGTGGGACTAATGCCCTTAAGATCATCAAGAGTATATCCAATAGCGGCACGGTGCTTCTTCAGAGTTTTCAATAATTTCTTTTCTTCATGCTCTGAAAGGTTAGCAATAATAATAACAGGATATATCTTCTTTTCATCAAGATAAGTGAAGGAAATATGCCCTAGAGGCAATAATAAAGTTGTTATTTATATTTCCTTATATCATGATAAATGTTTATTATTCATGCTATAATTGTATTAACCGGAAACTTACTACATGTGTGAATACATAGACAAAACAGAGTGTCCCTAGCATGCCTCTGTTGACTAGCTCGTTAATCAAAGATGGTTAAGTTTCCTGACCATAGACGTGTTGTCATTTGATGAATGGAATCACATCATTAGAGAATGATTTGATGGACAAGACCCATCCGTTAGCTTAGCATAATGATCGTTAAGTTTTATTGCTTTTGCTTTCTTCATGACTTATACATATTCCTCTGACTATGAGATTATGCAACTCCCGAATACCGGAGGAACACCTTGTGTGCTATCAAACGTCACAACGTAACTGGTGATTATAAAGATGCTCTACAGGTGTTTCCGAAGGTGTTTGTTGGGTTGGCATAGATCGAGATTAGGATTTGTCACTCCGAGTATCAGAGAGGTATCTCTGGGCCCTCTCGGTAATGCACATCACTATAAGCCTTGCAAGCAATGTGACTAATGAGTTAGTTACGGGATGATGCATTATGGAACGAGTAAAGAGACTTGCCGGTAACGAGATTGAACTAGGTATGATGATATCGACGATCGAATCTCGGGCAAGTAACATACCGATGACAAAGGGAATAACGTATGTTGTCGTGCGGTTTGACCGATAAAGATCTTCGTAGAATATGTAGGAACCAATATGAGCATCCAGGTTCCACTGTTGGTTATTGATCGGAGATGTGTCTCGATCATGTCTACATAGTTCTCGAACCCGTAGGGTCCGCACGCTTAACGTTCGATGACGATTTGTATTATGAGTTATGTGTTTTGGTGACTGAAGATTGTTCGGAGTCCCGGATGAGATCACGAACATGACGAGGAGTCTCGAAATGGTCGAGAGGTAAAGATTGATATATTGGAAGGTTATATTCGGACACCAGAATGGTTCCGGAGTGGTTCGGGTATTTTTCGGAGTACTGAGGGGTTACCGGAACCCCCCGGGGAAGTATTGGGCCTACATGGGCCATAGGGGAGAGGGGAGGCAGCCGCCCCCCTTTCCTTCTCCTCTTCCCTCTCCCTTTCCCCCTTTCCCACTCCGAAAAAGGAAGGGGGAATCCTACTAGTACTGGGAGTCCTAGTAGGACTCCCCACACTTGGTGCGCCCCTAGGGGGTCGGCCTCCTCCTCCCCTCCTTTATATACGGGGGTAGGGGGCACCCTATAGGACAACAGTTATTCTCTTAGCCGTGCCCCTCCATAGTTTACTCCTCTGGTCATAGCGTCATAGTGCTTAGGCGAAGCCCTGCGCGGATCAAATCACCATCACCGTCACCACGCCGTCGTGCTGACGAAACTCTCCCTCGACCCTCTGCTGGATCAAGAGTTCGAGGGACGTCATCGAGCTGAATGTGTGCTAAATTCGGAGGTGTCGTACGTTCGGTACTAGATCGGTTGGACCGTGAAGACGTTCGACTACATCAACCGCGTTAACCTAACGCTTCCGCTTTCGGTCTATGAGGGTATGTGGACACACTCTCCCCCTCTCGTTGCTATGCATCTCCTAAATAGATCTTGCGTGATCGTAGGAATTTTTTTGAAATTGCATGCCACGTTCCCCAACAGTGGCATCCAAGCCAGGTCTATGCGTAGATGATATGCACGAGTAGAACACAAAGAGTTGTGGGCGATCATAGTCATGCTGCTTACCACCAACATCTTATTTTGATTCGGCGGTATTGTTGGATGAAGCGGCCTGGACCAACCTTACATGACCATGTTCATGAGACCGGTTCCACCGACAGACATGCAACTTGTTTTGCATAAAGGTGGCTGGCGGGTGTCTGTTTCTCCAACTTTAGTTGAATCGAATTTGACTACGGCCGGTCCTTGTTGAAGGTTAAAACAGCACACTTCACGAAAAATCATTGTGGTTTTGATGCGTAGGTAAGAACGGTTCTTGCTAGTAGCCCGTAGCAGCCACGTAAAACTTGCAACAACAAAGTAGAGGACGTCTAACTTGTTTTTGCAGGGCATGTTGTGATGTGATATGGTCAAGACATGATGTGATATACGTTATTGTATGAGATGATCATGTTTTGTAAAAGTTATCGGCAACTGGCAGGAGCCTTATGGTTGTCGCTTTATTGTATGAAATGCAATCGCCATGTAATTGCTTTACTTTATCACTATGCGGTAGCGATAGTTGTAGAAGCAATAGTTGGCGAGATGACAACGACGCTGCGATGGAGATCAAGGTGTCACGCCGGTGATGATGGAGATCATGATGGTGCTTTGGAGATGGAGATCAAAGGCACAAGATGATGATGGTCATATCATGTCACATATTTTGATTGCATGTGATGTTTATCTTTTATGCATCTTATTTTGCTTAGTACGGCGGTAGCATTATAAGATGATCCCTCACTAAATTTCAAGGTATAAGTGTTCTCCCTGAGTATGCACCGTTGCGACAGTTCGTCGTGCCGAGACACCACGTGATGATCGGGTGTGATAAGCTCTACGTTCACATACAACGGGTGCAAGACAGTTTTGCACGTGTAGAATACTCGGGTTAAACTTGACGAGCCTAGCATATGCAGATATGGCCTCGGAACACCGAGACCGAAAGGTCGAACGTGAATCATATAGTAGATATGATCAACATAGAGATGTTCACCATTGAAAACTACTCCATCTCACGTGATGATCGGACATGGTTTAGTTGATATGGATCACGTGATCATTTAGATGACTAGAGGGATGTCTATCTAAGTGGGAGTTCTTTAGTAATATGATTAATTGAACTTTAATTTATCATGAACTTAGTCCTGATAGTTTTTGCATATCTATGTTGTTGTAGATCAATGGCCCGTGCTACCGTTCCCTTGAATTTTAATGCGTTCCTAGAGAAAGCTAAGTTGAAAGATGATGGTAGCAACTACACGGACTGGGTCCGTAACTTGAGGATTATCCTCATTGCTGCACAGAAGAATTATGTCCTTGATGCACCGCTAGGTGAAAGGCCTGCTGCAGGAGCAGATGCTGACGTTATGAACGTCTGGCAAGCTCGATCTGATGACTACTCGATAGTTCAGTGTGCCATGCTTTACGGCTTAGAATCGGGGCTTCAAAGACGTTTTGAACATCATGGAGCATATGAGATGTTCTAGGAGTTGAAGTTAATATTTCAAGCAAATGCCCGAGTTGAGAGATATGAAGTCTCCAACAAGTTCTATAGCTGCAAAATGGAGGAGAACAGTTCTGTCAGTGAACACATACTCAGAATGTCTGGGTACCATAACCACTTGACTCAACTGGGAGTTAATCTTCCGGATGATAGTGTTATTGACAGAGTTCTTCAATCACTGCCACCAAGCTATAAAGGCTTCGTGATGAACTATAATACGCAAGGGATGGAGAAGACTATTCCCGAGCTCTTCGCAATGCTCAAAGCTGCAGAGGTAGAAATCAAAAAGGAGCATCAAGTGTTGATGGTTAACAAGACCACTAGTTTCAAGAAAAAGGGCAAAGGAAAGAAGGGGAGCTTCAAGAAGAATGGCAAGCAAGTTGTCACTCCTGGGAAGAAGCCCAAGTCTGGACCTAAGCCTGAAACTGAGTGCTTCTACTGCAAAGGGACTGGACACTGGAAGCGGAACTGCCCCAAGTATTTGGCGGATAAGAAGGATGGCAAAGTGAACAAAGGTATATTTGATATACATGTTTTTGATGTGTACCTTACTAATGCTCGTAGTAGTGCCTGGGTATTTGATACCGGTTCAGTTGCTCATATTTGTAACTCGAAACAGGGACTACGGATTAAACGAAGATTGGCTAAGGACGAGGTGACGATGCGCGTCGGGAATGGTTCCAAGGTCGATGTGATCGCCGTCGGCACGCTACCTCTACATCTACCTTCGGGATTAGTATTAGACCTAAATAATTGTTATTTGGTGCCAGCATTGAGCATGAACATTATATCTGGATCTTGTTTGATGCGAGACGGTTATTCATTTAAATCAGAGAATAATGGTTGTTCTATTTATATGAGTAATATCTTTTATGGTCATGCACCCTTGAAGAGTGGTCTATTTTTGTTGAATCTCAATCGTGGTGATACACATATTCATAATATTGATGCCAAAAGATGCAAAGTTGATAATGATAGTGCAACATATTTGTGGCACTGCCGTTTAGGTCATATTGGTGTAAAGCGCATGAAGAAACTCCATGCAGATGGACTTTTGGAATCACTTGATTATGAATCATTTGATGCTTGCGAACCATGCCTCATGGGCAAGATGACTAAAACTCCGTTCTCCGGAACAATGGAGCGAGCCACTAACTTATTGGAAATAATACATACCGATGTATGCGGTCCGATGAGTGTTGAGGCTCGCGGCGGGTATCGTTATTTTCTGACCTTCACAGATGATTTGAGCAGATATGGGTATATCTACTTAATGAAACACAAGTCTGAAACATTTGAAAAATTCAAAGAATTTCAGAGTGAAGTGGAGAATCATCGTAACAAGAAAATAAAGTTTCTATGATCTGATCGCAGAGGCGAATATTTGAGTTACGAGTTTGGCCTTCATTTAAAACAATGTGGAATAGTTTCACAACTCACGCCACCTGGAACACCACAGCGTAACGGTGTGTCCGAATGTCGTAACCGTACTTTATTAGATATGGTGCGATATATGATGTCTCTTACCGATTTACCACTATCGTTTTGGGGTTATGCATTAGAGACAGCTGCATTCACGTTAAATAGGGCACCATCTAAATCCGTTGAGACGACACCGTATGAACTGTGGTTTGGCAAGAAACCTAAGCTGTCGTTTCTTAAAGTTTGGGGTTGCGATGCTTATGTGAAAAAGCCTCAGCCTGATAAGCTCGAACCCAAATCAGAGAAGTGCGTCTTCATAGGATACCCAAAAGAAACTATTGGGTACACCTTCTATCAAAAATCCGAAGGCAAGATATTTGTTGCTAAAAATGGATCTTTTCTAGAGGAGTTTCTCTCGAAAGAAGTTAGTGGGAGGAATGTAGAACTTGATGAGGTAATAGTACCTTCTCTCAATTTGGAAAGTAGCTCATCACAGAAATCAGTTCCAGTGATGCCTACACCAATTAGTGAGGAAGCTAATGATGATGATCATGAAACTTCAGATCAAGTTTCTACAGAACCTCGTAGGTCAACCAGAGTACGTTCCACACCAGAGTGGTATGGTAATCTTGTTCTTGAGGTCATGTTACTAGACCATGACGAACCTACAAACTATGAGGAAGCGATGATGAGCCCAGATTCCGCGAAATGGCTTGAAGCCATGAAATCTGAGATGGGATCCATGTATGAGAACAAAGTATGGACTTTGGTTGACGTGCCCGATGATCGGCAAGCCATAGAGAATAAATGGATCTTCAAGAAGAAGACCGACGCTGATGGTAATGTTACTGTCTACAAAGCTCGACTTGTTGCGAAAGGTTTTCGACAAGTTCAAGGAGTTGACTACGATGAGACCTTCTCACCCGTAGCGATGCTTAAGTCTGTTCGAATCATGTTAGCGATTGCCGCATTTTATGATTATGAAATCTGGCAAATGGACGTCAAAACTGCATTCCTCAATGGATTTCTTAAAGAAGAGTTGTATATGATGCAACCTGAAGGTTTTGTCGATCCCAAAGGTGCTAACAAAGTGTGCAAGCTCCAGCGATCCATTTATGGACTGGTGCAAGCATCTCGGAGTTGGAATATACGCTTTGATAGTGTGATCAAAGCATATGGTTTTATACAGACTTTTGGAGAAGCCTGTATTTACAAGAAAGTGAGTGGGAGCTCTATAGCATTTCTAATATTATATGTGGATGACATATTGTTGATTGGAAATGATATAGAATTTCTGGATAGCATAAAAGGATACTTGAATAAGAATTTTTCAATGAAAGACCTCGGTGAAGCTGCTTATATATTGGGCATCAAGATCTATAGAGATAGATCAAGATGCTTAATTGGACTTTCACAAAGCACATACCTTGATAAAGTTTTGAAGAAGTTCAAAATGGATCAGTCAAAGAAAGGGTTCTTGCCTGTGTTACAAGGTGTGAAGTTGAGTAAGACTCAATGCCCGACCACTATAGAAGATAGAGAGAAAATGAAAGTCATTCCCTATGCCTCAGCCATAGGTTCTATCATGTATGCAATGCTGTGTACCAGACCTGATGTGTGCCTTGCTATAAGTTTAGCAGGGAGGTACCAAAGTAATCCAGGAGTGGATCACTGGACAGCGGTCAAGAACATCCTGAAATACCTGAAAAGAACTAAGGATATGTTTCTCGTTTATGGAGGTGACAAAGAGCTCGTCATAAATGGTTACGTCGATGCTAGCTTTGACACTGATTCGGATGACTCTAAGTCACAAACCGGATACGTGTTTATATTGAATGGTGGAGCTGTCAGTTGGTGCAGTTCCAAGCAAAGCGTCATGGCGGGATCTACGTGTGAAGCGGAGTACATAGCTGCTTCGAAAGCAGCAAATGAAGGAGTCTGGATGAAGGAGTTCATATCCGATCTAGGTGTAATACCTAGTGCATCGGGTCCAATGAAAATCTTTTGTGACAATACTGGAGCGATTGCCTTAGCAAAGGAATCCAGATTTCACAAGAGAACCAAACACATAAGGAGACGCTACAACTCCATCCGTGATCAAGCCAAGGAGGGAGACATAGAGATTTGCAAAATACATACGGATCTGAATGTTGCAGACCCGTTGACTAAGCCTCTTCCACGAGCAAAACATGATCAGCACCAAGACTCCATGGGTGTTAGAATCATTACTATGTAATCTAGATTATTGACTCTAGTGCAAGTGGGAGACTGAAGGAAATATGCCCTAGAGGCAATAATAAAGTTGTTATTTATATTTCCTTATATCATGATAAATGTTTATTATTCATGCTAGAATTGTATTAATCGGAAACTTAGTACATGTGTGAATACATAGACAAAACAGAGTGTCCCTAGTATGCCTCTACTTGACTAGCTCGTTAATCAAAGATGGTTAAGTTTCCTGACCATAGACATGTGTTGTCAATTGATGAACGGGATCACATCATTAGAGAATGATGTGATGGACAAGACCCATCCGTTAGCTTAGCATAATGATCGTTAAGTTTTATTGCTATTGCTTTCTTCATGACTTATACATATTCCTCTGACTATGAGATTATGCAACTCCCGAATACTGGAGGAACACCTTGTGTGCTATCAAACGTCACAACGTAACTGGGTGATTATAAAGATGCTCTACAGGTGTTTCCGAAGGTGTTTGTTGGGTTGGCATAGATCGAGATTAGGATTTGTCACTCCGAGTATTGGAGAGGTATCTCTGGGCCCTCTCGGTAATGCACATCACTATAAGCCTTGCAAGCAATGTGACTAATGAGTTAGTTACAGGATGATGCATTACGGAACGAGTAAAGAGACTTGCCGGTAACGTGATTGAACTAGGTATGATGATATCGACGATCGAATCTCGGGCAAGTAACATACCGATGACAAAGGGAATAACGTATGTTGTCGTGTGGTTTGACCGATAAAGATCTTCATAGAATATGTAGGAACCAATATGAGCATCCAAGTTCCGCTGTTGGTTATTGATCGGAGATGTGTCTCGATCATGTCTACATAGTTCTCGAACCCGTAGGGTCCGCACGCTTAACGTTCGATGACGATTTGTATTATGAGTTATGTGTTTTGGTGACCGAAGATTGTTCGGAGTCCCGGATGAGATCACGGACATGACGAGGAGTCTTGAAATGGTCGAGAGGTAAAGATTGATATATTGGAAGGTTATATTCGGATACCGGAATGGTTCCGGAGTGGTTCGGGTATTTTTCGGAGTACCGAGGGGTTACCGGAACCCCCCGGGGAAGTATTGTGCCTACATGGGCCGTAGGGGAGAGGGTGTAACACCCCCGGTGGTTAACTACAGTAATCACCCTTGATTATGCCATGTCATCATGTTTAACAGTGCATGATCATCTTTAGCATCATATTGCATTTCAACTCCTAAGTAAAAATCCAAATTTAAATAAAAGTGGAAAATAAAAGTTGCTCAAACCCAGAAACTAAAATGTTTGATAAATAATAAATATTGCAGAGACTATTCTAAAATTGAAACCAACAATTAATAAAATAATTAGGTGGCTCAAACATTATCAAAACAGTAAGGATTAATGCATTTTAATTATTATAAAAATTGTGTGAACTCAAATTGACTCCAAACTAATTTTTGGTAGTGGTAGGTAATGCCTAGTATTTATTGGAACATTTGCCATGTTTTACAAAATTCAATATGAGGCCTAACTATTGACTAAACAGAGATGTATGATTAAATAAAAGAAAAGACAAAAGAAAAACAAAACAGAAAAAGAAAAAGAGAAATCCCCTCCCGGCCCACCCCTCCCCTATATGGCCTCCCCCTGGAGACCAGCAAACCCTAATCCCCCCCACCCACCGACACCCCCCCCCCCTCGCTCCCCCCCACCCGATCCATTCTGGATCGGGCCGAGCCCCACGCTCGCCTCGCCAGCGCCGACGCCGCGTCCCCCTCGCCGACGACCGCGCCCGCCGCTCGCCCCACCCTCGCCGGACAACGCCGCCTCGCCCCCGACCCCGTCGCCGCTCGACGCCGTCGCCTCTCCGCCACCACGCCGTCGTCCCCGGCTCCTCCCCGCGCCCACTGCCGACCCCCCCCCCACGGTGAGGCCCGGCCCGGCCTCTCCCCTCTCACGCCCGCGTCGCCTCGCTCGCCGCTGCTGCCCGAACCGCCCCTGCCGCTGCCACCATCGTCCAGCGCCGCTCCGTGCTCGCCCGAGCCGCGTCTGAGCCGCGCCGCGCCTCGCCACGCCCCCGCACACGCACGCGCTGCCGCTCGTCGCCGCGCCCCTGCCGCGCCCGCACATGTGCGCGCGCGCCCGCGCCATGCGCCGCGCCCGCGCCCGCTTCTGTGGCCCTAGGCCACCGACAGGTGGGGCCCAGTGTCCAGTGACACTGACAAACGGGCCCCGCCCGAAAAACCTTTAGAGAAAAAGAAAAAAAAATAAAAAAAATAATTAATCCTGATTAATCCTGATTAAGTTAATTAGTTTAACCTAATTACACACTGACATGTGGGCCCAGTAGCCTAATTAGTTAAAAATAAACTCTGTTTAGACTAATCAGAGGCTGACATGTGGGCCCCACTGGTCAGGTTTGACCCTGGTCAGCCGACAGTTGACTGCTGATGTCAGCATTACGTCACAGTGACGTCACCCTGCTACTGTTTCGGATAATGTTGTTTTAATTAATTAAATAAATTCCAGAAATTAATAAAAACTTTAGAAAATCATATAAACTAATCCGTAACTCAGATCAAAAACTTTGTACATGAAAGTTGCTCAGAACGACGAGACGAATCCGAATACGCGGTCCGTTCGCCCGTCACACGTCCCTAGCATAGCGAACGTGCAACCGTTCCCCTCTTTTCGTCTGTCCGATAATTCCAAAGACCCCGGGAAATATCGTCAGATATTCTCCCGCTCCGTCTGATACGTGTAGTGCTGCGTTAGACTACCCCTAGCACCGTGTATCGTATTTGTCATGCTCCTGTTTGCTTAGTATTTACTGTTTCCTCCCCCTCTTCTCTCTCGATAGCCCCCGACCTCGATGTCATCCCCGAGACCGACGCAGCTCCGGAGACCGAAGCCACCGTTGACGACCTTGCCCTTGCCGCCGAGCAACCAGGCAAGCCCCCCCCCCCCTTTGATCATCCCGATATCGCCCATTCTAATTTCTCATGCTTGCATTAGAATTGCTGCTGCTACTGCTTTACCTATTCTGATGCATAGCCTGTTTATTGTAACCGGCTGTTGATAATTACCTGCATATCCTAAACTGCTTAGTATAGGCTGGGTAGAGACCTATCAGTGACCCCACTTATCCCGACTGCCCCGCTGGATTATCCGAAGACCCGATCAACGGGATTGAAGACCAGGCCCCGGCACCGCACATCACCCCCTTAGTTGTAACGACACTGCAGCGTTACTATCGAGTGCCGAGGGTGATACCTCGTGTAGCACTTCTGATGTTAACTCTGTAGAGTAGCTATTTGGTCGTGGTCATCGAGGGTGATTCCTCCTTCACCGCTTCCGATAACGACGCCGTCGTACGACACCTCAAGTGTGAACCCAGCGAGGGTTATTCCTCTGAGTTCACCTTGACGGATACATCGAGTAGGAATCCAACGAGGGTGATACCTCAGATTCCCCTGATGTTATGGACACACGGATACTTGGACTTTACACTGTTACTTGGAAACGCGGGTCGACCCTGAGGGGTACCCACGTGTGATGTGAAGACGGGTTGCCTGCATGGTGCCTGAGTGATGAATACGAGGCGCGGCCGGGCATTCTTAACCCTTGCAGCAAGTCCTCGAGACGGGGCGACGGGGTCACATCTTTCCTGAGTCTTTGCTCGTTACCGCAAGCCCTAGTCCACTAACGATTTGGATATTTGATCCGAGCAGGCCTCTGGTCTGATAGCACTAACCATCACGTGGGCATAGTATGGGCGTTCTGCATCATAGCATCAGCCGAAAGCTTTGTCAGACGTCCAGTTCAGCATTGTGGCCGGGTCGGATCGTGCCGTTGGCGCTGGTATCCACCCTGCTCGCAACGACCCGGAGTGCACAGGGCGACGGCCCAAGACCCCTGAGCGCTTAGGATGTAGACCGGCGGGGACCTCTCTGCTGAGCTGTAGGTAGGGTTGCGATGTATCGTTTGGCCGAGGCCGGGCATGACCCAGGAAAGTGTGTCCGGCCGGAGTTAATCGAGCGTGTTGGGTAAGTTGGTGTACCCCTGCAGGGAAGAAAACTTCTATCGATAGCCGGTCCTACGGTAAAGGACACTCGGAGTTGTATCCCGATCGATACAGCTAGAACATGAGATGAGACCTGGATATGAGGCTCTGGGATTGCTTCTCGCAGGGAGTCGAGAAGGGATCTCAGGACGAGGTTGATGACTGTATGGCTCTGGGATTGCTTTCTCGCAGGGAGTCGAGAAAGGATCTCTGGGTGAGGTTGAGACTTAATGATACTGCTACATTATATTGTACTGTTCTTCTCTCTTCTATTGCTGCAAGACCTCTGAAGATGCTAGTCTTCGATAGGACTAGGCCTTCTCTATATTCTGGCATTTCTGCAGCCCAGTCCACATATACAGCCTTCCTTTGAAAATGTTGCATATGTAGTGTAGATCCTTGCTTGCTGAGTACTTCTGAGTACTCACGGTTGCTTTGTTTTCCTTTCTCCCCTTATCAGTTTGTTGCGACCAGATGACGGAGCCCCTGAGACAGATGCCCCGTCGATCGACTACTACTACTACCCAGAGGATGGATACTTCTGCGAGTTGACTGACGACCAGGAGTAGGATCGGAGGGTCCCAGGCAGGAGGCCTACGCCTTTCGATCGTAGTGTTTTATTTTGCCCCGCCTTTCTAAAGGCCTTTCTGTTTCTCTTTTAATATATGTACTCAGATATCTGATGCTTCCACTGACGCTTGTACGCAAGCTTATGTATTCGAGCCCTCGAGGCCCCTGGCTTGTAATATAAGCTTGTATGACTTTATTTATGTTTTAGAGTTGTGTTGTGATATCTTCCCGTGAGTCCTTAGGCTTGATCGTGTGCATTTGGGTGTATGATTAGTGCACGATTAGGCCGGGGGCGTCACAAGTTGGTATCAGAGCCGACTGACTGTAGGAATCCCCCTTTCCAACTCCTTGGCCGAAGTTGAGTCTAGTAACCGAAAACTGTTTTACTAACTTGGCTGTGTGGCTTACGGGCCCACGTCGCCAATTGGGTGGTATTAGTATCTTTTACTCCTCGACCTTTACTCTGGGCCTCTGACCTCTCTTCTATTCGGTTTAAATTTTTTACTAACTCCAACATTAGGTTCTCGTAATCACATCCACCCGGTGTTCTGAAATATTCCCCCCTTGCTCCAAGATTGTGGACCAGGTTCTGCTTACAGGATCCTTTTATCGAGGGCACCCTGTGTTTCACTTGCAGATTCCTCGCTCCAATAGTTTTCTCCGACGTTGATGTAGCCTTTGCTAGGTCTCGTTGTGTACTTCCCTACCGCGTGCCTGCGCGCCGCCTAGATGTCTAGCCTTCCCCTTTCAGCTGTCGTATTGTCGGATTGTAATCGAGGATATGTGTGGCTTTGAATGTCTGGTGCGAATATGCTGAATTATCTATTGCACTTCCTTCTGTTGTGCGTGATACTTCATGAATCATTCCATACACATGCAATTTTTCTTGCTAAACTGCCCCTGTTGATTTGGCAGGATGGCTGACGATCCTCCACCTCCACCCTATATTGCCGCCATGATGCAGCAGTTTGAACTCAACCGTCAGCAGTTTGTGCTTAACCGTCAGTTTATGACCGGAGTATTGGCTCAATTCCCAACTAAGAATGCTCAGCAACAGAATGCTCCAATAACTCTGGCAAAATTCATGCGCCTCAACCCGTCTGTTTTTCGCAGCTCGACCAATCCTATGGATGCTGATGATTGGCTTCGTGACATCCTGTTTGAGATGGAATCAGCTAATGTCGCTCCTGACAGTTACGTTACCTTTGCGACATTCCACCTGAAGGGCCCAGCTGCTCAATGGTGGGAAAGCCACAAGGCTATGTTGCCTGCAGAGACTGTAACCACTTGGCAGGAATTTCAGTCAGCTTTTCATGCACGTTACATTCCTCAAGTTCTGATGGACCAGAAGAAGCAGGAGTTCCGTAAACTCTCACAGGGCACAATGACTGTGGATGAATATCAGAGGAAATTCCTTGAATTATCCCGCTATGCTGCGGATGACGTCGACACTGACACTCGCAAGCAGGAGAAATTCCGTGAAGGACTGCGTACGGATATAAAACTTGCACTTGTTGTCCATGATTGCACAGAATTCGCAACGCTTGTCAGCAAATCTTTCCAAGTTGAAATAGCTCTGACTGAGTACCAGGAGTCACTCAAGCGCACTCATGAAGCTGGCTCATCCTCGGGTCAGCCTGTTCAGAAGCGTCGAGTGTGGATCCCTCACAATGTTCATCACCGACCTGCTCCAACACCAAGACCGTCTTATGTCGCACCTCGTCTGCCTTCACCGCCGAGACAGCTTACGGTTCATGATGGACCGCCTGATGCTATGGCTTTTCCTCAGGATGCACCATGTCCTCCTAATGGACGTAAGAGGAATTGTCGAAACCGCCGATTCAGAAACCGAAATATCATACCGTCTGCTGTTGTACTTGGCCATGCTAATCACATCAATGCTGAAAAGGCTCAGAAGGAACCGACTATCGTGCTGGGAACACTCTCTGTGAATTCAGTGCCAGCTTCTGTTCTGTTTGATTCAGGTGCTTCACATTCCTTTGTGTCCCAGCAATTTGCACAATTGCATGGGTTAGCTATGAGCTCATTACCCATTCCTTTAGAAATCATCACTCCACGTTCCCGGTGGCAAACCAAAATGGTAAGTCACAACAATCAGATCAAAATTGAAGGGTTGATGTTCTCTGCTTCCCTTATTGCTCTTGGACCTTCCGACATAGACATCATTCTCGGTATGGACTGGTTGATCGCCCATAATGCTTTGATTGACTGTGCCGCTAAGAAAGTCCAACTTACCCATTCTTCGGGCCAGACAGTCAGATACTCAGCCCGAATAGCTCAAGATGCTGAGAGCCAGATATATGTTCTGAATGCATTGAATGCTTCACCCCTTGAAGGCATCGAGAACGTTCCAGTTGTTTGTGATTTTCAAGATGTATTTCCAGAAGAACTTCCAGGGATACCCCCTGCTAGAGCTGTTGAGTTCGTCATCGACTTGAAGCCTGGCACAACACCTATTGCGAAGCGTCCTTATAAGATGCCTCCGCATCATCTTCTCGAACTTAAGGAAGAAATCGACACGTCACTTAAGAAAGGTTTCATCCGTCCCAGTTCCTCTGCTTGGGGAGCACCTTCACTCTTCGTTAAGAAGAAGGATGGAACTAACCAATTGGTTCAGGATTATCGGCCCATTAACCAAGCTACAATCCAGAATAAATATCCGCTTCCTCGGATCAATGATTTGTATGATCAACTTGCCGATTCCTCAGTATTCTCTAAGCTTGATTTGAGATTGGGATACCATCAGATCCGTGTTCGTGAAGAGGATATTTCGAAGACTGCATTTGTTACTCGTTATGGTTCCTACGAGTACACTGTCATGTCATTTGGCTTAACAAATGCTCCAGCCACATTCTCCTGCCTGATGAATTATATTTTCATGGATTACCTCGACAAGTTTGTCGTGGTTTATCTAGATGATATTCTGGTTTATTCAAAGAATAAGGAAGAACATGCCGAACACCTCCGTCTTGTACTGGAAAGGCTCCGAGAACACCAGTTGTATGCCAAATACTCCAAATGTGAATTCTGGCTTTCTGAAGTAACCTACCTTGGTCATGTGATTTCCAAGGATGGAATTGCTGTTAACCCAGAACGAGTCCAGGCTATTCTGGACTGGACTCCTCCGAAGAATGTCAAGCAAGTCAGAAGTTTTCTCGGCCTTGCAAGCTATTGCCGTCGATTTGTCGAGAACTTTTCCAAGATTGCTAAGCCTTTGACTGATCTGCTTCACAAGGGCGTTAAGTTCGAATGGACAGAAAAATGTTAGGAAAGCTTCCAGACACTCAAAGACAAGCTGACATCTGCCCCAGTACTATCTCCTCCAGACACCCGCAAAGACTTTGTGATTTATTGTGATGCATCCCGTGAAGGATTAGGCTGTGTCCTAATGCAAGAGCGTAAAGTGATTGCTTATGGCTCTCGTCAGTTGCGCCCACATGAAGAGAATTCATCCGGTACATGAATCTAGAACTAGCTGTTTGTGATCTATGCATTGCAGTTGTGTGGGACATTACCTTCTCGGTAATCGTTGCGAGATCTACACGGATCATAAAACTCTGAAGTACTTGTTCACTCAGCCATTCTAAACCTCCGTCAGCAAAGATGGATGGAGGCCATTGCGGACAGATTTGGGTATTTCCTATACCCATGGCAAGGCTAACGTGATGGCTGATGCCTTAAGCCGCAAGTCCTATTGCGACAACCTCATGGTTAGGCGAGCTCAACCTCGTCTTTATGAAGAACTGTGCAAGCTGAATCTGCGTATTGTTCCACAGGGTTCTCTTAATAACCTTGTGATACAACCAGATCTCGAGAAAGCTGTTAAGAATGCGCAAGCTAAAGATGCTGAAATTGATCTGATGAAGAAAGACCTTCACCTTGTAAAGTACAGGGATTTCTCGCTGTCTGAAGATGGAACCTTGTATTTCAGAAACCGCATTGTCGTACCTCGCTTCGAGCTTATGACCGACAAGGTCATGAAGGAGGTACATGATACCCCGTTGTCTATTCATCCGGGTAGCACCAAGATGTATCGTGATCTTCGTCAAAGGTACTGGTGGTCTAAAATGAAGCAGGACATTGCTCGATATGTTGCTGAATGTGATGTTTGCCATCGCGTTAAAGCAGAACATCAGAAGCCTGCTGGAATTCTGCAACCACTTCCTATTCCTCTATGGAAATGGGATAAGGTTCAGATGGATTTCGTTACAGGACTCCCCAGGTCACAGAAGGGTCACGATGCTATTCTTGTCGTTGTCGACCAACTCTCTAAAGTTGCACACTTTCTGCCTGTCAAAGAGACTATCACTGCTAGTCAGTTAGCAGAGTTGTATATCTCCAGAATTGTTTCACTCCACGGTATTCCGAAGGAGATCAGTTCGGACCGTGGCGGCCTTTTCACTTCCAAATTCTGGGAAAGTTTCCAAACAGCTATGGGAACTCATATTACCTGGAGTTCAGCTTATCACCCCCAATCCCAAGGCCAAGTCGAACGAGTCAATCAAGTGCTTGAAGACATGCTTCGGGCTTGTGTTATTTCATTCGGCAAGAAGTGGGAAGAATCTCTCCCGTATGCCGAGTTCTCTTATCACAACAGCTATCAAGCCAGTTTGAAAATGGCTCCCTTTGAAGTTCTTTATGGACGTAAGTGTCGAACCCCTCTGAATTGGTCAGAAACTGGGGAACGACCGCTCGTGGGTCCGGATATTATTCAACACGCCGAAGAACAAGTTCGAATTGTTCGTGAAAATCTCAAGGCGGCTCAGGACCGCCAGAAGAGCAACTATGATCGCAAATGATGGGGTTTGACTTATCAACCTGGTGATCAGGCTTATCTGCGAGTCACCCCGATGAAAGGCACTCACCGTTTTGGAATCAAGGGCAAGCTAGCTCCACGCTATATTGGTCCTTTCCGCATTGTAGCAAGGCGTGGACAGGTGGCATATAAATTGGAGTTGCCGCCACAATTCTCTCATATCCACGACGTCTTCCATGTGTCGCAACTTCGTCAATGCTTCAAGGAATCTCCGCACCGAGCTGTGGATCACGAAATGCTCGAATTGCATGATGATCTTTCTTATAAGGAGCATTCGATCCGCATCCTCGATGAAGCTGAACGTCGAACCCGTCAGAAGGTTACCAAGTTCCTCAAAGTGCAGTGGTCAAATCATACTGAAGATGAAGCCACTTGGGAACGCGAGGATAATCTTCGTGCGGAATACCCCGAACTTTTTCCTTCTACCTCTTAATTCTCGGGACGAGAATTCTTGTTAGTAGAGGAGACTTGTAACACCCCCGGTGGTTAACTACAGTAATCACCCTTAATTATGCCATGTCATCATGTTTAACAGTGCATGATCATCATTAGCATCATATTGCCTTTCAACTCCTAAGTAAAAATCCAAATTTAAATAAAAGTGGAAAATAAAAGTTGCTCAAACCCAGAAACTAAAATGTTCGATAAATAACAAATATTGCAGAGACTATTCTAAAATTGAAACCAACAATTAATAAAATAATTAGGTGGCTCAAACATTATCAAAACAGTAAGGATTAATGCATTTTAATTATTATAAAAATTGTGTGAACTCAAATTGACTCCAAACTAATTTTTGGTAGTGGTAGGTAATGCCTAGTATTTATTGGAACATTTGTCATGTTTTACAAAATTCAATATGAGGCCTAACTATTGACTAAACAGAGATGTATGATTAAATAAAAGAAAAGACAAAAGACAAAAGAAAACAGAAAAAGAAAAAGAGAAATCCCCCCCCCGGCCCAACTGGGCCAAGGCCCAGCCGGCTGGCCCACCCCTCCCCTATATGGCCTCCCCCTGGAGACCAGCAAACCTAATCCCCCCCCACCCACCGACACCCCCCCCCGCTCGCTCCCCCCCACCCGATCCATTCTGGATCGGGCCGAGCCCACGCTCGCCTCCCAGCGCCGCGCACGCCGCTCGTCCCCCTCGCCGACGACCGCGCCCGCGCGCTCGCCTTGCCCTCGCCGACACGCCGCCCTCGCCCACCCCGCCCTCCCGCTCGCCTCCGCCTCTCCTCCGCCACCACCGCCGTCGTCCCCGGCTCCTCCCGCGCCCACTGCCCTGACCCTGCCCCCCACGGTGAGACCCGGCCCCGCCCTCTCCCCTCTCACCGCCCGCGTCCCCCGCTCGCCAGTCGCCTGTATCCGTGTCCTCACGCACAGTCGTTGCCCGACCACTCACCTTCTCCTCGCCTCCCACCATGCCAGCTACCTCCTCCCGCCTCTTCATCTCATGGGCCTTCCCTCTCTCTCGCCTTCCGTCACTCTGCTCTCCTCTCCCCTAACTCCCCCCTTCCCTCGATCCCGAGGGCTGATTCCTCCAAGGCCATTTCTCCATTCGTTTCCTCTCTTCCACTCGTCCTCTCCCCGCGTCCGTGGCCCTGGGCCACCGACAGGTGGGGCCCAGTTTCCAGTGACACTGACAAACGGGCCCCGCCCGAAAAACATTTAGAGAAAAAGAAAAAAAATTAAAAAAATTAATTAATTAATTAGTTAATTAATCCTGATTAAGTTAATTAGTTTAACCTAATTACACACTGACATGTGGGCCCAGTAGCCTAATTAGTTAATTAGTTAAAAATAAACTCTGTTTAGACTAATCAGAGGCTGACATGTGGGCCCCACTGGTCAGGTTTGACCCTGGTCAGCCGACAGTTGACTGCTGACGTCAGCATTACGTCACAGTGACGTCACCCTGCTACTGTTTCAGATAATGTTGTTTTAATTAATTAAATAAATTCCAAAAATTAATAAAAACTTTAGAAAATCATATAAAATAATCTGTAACTCAGATCGAAAAACTTTGTACATGAAAGTTGCTCAGAACGACGAGACGAATCCGACTACGCGGTCCGTTCGCCCGTCACACGTCCCTAGCATAGCGAACGTGCGACCGTTCCCCTCTTTTCGTCTGTCCGATAATTCCAAAGACCCCGGGAAATATCGTCAGATATTCTCCCGCTCCGTCTGATACGTGTAGTGCTGCGTTAGACTACCCCTAGCACCTTGTATCGTATTTGTCATGCTCCTGTTTGCTTAGTATTTACTGTTTCCTCCCCTTTTCTCTCTCGATCCTAAGCCCCCGCACCCATCACAGGGTGTCATCCCGAGCGACGCCCAGCTCCGGAGACCGAAGCCACACCACGTTGAACGACCTTGCCCTTGCCGCCGGAGCAAACCAGGCAAGCCCCCCCCCCCCCTTTGATCATCCCGTATCGCCCATTCTAATTTCTCATGCTTGCATTAGAATTGCTGCCCCACACCCCCCCCCGCCATCAACCACCTAGCCCTGGTACCCGACATCTATCGAACAGCATACGCACCTCGATTATTGTCAACGCAGCCTAGTTGATAGCCACCCATACCTGCATTATCCCATAAATAAACTGCTTACGTCATAGGCCCCCCCCCCAGCTGGGTAGCGACCTATCAGTGACCCCACTTATCCCGACTGCCCCGCTGGATTATCCGAAGACCCGATCAACGGGATTGAAGACCAGGCCCCGGCACCGCACATCACCCCCTTAGTTGTAACGACACTGCAGCGTTACTATCGAGTGCCGAGGGTGATACCTCGTGTAGCACTTCTGATGTTAACTCTGTAGAGTAGCTATTTGGTCGTGGTCATCGAGGGTGATTCCTCCTTCACCGCTTCCGATAACGACGCCGTCGTACGACACCTCAAGTGTGAACCCAGCGAGGGTGATTCCTCCGAGTTCACCTTGACGGATACATCGAGTAGGAATCCAACGAGGGTGATACCTCGGATTCCCCTGATGTTATGGACACACGGATACTTGGACTTTACACTGTTACTTGGAAAGGCGGTCGACCCTGAGGGGTACCCGCGTGTGATGTGAAGACGGGTTGCCTGCATGGTGCCCGAGTGATGAATACGAGGCGTGGCCGGGCATTCTTAACCCTTGCAGCAAGTCCTCGAGACGGGGCGATGGGGTCACATCTTTCGTGAGTCTCTGCTCGTTACCGCAAGCCCTAGTCCACTAACGATTTGGATATTTGATCCGAGCAGGCCTCTGGTCTGATAGCACTAACCATCACGTGGGCATAGTATGGGTGTTCTGCATCGTAGCATCAGCCGAAAGCTTTGTCAGACGTCCAGTTTAGCATTGTGGCCGGGTCGGATCGTGCCGTTGGCGCTGGTATCCACCCTGCTCGCAACGACCCGGAGTGCACAGGGCGACGGCCCAAGACCCCTGAGCGCTTAGGATGTAGACCGGCGGGGACCTCTCTGCTGAGCTGTAGGTAGGGTTGCGATGTATCGTTTGGCCGAGGCCGGGCATGACCCAGGAAAGTGTGTCCGGCCGGAGTTAATCGAGCGTGTTGGGTAAGTTGGTGTACCCCTGCAGGGAAGAAAACTTCTATCGATAGCCGGTCCTACGGTAAAGGACACTCGGAGTTGTATCCCGATCGATACAGCTAGAACATGAGATGAGACCTGGATATGAGGCTCTGGGATTGCTTCTCGCAGGGAGTCGAGAAGGGATCTCAGGACGAGGTTGATGACTGTATGGCTCTGGGATTGCTTTCTCGCAGGGAGTCGAGAAAGGATCTCTGGGCGAGGTTGAGACTTAATGATACTGCTACATTATATTGTACTGTTCTTCTCTCTTCTATTGCTGCAAGACCTCTGAAGATGCTAGTCTTCGATAGGACTAGGCCTTCTCTATATTCTGGCATTTCTGCAGCCCAGTCCACATATACAGCCTTCCTTTGAAAATGTTGCATATGTAGTGTAGATCCTTGCTTGCTGAGTACTTCTGAGTACTCACGGTTGCTTTGTTTTCCTTTCTCCCCTTATCAGTTTGTTGCGACCAGATGATGGAGCCCCTGAGACAGATGCCCCGTCGATCGACTACTACTACTACCCAGAGGATGGATACTTCTGCGAGTTGACTGACGACCAGGAGTAGGATCGGAGGGTCCCAGGCAGGAGGCCTACGCCTTTCGATCGTAGTGTTTTATTTTGCCCCGCCTTTCTAAAGGCCTTTCTGTTTCTCTTTTAATATATGTACTCAGATATCTAATGCTTCCGCTGACGCTTGTACGCAAGCTTATGTATTCGAGCCCTCGAGGCCCCTGGCTTGTAATATAAGCTTGTATGACTTTATTTATGTTTTAGAGTTGTGTTGTGATATCTTCCCGTGAGTCCTTAGGCTTGATCGTGTGCATTTGGGTGTATGATTAGTGCACGATTAGGCCGGGGGCGTCACAAGTTGGTATCAGAGCCGACTGACTGTAGGAATCCCCCTTTCCAACTCCTTGGCCGAAGTTGAGTCTAGTAACCGAAAACTGTTTTACTAACTTGGCTGTGTGGCTTACGGGCCCACGTCGCCAATTGGGTGGTATTAGTATCTTTTACTCCTCGACCTTTACTCTGGGCCTCTGACCTCTCTTCTATTCGGTTTAAATTTTTTACTAACTCCAACATTAGGTTCTCGTAATCACATCCACCCGGTGTTCTGAAATATTCCCCCCTTGCTCCAAGATTGTGGACCAGGTTCTGCTTACAGGATCCTTTTATCGAGGGCACCCTGTGTTTCACTTGCAGATTCCTCGCTCCAATAGTTTTCTCCGACGTTGATGTAGCCTTTGCTAGGTCTCGTTGTGTACTTCCCTATCGCGTGCCTGCGCGCCGCCTAGATGTCTAGCCTTCCCCTTTCAGCTGTTGTATTGTCGGATTGTAATCGAGGCTATGTGTGGCTTTGAATGTCTGGTGCGAATATGCTGAATTATATATTGCACTTCCTTCTGTTGTGCGTGATACTTCATGAATCATTCCATACACATGCAATTTTTCTTGCTAAACTGCCCCTGTTGATTTGGCAGGATGGCTGACGATCCTCCACCTCCACCCTATATTGCCGCCATGATGCAGCAGTTTGAACTCAACCGTCAGCAGTTTGAGCTTAACCGTCAGTTTATGACCGGAGTATTGGCTCAATTCCCAACTCAGAATGCTCAGCAACAGAATGCTCCAATAACTCTGGCAAAATTCGTGCGCCTCAACCCGTCTGTTTTTCGCAGCTCGACCAATCCTATGGATGCTGATGATTGGCTTCGTGACATCCTGTTTGAGATGGAATCAGCTAATGTCGCTCCTGACAGTTACGTTACCTTTGCGACATTCCACCTGAAGGGCCCAGCTGCTCAATGGTGGGAAAGCCACAAGCCTGCAGAGACTGTAACCACTTGGCAGGAATTTCAGTCAGCTTTTCATGCACGTTACATTCCTCAAGGTCTGATGGACCAGAAGAAGCAGGAGTTCCGTAAACTCTCACAGGGCACAATGACTGTGGATGAATATCAGAGGAAATTCCTTGAATTATCCCGCTATGCTGCGGATGACGTCGACACTGACACTCGCAAGCAGGAGAAATTCCGTGAAGGACTGCGTACGGATATAAAACTTGCACTTGTTGTCCATGATTGCACAGAATTCGCAACGCTTGTCAGCAAATCTTTCCAAGTTGAAACAGCTCTGACTGAGTACCAGGAGTCACTCAAGCGCACTCATGAAGCTGGCTCATCCTCGGGTCAGCCTGTTCAGAAGCGTCGAGTGTGGATCCCTCACAATGTTCATCACCGACCTGCTCCAACACCAAGACCGTCTTATGTCGCGCCTCGTCTGCCTTCACCGCCGAGACAGCTTACGGTTCATGATGGACCGCCTGATGCTATGGCTTTTCCTCAGGATGCACCACGTCCTCCTAATGGACGTAAGAGGAATTGTCGAAACCGCCGATTCAGAAACCGAAATATCATACCGTCTGCTGTTGTACTTGGCCATGCTAATCACATCAATGCTGAAAAGGCTCAGAAGGAACCGACTATCGTGCTGGGAACACTCTCTGTGAATTCAGTGCCAGCTTCTGTTCTGTTTGATTCAGGTGCTTCACATTCCTTTGTGTCCCAGCAATTTGCACAATTGCATGGGTTAGCTATGAGCTCATTACCCACTCCTTTAGAAATCATCACTCCACGTTCCCGGTGGCAAACCAAAATGGTAAGTCACAACAATCAGATCAAAATTGAAGGGTTGATGTTCTATGCTTCCCTTATTGCTCTTGGACCTTCCGACATAGACATCATTCTCGGTATGGACTGGTTGATCGCCCATAATGCTTTGATTGACTGTGCCGCTAAGAAAGTCCAACTTACCCATTCTTCGGGCCAGACAGCCAGATACTCAGCCCGAATAGCTCAAGATGCTGAGAGCCAGATATATGTTCTGAATGCATTGAATGCTTCACCCCTTGAAGGCATCGAGAACGTTCCAGTTGTTTGTGATTTTCAAGATGTATTTCCAGAAGAACTTCCAGGGATACCCCCTGCTAGAGCTGTTGAGTTCGTCATTGACTTGAAGCCTGGCACAACACCTATTGCGAAGCGTCCTTATAAGATGCCTCCGCATCATCTTCTCGAACTTAAGGAAGAAATCGACACGTCACTTAAGAAAGGTTTCATCCGTCCCAGTTCCTCTGCTTGGGGAGCACCTTCACTCTTCGTTAAGAAGAAGGATGGAACTAACCGATTGGTTCAGGATTATCGGCCCATTAACCAAGCTACAATCCAGAATAAATATCCGCTTCCTCGGATCAATGATTTGTATGATCAACTTGCCGGTTCCTCAGTATTCTCTAAGCTTGATTTGAGATTGGGATACCATCAGATCCGTGTTCGTGAAGAGGATATTTCGAAGACTGCATTTGTTACTCGTTATGGTTCCTACGAGTACACTGTCATGTCATTTGGCTTAACAAATGCTCCAGCCACATTCTCCCGCCTGATGAATTATATTTTCATGGATTACCTCGACAAGTTTGTCGTGGTTTATCTAGATGATATTCTGGTTTATTCAAAGAATAAGGAAGAACATGCCGAACACCTCCGTCTTGTACTGGAAAGGCTCCGAGAACACCAGTTGTATGCCAAATACTCCAAATGTGAATTCTGGCTTTCTGAAGTAACCTACCTTGGTCATGTGATTTCCAAGGATGGAATTGCTGTTAACCCAGAACGAGTCCAGGCTATTCTGGACTGGACTCCTCCGAAGAATGTCAAGCAAGTCAGAAGTTTTCTCGGCCTTGCAAGCTATTGCCGTCGATTTGTCGAGAACTTTTCCAAGATTGCTAAGCCTTTGACTGATCTGCTTCACAAGGGCGTTAAGTTCGAATGGACAGAAAAATGTTAGGAAAGCTTCCAGACACTCAAAGACAAGCTGACATCTGCCCCAGTACTATCTCCTCCAGACACCCGCAAAGACTTTGTGATTTATTGTGATGCATCCCGTGAAGGATTAGGCTGTGTCCTAATGCAAGAGCGTAAAGTGATTGCTTATGGCTCTCGTCAGTTGCGCCCACATGAAGAGAATTATCCGGTACATGATCTAGAACTAGCTGTTGTGATCTATGCATTGCAGTTGTGGCGACATTACCTTCTCGGTAATCGTTGCGAGATCTACACGGATCATAAAACTCTGAAGTACTTGTTCACTCAGCCATCTCTAAACCTCCGTCAGCAAAGATGGATGGAGGCCATTGCGGACTATGATTTGGGTATTTCCTATACCCCTGGCAAGGCTAACGTGATGGCTGATGCCTTAAGCCGCAAGTCCTATTGCGACAACCTCATGGTTAGGCGAGCTCAACCTCGTCTTTATGAAGAACTGTGCAAGCTGAATCTGCGTATTGTTCCACAGGGTTCTCTTAATAACCTTGTGATACAACCAGATCTCGAGAAAGCTGTTAAGAATGCGCAAGCTAAAGATGCTGAAATTGATCTGATGAAGAAAGACCTTCACCTTGTAAAGTACAGGGATTTCTCGCTGTCTGAAGATGGAACCTTGTATTTCAGAAACCGCATTGTCGTACCTCGCTTCGAGCTTATGACCGACAAGGTCATGAAGGAGGTACAGGATAACCCCGCCTGTTGTCTTATTCATACGGGTAGACACCAAGATGTATCGTGATCTTCGTCAAAGGTACTGGTGGTCTAAAATGAAGCAGGACATTGCTCGATATGTTGCTGAATGTGATGTTGCCATCGCGTTAAAGCAGAACATCAGAAGCCTGCTGGAATTCTGCAACCCTTCTCATTCTCTATGGAAATGGGATAGGTTCAGATGGATTTCGTTACAGGACTCCCAGGTCCAGAAGGGTCACGATGCTATTCTTGTCGTTGTCGACCAACTCTCTAAAGTTGCACAATTTCTGCCTGTCAAAGAGACTATAACTGCTAGTCAGTTAGAGAGTTGTATATCTCCAAGAATTGTTTCACTCACGGTATTCCGAAGGAGATCCAGTTCGGACCGTGGCGGCCTTTTCACTTCCAAATTCTGGGAAAGTTTCCAAACAGCTATGGGAACTCATATTACTGGAGTTCAGCTTATCACCCCCAATCCCAAGGCCAAGTCGAACGAGTCAATCAAGTGCTTGAGACATGCTTCGGCTTGTGTTATTTCATTCGGCAAGAAGTGGAAGAATCTCTCCCGTATTGCCCGAGTTCTCTAAACAACAGCTATCAAGCCAGTTTGAAAATGGCTCCCTTTGAAGTTCTTATGGACGTAAGTGTCGAACCCCTCTGAATTGGTCAGAAACGGGGAACGAGACCGCTCGTGGGTCCGGATATATTCAACACGCCGAAGAACAAGTTCGAATTGTTCGTGAAAATCTCAAGGCGGCTCAGGACCGCCAGAAGAGCAACATGATCGCAAACGATGGGGTTTGACTTATCAACCTGGTGATCAGGCTTATCTGCGAGTCACCCGATGAAAGGCACTCACCGTTTTGGAATAAGGGAAGCTAGCTCCACGTATATTGGTCCTTTCGCATTGTTGCAAGGCGTGGACAGGTGGCATATAAATTGGAGTTGCCGCCACAATTCTCTCATATCCACGACGTCTTCCATGTGTCGCAACTTCGTCAATGCTTCAAGGAATCTCCGCACCGAGTGTGGACACGAAATGCTCGAATGGCATGATGATCTTCTTATAAGGAGCATTCGATCCGCATCCTCGATGAAGTGAACGTCGAACCCGTCAGAAGGTTACCAAGTTCCTCAAAGTGCAGTGGTCAAATCATACTGAAGATGAAGCCACTTGGGAACGCGAGGATAATCTTCGTGCGGGAATACCCCGAACTTTTCCTTCTACCTCTTAATTCTCGGGACGAGAATTCTTGTTAGTAGAGGAGACTTGTAACACCCCGGTGGTTAACTACAGTAATCACCCTTAATTATGCCATGTCATCATGTTAACAGTGCATGATCATCATTAGCATCATATTTCCTTTCAACTCCTAAGTAAAAATCCAAATTTAAATAAAAGTGGAAAATAAAAGTTGCTCAAACCCAGAAACTAAAATGTTCGATAAATAACAATATTGCAGAGACTATTCTAAAATTGAAACCAACAATTATAAAATAATTAGGTGGCTCAAACATTATCAAAACAGTAAGGATTAATGCATTTTAATTATTATAAAATTGTGTGAACTCAAATTGACTCCAAACTAATTTTTGGTAGTGGTAGGTAATGCCTAGTATTTATTGGAACATTTGTCATGTTTTACCAAATTCAATATGAGGCCTAACTATTGACTAAACAGAGAGTATGATTAAATAAAAGAAAAGACAAAAGACAAAGAAAACAGAAAAGAAAAAGAGAAATCCCCCCCCGGCCCAACTGGGCCAAGGCCCAGCCGGCGGCCCACCCTCCCCTATATGGCCTCCCCTGGAGAACAGCAAACCCTAATCCCCCCCCACCCACCGACCACCCCCTCGCTCCCCCCACCCGATCAATTCTGGATCGGGCCGAGCCCCACGCTCGCCTCGCCAGCGCCGACGCCGCTCGTCCCCCTCGCCGATGACCGCGCCCGCGCGCTCGCCTTGCCCTCGCCGGACACGCCGCCTCGCCCCCGACCCCGTTGCCGCTCGACGCCGTCGCCTCTCCGCCACCACGCCGTCGTCCCCGGCTCCTCCCCGCGCCCACTGCCCTGACCCTGCCCCCCCACGGTGAGACCCGGCCCCGGCCTTTCCCCTCTCACGCCCGCGTCGCCTCGCTCGCCGCTGCTGCCCGAACCGCCCTGCGGCTGCCACCACCGTCCGCGCCTCGCCACGCCCCCGCCCGCGCACGCGATGCCGCCCGTCGCCGCGCCCCTGCCGCGCGCCGCGCCCGCGCCCGCGTCCGTGGCCCTGGGCCACCGACAGGTGGGGCCCAGTTTCCAGTGACACTGACAAACGGGCCCCGCCCGAAAAACATTTAGAGAAAAAGAAAAAAAATTAAAAAAATTAATTAATTAATTAGTTAATTAATCCTGATTAAGTTAATTAGTTTAACCTAATTACACACTGACATGTGGGCCCAGTAGCCTAATTAGTTAATTAGTTAAAAATAAACTCTGTTTAGACTAATCAGAGGCTGACATGTGGGCCCCACTGGTCAGGTTTGACCCTGGTCAGCCGACAGTTGACTGCTGACGTCAGCATTACGTCACAGTGACGTCACCCTGCTACTGTTTCAGATAATGTTGTTTTAATTAATTAAATAAATTCCAAAAATTAATAAAAACTTTAGAAAATCATATAAAATAATCTGTAACTCAGATCGAAAAACTTTGTACATGAAAGTTGCTCAGAACGACGAGACGAATCCGACTACGCGGTCCGTTCGCCCGTCACATGTCCCTAGCATAGCGAACGTGCGACCGTTCCCCTCTTTTCGTCTGTCCGATAATTCCAAAGACCCCGGGAAATATCGTCAGATATTCTCCCGCTCCGTCTGATACGTGTAGTGCTGCGTTATACTACCCCTAGCACCGTGTATCGTATTTGTCATGCTCCTGTTTGCTTAGTATTTACTGTTTCCTCCCCCTCTTCTCTCTCGATAGCCCCCGACCTCGACGTCGTCCCCGAGACCGACCCAGCTCCGGAGATCGAAGCCACCGTTGACGACCTTGCCCTTGCCGCCGAGCAACCAGGCAAGCCCCCCCCCCTTTGATCATCCCGATATCGCCCATTCTAATTTCTCATGCTTGCATTAGAATTGTTGCTGCTACTGCTTTACCTATTCTGATGCATAGCCTGTTTATTGTAACCTGCTGTTGATAATTACCTGCATATCCTAAACTGCTTAGTATAGGCTGGGTAGAGACCTATCAGTGACCCCACTTATCCCGACTGCCCCGCTGGATTATCCGAAGACCCGATCAACGGGATTGAAGACCAGGCCCCGGCACCGCACATCACCCCCTTAGTTGTAACGACACTGCAGCGTTACTATCGAGTGCCGAGGGTGATACCTCATGTAGCACTTCTGATGTTAACTCTATAGAGTAGCTATTTGGTCATGGTCATCGAGGGTGATTCCTCCTTCACCGCTTCCGATAACGACGTCGTCGTACGACACCTCAAGTGTGAACCCAGCGAGGGTGATTCCTCCGAGTTCACCTTGACGGATACATCGAGTAGGAATCCAACAAGGGTGATACCTCGTATTCCCCTGATGTTATGGACACACGGATACTTGGACTTTACACTGTTACTTGGAAAGGCGGGTCGACCCTGAGGGGTACCCGCGTGTGATGTGAAGACGGGTTGCCTGCATGGTGCCCGAGTGATGAATACGAGGCGTGGCCGGGCATTCTTAACCCTTGCAGCAAGTCCTCGAGACGGGGCGATGGGGTCACATCTTTCGTGAGTCTCTGCTCATTACCGCAAGCCCTAGTCCACTAACGATTTGGATATTTGATCCGAGCAGGCCTCTGGTCTGATAGCACTAACCATCACGTGGGCATAGTATGGGCGTTCTGCATCGTAGCATCAGCCGAAAGCTTTGTCAGACGTCCAGTTTAGCATTGTGGCCGGGTCGGATCGTGCCGTTGGCGCTGGTATCCACCCTGCTCGCAACGACCCGGAGTGCACAGGGCGACGGCCCAAGACCCCTAAGCGCTTAGGATGTAGACCGGCGGGGACCTCTCTGCTGAGCTGTAGGTAGGGTTGCGATGTATCGTTTGGCCGAGGCCGGGCATGACCCAGGAAAGTGTGTCGGGCCGGAGTTAATCGAGCGTGTTGGGTAAGTTGGTGCACCCCTGCAGGGAAGAAAACTTCTATCGATAGCCGGTCCTACGGTAAAGGACACTCGGAGTTGTATCCCGATCGATACAGCTAGAACATGAGATGAGACCTGGATATGAGGCTCTGGGATTGCTTCTCGCAGGGAGTCGAGAAGGGATCTCAGGACGAGGTTGATGACTGTATGGCTCTGGGATTGCTTTCTCGCAGGGAGTCGAGAAAGGATCTCTGGGTGAGGTTGAGACTTAATGGTACTGCTACATTATATTGTACTGTTCTTCTCTCTTCTATTGCTGCAAGACCTCTGAAGATGCTAGTCTTCGATAGGACTAGGCCTTCTCTATATTCTGGCATTTCTGCAGCCCAGTCCACATATACAGCCTTCCTTTGAAAATGTTGCATATGTAGTGTAGATCCTTGCTTGCTGAGTACTTCTGAGTACTCACGGTTGCTTTGTTTTCCTTTCTCCCCTTATCAGTTTGTTGCGACCAGATGACGGAGCCCCTAAGACAGATGCCCCGTCGATCGACTACTACTACTACCCAGAGGATGGATACTTCTGCGAGTTGACTGACGACCAGGAGTAGGATCGGAGGGTCCCAGGCAGGAGGCCTACGCCTTTCGATCGTAGTGTTTTATTTTGCCCCGCCTTTCTAAAGGCCTTTCTGTTTCTCTTTTAATATCTGTACTCGGATATCTGATGCTTCCGCTGACGCTTGTACGCAAGCTTATGTACCTCGAGGCCCCTGTCTTGTAATATAAGCTTGTATGACTTTATTTATGTTTTAGAGTTGTGTTGTGATATCTTCCCGTGAGTCCTTAGGCTTGATCGTGTGCATTTGCGTGTATGATTAGTGCACGATTAGGCCGGGGGCGTCACAGAGGGGAGGCAGCTCACAAGGGGTGGCCGCGCCCCCTCCCATGGGGAGTCCGAATTGGACTAGGGGAGGGGGCGCGCCCCCTTTCCTTCTCCTCTTCCCTCTCCCTTTCCCCCTTTCCCATTCCGGAAAAGGAAGGGGGAATCCTACTAGGACTGGGAGTCCTAGTAGGACTCCCCACACTTGGTGCGCCCATAGGGGGCCGGCCTCCTCCTCCCTCCTTTATATACGGGGGCAGGGGGGCACCCCATAGGACAACAGTTATTCTCTTAGCCGTGTGTGGTGCCCCCCTCCACAGTTTACTCCTCCGGTCATAGCGTCGTAGTGCTTAGGCGAAGCCCTGCGCGGATCAAATCACCATCACCGTCACCACGCCGTCGTGCTGACGAAACTCTCCCTCGACCCTCTGCTGGATCAAGAGTTTGAGGGACGTCATCGAGCTGAACGTGTGCTGAACTCGGAGGTGCCGTACGTTCGGTACTAGATCGGTTGGATCGTGAAGACGTTCGAGTACATCAACCGCATTAACCTAACGCTTCCGCTTTCGGTCTACGAGGGTACGTGGACACACTCTCCCCCTCTCGTTGCTATGCATCTCCTAGATAGATCTTGCGTGATCGTAGGAATTTTTTTGAAATTACATGCTACGTTCCCCAACAATAAGCATATTTCAAAGTATCAGGTAATTGTTTAAGCTCAAACACGGGACCACCCTTGGGTGGAGGAGGATCTCCAAGGATTTCAACAGGCAAATTGTGTTTCAAAATATGCATTTGGTTAAAGAATATTTCATCTAATTCCTTTCTTTCATTCATAAACATATCATTTTCATGGTCTAGCAAATATTGTTCTAAAGGATCAGTAGGAGGCACGACAATAGAAGCAAGACCAATAATTTCATCCTTACTAGGCAATTCTTTATCATGGGGTTGTCTACGAAATTTAGAGAAATTAAAATCATGAGACACATCCCCAAAACTTACAGTAACAATTTCTTTCTCACAGTCTATCTTAGCATTAACAATGTTCAAGAAAGGTCTACCAAATATAATGGGACAAAAATCATCTTGTGGGGAACCAAGAACAATAAAATCAGTAGGGTATTTTATTTTCCCACACAAGACTTCAGCATCTCTAACAATCCTAATTGGTGATATATTATCTCTATTGGCAAGCTTAATAGTAACATCAATATCTTCTATCTCAGCAGGTGCAATATCATTCATAATTTCTTGATATAAGGTAAAAGAAATTGTACTCACACTAGCACCCACATCATATAAGCCATGATAACAATGATCTCCTATTTTAATAGAAACAACAGGCATGCAAACAATAGGTCTATGTTTATCTTTAATATCGGGTTTAGCAATTTTAGCAGCTTCATCACAAAAATAAATAACATGCCCATCAATATTATCAACCAAGAGGTCTTTAACCATAGCAATACTAGGTTCAACTTTAATTTGTTCAGGGGGTGTAGGTGTTCTAGCATAGCTCTTACGAACCACAGTTGAAGGTTTAGCATGTTCCTTTATTCTAACACGGAAAGGTGGTTTCTCAATATAAGTAGTAGGAACAACAGGATCAACATTATAAGTAATAGTTTCTTCTTCAACTTTAATAGGTTCTACTACTTTTACTTCAATGGGAGGATGATATTTAAACCACTTCTCTTTAGGGAGATCAACATGAGTAGCAAATGATTCACAAAAAGAAGCTACTATCTCAGAGTCAAGTCCATATTTAGTGCTAAATTCACGAAAAGCATCGGTATCCATAAAAGATTTAACACAATCAAACTTAAGGTTTATACCTGACTCATTACCTTCGTCGAGTTCCCAATCTTCAGAGTTGCATTTAATTCTTTCCAATAAATCCCATTTGAATTCAATAGTCTTCTTCATAAAAGAATCAGTACAAGAAGTATCGAGCATGGATTGATCATTACGAGAAAGCCGAGCATAAAAAATTTGAATAATAATTTCTCTTGAGAGCTCATGATTGGGGCATGAATATAACATTGACTTAAGCCTCCCCCAAGCTTGAGCGATACTTTCTCCTTCACGAGGCCAAAAATTATAAATATAATTCCGATCATAATGAACCAGATGCATAGGATAAAACTTTTGATGAAATTACAATTTCAATTGGTTGTAGTTCCAAGATCCAATATCATCACATAGCCTATACCATGTCAATGCCTTTCCCTTCAAAGATAAAGGGAAGACCTTCTTCTTGACATCATCCTCGGGCAAACCTGCAAGCTTAAATAATCCACAAACTTCATCCACATAGATTAGATGCATATCAGGATGTAGTGTTCCATCTCCTGCATAAGGACTAGCTAGCAGTTTCTCTATCATACCCGAAGGAATTTCAAAATAAATATTTTCAGTAGGTTCAGTAGCTTGAGGAGCAACTTCTTGCTCTACCGGTCGAGGTGAAGATACCCCGAACAAGCCCCTCAAAGGGTTATTTTCCATAGTAACAAGTGACAGTAAATTTCAGCACACTACATAAATGTTTCATTACCAAATTCCACTCACCAAAGGCGCTTCACTCCCCGGCAATGGCGCCAGAAAAGAGTCTTGATGACCCACAAGTATAGGGGATCTATCGTAGTCCTTTCGATAAGTAAGAGTGTCGAACCCAACGAGGAGCAGAAGGAAATGACAAGCGGTTTTCAGCAAGGTATTCTCTGCAAGCACTGAAATTATCGGTAACAGATAGTTTTGTGATAAGATAATTTGTAACGGGTAACAAGTAACAAGTGTAGCAAAGGTGCAGCAAGGTGGCCCAATACTTTTTATAGCAAAGGGCAAGCCTGGACGAATTCTTATATCAAGCAAAGAGCTCCCGAGGACACATGGGAATTTCTGTCAAGCTAGTTTTCATCATGCTCATATGATTCACGTTCGTTACTTTGATAATTTGATATGTGGGTGGACCGGTGCTTGGGTGCTTTCCTTACTTGGACAAGCCTCCCACTTATGATTAACCCCTCTCGCAAGCATCCGCAACTACGAAAGAAGAATTAAGATAAATCTAACCATAGCATGAAACATATGGATCCAAATCAGCCCCTTACGAAGCAACGCATAAACTAGGGTTTAAGCTTCTGTCACTCTAGCAACCCATCATCTACTTATTACTTCCCAATGCCTTCCCCTAGGCCCAAACAATGGTGAAGTGTCATGTAGTCGACGTTCACATAACACCACTAGAGGAAAGACAACATACATCTCATCAAAATACCAAACGAATACCAAATTCACATGATTACTTATAACAAGACTTCTCTCATGTCCTCAGGAACAAACGTAACTACTCACAAAGCATATTCATGTTCATAATCAGAGGAGTATTAATTATCATTAAGGATCTGAAAATATAATCTTTCACCGGATAAACCAACTAGCATCAACTACAAGGAGTAATCAACACTACTAGCAACCCACAGGTACCAATCTGAGGTTTTGAGACAAAGATCGGATACAAGAGATGAACTAGGGTTTGAGAGGAGATGGTGCTAGTGAAGAGGTTGATGGAGATTGACCCCCTCTCGATGAGAGGATCGTTGGTGGTGACGGTGGCTTCGATTTCCCCCCCGGGAGGATCGTTGGTGGTGACGGAGCCCTAGATTTGTTCTGCCCAAGTTCCGCCTTGAGACGGCGGCGCTTCGTCCCGAAAGCTTCCTCTTGATTTTTTTCAGGTCAAACACACGTCATATAGCAGAAGATGGGCTCCGGGGGCCAGCCAGGTGGGCCACAAGGCAGGGGGCGCGCCCCCCACCCTTGTGGTTGCCTGGTGGGTCCCCTCTGGTATTTTCTTCGCCCAGTATTTTTTATTAATTCCAAAACAATTCTCCGTAAATTTGCAGGACTTTTGGAGTTGTGCAGAACAGGTCTCTAATATTTGCTCCTTTTCCAGCCCAGAATTCCAGCTGCCGACATTCTCCCTCTTCATGTAAACCTTGTAAAATAAGAGAGAAAAGGCATAAGTATTGTGCCATAATGTGTAATAATAGCCCATAATGCAATAAATATCAATATAAGAGCATGATGCAAAATGGACGTATCACAAGCATCAAGTTCATCAAAAAGGGATATTTCAAAAGAATCAACGGGATCATAGCAATTATCATTGCATTCATCCTTCGGTAAGTACGAATGAAAATTAAACAATGTATGAGTTGAAGAGTTACTCTCATTAGAAGGTGGGCACGGGTAGCTAATCCATTCTTCCTCCGTTTGTTCTTCGCTCTCCTCATCATGTTTTTCATCCAATGAGCTCACAATTTCATCATTTTCTTCTTCCATAGACTCCTGCAAAATATTAGTCCCTTCTTGGACAACGGAGAAGTCCTCAATATATGGTTTACCATAAGCATTGGAAGCATAGTTTTCAAAGCAATATTTAAGTATGGTAAAATTTTCAGATTCGTAAAGAGTAGTATCATACTTTTCAATCAAAGAAGCAATTTCATAAGCACCCTTAAAAGCAACAAATTCTTCAATTTGTTCAACATCATAGTAGTTATAAACACCCTTAGCATAAGAAGATATGATTCCATTATCCTTAAACTCACATTGGAAAGGAAGGTGTTTTTTAGGGTCTTTGGAACAACAAGTAAAATCATGTATTTCACATAAATTCAAAGCATAGCAATACAAACTATTAATATGATGCCATAAAAGTTTCCCTTTTTGAGATAAGCGGTGTCGCACAAAATGAGCATACTCATCTAATGATTTGCCCTCAACTAAGCTAGTTGGGGTTTCAGCACGAGCACATAGGGATCGAAGATGATCCAAGTAGAAAGCTTCAGTAGTCTGATAGATTTTGGGTGGTTCTTCAACCATTGATTTAGTAGGTACAACTTTTTTTTGGTACTTTGTGTTTCCTACCCATAACTAAAGATAGAAAACAAGAGCACAAAATAAAAGCTACTTAGTGATAAAGCAAACAAGCACACACGAGAATATTCACCCCACGCTATTGCTCCCCGGCAACGGCGCCAGAAAAAGGTCTTGATAACCCACAAGTATAGGGGATCGTTTGTAGCCTTTTTCGATAAATAAGAGTGTCGAACCCAACGAGGAGCTAAAGGCAGAACAAATATTCCCTCAAGTTCTATCGACCATCGATACAACTCTACGCACACTTGACGTTTGCTTTACCTAGAACAAGTATGAAACTATTTTGCAAGAATAAACTACGAGTACTTGCAAGAATAAAAGCACGAATAAATTGCAAGATAATAAAAGTGGATAGCTTTTGTCAAACAAGAAAGTCATTTGTCCCTAGGTGATCGATAACTAAACCGGTAATCATTCTTGCAATTTTATATGAGGGAGAGGCATGAGCTAACATACTTTCTCTACTTGGATCATATGCACTTATGATTGGAACTCTAGCAAGCATCAGCAACTACTAAAGATCATTAAGGTCGAAACCCAACCATAGCATTAGGTATCAAGTCCTCTTTACTCCCATACGCCATAACCCCCAAACTCGGGTTTATACTTCTGTCACTCACGCAACCCACCATAAGCGAATCATGAACGTATTGCAACACCCTACAGCGGGGATCCCTCCGTTTACGCGAGACGGAGGGCACCATAGGACAACACCATCATAAAATATACAATCATACCAACCAAGATCATGATTAACCCATAGGACAAAACGGATCTACTTAAACATCATAAGATAGCCATAGATCATTGGAAAATAATATATGGAGTTGAGCACCATGTTTAAGTACTGATTACAGCGGGGAGAAGAGGTGTTACACCGCTGCATAGAGGGGGAGAAAATTGGTGTTGACGGTAGCAAGATTGTTGATGTAGATCGCCGTCACGATGATTGCCCCGGCGGTGCTCCGGCGCCACCGGAAGAGAGGGGGAGAGAGCCCCCCTCCTTCTTCTTCTTCCTTGGCTTCCCCCATAGATGGGAGAAGAGTTCCCCCTCTGGCCCCTCTGAGATTGGATCTCCCTCTCTGTTCTCTTCTGTTCCACGTTTTCCCAATCTGGCCGAAAACCGTTTCTTATATTTCCGGAGATCCGTAATTCCGATTGCGCTGAGATTTTAACACGATTTTTTTCCGGATATAAGCTTCTTTGCTCCCGAAGTAGAACTCCAGCCGACGTACGAGGTGAGCACAACCCACCACCGTGCGCCTGGCCCCTGGGCGCGCCCTGGTGTATCTTGGGGGTTGTGGGCCCCCGTTTGCGTTGATTCCAAGTCCCAAAAATCACATATATTCCAAAATAATTCTTCGTAAATTTTTATCGCGTTTGAACTTCGTTTGATATAGATATTCTGCGAAACAAAAAACATGCAAAAAATAGAAACTGGCACTAGGCACTGGATCAATAGGTTAGTCCAATAAATCATATAAAATATTGGCAAAAATATGTAAAAGTTGTATAATATTGACATGAAACAATAAAAAATTATAGATACGACAGAGACGTATCAGGCAGGGAGGAGCGCCGCGAGGCAGAACATGCCTACGTTTTTTCTCTACATACCGGTTCGATTTGGACGGTGGGTTGAATATCTAAAAACACAGGGGCTTTTCTGCAAAAACGCTGACGACGTACGACCAGAAGCACTAAGCGCTTTATTATTAGGGAAAGATTAAAAAAAGATATAGATAAAAAATAATAACATCCTTTTAAATCCGAGTCATCAATCTTTATGATGTACTACCTTCGTCCTAGTTTATTAGTCCCCTTCGTAATTTGTGCTAAATTTTGATCAAAGATTTAACTGACAAAATGTTAACGCATGTCAAAAAAAATTATATCGTTGGATTCGTATTTGAACATAGTTTTCAATGATATAATTTTTTATGATATGCATGAACATTTTGTTAGTTAAATTTGTGATCAAAATTTGACACAAAATACAATGAAACCAATAAACCAGGACAGAGGTAGTAGTAGTGTTGATAGAAATTTTTTTTTTTTGAAAGGAATTGATAGAATAATTACTCCTCTAGCAGATCTATGGGGCCGAACACGTTGCTAATGGGCTAAGATGAGCACATACACACATCCGTCTTGGGGCGGGCTTGTCTGAATTGAAACGAGGTAAGCAGGCCTACCTCTAAAAAAAAAGGTATGCAGGCCTAACTGAATCTATATCTGGCCAAACGGGTCGGGCTAGTTGGGCTAGCCCGATAGAGCGCAGTCACAGCACGGCCCAGGCACGGCACATATCTGCAGTCGACATATATCTGCTCCTTTTGCTACCCCAATCTGTGTTGAGGTGTTGGTTCCTCTTAGTCGGTCGTCTAGGGTTTCCTTTGCGTGCAAGAAGGCAGAGTGGCGGCGGCGGCGGCGGCGACGAATCCAGATGGAGATGGAGTCGTTGAGTGTCGAGTCTTGTGAGCCGGGGCAAAGATCTGTGGCGGGGAAGACATCTAAGAAGGGGGGGGGCAGGGAAGGTGGTGGTGGCGGCGGCGACGGCGACGATGGGGGAGACATCTAAGCAGGCTTTGCTGGTGACGATGGGGAAGACATCTAAGCAGGCGTTGCTGGCGGCGACGGGGAAGACATCTTTGCTGGCGACGGGGAACACTGCGAGATCTGAAGTGCGGAAGGCGGGGCTGTTGCTGTCGCAGGCTGCGGGGATGCGTGGATGGGCGCATGATGTTTCATCGAGAGAGACGAGGGAGCGCCTGATTGGCCAGTCTATGGAGGCTCTGTCGAATGCAGAAATCTTGGCCTCACTGGAAGAGGAGGATGCAAGAGCGATAGCTCAGGAAGCCAAGACTGATCCAAATGCCTACCAAGTCTGTGATCAGGAGGAGGATCAGCAGGAGCTCCTCTTGATGCAGAATATGGCGGATGATGACGATGAGTATGTCAAGTGTGAAGCAGCAGCGCCTGAAGAGGCATATGATCCAGCCTTTATTCTTGAGAATGACACGATGACGCCGAGGATCCTAGCGGACGCCGCTAAGGGGGAAATCGGCCTGGCTGATGAGGTGGCTGTGGCGACTAAAAGTGGACAGCAGAAGAAGAGAGTTAATCTGTCGACTGAAGAATTTTTGGCGTTACTGGAGGAGGAGCAAGCAGGAAGAAAGATAGCCCAGGAAGCCAGCACTGGTCCAAATGCCTACCAAGCCTGTGCTCAATCAGATGATGATTGGTCTGATAAGGAGGAGCAGCAAGAGGTGATGGAGCTCCTGAAGCAGAATATGGCGGATGACTATGATGAGCGTGCCAAGTTTGAAGCAGCAGCGCCTGAAGAGGCGGCTACTGAGGATGAGATAAGGATGATGAGGATCTCTGAGGAAGCGACTGAGGTAGCTGCTGAGGAGGAGATGATGATGATGGGATTGGGGGATCTGGCCGAGGAGGACGCTGAGGAGCTGACAAAAAGTGGAGAGCAGAATAAGAGGAGGAGGAGACGCACTCAGTCCGCTCATGACATGATGGTGGAAGCGAGAGACAAGCAAGGGAAACGTCCTCAGGAAGCCTTAACTGATCCATACGCCTACGAGGCCCGTGGTCACCGCATAGATTGGGACTGGATCTTCGCCAGACACTACGGCCCCTTTGACCAGATTAGTAAGTGTCTTCCTCTGATCCTATCCTAGTTTTGCTGTCTCCTTTTACTAGCATAGTAGCATACACCAATATACATCTCCTATTACCATGTCACTAACAGCACACTTATTTGCCATGCAGCGTCCATCCCACCCTCGTGTTTCACCCACCATCGCTTCCCTAACCCCTATGCCAGGCCACAGGAAACTCTTCAGATCTTCTCGATCAAAGTTGGAAAAATAAAGAAGCCCCTAAAGTGGCCATTGCATGTTTTTGGTTCAGTAGCTGTACGGGATGTGATGGATCACAATCGCATAATGGTCTTCCATCGGGAAAGGGAGAACTGCCAAACCCTCATTAAGAAGGTTTGTATATCATCCCTGCTGCTCCATGCATACATATGTCTAAATTGGTCTGTTCTTTCAGCTAACTTTAACATGATAAGAGTAGGCATATGATTTAAAACACAAAGCAGTGCCTTCTCCTTGGGATGCATCAGTATGAATATGAGATCATGCTTAAATTGGAGTTGCTCTAACTATAGTTGCAACTAACTGCTAACTCATGTAGATGTGGGCACATAGATGCATTAGCTTGCAAAGTATGTGCTATAAATTTGATGTATGAAACAAATGCCAAACCATCGCCGAGGAGCTTCATATTCGCCGTGTATGAAATACTATATGCTCTGCTCTTCAGCTAACTTCAATTATGATCAAATATTAGCGTACAAGTCTGATTGGTCTGAAGGCTCTAGAGATAATTCTGTTATGGTTTTCGCTTTATTTACCACTTCTCTGGTATCAGGTAATTTTTTATTTAGCTTGCTTCCATCAATCTTGATGCCTCTTATGATTGAACAATCTTGATGCCTCTTATGATTGAACAACCTTGCTCACCCAACACAAATTATTGGCTCATGCCTCCTGGCTAATTTTGCTCATCTCAAGTTAATTTTACCCTTCCGCCTAGATTAACTCATTATAATGAAATGTTGGGTTACCACGAGGAGTTCTGGAATGGTAAAAGGGGTGTGAATCGAATAATCGAAGTGGATTTGAGTCACTAAATCACAGTAGAAGTTATGGCCACCCAGTCTGGACCAAAACAGCAAGAGCAGGGCCAGAGACCCCTAGTCTATAAGAGTAGGTGAGAAATGTGCATTAGGGTAAGAAAGAAGTAAAACATGGATGACATTTTTGGATTCTAAGAAAATACTGCTGGGAAAGCAGAAGTCTTAAGCCATATTACCTCAACCATTGCTCAATAGCTGGGTCTACGACCCGGTAACCTGAGACGACCGTTCTAAGATCTTAGCCTTTCAACTCAACCAGATTGTGCCTGCAGTAAGTTTCTGATTAAGTTTAGGAACAAGCCCCAGTTGAAAAGTGGATCATGTATAGGTTGACACTCATATTTGTCAAAATGCTGTGGTTTGGGTATATTTGGATATTGATGGTCCCAGTCTTATTATTATACTGAAGCATTGCTATTTATGCAACCATATATTGCTTGCAGGATCGTTTTCTTACGCTGACAGGTCCTACCCGAGGAGTTGTGGTGGATGTACATCCTACCTATATTGAGGTTGATCTGAAAGTAAAGGGCGCCACTGAATTGGAGGATATGGATTTAAGCTATTTAGTAGTCAGGTCTATGCCATGCAGCCCGTCTTATCGTGCTGTGCCTAGCAAGCTTAGCACATTGGAGTTGACATATATTCGGATGTACAACTGTGTGGAAGCCGCAATCAGTGTCAAAGTCAAAAAGCATGGGTTATGGCCTGGCTGCAGGGGATTATTCACTGCCAGCACAGCTAGTTATGAAGACATGGAGATTTTGTTGCTTGCTTTTGAAGGTGATAGGTTGCCGGTTGATGCTAGTAGAAGGATTGAACTTTCACGCCGTGTGGTCTGTGTCGAGCTTCATCAGCCTGAAGGTAAGCTAGTATTTTCGGCGAAGGCACTGCATAGTAGTGATGAGAATAATGTGAGGAGAGTTCGTAAGACTTTTACTCCCAAGAGAGCTGGTAAAAGCAAGGAGAATATTAAGATTGGTTCCTGTGAGATGGAGGTAACTGTCACATGGTCCCTACTTCCCAGTTGCAAGTATGACTATGATAAATCTTTGGAAAGAGCTTAAGGTTGCCTTCCGTGAGGTGATGGTAACTGATAAAACCTTTAGACATTAAGTGTGACTTAGATTCAGGCGTAACTGGCTTTGGTATTATGTTATGTTAGTCCAGTGGTACTGCAGTGGACGGTTGTCAAGTGCAGACCCCTGTAAACTTGTCTAAAGTGATCCTGTTTTGTACTGATGGCACTATTATGAGTATGTTTAGTAGTATTATAATTGCTGCGTGTATTGAGTAGCTTATTATATTCGTTAATGGCCATATGTGCCTTAGAACGTTATTTTGATGTGACGGCACAGCAGTCTCTTCCCCTTCAAATTTATTCGCTTCTTTATTTTATGCATTGCTAAGAAAGCGCCGAGTGAAAAAGAACTAGGGTTCCTTGTCTTTAAGCGGTGATCCACCTGTAATAGTTTCTTGTTTGCCGATTCATAACGTCAGGTTTTGTTGTGGACCCATCGATGTTGTCTGCTGGGACGGCTATGAGGTAGATGCTGATGAATTCGTTTGGGAAGGTAGAACTTCTGAGCCGCGGAAGAATGCCAGTTGGTTAGCAATAGCGAAGGTCCACATGTTTAGATGATCTAGCCCTAGTGCACTCTGATGAACATGAGGCCATGGTTGAATCATGATTGAAGAGTGATGGTTTTGCAAACCCTAGATTAATTTTATTGAATAAACCGATACTCCCTCTGTCCCATAATGTACACTAGTGCCAAAAAAACGTCTTACACGGAGGGAGTAATTTCTTATTTGATCATGCCCGACCAACCGATGGGAGAGATTCTAGAGGTGCAAGTCAAATTGCCAGCAGGGTTTATAAGTGAATTCGTACAGATTAGGGTGAAACTTAAGGTGCATATATGAGACTAGATGTGCTTTAGCAAATCCTAAAAAAATAATCAACTGCTGCATCAGAGATCATCAGACCACACAGACAACGACCCCAACGGTCTCGAGCTCTCGAGATCACTTTGCCACGCGATACTTCGAGAGGAAATCGGCAATGTTGCGATCGGAGCTGCCACCCTCGCTCATGGCCGCCTTGGCCTTCTCCCTCCACTCCGACGCCTTCCTTCCGTGCTCCTTGCTGCCCATCACCTCCTTCACGCACCTCTCCACCTCCCCCTTCCTCAAATAGAAAAAACAAAAAGTACGGATATGGCACATTAGTTGTTTTTTCAAAATCACCAATAAAGATATTGCTTGCTCAAGTAACGGTCACCAGTAAAAAAATGATTATGCGATACATGTATTCCTGTCCAAAGCATTCTTTCCAAATGAAAAACACACACACACACACATGCACACGTTGACCGAGGCAACCAAATCAACTAATGCAGGTGCTATCGATGCGCATAGATTGGGTCGATTTCCACACTAAGTGCACAGTGAAGTCTGATGGTGATAGAGCATACGGTTAGTCACCATCTTTTGATGAGAACATCACAGTGAAGTCAGTACCTCCTGCAATAGATATGATGGGTAATTAGAGGCTCGACCGTACACTCTATGACCATTACTGACTAACTGTATGCGATGTCCTCATAAATATGTAGGCAAAAAGAAGAGGCTCTATCATTGGAAGTGGAGCATTTGGTCCCGAACTCATATGCTCGCTGATGAACAATAAAATAAAAAATAATTTGGTAAAACAAAACAAAAAAGTTCTGAATTGTTTTGTGGTAAACTTCAACAAATGTTTTGTGTGTTTGCAAATATTTATCATGATAGGACATTTGTGGAAGTCGTGGAAAAAAAATCAATGCTCTAAAAGTGCTATTTTATAAAGCATTTTGGAGTACTGATTGTTTTTTTCCTAAAGTGCCAATTTTGCAGCTCATCATTGTGCAAAGGAAGCTCTGAACTTGGCGTCTGCGAACGCTGTTTTTGATGTAATCCCTGCTTTCTTGATTGCCCAAATGCAACCAGAAGTTGTATCGCCGAATGCTTAATTTTTATTTTTATTTTTTTTGAGGGGTAAAGACCTGCTTTATTCATCAAAATCCACATGAAGTGGGATACAAACTTGGTCGTGGGGAACGCCAAACTAGACATGGCGACCCGGACCTCTAGAGAGCGCAAACTTAGCTAAGCGATGTGCTTCATAATTAACAACACGGCTTTCAAAAGAAAAGTTACAAGAGAAGGTAGAGGCTTTGATATTGATCTCGCTAATGACTGCACCATAAGCACCTCGTGCCCGTCTGTTGATGTCTAGCACGACCTGCTGGCAGTCCGAGGCCACGATGAACTGGTGAATGCCCAAATCCTCCGCAAGGGAAAGGGCTTCCCGACATGCTATCGCTTCCAATGTAGGGGGGGGGGGGGGTCCATACACCTCCTTCAACTACAAGGGCCGAGCTTCCCATGTAATTTCCCCCTTCATCTCTACATACAGCCACCGCAGAACCTCCTCTTCTTACACGCACACCCGCATCAACATGGATCTTATAATAACCCGGAGGTGGCTTCTTCGGTCTTGCATGGCCTAGCAGGGGTGCCGAGGCGTTCCTGTTCTGATTCTGCTCTGTGTTGTTTATGATCGCAAGGTCTTGTAAGTACCTCTCGATGAAGCAGTGGGTCGATTGAGGGCTCTGGAAAACTGCTTCATGGATGGCTTTCCTCCGGGCGTGCCAAATGGACCAAAGTGTGACTGCCATGATGATAATTGATCATGTGATAACAACCCCATCACTGTAAACAACTAGTTTTTTGCTTTTGGTTCGGTATTTGATGTGATTTTATGTGTGATCTCCTCGTCCGCTAGCGCCCATACACTTCTCGAAGATGTACATTCCAAGAGAGAGTGCCGCCACGAATCCGGGACTCCGCATAATCCACATGTGCTTGAATCAGCCATATGACGATGTGCTCGTACGTCGTTCGTTGGTAGTGAGTGTTTTGAGAGTCTCCAAAGGAACATACGGATCTTACCAGGAACTGCTGTTTTCCAAAGAGATTTCCACGCCCCCTCTTCTGCTCTTGCGTTTGATGGACCAGCTTCTCCTTCTAGCCACGCCTCTCTTCTTTGTCTAGTAGCAACAAGCATTTTATACGCTGATTTTACTGTGAAAGAGCCATGTTTTTCATAATGCCAGGACCAAAAATCCGGTAAGTTGCGTGTGCAGAGTGGGATGCCAAGTATGATCTCTGCATCCATATGCAGAAAAGTCGCCTGAACAAGTGCTCTGTCCCATGACGCCGTGGCGCTAACAATCAGCTCAGAGACCATAGTCGGTGGATTCTGCACGCGGCAGCCAAAAGGCCGAAAGAACTCCTCCCTTGGCAGCCAGTTCTGTGCCCAGATATGCGTGGATGCACCGTTGCCAATCCGTTTTATAAGACCTTGCTTTAAGGTATCCCTTCCCTCTACCATAGCTCGCCAAACTTGGCTCGGATGCCCCCCTAACTCCGCTTGAAGGATGTCAGAGTTGGGGTAGTAGATACTCTTGAGAACTCGAGCACATAACGTATCACGGTATTGGAGCAAACACCATGCTTGCCTAGCCAGCATGGCTAGGTTGAAAAGTTCAAAATCCTTGAAACCTAGACCCCCCATGCCCTTGGGTTGAATCATGGTCTTCCAAGATACCCAATGAGGCTTACGTTTGCCCTCCTTACTTCCCCACCAGAACTTTCTGATTAGCATGTTTAGATGTTCACAGAGCCCCCTTGGAAGCTTAAAACATGACATTGAAAACACCGGGACCGCTTGTGCCACAGATTTAACAAGAACCTCCTTTCCTGCCGTGGACATTGTGCGCTCTATCCATCCCTGCACCTTGCTCCAGAGCCGATCTTTTAGGTACTTAAAAGCACCATTCTTCGAACTGCCAATATCAGACGGCATTCCCAAATACTTCTCGTTAAGAGTTTCGTTGGGTACATTTAGGGTATCTTTTATCTCCTGTCTGGCCGAGTCTGGCACTCCCTTACTGAAATAAATAGATGATTTGGCATAGTTAATGCGTTGTCCAGTTGCCTGACAGTAAATATTCAGAACATGGTACACCTCATTAGCCTCCACACTATTTGCCTTGAAAAACAGCAGGCTGTCATCTGCGAATAGGAGATGGTTCACCGAGGGCGCCGTAGGTGCCACCTGTAGACCATTCAGGTTGGATGACTCACCTTTTGATTTTAGGAGGCACGAAAGGCCCTCTGCTGCTATCAAGAACAAGTATGGAGATATTGGATCCCCTTGTCTGATTCCTCTTGAAGGTTCAAATTGTTGTAGCTTCTTGCCGTTAAACAACACTGAGAATTTGACCGTGGTTACGAGACTCATCACTATGTCAACCCACCGGTCATTAAAACCCAACTTTAACATAATTGCCCTTAGATAAGACCACTCCACCCTGTCATACGCTTTCATCATGTCAAGCTTGAGAGCACAGGATTGGTTTTTCTTAGCCTTGTTACGTTTCATAAAATGCAAACACTCGTAAGCTGTGATGATATTGTCTGTGATCATTCTCCCTGGCACAAAAGCAGACTGGCGTTGACTGGCCCATTTGAAATTCATCGGATACAAGGAAAAATCCTAAAAACATCTAAAACAAGCCAGGAAACCGTGGTGTCTTTTTCTGCAGGGAAGAAACGTGGATATGTTTTTACAGCGTTCTAGGATCCGGGAGCATACAGACATAATTCGAAGCTGCTGTCGAGTTGATCGAAATCGGCTCAAAAACCTCGGCCAGATAAATTAACGAGCTCACCACCATTTGTTTGGTTTAAACTATTTTTGCAGCTAGCCAACAATCGGCCGTTGCCATCTGCTAAAAAAACAAATCAACTGTTGCATCAGAGATCATCAGACCACACAACCACGAACCCCGATAGTCTCGAGTTCTCAAGGTCATTTTTTTTTCTTCTGAAAAAGTGCTCGAGGTCAAACCTGGGTAGTTGGTGATTTGGTCCGTCACTGTTCTTGTGTCGGTGTCCCTTGCTGGATGTTGGTTCGGTTGGGCAGTAGCCTTGATGACTTTTTGGTGATATTATTTTTCAAAAAGAGGGAAACGTCCTCGGCCTTTACATCAAGTGATGCATACAACTTTTTATTGATCTTATTTTTCATGGTTCTCATCTCCGCAGCTTGCGATTTTTGCAAGAGGAGGTAGACCTTCGATGCCACCTCAGATGAAGCCCCACCAAAGCAGGATTCCGGGGAGTAGTGGAAGGACCTAAATATAGTTCTGGATGATTAATGGATACGGTGGCCTTCTCAGAAACAAAAAAGAAACGCAAAAAGTTGTGCGACTCGTTGATTAGCCAATTTGAAATTCCTTCATTTTAAGCGAAAAAAAACTGAAAACATCTACGTAAAAGAAAGAGAACCAGAAAATCGTGGTGTCTTTTTGTACAGGGAAGAAACGTGGAGATATTTTTACAGTCTAGGATCCGGGAGCATACAGACATACTTCAACGCTGCTGTCGAGTTGATCGAAATCAGGAAAAACCAGGGCCAGATAAAATCAATGAGGGCAACATTCATTTGGTTTCAGTTATTTTTGGGGCTAGCCAACAATCGGCCGTTGCCATCTATACTAAATAAAATAAAATCAACTGTTACATCAGAGATCATCAGACCACACAGACAAAGACCCCAGCGGCCCCGAGCTCTCGAGTCTCGACATCATTTTGCGACGCGATATTTCGAGAGGAAATCGGCGATGTTGCGGTCGGAGGTGCCGCCCTCGCTCACGGCGGCCTTGGCCTTCTCCCTCCACTCCGACGCCCTCCTCCTGTACTCCTTGCCGTCCATCACCTCCTTCACGCACCTCTCCACCTCCCGCTTCCTCACCAGCCCGCCGGCGTCCGGCCGCGCGCGCACGCCGACGCGCCACACGTCCTCGATGTACTTGGCGTTGGTCGGCTGGTCCGACCACTGCGGCACGGCCACCATCGGCACGCCGGCGCTCAGCGCCTCCACGGTGGAGTTCCAGCCGCAGTGCGTCACGAAGCACCCCACAGCGCCGTGCGCCAGCACCTCCAGCTGCGGGCACCACGGCACGATCAGGTCCGCCCGCGCCGCCGCCCTCGCCGCGAAGCTCTCGGGCAGCTTGGCCGTCTCCGTGGCGCGGACCACCCACAGGAATGGGCTGCCGGCGTTGCGGAGGCCGTCAGCCACCTCGGCCATCTGGTCCGGCCCCGGCGCCACGATGCTGCCGAAGGAGGCGTACACGACGGAGCGCGGCGGGCGCGCGTCCAGCCACGCCTTGGTCACGGCCGTCATCGGGGTGTGCAGGTGGAAGCAGTAGGACGCGTCGTCGGGCAGGCGGTTGTTCAGGTACGCCGACGGCACCGTCGGCCCGATCGTCCTGGCCCCCAGCGTCGACGCCAGGTACTCCGCTTCCTGCACATACGTAAGCACACGGACGTAGCCGGTGTCGTCAGTGCAAATGCTCGGAATCGATTAATGGCAGTAAACGTCAATTGATTGCACGTTGCGAGCGACGTGCTTGCACGTATGCTGCATTGCTGCATGCGACGCGCGCCCTGGCATTGAAGATTGAACGCACGTACGCTCTGCTTGAGATACACGCGGCATATGATGCCAAGGGCGGAATCGCGTGGCGCTCACCTGAGGCTCCAGGTCGAAGAAGGAGTTGACGAACACGTGGTCCACGGCGTCGAGCCCGGCGAACTGGTTCATCAGCATGTCGCGGAGGGACGGGTGGTGCACGTCGCTGTCGGTCAGGAACGTCGGCACGTCGGCGGCGCCTAGCTGGGACGACAGTCCAGGGAGCTCGAGTGGGGAGTCCCCTTCGCGCACCGGCACCGGCACGCGCCCGGCCCGCGCGTGCGTGTACACGATGTCCACGGCGCACGTCTGGGTGAGCACCGCCGCGCACGCCGCCCCGTGCCGCCGCGCCAGGGGCGCCACCCACGGCATGAACGTGTCGTACACCACCACGCGCACTGGGCGGCCACTCGCCGCCTCGGACCGGAGGAGCTCGTCCAGCGCCTCGGACCCGGCCGCCTCCAGCTGCTCGAAGTAGGGGCCCTTGTGCCCGCCCAGCTCAGCGGGCCCGCCGGCGTCGCAGCCGTCGGAGAAGACGGCGACGTGCACCGAGCCCGGGGACGGCTTCGTGGAGCCGACGACGAACCGGGTGGCCGCGACGGTGCACCGGACACCGCCATGGCCGGCGAGCCGCTTGCCGAACTGGAGGATCGGGTTGAGGTGGCCCTGGGCCGGGTACGGTACGAGGAGGATGTGTGTGGTTTCGTCGGCGTGCACCATGGCTACGGGCGTGTTGTTAACCAGCGAGCTTTAGGGAGAACGTTTCTTGGTTTATGAGGGAGTTTGTGTGGGAGGACGTGATGGACGCTGGGTATATATGGAGGATGGAGAAGAGCTCCACTCTAACTCTAAGAAAAACCGTAGAACGGCACACAAACCACAGCTTACAGCCTACAGGTCACAAGTACGTCCAAATTAGAAAGTACTACTACCTCCAATCTATATTACTTGTCCCTTATATAGATCTATTTAGCACTGAAATACGTCTAAATACATCCGAGCGACAAATGATATGAATCGAAGGGAGATGAGGTGTAATTCCTTGCCAATCAACCTACACAGCTGTGTTTCCAAAAGAAAACTTGTACACTAGCCGAGAGCGTATGTGCAGTTGCGACGTCTCTTCATTCTTAGAGACGATTGTTACTTTCCTAAACAAGGAGGTTTTACTGATTTAGACTCCGCCTTCGTCTTTTTCCTCGGTTTTAACCAGAAAACGACAAATGCAATTTTGTGGGCAAAAATGCTTCTCACAAGCCTTCTCTACCCGTTGCCATTGCACCAAAATGTTTGGGCTCCATCCGCTTGTATCCTTGCTTCACAATAGTGCCTCTTGCTTCTTCTTTTTATCGTCTCTGGATTGCTAGCTTATCTTCATCTTCTTCTTTTTTTGCGAGAAGAGGTGGCAACAACATTGTGATGGGCAAGGAGATGTGGTAGCGGTAGGAGAAGATGGTGCGAAAGAGGGTTTGTGAGAGAACATCGAAAACCATTGAGCAGCGGGTTGGTAACATGGGGGCTCTGGGGGCGATAAAACCCTAAGGACGCAGAGAAGTAAGCTGGGGCTAGGGTTAAACTTGGATAGCCGGCATTGAAAAAGATGGTGTGGATGGCTGGATCGTGTGACCTTGATCACACGATCCACAAAATATATTGAATGGCCTTTATTTTTTTTCGTCGAAAAAAGTTTATGGACCTTCATATTTGTACATTCTTATATTGTACTCCCCCCATTCTTAAATATAAGTCTTTTAAGAGATTTCACTATGGACTACATACGGAGTAAAATGAGTGAATCTACACTCTAAAATACGTCTATATACATCTGTATGTAGTTTGTAATAAAATCTATAAAAAGACTTATATTTAGGAACGGAGGGAGTATATAGGTTACTCGGTGGCGGGGCTTGGAAACAATCTCAGTTAGATCTAAGATGAACTTGAGATCCGAGTCACTCCTAGATGGTCATCTAATGACTTTCTTTTTTCAAAAAATAAATAAATAGTGGAATTAATCAATATTGTAGACTTTCGGTTATTAGGATGAAATGGTATTCTGCTATGGATCCGGTCCTCACCTTGGGTTGCTTATGTACCCTTGCACAATGTATTGATTGTTCTGATAGAAATTGCAGTTCATTTCATAATCACAAATACCATGTTTTTTCCCAATAAGTTGAAATAGTTTATCACATTTTTTTTTTGCGAAGTAAACTAGTTTATCACTGTCCACACTAGAGTAATGCATGTAGCCAAATTATTACTGCAACCCTATGTACTCTCTCCATTTCACAATACACCATATTTAAGTTTTATCGTAAGTCAAACTTTGTAAAGTTTGACCAAGTATTTTTGGACACATAGGTTTGACAAAGTAGGAAGGAACTACTAATATGCAATGTATCTTGAAATGGAGGGAATACTTTTCACTGATATCCTTTTCGCAAAAAACAGCACATGTAATAGTATTTTTGGCAGTTCATTTTTATAATCAAAATTGTAAGAGCCCATGCATGTTGTATGATAAATACGTTTTCACGTGCATCGTCATGCGTGCTGATCCCGAGACACTACATTGACCAAGCTTTTTTAGACAATGGTTGAATCATGCTCCAAGATGCGCAGAAGAACCAACTACATTGACTATTTTTTGTTCTGCCGGAACGACATTGACTGTTGACGAGAATGAATGGATGACTCGATCTTCGCAGGGGAGCATAAAACTAGAATGTACTCTCTTCGTCCTACAATATAAGCCATCCCCATAAGCGAAAAGATCGTTTTTTAAACCGACGGACGGAGAAAAATTAAAACTCTCCATGGAGCCTTTGGTCGCTACTCCGGTACGTGACAGCCGCGACGTGACCAGTCGACGAGGCACGAGGACACAACAGGGTCTGCATGTGGTGTCGTACGTACCTGAAGGCGGACAGTAATTAATTCACACGCTGCATGCAAGCATGAGATGGTAGATCTTTTTATTGCTTGAGAGACGCGACCCCCGGGTCGTCCCCGGGGCGGCTCGGGGAACCCTAGGTGCGCCGCCGCCGTCGCCCTCTATAGCACGCCCCCCTCCCGCCGCCGCCGGATGAGTCTGCCGGGCGAAGCCCGCGCCGGAGGACGGTGGCGGCGGGGATCTCCGCGCGCGCGGTGGCCTCGGTTGCCGGCGTGAGCCCGTGGTGGTGGGAGACTCGTCCTCGGCGTCTTGGGCCGGCGTGGCGGCTGCCCGGTGCGGCGTCCTCGTCCTCTCGCAGGTGATGGGCTGCCGGCTGCTCGTGGCTGCCTCGACGCGACGGCGTCCCGAGGTTTCAGATCTGGCCGTGGCGGGCTCGGCCGATCTGGCCCGTTAGCTTCGGCCGGCGGTGAGGTTGGTGGTCGTGCGTGGTGATGGCGCCGCCGCCGCGCAGGAGGTGCTTGGGCCAGTGGGTTCGCATGCTGGCGGCGCTGGGGTTCCCCCATCCTCGTCCGGCAGCGTGAGGGTGAGGAGGTAGGGTTGCTCCGGGCGAAAGCCGACGGCGCGGCGTCTGCGGATGTCGCTCTCCTCCTGGGGGCCGTTGTGGAGCTCTTCGACCTCCTCCGCTCTCGGGTCACTTTCTTCGGGTGAAAGCCTAGGACCTGCGGTGCAGGACCAGACGATGGCGCGACGTTGCTTTCCCTCCTGAGGGCGTCGTCTTGAAGATCGTGATTCCCTGCGTGCTTTCCTGGGGCTGGACTAGCACGACATCGCGGCAGGTGGCCGGCGATGCGCCCAGAGGTGGAGCGGTGTTTCCTCCTCCGCATCGAAGACGGCGGATCTCGGCGGCGTGGCGCAGTGGAGACTTGGCGCCCGATGCGTGTAGATGGACTCGCGCAGGAGGAGGTAGCTGTCTGGCGTCATGGTGGCGTCGATGGCGGAGTGGCCAGACAAGGTAGAAGGCTCAATATCTGCTATGAAGACGGACCTGTGGAAGATGGCGGCGACGACACATGTGAGTGCGTCAGACCGGTTTGTGCCCCAGACCCGGTATGTGGCTCGGCTGGGGCTTCCGGCTTTTGATGATAGGTTTAGGTGAGTGGTCTGGGTATTTGGCCCAGCTAGCACCCCTTCATCATATGGATATGAGTAGTTGCATATGTTGCCAAGATGGCGGTTTCAGACATATTGTTGTAATACTTTGTAAGGTCCTCGAGAATAATTAATAAAGTGGCCGTATGCATCTCCCAGATACAGAGGCCGGGGGTCATCCTCCTTTAAAAAAAAAAATATATGCAAGCATGAGATTAACGACGTCGACATGTCGGAACGCCCATGCCGATGTCTCAATGATGAGGCCAAGCATGCCATGCCCCATGTCAATTATGTGATGCGCGTGTAGCAGAAGAAGAATGCATGTGTAATTAACCTCAATGGACAAGAAGGTCGATCGATGAACGATCTTGTAGTGTCATCCTCACGCACGTGGATTCAGCCGGTGGCATCCGTCCAGTTGCTACAGGAACGTTCCTGGTACTACAGGATCGTAACCCAAGTTAGCATGTGCTAAAAAGTTGAGAGGGTTACGGCAAAAACTGGACGCACTTCGTGTACAAAATGGACAATCTCTTTCGAAGTATCAGGGTTTCGGACAAAAACTCATCTGTTACAAAGGGATTTCATTTTTTTGAACTTATTTGAACTCCAGACTTTTTGTGTGCTCAAAATGAACCATTCAAAGTCATATCATCAATTTTCAACCCTTTCTGACTTCATTTGTCTTCACTTTTTCTTCGCTTGTGTCATTTGCTTATTGCGCCGTAACCATGGATATTCTTCATCGTTTAACAGGGTGCTTGGGTCAGCCTTGACTTTGAAGGGAGGAATTTCATGAAACTTTTCATATTCTTCACACATGTCTGTCTTACCCTTCACTCCCACGATGTCTCTTTTCCCTGAAAGAACTATGTGGCGCTTTGGCTCATCGTATGATGTATTCGCTTCCTTATCTTTTCTTTTTCTCGGTTTGGTAGACATGTCTTTCACATAGAAAACCTGCGCCACATCATTGGCTAGGACGAATGGTTCGTCTGTGTACCCAAGATTGTTTAGATCCACTGTTGTCATTCCGTAATGTGGCTCTACCTGTACCCTGCCTCCTGACAGATTGACCCATTTGCACTTAAACAAAGGGACCTTAAAATCATGTCCGTAGTCAAGTTCCCATATGTCCACTATGTAACCATAATATGTGTCCTTTCCCCTCTTGGTTGCTGCATCAAAGCGGACACCGCTGTTTTGGTTGGTGCTCTTTTGATCTTGGGCGATCGTGTAAAATGTATTCCCATTTATCTCGTATCCTTTGTAAGTCAATACAGTCGAAGATGGTCCCCTGGACAACGAGTACAGCTCATCAGAAACAGTGTTATCACCTCTGAGACGTGTTTCCAACCAACTGCCGAAAGTCCTGATGTGTTCACATGTAATTCAGTCGTCACACTGCTCCGGGTGTTTGGAGCGCAGAATGTTCTTGTGTTCATCGACATACGGGGCCACCAAGGTAGAGTTCTGTAGAACTGTGTAGTGTGCTTGAGACCAAGAATGCCCGTCCCTGCATATTATTGAGTCCCCTCCTAGCGTGCCTTTTCCAGTCAGTCTCCCCACATACCGCGATTGAGGGAGACTAATCTTCTTAAGGTCAGGAATGAAGTCAACACAAAACCCAATGACATCCTCTGTTTGATGGCCCATGGAGATGCTTCCTTCTGGCCTAGCGCGGTTACGAACATATTTCTTTAGGACTCCCATGAACCTCTCAAAGGGGAACATATTGTGTAGAAATACGGGGCCAGAACGACAATCTCGTCGACTAGATGAACTAGGACGTGCGTCATGATATTGAAGAAGGATGGTGGGAACACCAGCTCGAAACTGACAAGACATTGCGCCACATCACTCCTTAGCCTTGGTATGATTTCTGGATCGATCACCTTCTGACAGATTGCATTGAGGAATGCACATAGCTTCACAATGGCTAATCGAACGTTTTCCGGTAGAAGCCCCCTCAATGCAACCGGAAGCAGTTTCGTCATAATCACGTGGCAGTCATGAGACTTTAGGTTCTGGAACTTTTTCTCTGGGATATTTGTTATTCCCTTTATATTCGACGAGAAGCCAGACGGGACCTTCATACTGAGTAGGCATTCAAAGAAGATTTCCTTCTCTTCTTTGGTAAGAGCGTAGCTGACAGGACCTTCATACTGCTTTGGAGGCATGCCGTCTTTTTCGTGCCAATGTTGCAGGTCCTCCCGTGCCTCCGGTGTATCTTTTGTCTTTCCATACACGCCCAAGAAGCCTAGCAGGTTCATGCAAAGGTTCTTTGTCACGTGCATCACGTCGATTGAAGAGCGGACCTCTAGGTCTTTCCAGTAGGATAGGTCCCAAAATATAGATTTCTTCTTCCACATGGGAGCGCGTCCCTCAGCGTCATTCGGAACAAATAGTCCGCCGGGACCCTTTCCAAAGATTACGTGTAAATCATTGACCATAGCTAGTACGTGATCACCGGTACGCATGGCGGGCTTCTTCCGGTGATCTGCCTCGCCTTTGAAATGCTTGCCTTTCTTTCGACATTGATGGTTGGTCGGAAGAAATCAACGATGCCCCAAGTACACATTCTTCCTGCATTTGTCCAGATATATACTTTCGGTGTTAGCTAAACAGTGTGTGCATGCGTGGTATCCCTTGTTTGTTTGTCCTAAAAGGTTACTGAGAGCAGGCCAATCATTGATGGTTACAAACAGCAACGCATGCAGGTCAAATTCCTCCTGTCTGTGCTCATCCCACACACGTACACTGTTTCCATTCCACAGCTGTAAAAGTTCTTCAACTAATGGCCTTAGGTACACATCAATGTCGTTGCCGGGTTGCTTAGGGCCTTGGATGAGTACTGGCATCATAATGAACTTCCGCTTCATGCACAATCAAGGAGGAAGGTTATAGATACATAGAGTCACGGGCCAGGTGCTGTGATTGCTGCTCTGCTCCCCGAAAGGATTAATGCCATCCGCGCTTAAACCAAACCATACGTTCCTTGCGTCACCTGCAAACTCCTCCCGGTACTTTCTCTCGATTTTTCTCCACTGCGACATGTCAGCGGGTGCTCTCAACTTCCCGTCTTTCTTACGGTCCTCTCTGTGCCATCGTATCAACTTGGCATGATCTTTGTTTCTGAACAGACATTTCAACCGTGGTATTATAGGAGCATACCACATCACCTTCGCAGGAACCCTCTTCCTGGGGGGGGCTCGCCGTCAACATCACCAGGGTCATCTCGTCTGATCTTATACCGCAATGCACCGCATACCGGGCATGCGTTCAAATCCTTGTACGCACCGCGGTACAGGATGCAGTCATTAGGGCATGCATGTATTTTCTGCACCTCCAATCCTAGAGGGCATACGACCTTCTTTGCTGCGTACGTACTGTCGGGCAATTCGTTATCCTTTGGAAGCTTCTTCTTCAATATTTTCAGTAGCTTCTCAAATCCTTTGTCAGGCACAGCATTCTCTGCCTTCCACTGCAGCAATTCCAGTACGGTACCGAGCTTTGTGTTGCCATCTTCGCAATTGGGGTACAACCCTTTTTGGTGATCCTCTAACATGCGATCGAATTTCAGCTTCTCCTTTTCACTTTCGCACTGTCTCCTTGCATCAACAATGACCCGGCGGAGATCATCATCGGGCACATCGTCTGGTTCCTCTTGATCTTCAGCTTCCCCCGTTGCAGCATCACCGTATTCAGGGGGCACATAGTTGTCATCGTCCTCTTCTTCTTCGCTGTCTTCCATCATAACCCCTATTTCTCCGTGCCTGGTCCAAACATTATAGTGTGGCATGAAACCTTTCTCAAGCAGGTGGGTGTGAAGGATTTTCCGGTCAGAGTAAGACTTCGTATTCCCACATATAGGGCATGGACAACACATAAAACCATTCTGCTTGTTTGCCTCAGCCACTTCGAGAAAATTATGCACGCCCTTAATGTACTCGGAGGTGCGTCTGTCACCATACATCCATTGCCGGTTCATCTGCGTGCATTATATATAATTAAGTGTGTAAAAAACCGGCGATGAGAATTTTTTTCTTTTAGAAAGAAGATAAGAACAAGAGGCTCACCACGGTTATGCCGGCGATGAGATCGGCGCGGGCGATCGACGGCGGTGAAGACGGGGACGGGACGTGACGGACCGTTAAACCTAGACAAATCTTGAGGAAAATGGAGCTTGAAGGTCGACTTCGAGAGGAGAAAGCTTAACTAGTGTGGCTCGGGCATTTCATCAAACACCTCATGTGCATAGGAGGTGAGCTAGAGCACCACAAAGCTCTCCCCTCGCCGGCCAGAAAAAACAGAGCAGTGTGGAGTGCTTTGCTCGCCGGCGATGGGGTATATATAGCCACCTCATTCGTCCCGGCTCGTGCGTGGAACCGGGACTAAAGGCCCCCCTTCTGTCCCGGTTCAAGCCACGAACCGGGACCAATGGATGTGGGCCAGGAGCGAGGCCCATTGGTCCCGGCTCGTGCCAGGAACCGGGACAAATGGGTTCAGACGAACCGGGACCAATGCCCACGAGGCCCCGGCCGGCCCCCTGGGCGCATGAACCGGGACGTATGCCCCCCATGGGTCCCGGTTCGTGACTGAACCGGGACTAATGGGCTGGGCTGGCCCGAACCAAAGCCCTGTTTTCTACTAGTGGTCTGATCAGATTTTCATCCCACCTCCTAGACCCACTCATGAATAATTCAGACACCCATTTGATCCTCGTTCTATTCTTTTTAGCAGTTGTTTTTAGGCCCGCTTCCCTAGGAATCCAATTATCCCTCCAGATATTAATACTGGTACCATCGACAACTCTCCAAATAATACCCTTTTTCAACAACTCAAGCCCATGCATAATACCTTGCCAAGTAAGAGAGGTTGCTTGCGGGAATACCGTATCAATTAGGTGTCCATGAGGATAATATTTAGCTTTCATCACCTTTGCACACAGGGAATCCGGGAAAACCAATAAGCGCCAAGCTTGTTTGGCCAAAAGCGCTTGATTAAAAAGCCTTAGGTCGCGAAAACCCATCCCCCCTTCACTTTTTGGCTTCGTCATATTATCCCAAGCCAGCCAATGGTTTTTTTTCCTATTCTCCTCATCGCCCCACCAAAAATTCCTGATAATCTAAGATAACTCATCACAAAGTGAAACAGGAAATTTAACAATACCCATGGCATAGACTGGAATAGCCTGGATAACAGACTTAATCTGGATTTCCTTCACTCCGCTTGAAGCATATTTTTCAATCCAGTCCGAAACCCGCTTGAGCGCTTTATCTTTGGTGGACTGAAACTTGCCCGCCTTCATACGACCTTCCAGCACAGGCAAACCAAGATATTTATCCTCAAATCCATCGATCGTTATTTTAAGGATAACCAAAATGGACACCTGGTCTTCAACAGAGCATTTCTTGCCAAATAAGATGGAACATTTATCCGGACTTAATAATTGGCCAGTCCCCTCCTCATAAGCCGATAAAATACCCTTTATGTTCAGAGCTTGCTCCAAATTACCTTTAAAGAATAGGAGACTGTCATCAGCAAAAAGTAAATGAGATATACCAGGAGCATGTCTGTTTAGGCGGAAGTCTTGGATAACCCCTATTGCCGAAGCATCATTAAGTAATAGCGATAGTGCTTCAGCCACAAAGAGGAATAAGTACGGAGAAAGAGGGTCCCCTTGCCTCAGTCCATGAGAAGGATGAAAGGAGTCTAACAATTGGCCATTAAGACGAACTGAGAATTTCACTGTTGTAACACAAGTCATAATCCACTTAATCCACATAGGTGCAAAACCGTATGCTTGAAGCATACTTTTCAGGAATTTCCAATCCACTCGGTCATATGCTTTAGCAAGATCCAACTTATATGCACAATATTCACCACGAGCATCTTTCAACGTACTTAAAGAATGCATACATTCAAAAGCGATGAGAGCATTATCAGAAATTAATCTCCCAGGAATAAATGCACTTTGGGTAGGAGATATCATACCATCCAGCAGAGGTCTCAGTCTATTAACCAGGCACTTAGAGATAACTTTATATATGACATTGCAGAGGCTAATCGGTCAAAAATCCTTCATCAACTAAGGGTTCTGTACTTTAGGAATTAGAACAATCGTAGTATCATTAACCCCCTCAGGCATACATCCTGAGATAAAGAATTGCCGGACAGCACAAACAATATCATCCTTAAGTAAGCCCCGGTTCCTTTGAAAAAACCTGGCTGGAAAACCATCTGGCCCCGGGGCCTTTAATGGCCCTATTTGGAACAAGGCATCGCTAATTTCTTGTTCAAAGAAATCCTTACAAAGGTCTTCATTCATATTATCGGTCACCAGCGGTTTCACAAGGGAAACAATACGATAAGGATTTACCAAAGAATCGCAAGAGTAAAGATCCTTGAAAAACGAGTTTGTAATACCTTTGATTTCCTCCATATCATGAGAAAGAGACCCATCGCTTCTTTTGATAGCAGAAATATTATTCTTCTTCGCTCTCCAAGTGGCCTGCCTATGGAAGAATTTTGTGCTCCTATCCCCCCATTTCATTTTGTCCAAACAAGATCTCTGCTTCCACATGATTTCTTCCTTAATCAGAAGTTCATCCATCTCCATAAGGATTTTCTTCCTCTCCACTATTGCATTATGGTCATTTCTTTTGAAAAGAACACTTAATCTTTTACGGGCCTTTTCAAGCTTTTTTGGTATATATCCAATATGTTCCTTACTCCACCCATGGAGAGATTTCATCAACTTGTCCAGATTGTTTGCTACATCTCCCAGATCATTTACATGCATACTTTTATTCCAACATGATTCAATCTGTGTTTTCAATGCCGCTTCCTCCCTTTCCCAGTATGCTTCATATTTCAAATGTTTAACAAACTTACCAGAATGAGGATCTCCCACCAAATCAATAAGAAGAGGGCAATGTTCTGACCTGGAACTAATAATATGAGAAACCTTGCATTTTGGAAAAATAGAAGACCACTGAGGGCACGCCACTGCACGATCAAGCCGCACCTTCACATTTTTATTTCCTTCTTGCTTATTATTATAAGTCCAGGGAATTCCATGGAAACCCAGATCAAATAAGTTACAATCAGAGAGAATCTCGCGGAAATTATCCATGAGTTTTGGAGACCGCTTGTTCCGAGAAAAATGCTCATTTTGCCACATTGCCTCGTTAAAATCACCAACCATAAACCATGGCCCAGACCCAAGCGGTTTTATGCGCCTTAATAACTCCCACATAACATACCTTTGGCTCGCCTTTGGTTCCCCATAGACAAAGGTGCTTCTCCACTTAGTGCCAGCACCATTGGAAATGTACATGTCAATAAAATGTTCTCCATATTTGTTCAGCTCCAGATTGTATAGATCATCCCAAAAGATAGCTAATCCACCTCCTTTGCCTGGCACAGAAACAGTAAAAATATTTTTCATATCCAACCGATAACGCAAACTCTCAACATACTCTTTATTTTTTCTTGTTTCAGAAAGAAAGATTGTTGGTTTTCCCAAAATTAGGGCACAAGAGGGCATGCGCTCGACTCGCTCATTAGTTTCTGGATCTCGAGGAGTGGGTTTTCCCAAAATTGACCTGGCCCAGTCCTCCGGTTTGACATTTTTTCCCAACCTCTCCATCTCCTTTGAAGTGGCATGCATCATACATAATTAAGATGGAAGAGTTAGTTTTTTTAGGGTAAAACAGAAGTGTGAGTTATATTCCAATTATAGAAGAAAATATCAACATCTTCAAAACCTAATAGATAAAATAAGAAGATACTTTTCATGATGGATCAATTGATATAAATTTGATATTGTCGATATTGATATTTTTTCTAGAAACATGGCCAAGCATACTCACATTTTACTTTTTTTAAACTATAATACTCATATTTTGAAATGGAGGGAGTATGTAATATTTTTTTGCGAAAAGGCCTAAGGCCATATATTAAGTATCACATGTCCTTACAAACGTATCCTTACATAAGAAAAATTACGATCAAAACCATGAGAGTGCCAAAGTATTCTTCCTCGTCCATCCATCGGCGCACCGTCATGAGCATAGCTCGCTGCTGCCTCTGGGGCTCCATCTCGGTGGAGAAAACTTTTTTGAACTCAAAAGCTTGTAGAAGGAGTAGACAAAAGGGCATCGTTGCAGGCCGTGTGATGTTGGTGGTCGGAACCTACGGAGCAAATCTCCACCCAAGTGAAAAACCATCGATAAGCACATGTAGAAACTCCAAAGACCACGAAAACTCGTAAGCAAAAACCTAAAGTGGTCGGATACCGGAAGACCCTCTTGAGGCACATCTCTACACGCCCTCCATCGGCGATAAGCTGACACATGAAGGGGGAGAATAGTGCGGGGAGGACAGCATTGCTACACCGGGGTGCCGCCGTCTCGCTGTCCCAAGCCGAACACGCGGACTCCCTAAAGAAAACCTAAGACAAATTGTCCATGCCACTGTACACCAGATCTAGATCTGACATCGATCTCACCACCGTCCAAGAGCATGCACTGCGTGCTCTCTTCTCCATTAACCTAGTTAGGCTAGCTCGTCGTTGAGATCCCCAGGCTAGATCCCTCCGTCGCCTTGGGCTTCACCAACACCGCCATTGAGCATCGCCTGACAAAGACCACCACTCGAGCCCTTATCTCCTTCAATGACAATAGTAGCCCTCCATCACCTCCTTAGTTGGCCGCCCCAATTAGGACCTCCCCGTTGTCATCGGTGCCGCATGGGCCTTTGCCTGGTGATGCACTCTGGGTCTCTAGCGGCGGCAAGATGGGTAGCCGCTGGGTGGCGGCTATGGTTTCTCAGTCATCTGCCTTAACCCCCCGCCCCCTCTCATGAAGCGTGGTTTATATCTTATATGGCATTTCCTCTTCAATCAACCTACACAACTAGCCTTTATGACCCTAGAGGTCACGCGAACACTACACCAGGGGTCAAACTGGGAATGCCTTAGTGGTAGGGAAGTGAGGAAGGTAACGACGGAAGTGCAATCGCCAGGGAGCAGCAACATGTCCATAATGAAAGTCGGTGCAGTGTTTTTGGGAAAGGGTTAAGCGTAGAAAGACATGGATAGCTCGACTGTTGGATCTTGATCTGACTTTCCCCATACCATTTGCATATCTCCCTTATATTTAGCAAAAAAAAGCATGCCAATTTATTATGAACATATGTAGTGCGCAAAAACATGACCAAAGTCTAATCGGCGCCGAAGCTGAACTTGGTATCTTAGGGAGACCACCCCTCTTCAAGGTATGCTTTTTGAGAAATATGTGTCTTCAAAGCTAAACGATGACATCTCTTGCATTGGTTTATTGATCCTCCAGAGATATCTTCTTCGAGGCGCTAAAATGCTGAGGCAAATTTTTGTATTTTCTATAAATTTAAAAAAAATTGCAGTAGATTGAGCATGGTATGTTTTTTAGGCTCCTTGCGGTGGAATCTGTCCACCCGGCTTCATTGTAAAGATCAATCGACTCAGTATCTTGGAGGTGCTCATACGGATGCATGCATTCACAAAGGTGAGAGCACATTCGTATATTTGAGCGTCTATGTTTCTATTATAATTAAACAGGAAAAACTTTTGCCAAGGTTCTAGAAAAGGATGATATATGAGTATTTGACAATGTTTTCCATTTGCAGCATTGGCAACATAACCAATGTTGTATTGTACTCCCTCCATTTCATAATGTAGTGAATATTTTTTTTAAAGGTCAAACTTCACAAAATTGACCAAGTTTGTAAAGAAAAGCATACACATTTAAAAATGGCATTTGATATGTCATGAGACATATTTTTATATTGGATGTATTTGATATTTTTTATATGTTTCCATAGTATAATGTCTTTCTCGTTGTATTTGGTCAAAGTATATGAGGTTTGACTTTTGAAAAATTTAAAACGCACATTATGAAATGGAGGTGTATGTTTTGTGAATACTATTGTCATGTATGTGTTACCGAGTTATTATTTTTGAGGGTAAAATGGCAGGTGCTCTGCCTTTGCATTATAGATTAGGGATGTACAAGGAGAAACAAGTTGGAGAGAGAGGACAGGTGAAAGGGTCAAAAGGAAAACAAGGTGCAGTCGCCCCAGGCGCTGCCTATACATGCTTGATCAGCTAAGGTTCTCCTACATTCAGTCTAATCAGCTGCAGGACATTGATCAGGCCACTTACAACAGAGGCTGGGCAAGATGCCGTATTAGTGAAGATTCGCCTGTTCCTCTCATTTCAAATGTGCCATGCGAAGTATGCTCCCGTAACAGCCGTCTGCTTTGGCCCGTCGGCGAGGTGTTGCCACCATTTGTCAATTGAGTGGAAGGAGTTGATGGTTACATGGCGGGTAGCAGGAATCGACGTACGGAAGCTCCAAAAGGCAAATACGATATATCCTTGCTCGCCACTCCCGGGCGCTACGTAGCAAAGCCGGTGCGTTGCATTTGATGAGCACGAGCGCACCTGCATGCGGCTACGAGGACACGTACGTCGGTGCGGCGCTGCTGGCGACGTACGTTGATGTGTTGGACTGTTGATGGCGGCCGCGCGGTAGGGATGAATCATGCTTGCATGCCCATGTGTGATGCATGCGTGTATCAATCAGAAGAACAAAGTTAATCTGAACAAGCTAGCTAGGTAGATCAAGTGTTCCAACTTGGTCGTCTCGCCCTTGTCGTCCTTAAACATCCGTGTGTACATCTCGATTCAGAAGCGTATGCTCCTCAGCCGGCCGTGGCGTCCAAACTATAGATGGCCTACAACAGTTTTCAGTCTGGCCACACATGACACACGTTCTGACGGTACACTACACATGCAAGTCTGGACATGCATGCCATGCATTTTCGATAGAGCGGCATGGTGTCGGTGGCTTGGTGCTCAAGGATGGAACCGTGCAAGAGTGGAAACGTACGTTTCGATGGGACGATGATGTGACGTGCAAGAGCGACGCGACGAGGATGGGATCGGAGTCCCGTGGCTGTCATGCATGCGTGGCTGGACGCGGTCGCCTCCTTCCTTCGCCGTGTCGTTCATTACGCCGCTGAAAATTGTACGAGCTGAGAACGCCCGCTTACTGACTGAGTGACTGAGTGACTGATCGGTGAACCTGCGAGAGGGGATAATCAGTCGGCAGGAGAACCTTTAGTTGGAAAGGTGCATGCCCGGACAGGACAGAACCTCTCTCGGGCGCGCCGGCAAAAATGACAAATTTGACCTATGGACAAAAAGAATTCACAAAGTGAACTGTTTTTGAAAAATTTCGCTCCGCTAACCCTTTCGTGTAGCGCCCGACAGCCAGGCGCCACATTACACTGTGCAGCGCCTGACTGGCAGGCGCTACACGTCTGACCAGCGTCGCACTCCGGACTGCGTAAAAATTGCTGAGTCAGTGTGCAACGCCTAAGAGCTAGGCGCTACACTATACATTGTAGCGCCTAGACACTAAGCGTTGCACTACTTGCATCAAGCTGCAGCAGCTGGCACTCCCTGTGATGGAACTTTTTTGGAAATAGTACTTTTTTCTGAACAAATTTGGAAAATAAGATCCAAAAATCAGATATTGCAAAACTAGTACACGGTCGTTTTACCGTTGGACGAAACTTGACGTTCCAGTCAACCAGTGACCAAAAAATGACGTGTCGTCCACCGGTTGGACGAAAAATCTGTTTCGTTCTACCAAAAGCCGAATCATCTGTTTCGTTCTAACAAAGGCCGAATCATCCATGCATTCGGTAGCGAAGCCAGTTTCGTTTTCCTGGAGAACGAAAACTCTATTTTGTTCCCCCGTCTTTTTTTTCCGCCAAAATTCTTCCCACCATTTTCGTTGCCGCCAATATTGTTCCCGCCATTTAATTTTTCACCTTTTTCTTTGCCGAAATATTTTTTCGCGCGGAGGACAGGAGCTCGCCAGAGAAGCACGCGTCAAAGGTATAACCTCACATTTATGTTTAGTGCATTTTTACTTTAGGTTTAATGAGCTTCAATTTTTTGTTAGTGTAAAAAAATTGTTTAGTTCATAATATATGACGATTGTTATTCGTTAGATCGGTTATTTACTTTGTGGTAGTCATGTATATTGGTAGACTTTCTGTTAGTGTAAAAAATTATGGGTACGTAGTGGTTGACGGGAATATAAAATTTAATTGCAGGAGACATGTCTGAAATTTTAGTTCGTTTGATCGATTGTTTGCTTAGTGGTAGTCATGTATATGTGGCAGACATTCCGGTTATTGTATAAAAAAGTATGTGGTACTTAGTGGTTGATGGGTATGAATTTTTATGCCAGGAGACATGTCTGAATCAGTCAAATTTGTTGTTTACTATGGTCCTAGTAATGTCCGATCAAACGATAGTGGGGTTGATCTGACTGAGTTTGCATATGTGGAGTTGCAACTGACCGATCCAGAAAAAGTGAACATTAGTCAGTTGAAACACTGGTTGACAACAAATTTCTCGCTTGATCCCAATGTGTGCACCGTCAGTATTCAGTCAGTGTGAACGAAATCCCGTACAAAATTTTTCTGGGAGTTGGTTCCGATAGATAGGACACATAAGTGGGTGACCTGGTTAGAATCCTGCAAACGCTGGAGGACTCATCCCGTTGCCTTAGTGCTCCCCATCCCCATGGAGGATCCTCTGGTACAAGGCGACGGTGGTTACGAGGCTGGCCAGGTTAGTCAGCCGATTGATGAGATGGATGTAGCTGGGTCAGAACATATGGGTGGTACTGAACTCGAGGGTCAGTCAGATTATGGGTCACACATTGGAGGGGACTATGATCTAGGGGAGAGTAGTCAGAACATAGGAGATCCTGATAGTGGCGAGGCTGATGGGGATGAGGAAGGATCGGAAATGCAGAATCTGATGGAAGAGGAAGACGAGGATGGATTGGCGGAGGATCTTGATTCCGAGAACTCAAATGAAGAAGATGGTGAAGAGAACGACGAGGAGGTACCGATTCAAAAAATATCGCATGCCCAGACAGGACAGAACCTCTCTCTCGCGCGCGAGTCAACCCTCCGAATCATCACCGGCGTTGCATGACATGACAGCCACGGAAGACGGAACCTTAACCTGCGGCCGTTTTCTGCCGTCCGGCCGACGGAACCTCCCTGGCCGATGACGTCGCCTCGCTGTCGTCAGTGGCGACACGCACGGCACGGCGCCACACCGGCACCGGCGTGCATCACCCTCGCCGTTTCCGTTTGGACCAGCCGTTTAAATGGCCTCGCCCAACTTAATAGCCGTTTCCTCCTTCGGACGGCCGGCCTGCAGTTATCTCAGGTCAATGAATGCGAGGGAAAACGTTGGCGTGGTGAATGATTGTGTTTCCGATCGAGGGTAGCGTAGTGGTGCCGTTTTCGGATGGCTTGCTCGTGGACGGCGCGCCGTCTGTAACCGGCAACCTGCCACGGCCCGCCTCCATCAATCGACCGATCTCGTCTACCGAACAGCGAACAGTCATTCCGCTTCCTCGCAAGGTGACTACGACATGCAACGCCAGCCAGCCACGCAGGCAGTACTCTCTCCGTTTCTTTTTAGTCTGCATATAAGATTTGATCAAAGTCAAATTTTGTTAACTTTGACTAAGTTTATATAAAAAATCAAGATTCATAATATGAAATCAATGTAGTTAGATGCATCATGAAATTAATTTTCATACTATATAGCTTTACTATTGTAGATGTTGATATTTTTTTCAATAAAGTTGGTCAAACTTTACAAAGTTTGACTTTAACCAATCTTATATGCAAACTAAAAAGAAAAGAAGGGAGTAAAAAACATGTCAGGCATGGCAGGACCAGGACGGACGGCGTGCAGGAGGTGGGTGCGGATGGGCAACGATTGCTCGCTCCAAATGCGAAATTACCGAAGCCCTGAAGAGTTATCTTTTCCATTTTCCTTTCATCAAGTTTGTATTGCTCACCACCTATGCCACATGGTGGTAGTTCTTTTCCACTTTTACTAAAAATCCAGCCGTATGTTTTTTATTTGGCCGTCGAAATTTATGGCCGTCCGGTCATGCACGAACGTCAATGCCGTTGCACCTTTGTTTTGGAGTAAATAGCAAACCACATTATGGGTTAGAGTTAAGGAAAACTATCACTTTTTTTTAATTTCTTAAAATGTACCATTATTTTGATCGGCTGTTAAAAAAAACACAGTGACTGAATGGTTAATTTTTAATCATGATTATGACATGGAGGGCCCACCTGTCCGGTTTGTGGGTAACATTCTGATATGGCGATGGGCTCATCTAAGGGCATCTCCAACGTTGACCCGCAAACCGAACACCACATCCGTCCGCGGACACGGAGGCGGGAGGCGGCCATCAAAAGCTACTGCATACATTTCAAACCGCCTTTCTACATACCGGACGAATTACATGCAACCGATTCATTTTCTTCAAACCATAAGAGAACATTTACATTCAGACATTTTAACTAGAATATATCGGACTACGGTTAACAAGTCTATGGCCGCCTGCGGCGGATTCTCGTTCCATGACATGTCTTCCTGTTGGCGGGACCTCCCATTATTACTTTTCCTCGCTGTCTGCGGTGGCCGTGGACGTGTCGGCCTCCAAGACATGGCTTCTTTCCCTACCTACCTGACGGTTGCCGCAATTTGCTTGCAGCGGAGTTGCCGGGAGATGGCGTTGACCACTGGACAAGCAAGGGAGAGCTGGCAATGTGGGTGCGCCGGATCGGAGGGTTTGTCAGCAAGCCAACCTATATCAGCTGGCTCGCGGGCAACCAGGCCGCTCCAATGTAGAGAACTCCTCTTCTGCTTGTTGGAGGCCATGGCGGGTGTTGTACAAGGAGATGGAGAGCAGATGTGAGGGTGGGTCTTGCCTGGGCCTGGCCACGGTATTATAGCCGGGGATGCGAGGAGCCAGCCGGAAGGTGTTTAACGCTGGCTGACACAGGAATAGGCGTGTGGCGTCGGGGCGCCGAAGTAGGTTCCTCAGCACATGCGCCGGTTTAATAGAGGTAGGTGGGCAGACATATGACATTTCAATGTGGAGAGAAGACATGCGCATCGGGCGAGCAGCAGGCGGCGCTCTCAGCCGGTGAGCTGCTTCAATGTCGGCGCCAGTGAGCGGCCGTGTCGACTCTTAGCCGGCATGAATGCGGGCACCTGGCTTCGGGCGGGAAAGCGCGCGGATGTGGGAGGTTTGTGGGCCAGGTCAGTTGGAAGCGGGCGTGGCAGCGGTCCGGGCGCTCGCAAAGCCACCCCTCCCCCCATGAGTTTGTTTCCGGTTTGCGAAAAAAAGTACGTAATTACCGGTCGGCGGCCTAATACAGACTCGCGTTGGATGGCAAAACACGTCCAGACCACACGGTCCGAACGGTTGCGGACGTTTTAAGGGTCGACGTTGGAGATGGCCTTAGCATGTTTACATGATGAATCACATTACCACATCGTTTTACAACTCTATGTACTACCAACATTTTAAAGTTTGACTTTGGACAAAACCAACATCTCGAAATAGGCTTTCGCCCCGCTATATAGATATAGCAACCACCCGATACAACTGAAAGTCCATCGTTGGGGCAGACAGCACAAGCACGCCCAAAAGAAGTAAGAGAGAAAGAAAAAGAAAATAATGACAACAGAGTCGGGTCGACGAAAACGATGATGACCGGCAACCGTTGCGCCCGCCGAAGAATTTCCACCACGCTCCTAGCACTTCGGACCACCGCATACCAAGCAAAACCTTTAGGAAGGAACGCGACGATGCCGACGCTGCTGCCGGAAGGTTAAGGTTGGTGACGGAGGGGGTGCTGGTGGAGGGGGCATACCCGACGCCCTTCAGGAAGGAATGATGGCGCCCGCGGGGTCACCGCGTCGGTGCCGGCCAAGCCGACAGGGATTTCTCCCGCCCGCCGAACAACCACCCCCGACCGATCCGTCGCACACCACCAATCGTGCCGCCCACCAACATCGCCACCACGGCCTTGAGATCACCATCGCCGTCTCACCATGGAAGGAGAAGCGAGACCGACGGAACCGAGAGGGGGAACATCCAGAAGCGGAGACGAGCAGCAGAATCAGAGCTACGCGGGAGGGGACAACCTCCACCGCCTTGGGACGTACCGCCGGCGAGCAAGAAGAGCACACCAGGCCACGGGGGCCGCGCTAAAAGGGCTCATGGAAGCTTGTCACGAACGCTGCAGTGTGCGCACCGCCGTCTCCGCAACCCCCCGCACGAGTCGCACCTCCGTCCGACGAAGCCGACGCAGACGAACAAGCAGGCGAAGCGAAACCGACGGGGCCGAGAGGGGACAACCGGGAACGAGGAGCTGCAGAATCATCAGTCACGTGGGAGGGGACAACCTCCAACGCCCATGCCGGTAACCGGCCGGACACAGCAAGAGGAGCACACCAGGCCCACAGCACGGCCGAGCCTGAAAGGGCTCGTGAAGCTCCCGTCGCCGCGCTGCAGTGTGCGCGCCTCCGTCTCCGCCACCCGCCGCACGAGTCGCCCCTCCGTCCACCAGAGCCGCCGGCCAGGCCCGCCCAGACCCAGATGGGGCCCAAAAGGGCCCAGATCTGGGCCAGGAGGGCGCCGCCGCCTGTCGCCGCGTCAGCCCGCAGCCAAGTGGCTGCGCCGCCGCCTCCCCACCATCCAGAGCAACGCCGCCGCCGAAAGCACCGCTGCCCGAGGTACACCGCCGCAAGCCCGCGACGGGGAAGGAAGACACCACCCGCTGCTGCTGGAGGTCCGAAGCCGGACCCCAGTCGCCACCACGGTGCACAGCCGCCGCGCGGCCAAGCACCCACCCATCGCCGCCGCACCACAGCACGCCGCCGACCAGAGAGAGCGCCGCCACGCCGCCGGACCCCGTGCACGCCCGACGCCACCGTCCAGGGAGGGAGCCCCGCGCCCACCAGATCCAAGACGAGGAGGACAGATCCCCCGCCGCCAGCCACCGCGAGGGGCTTCGCCCGGGCGGCACCGGCCGGCGGCGGAGGTGGGGGGAGGTAGGGAAGGGAGCCCGCGGCGGGATCTGGCGCCGCCGCCCTGAGCCGCCCGCTGGGGGGACGGCGCGGGGGCAAGGCGGGACTTTTTTCTCCGTAATTGATGTACATCCGTAGTAGTATTCAATGGACAAACCCAACATGCAATGTACTCCCTCCGTTTCTAAATATAAGTCGTTTTAGAGATTTTAATAAGGACTACATACGGATGTATATATATAGATATATTTTTAGTTGTAGATTCACGGGGTTAGGGGTACACGGATGCTCGGGACGGCCGTGCAGGTGCGTCACACGGTAACACGAGCGGCGGCGAGGGCCATGAGCCGTATGTGCCCAAGGCTCTCACCCGAGAGAGCAGGTGATGAGCTCGCCGCAGAAGAACGAAGCTCTTGAACACCCCCATCACCCGGACGACCTGAGGCTGGCTATGGAGTTGACTGGCCTGGTCGAGCCGATCGCTCCTCGAACGGCTTCAGAGGGAGCAAGATGATCATGCGCACCGCCAAACTCAGCTCCAGTCGGCACAAGCGCCGTCTTTACTCGAGTGACCAGGCTCATAAGTATCAAGTACGCACGTGAATTAATCTTAATGGACAAGAAGGCCAATAAATGAAGGATCCATCTTGTCAATCCTCACGTAGCACAGTGAATTCAGCGGGTGGCATCCGTACAGTTGCTACGGGAACGTTCCTGGTACTACAGGGTCATAACCCAACTGTGTCAACCCTAGACCTGCACCTCCGTCCTGGTTTATGTGTCATTTTGTGCCAAATTTTTATTATAGATTGAACTGACAAAATGTTCATACATGTCATAAAAAATTATATCATTGAAAACTATGTTTAAATACGAATCCAACGATATAATTTTTGTTAAATGCATTACCATTTAGTTAGTTAAATCTTCGGTAAAAATTTGGCACAAACTAAAAGGAACCTATAAACAAGGACGGAGGCAGTAGTCCGTACGTGGCACTATTCTACTAACTTATAATTTTGCTATGCTAAACTAATGAGGCATTGCTACGTCAAGTCGATGCGGCCGGGCACATGGGTATAGCCTAAGAGACTAGGTAGCATGTGCCGGTGCATGCTTCGTCCTCGAGGAATATCGTGCGGTATAGGGTCCGATTTCGACCAGGCGTACTGGGTTCAAGGTTTTTTCGAAACTTTTACTCTTTTGCGGCTCGACTGGGATTCGATTCAAGCGTGATGGGAGAGAGAGAGTGTGTGCGCGCGCGCCTAGACAAAAGCCATCGCCAACCTCCGATGAATCAGCACCACCGGCGTAGAAGGAACTACTACCTGCGGCCGTTCTTGGGCGCCGCGAGCTGGATACCTTGGCCTTTGTTTAGTTCTCGCTCTACCTGTCACACGATGACGTCGCCTCGTTGCTGTCAGCAGTGACATGTACGGCGCTGCGTCATCAGCTTCATTGACATTTTCGCACACCGGCCGTTCAACGGAGACTTCCGGTTGCATAGGAGTGCATGCATGCATGCGCTCGAGTCGCTCATTAGTTTCGGATCTCGAGGCGGAGGTTTTCCCAAGTTGACCCGATCCCAATCCTCCCGTTTGACCTTTTACCCCGACCTCTCCCTCTCCCTTGGGTGGAATACATAACGAAAACAGAAGCGTGAGTTATATGTATTTTTTTTCAGTTTTGCTAAAGCACATCTAGACGTGTCCTAAGTATTGTACATCTAAATTCTATGCGATTGATTTTACGTGAAGATTTGTGCAAGCATTTTATAGTCTTTTTTCTTTCTTTTTAGTTTGATTGAGTCACTTAGATGTGCAATAGATAGAGACCATCTAGATGCAAAAAAAACCGTATATTAAATATCATAAGTCCTTACAAACACATCCTTATATAAAAATAAATTACAATGAAAACCATGATAGTGCCTAAGTCTCTTCCTACTGCATCCATGGCGACGCACCGGTGAGCACTAGCTCGGTGCTGCCTTGGTCTCCGCCTCGATGAAGAAAACATTTTTAAATACAAAAGCTGTAGAAGTAGCGGACGGAAAGTCTTTGTTGCAGACTAGGAGACACTGGCGTTAGCAATCTGCAGAGCAAATTGTCGCCCAAGAGAAAAAAGTCGATAAGAGCATCTCCAACAACAGCTTATAATAGGGCACATGCCGATTTTAGGGCACACGAGGGCAAAAAACGCCCTCCAACAGATGCCCAATCATAAAAATTTGCAAAATTGCTTTTCGGATATCAGGCGTTGGTTTTCACAAAATTAGGGCACAAGAGGGCATGCGCTTGACTCGCTCATTAGTTTTGGATCTCGAGGCGTGGGTTTTCCCAAAATTGACCCTGGCCCAGTCCTCCGGGTTGACATTTTTTCCCACATCTCATCTCCTTTGAAGTGGCATGCATCATACATAATGAAGATGGAAGAGTTAGTTTTTTTAGGGTAAAACAGAAGTGTGAGTTATATTCCAATTATAGAAGAAAATATCAACATCTTCAAAACCTAATAGATAAATAAGAAGATACTTTTCATGATGGATCAATTGATATAAATTGATATTGTCGATATTGATATTTTTTCTAGAAACATGGTCAAGCATACTCACGTTTTACTTTTTTAAACTATAATACTCATTTTAATTGAAAGGAGGGAGTATGTAATATTTTTTTGCAAAAAGGCCTAAGGCCATATATTAAGTATCACATGTCCTTACAAACGTATCCTTACATAAGAAAAATTACGATCAAAAACATGAGAGTGCCAAAGTATTTTCCCGTCCATCCATCGGCGCACCGTCGTGAGCATAGCTCGCTGCTGCCTCGGGGCTCCATCTCGGTGGGAGAAAACTTTTTTGAACTCAAAGCTTGTAGAAGGAGTAGACAAAAAGGCATCGTTGCAGACCGTGTGACGTGGTGGTCGGAACTACGGAGCAAATCTCCACCCAAGTGAAAAACCATCGATAAGCTCATGTAGAAACTCCAAAGACCACGAAAACTCGTAAGCGAAAACCTAAAGTGGTCGGATACCGGAAGACCCTCTTGAGGCACATCTCTACATGCCCTCCGTCGGCGATAAGCTGACACAGAAGGAGGAGAATAGTGCGGGGAGGACAGTATTGCTACACCGGGGTGCCGCCGTCTCGCATCTCAAACCAAACACGCGGACTCCCTAAAGAAACCTAAGACAATTGTCCATGCCACTGTACACCAGATCTAGATCTGACATCGATCTCACCACCGTCCAGAGCATGCACTGCGTGCTCTCTTCTCCATTAACCTAGTTAGGCTAGCTTGTCGTTGAGATCCCCGAGCAGATCCCCTCCGTCGCCTTGGGCTCACCAACACCGCCATTGAGCATCGCCTGACAAGACACACACTCGAGCCCTTATCTCCTTCAATGACAATAGTAGCCCTCCATCACCTCCTTAGTTGGCCGCCCCCAATTAGGAACTCCCGTTGTCGTCGGTGCCGCATGGGCCTTTGCCTGGTGATGCACTCTGGGTCTCTAGCGGCGGCAAGATGGTAGCCGCAGGTGGCGGCTATGGTTTCTCAGTCATCTGCCTTAACCCCCCGCCACCTCTCACGAAGCGTGGTATATATCTTATATGGCATTTCCTCTCAATCAACCTACACAACTAGCCTTTATGACCCTAGAGGTCACGCGAAACACTACACCAGGGGTCAAACTGGGAATGCCTTGTGGTGGGAAGTGAGGAAGGTAACGACGGAAGTGCAATCGCCAGGGAGCAGCAACATGTCCATAATGAAAGTCGGTTGCAGTGGTTGGGAAAGGGTTAAGCCTAGAAAGACATGGATAGCTCGACTGTTGGATCTTGATCTGACTTTCCCGTACCTTTGCATATCTCCCCTATATTTAGCAAAAAAAAAAAGCATGCCAATTTATTATGAACATATGTAGTGCGCAAAAACATGACCAAAGTCTAATCGGCGCCGAAGCTGAACTCGGTATCTTAGGGAGACCACCTCTCAAGGTATGCTTTTGAGAATATGTGTCTTCAAAGCTAAACGATGGCATTCTCTGCATTGGTTTGTTGATCCTCCAGAGATATCTTCTTCGAGGCGCTAAAATGCTGAGGCAAATTTTTGTATTTTCTATAAATTTAGAAAAAATTGCAGTAGACTGAGCATGGTATGTTTGTTAGGCTCCTTGCAGTGGAATTGTCCACCCGGCTTCATTGTAAAGATCAATCGACTCAGTATCTTGCAGGTGCTCATACGGATGCATGCATTCACAAAGGTGAGAGTACATTCGTATATTTGAGCGTCTATGTTTCTATTATAATTAAACAGGAAAAACTTTTGCCAAGGTTCTAGAAAAGGATGATATACGAGTATTTGACAATGTTTTCCTTTGCAGCATTGGCAACATAACCAATGTTGTATTGTACTCCCTGCATTTCATAATGTAGTGAATATTTTTAAAGGTCAAACTTCACAAAATGACCAAGTTTGTAAAGAAAAGCATACACATTTAAAAATGGCATTAGATATGTCATGAGACATATTTTTATATGTATGTATTTTGATATATTTTTTATATTTCCATAGTATAATGTCTTTCTCGTTGTATTTGGTCAAGTATATGAGGTTTGACTTTTGAAAAATTATAAACGCACATTATGAAATGGAGGTGATGTTTTGTGATACTTTGTCATGTATGTGTTAACGAGTTATTATTTTTGAGGGTAAAATGGCAGGTGCTCTGCCTTTGCATTATAGATTAGGGATGTACAAGGAGAAACAAGTTGGAGAGAGAGGACAGGTGAAAGGGTCAAAAGGAAAACAAGGTGCAGTCGCCCCAGGCGCTGCCTATACATGCTTGATCAGCTAAGGTTCCTCAACATTCAGTCTAATCCAGCTGCAGGACATTGATCAGGCCACTTACAACAGAGGCTGGGCAAGATGCCGTATTAGTGAAGATTCGCCTGTCCTCTCATTTCAAATGTGCCATGCGAAGTATGCTCCGTAACAGCCGTCTGCTTGGCCCGTCGGCGAGGTGTTGCCACCATTGTTCAATTGAGTGGAAGAGTTGATGGTTACATGGCGGGTAGCAGGAATCGACGTACGGAAGCTCCAAAAGGCAAAACGATATATCCTTGCTCGCCACTCCCGGGCGCTACGTAGCAAAGCCGGTGCGTTGCATTTGATGAGACGAGCGCACCTGCATGCGGCTACGAGGACACGTACGTCGGTGCGGCGCTGCTGGCGACGTACGTTGATGTGTTGGACTGTTGATGGCGGCCGCGCGGTAGGGATGAATCATGCTTGCATGCCCATGTGTGATGCATGCGTGTATCAATCAGAAGAACAAAGTTAATCTGAACAAGCTAGCTAGGTAGATCAAGTGTTCCACTTGGTCGTCTCGCCCTTGTCGTCCTTGCACATATTGTGTTACATCTCGATTCAGAAGCGTATGCTCCTCAGCCGGCCGTGGCGTCCAAACTATAGATGGCCTACACATGACACACGTTCAGTCTGGCCACACATGACACACGTTCTGACGGTTGCACTACACATGCAAGCTGGACATGCATGCCTTGCATTTTCGATTGAGCGGCATGGTGCGTTGGTACATGCTGTCGGTGGCTTGGTGCTCAAGGATGGAACCGTGCAAGAGTGGAAACGTACGTTTCGATGGGACGATGATGTGACGTGCAAGAGCGACGCGACGAGGATGGGATCGGAGTCCCGTGGCTGTCATGCATGCGTGGCTGGACGCGGTCGCCTCTTCCTTCGCCGTGTCGTTCATTACGCCGCTGAAAATTGTACGAGCTGAGAACGCCCGCTTACTGACTGAGTGGACTGAGTGACTGATCGGTGAACCTGCGAGAGGGGATAATCAGTCGGCAGGAGAACCTTTAGTTGGAAAGGTGATGCAGCCCGGACAGGACAGAACCTCTCTCTCGCGCGCGAGTCAACCCTCCGAATCATCACCGGCGTTGCATGACATGACAGCCACGGAAGACGGAACCTTAACTTGCGGCCGTTTTCTGCCGTCCGGCCGACGGAACCTCCCTGGCCAATGGACGTCGCTTCGCTGTGGTCAGCGGCGACACGCACGGCACGGCGCGCACCGGCACCGGCGTGCATCACCCTCGCCGTTTCCATTTGGACCAGCCGTTTAAATGGCCACGCCCAACTAAATAGCCGTGTTCCTCCTTCGGACGGCCGGCCTGCAGTTATCTCAGGTCAATGAATGCGAGGGAAAACGTTGGCGTGGTGAATGAATGTGTTCCGATCGAGGGTAGCGTAGTGGTGCCGTTTTCGGATGGCTGCTCGTGGACGGCGCGCCGTCTGTAACCGGCAACCTGCCACGGCCCGCCTCCATCAATCGACCGATCTCGTCTACCGAACAGCGAACAGTCATTCCGCTTCCTCGCCAAGGTGACGACTGCAACGCCAGCCAGCCACGCAGGCAGTGTACTCTCTCGTTTTTTAGTCTGCATATAAGATTTGATCAAAGTCAAATTTTATTAACTTTGACTAAGTTATATAAAAAATCAAGATTCATAATATGAAATCAATGTAGTTAGATGCATCATGAAATAATTTTCATACTATATAGCTTTACTATTATAGATGTTGATATTTTTTTCAATAAAGTTGGTCAAACTTTACAAGTTTGACTTTAACCAATCTTATATGCAGACTAAAAAGAAAAGAAGGAAGTAAAAAACGTGTCAGGCATGGCAGGACCAGGACGGACGGCGTGCAGGAGGTGGGTGCGGATGGGCAACGATTGCTCGCTCCAAATGCGAAATTACCGAAGCCCTGAAGAGTGTTTTTTTCCATTTTCCTTTCATCAAGTTTGTATTGCTCACCCACTATGCCACATGGTGGTAGTTCTTTTCCACTTTTACTAAAAATACCAGCCGTATGTTTTTTATTTGGCCGTCGAAATTTATGGCCGTCCGGTCATGCACGAACGTCAATGCCGTTGCATCCTTTGTTTTGGAGTAAATAGCAAACCACATTTGGGTTAGAGTTAAGGAAAACTATCACTTTTTTTTAATTTCTTAAAATGCTACCATTATTTGATCGGCTGTAAAAAAAAACAAGTGACTGAATGGTTAATTTTTACTCATTATTATGACATGGAGGGCCCACCTGTCCGGTTTGTGGGTCAACATTCTGATATGGCGATGGTGCTCATCTAAGGGCATCTCCAATGTTGACCCGCAAACCGAACACACATCCGTCCGCGGACACGGATGCGGGAGGCGGCCATCAAAAGCTATCTGCATACATTCCAAACCGCCTTTACATACCGGACGAATTACATGCAAACGATCATTTTCTTTCAAACCATAAGAGAACATTTACATTTCAGACATTTTAACTAGAATATACCGGACTACGGTAAAACAAGTCTATGGTCGCCTACGGCGGATCTTCCGTTCCCATGGACATGTCTTCCCCTGTCTGGCGGCGACCTCCCATATCTACTTTTCCTCGCTTGTCTGCGGTGGCCGTGGACGTGTCGGCCTCCACAGACATGGCTTCTTTCCCTCTACCTGACGCGTTGCCGCAATTTGCTTCAGCGGAGTTGCCGGGAGATGGCGTTGACCAACCTGGACAAGCAAGGAGGAGCTGGCAATGGTGGTGGCGCCGGATCCGGAGGGTTTGTCAGCAAGCCAACCATATCAGCTGGCTCGCCGGGCAACCAAGGCCGCTCCAATGCTAGAGAACTCCCTCTTTGCTTGTCGGAGGCCATGGCGGGGGTGTGTACAAGGAGATGGAGAGCAGATGTGAGGTGTGGTTCTTGCCTGGCGCCTGGCCACGTTTATATACCGGGGATGCGAGGAGCCAGCCGGAAAGGAAGGTGTTTAACGCTGGCCGACACAGGAATAGGCGTGTGGCGTCGGGGCGCCGAAGTAGGTTCCTCAGCACATGGCCGGTTAATAGAGGTAGGTGGGCAGACATATGACATTTCAATGTGGAGAGAAGACATGCGCATCGGGCGAGCAGCAGGCGGCGCTCTCAGCGGTGAGTGCTTCAATGTCGGCGCCAGTGCGGCCGTGTGACTCTTAGCCGGCATGAATGGGGGCACCTGGCTTCGGGCGGGAAAACGCGGGGACGTGGGTGGTTGGTGGGCCTGGGCAGTTAGAAGCGGGCGTGGCAGCGGTCCGGGCGCTCGCAAAGCCACCCCTCCCCCCATGAGTTTGTTTCCGGTTTGCGGGAAAACGTACGTAATTACCGGTTGGCGGACTAATACAGACCCGCGTTGGATGGCAAAACACGTCCGGACCACACGGTCCGAACGGTTGCGGACGCTTAAGGGTCGACGTTGGAGATGGCCTTAGCATGTTTACATGATGAATTACATAACACATCGTTTTACAACTCTATGTACTACCACATTTTAAAGTTTGACTTTGGACAAAACCAACATCTCGCATTAGGCTTTCGCCCCGCTATATAGATATAGCAACCACCCGATACAAACTGAAAGTCCATCGTTGGGGCAGACAGCACAAGCACGCCCAAAAGAAGTAAGAGAGAAAGAAAAGAAAATAATGACAACAGAGTCGGATCGACGAAAACGATGATGACGGCAACCGTTGCGCCCGCCGAAGAATTTCCACCACGCTCCTAGCACTTCGACCGCGCATACAAGCAAACACGTTCAGGAAGGAACGCGACGATGCCGACACTGCTGCCCGGACGGTCCTACGGTTCCCCCCGTACGCGAGGGGCGTGTGGAGGGGGCATACCCGACGCCCTCAGGAAGGAATGATGGCGCCCGAGGCGTCACCGCGTCGGTGCCGGCCAAGCCGACAGGGATTTCTCCGCCCGCCAAACAACCACAGCCCCGACGATCCGTCGCACACCACCAATCGTGCCGCCCACCAACATGCGCCACCACGGCCTTGAATCACCATCGCCGTCTCACCATGGAAGGAGAAGAAGCGAGGACCGACGGAACCGAGAGGGGACATCCGGGAACAAGGGGAGAGGAGAATCAGCAGCTACGCGGGAGGGGACAAACCTCCACCGCCCTGGCGGTCACCGGGCGGACGCAGCAAGAAGACACACCAGGCCCACGGCTGGGCCGAGCCTAAAAGGTTCGTTGAAGCTCATCGATGACCAAGCTCTCCCACCTAAGTTCTCCTAGATTACAGATTCTCCAAGCCAGAGTCCAAAATCTCCTTGAGAGTATTTGAACTTGGAGAAAGTATGAGCGCATGCATGTTGGAGTACAGCTATCGTTTTCACAATGTGGTGCTGATCCCGAGATGCAACATTGACCAAACTTTTTTTAGACAGTGACAGAGAATCATCCTCTCCCGGCCTATCCATATTTTATAATGCTGCAAGATGCACGCAGCCAACTACGTTGACCATTGACCAGAATGGATAATGACTGGGTCACAGCGAAAGCCGGTTGTACCTCCAGCAGAAAATTAAGACGGCCCGTCGAGAGCCTGTGGTCACCGCTCCCAGCCGTGACGACGTGATCACTTCATCAGTCGAGGGAACGAAGCATGCATTTCGTGAGCACGGCGACACGACACATGACACGATCGAGGGCATCCATGCATGCATGCAGGTTATCGGGATGTCCTACTACCTGAAGGCAAAATGTAGACTCGACACGTGAGGCCGCCGGTCGAGCGTGCCACGCCCATGTCGATATGCGATGTGCGCAGAGCGCATGAAGCCGTCCAGCTGCTCGAAGATGCTCATGGATAGTTTGGATGGATGATTATATGTGCGAGTATGCGGGCATCTGCGATTGCACCGTGTTTGAAAAAAAGACGTGCAACTGCTAGAGGAGTGTTCCTGGTCCTGGGTGACACGTGCGGACGTACGTCCGCCCAACCGTGTCAACCAACCCTAGGACCAAGTAGCCTAAGACTGGCTTAGCATGTGTCGGTGTCCTCGTCCTCTCGGTCTCCTCCGTCCGTCATCATAAGGTTAGATATTATCCCCTGGGTCTCCTCCGTCCGTCATCATTATGCCTAAGCTAATACTCCTTATCTCATTCTTCCTTTTTTTGGTCACCACTCTTTGTCTGGCTTTTCATCTTCTATGATCCTAGTGGTCGCGCAAGCACCGCACATCGGGTCAAAGTGGGAATGTAATAGAGGTAGGAAGACAAGGGCGGTAATGATGGTAGAGAGATTATCAGCGAGTAGCAACATGTCGATAATGAAAGCAGACGAGGCTGTTGGGGCGAGGGTTAAGCCTAGATAGGCCTTTATATCAAGGACGTTGATGGCTCGACCGTTGAGTCTTGATCTGTTGATCCACACACCATTTTCAGAATCCCATTTTCATATCTCCCTTATTTTAGCAAAAAAAAAAGACACACATGCCACATTATTATGTACATGTGTAGTTACGCAAAAGCTTGAGCAAAGTCTAAGCGGGGGGCCAAGTTGAACTTAGTATCCTAGAGAGACCACCCTCTTCGAGGTCTGCTTTTGCGGGAAATCCTCGATCCGGGTTTCAAAACTAAACGATGACATCTCTTGCATCGGTGTGTTGATCCTCCTTAGAATTATCTGATGAGGTCACCTATTACAGGTAGGGTCAATGACCCATCATATAGGGCCCACATGGGCCCATCATCACCATGGGTAGGTTCCTGGACCATACCAGCATTCGGATGCATATATAAGGAAGTCCACTCGGACAACTCGACAACACTCAGACGACCACCCGTCACTCGGCTGGACAACCACCACTCGGACTAAAGAGGTGAACGGACGGCGTGGGAGCTGCAATGGTCGAGGAATCCTAAGTCGCCCTTAAGGCGGAGTCTAGACTACCGTTACCTGTAACTGCTGTAGTAGAGGCTTTACACCTGTAACTGACACAATCAATGTCATTAAGTGCCCTGGCGGCGTGGAGGACATGGGGCTGCGGCGCACTCTATATAAGCCGCACTCCACCTCGTGAGCTAGGGTCGAGCAACCTTTGTAACCATACCCATCAAATCAGAACCAAGCCTCAGGGCACGAGACGTAGGGCTGTTACCTCCCCTAGAGGGGTCTGAACTCGTTAAACACCGAGTGTTACACCTGGGCCGTAGTTAGGTTCTGCCCCTTATTCGTACCCCTAGTACTCATTGTCAGGATCGTAACCCTGACAGTTGGAGCCCACCGTGGGGCTAGGCGTCTAGCAAAGTTTCACGGCGTAGGTGGATTTCTTCATCATCATGTTAGTCGGCGGTGAAATCCGTTTTGGGACACTCTGCTTCATCGCCGACAACTCAGCGTGGCTTCGCGAGGCCCCGCTGGATGTGGAGGCGCTGCCCGTCCGCGGCGCGGCGCATTGCCGCGCGTCCTCCTACGGAGTCCTTCTCCGGCAGCCCTCGGCTCCGTACCGAGTGGCTACTCACCCTCCCATCGCGCGCCGCCGCAAGCATTCCGGGCGCTCACGGCTGCAGCGTTGGATCAAGCACGCTGTGGCCATCCAGGCCGCAGCGGAGCATGTGGCGACTCTCGAACTCGACGAGCCCACCCTCGGCCACTCCGACGGGTCACTCGGTGATTCCTCCGAGGAGTCCGTGTGCGAAAGTGTCGAGTCAACCGCCGATGTTCTCATGGCAGACAACTCCGAGCTTCGCACGCAACCGGGGTACACGGATGCTCGGGACGGCCGTGCAGGTGCGTCACACGGTAACACGAGCGGCGGCGCAGGCCATGAGCCGTATGTGCCCAAGGCTCTCACCCGAGAGCAGCGTGATGAGCTTCGCCGCAAGAACGAGAAGCTCTTGAACACCCCCATCACCAGGACGACCCCTGAGGCGCTGGCTATGGAGTTGACTGGCCTGGTCGAGCGCGATCGCCTCGAACGGCTTCAGAGGGAGCAAGATGATCATGCGCACCGCCAACTCAGCTCCAGTCGGCACAAGCGCCGTCTTTACTCGAGTGACCAGGCTCATAAGTATCAAGTACGCACGTGAATTAATCTTAATGGACAAGAAGGCCAATAAATGAAGGATCCATCTTGTCAATCCTCACGTACGCACGTGAATTCAGCGGGTGGCATCCGTACAGTTGCTACGGGAACGTTCCTGGTACTACAGGGTCATAACCCAACTGTGTCAACCCTAGACCTGCTACCTCCGTCCTGGTTTATTGGTCATTTCGTGCCAAATTTTTATTATAGATTGAACTGACAAAATGTTCATACATGTCATAAAAAATTATATCATTGAAAACTATGTTTAAATACGAATCCAACGATATAATTTTTGTTAACATGCATTACCATTTAGTTAGTTAAATCTTCGGTAAAAATTTGGCACAAACTATAAAAGGAACCTATAAACAAGGACGGAGGCAGTAGTCCGTACGTGGCACTATTCTACTAACTTATAATTTTGCTATGCTAAACTAATGAGGCATTGCTACGTCAAGTCGATGCGGCCGGGCACATGGGTATAGCCTAAGAGACTAGGTAGCATGTGCCGGTGCATGCTTCGTCCTCGAGGAATATCGTGCGGTATAGGGTCCGATTTCGACCAGGCGTACTGGGTTCAAGGTTTTTTCGAACTTTTACTCTTTTGCGGCTCGACTGGTTATTCGATTCAAGCGTGATGGGAGAGAGAGAGTGTGTGCGCGCGCGCCTCAGACAAAAAGCCATCGCCAACCTCCGATGAATCAGCACCACCGGCGTAGACGGAACCTACCTACCTGCGGCCGTTTTCTTGGGCGCCGCGAGCTGGATACCTTGGCCTTTTGTTTAGTTCTCGCTCTACCCTGTCACCGATGACGTCGCCTCGTTGCTGTCAGCAGTGACATGTACGGCGCTGCGTCATCAGCTTCATTGACATTTCCGCACACCGGCCGTTTCAACGGAGACTTCCGGTTGCATAGGAGTGCATGCATGCATGCGCTCGAGTCGCTCATTAGTTTTCGGATCTCGAGGCGTAGGTTTTCCCAAGTTGACCCGATCCCAATCCTCCCGTTTGACCTTTTACCCCGACCTCTCCCTCTCCTTTGGCGTGGAATACATAACGAAAACAGAAGCGTGAGTTATATGTATTTTTTTTCAGTTTTGCTAAAGCACATCTAGACGTGTCCTAAGTATTGTACATCTAAATTCTATGCGATTGATTTTACGTGAAGATTTGTGCAAGCATTTTCATAGTCTTTTTTCTTTTCTTTTTAGTTTGATTGAGTCACTTAGATGTGCAATAGATAGAGCACATCTAGATGCAAAAAAACCGTATATTAAATATCATAAGTCCTTACAAACACATCCTTATATAAAAATAAAATTACAATGAAAACCATGATAGTGCCTAAGTCTTCTTCCTACTGCATCCATCGGCGACGCACCGTGAGCACTAGCTCGGTGCTGCCTTGGTCTCCGCCTCGATGAAGAAAACATTTTTAAATACAAAAGCTTGTAGAAGTAGCGGACGGAAAGTCTTTGTTGCAGACTAGGAGACACTGGCGTTAGCAATCTGCAGAGCAAATTGTCGCCCAAGAGAAAAAAAGTCGATAAGAGCATCTCCAACAACAGCCTTATAATAGGGCACATGCCGATTTTAGGGCACACGAGGGCAAAAAACGCCCTCCAACAGATGCCCAATCCTAAAAAATTTGCAAAATTGCTTTTCGGATATCAAGGCGTTGGTTTTCCCAAAATTAGGGCACAAGAGGGCATGCGCTTGACTCGCTCATTAGTTTCTGGATCTCGAGGCGTGGGTTTTCCCAAAATTGACCTGGCCCAGTCCTCCGGTTTGACATTTTTTCCCAACCTCTCCATCTCCTTTGAAGTGGCATGCATCATACATAATGAAGATGGAAGAGTTAGTTTTTTTAGGGTAAAACAGAAGTGTGAGTTATATTCCAATTATAGAAGAAAATATCAACATCTTCAAAACCTAATAGATAAAATAAGAAGATACTTTTCATGATGGATCAATTGATATAAATTTGATATTGTCGATATTGATATTTTTTCTAGAAACATGGTCAAGCATACTCACGTTTTACTTTTTTTAAACTATAATACTCATATTTTGAAATGGAGGGAGTATGTAATATTTTTTTGCAAAAAGGCCTAAGGCCATATATTAAGTATCACATGTCCTTACAAACGTATCCTTACATAAGAAAAATTACGATCAAAACCATGAGAGTGCCAAAGTATTCTTCCTCGTCCATCCATCGGCGCACCGTCGTGAGCATAGCTCGCTGCTGCCTCTGGGGCTCCATCTCGGTGGAGAAAACTTTTTTGAACTCAAAAGCTTGTAGAAGGAGTAGACAAAAAGGCATCGTTGCAGACCGTGTGACGTTGGTGGTCGGAACCTACGGAGCAAATCTCCACCCAAGTGAAAAACCATCGATAAGCTCATGTAGAAACTCCAAAGACCACGAAAACTCGTAAGCGAAAACCTAAAGTGGTCGGATACCGGAAGACCCTCTTGAGGCACATCTCTACATGCCCTCCGTCGGCGATAAGCTGACACATGAAGGAGGAGAATAGTGCGGGGAGGACAGTATTGCTACACCGGGGTGCCGCCGTCTCGCTATCCCAAACCAAACACGCGGACTCCCTAAAGAAAACCTAAGACAAATTGTCCATGCCACTGTACACCAGATCTAGATCTGACATCGATCTCACCACCGTCCAAGAGCATGCACTGCGTGCTCTCTTCTCCATTAACCTAGTTAGGCTAGCTTGTCGTTGAGATCCCCGAGCTAGATCCCTCCGTCGCCTTGGGCTTCACCAACACCGCCATTGAGCATCGCCTGACAAAGACCACCACTCGAGCCCTTATCTCCTTCAATGACAATAGTAGCCCTCCATCACCTCCTTAGTTGGCCGCCCCAATTAGGACCTCCCCGTTGTCGTCGGTGCCGCATGGGCCTTTGCCTGGTGATGCACTCTGGGTCTCTAGCGGCGGCAAGATGGGTAGCCGCCAGGTGGCGGCTATGGTTTCTCAGTCATCTGCCTTAACCCCCCGCCACCTCTCACGAAGCGTGGTATATATCTTATATGGCATTTCCTCTTCAATCAACCTACACAACTAGCCTTTATGACCCTAGAGGTCACGCGAACACTACACCAGGGGTCAAACTGGGAATGCCTTAGTGGTAGGGAAGTGAGGAAGGTAACGACGGAAGTGCAATCGCCAGGGAGCAGCAACATGTCCATAATGAAAGTCGGTGCAGTGTTTTTGGGAAAGGGTTAAGCCTAGAAAGACATGGATAGCTCGACTGTTGGATCTTGATCTGACTTTCCCCGTACCATTTGCATATCTCCCTTATATTTAGCAAAAAAAAAAGCATGCCAATTTATTATGAACATATGTAGTGCGCAAAAACATGACCAAAGTCTAATCGGCGCCGAAGCTGAACTCGGTATCTTAGGGAGACCACCCCTCTTCAAGGTATGCTTTTTGAGAAATATGTGTCTTCAAAGCTAAACGATGGCATCTCTTGCATTGGTTTGTTGATCCTCCAGAGATATCTTCTTCGAGGCGCTAAAATGCTGAGGCAAATTTTTGTATTTTCTATAAATTTAGAAAAAATTGCAGTAGACTGAGCATGGTATGTTTGTTAGGCTCCTTGCAGTGGAATCTGTCCACCCGGCTTCATTGTAAAGATCAATCGACTCAGTATCTTGCAGGTGCTCATACGGATGCATGCATTCACAAAGGTGAGAGTACATTCGTATATTTGAGCGTCTATGTTTCTATTATAATTAAACAGGAAAAACTTTTGCCAAGGTTCTAGAAAAGGATGATATACGAGTATTTGACAATGTTTTCCTTTTGCAGCATTGGCAACATAACCAATGTTGTATTGTACTCCCTGCATTTCATAATGTAGTGAATATTTTTTTAAAGGTCAAACTTCACAAAATTGACCAAGTTTGTAAAGAAAAGCATACACATTTAAAAATGGCATTAGATATGTCATGAGACATATTTTTATATTGTATGTATTTGATATTTTTTATATTTTTCCATAGTATAATGTCTTTCTCGTTGTATTTGGTCAAAGTATATGAGGTTTGACTTTTGAAAAATTTAAAACGCACATTATGAAATGGAGGTGTATGTTTTGTGAATACTATTGTCATGTATGTGTTACCGAGTTATTATTTTTGAGGGTAAAATGGCAGGTGCTCTGCCTTTGCATTATAGATTAGGGATGTACAAGGAGAAACAAGTTGGAGAGAGAGGACAGGTGAAAGGGTCAAAAGGAAAACAAGGTGCAGTCGCCCCAGGCGCTGCCTATACATGCTTGATCAGCTAAGGTTCTCCTACATTCAGTCTAATCAGCTGCAGGACATTGATCAGGCCACTTACAACAGAGGCTGGGCAAGATGCCGTATTAGTGAAGATTCGCCTGTTCCTCTCATTTCAAATGTGCCATGCGAAGTATGCTCCCGTAACAGCCGTCTGCTTTGGCCCGTCGGCGAGGTGTTGCCACCATTTGTCAATTGAGTGGAAGGAGTTGATGGTTACATGGCGGGTAGCAGGAATCGACGTACGGAAGCTCCAAAAGGCAAATACGATATATCCTTGCTCGCCACTCCCGGGCGCTACGTAGCAAAGCCGGTGCGTTGCATTTGATGAGCACGAGCGCACCTGCATGCGGCTACGAGGACACGTACGTCGGTGCGGCGCTGCTGGCGACGTACGTTGATGTGTTGGACTGTTGATGGCGGCCGCGCGGTAGGGATGAATCATGCTTGCATGCCCATGTGTGATGCATGCGTGTATCAATCAGAAGAACAAAGTTAATCTGAACAAGCTAGCTAGGTAGATCAAGTGTTCCAACTTGGTCGTCTCGCCCTTGTCGTCCTTGCACATCTGTGTGTACATCTCGATTCAGAAGCGTATGCTCCTCAGCCGGCCGTGGCGTCCAAACTATAGATGGCCTACACATGACACACGTTCAGTCTGGCCACACATGACACACGTTCTGACGGTGCACTACACATGCAAGTCTGGACATGCATGCCTTGCATTTTCGATTGAGCGGCATGCAGTGCGTTGGTACATGCTGTCGGTGGCTTGGTGCTCAAGGATGGAACCGTGCAAGAGTGGAAACGTACGTTTCGATGGGACGATGATGTGACGTGCAAGAGCGACGCGACGAGGATGGGATCGGAGTCCCGTGGCTGTCATGCATGCGTGGCTGGACGCGGTCGCCTCCTTCCTTCGCCGTGTCGTTCATTACGCCGCTGAAAATTGTACGAGCTGAGAACGCCCGCTTACTGACTGAGTGACTGAGTGACTGATCGGTGAACCTGCGAGAGGGGATAATCAGTCGGCAGGAGAACCTTTAGTTGGAAAGGTGCATGCCCGGACAGGACAGAACCTCTCTCTCGCGCGCGAGTCAACCCTCCGAATCATCACCGGCGTTGCATGACATGACAGCCACGGAAGACGGAACCTTAACTTGCGGCCGTTTTCTGCCGTCCGGCCGACGGAACCTCCCTGGCCAATGACGTCGCTTCGCTGTGGTCAGCGGCGACACGCACGGCACGGCGCCGCACCGGCACCGGCGTGCATCACCCTCGCCGTTTCCATTTGGACCAGCCGTTTAAATGGCCACGCCCAACTAAATAGCCGTTTCCTCCTTCGGACGGCCGGCCTGCAGTTATCTCAGGTCAATGAATGCGAGGGAAAACGTTGGCGTGGTGAATGAATGTGTTTCCGATCGAGGGTAGCGTAGTGGTGCCGTTTTCGGATGGCTTGCTCGTGGACGGCGCGCCGTCTGTAACCGGCAACCTGCCACGGCCCGCCTCCATCAATCGACCGATCTCGTCTACCGAACAGCGAACAGTCATTCCGCTTCCTCGCCAAGGTGACTACGACATGCAACGCCAGCCAGCCACGCAGGCAGTACTCTCTCCGTTTCTTTTTAGTCTGCATATAAGATTTGATCAAAGTCAAATTTTATTAACTTTGACTAAGTTTATATAAAAAATCAAGATTCATAATATGAAATCAATGTAGTTAGATGCATCATGAAATTAATTTTCATACTATATAGCTTTACTATTATAGATGTTGATATTTTTTTCAATAAAGTTGGTCAAACTTTACAAAGTTTGACTTTAACCAATCTTATATGCAGACTAAAAAGAAAAGAAGGAAGTAAAAAACGTGTCAGGCATGGCAGGACCAGGACGGACGGCGTGCAGGAGGTGGGTGCGGATGGGCAACGATTGCTCGCTCCAAATGCGAAATTACCGAAGCCCTGAAGAGTGTTTTTTTCCATTTTCCTTTCATCAAGTTTGTATTGCTCACCACCTATGCCACATGGTGGTAGTTCTTTTCCACTTTTACTAAAAATCCAGCCGTATGTTTTTTATTTGGCCGTCGAAATTTATGGCCGTCCGGTCATGCACGAACGTCAATGCCGTTGCATCCTTTGTTTTGGAGTAAATAGCAAACCACATTATGGGTTAGAGTTAAGGAAAACTATCACTTTTTTTTAATTTCTTAAAATGCTACCATTATTTTGATCGGCTGTTAAAAAAAACACAAGTGACTGAATGGTTAATTTTTACTCATTATTATGACATGGAGGGCCCACCTGTCCGGTTTGTGGGTCAACATTCTGATATGGCGATGGTGCTCATCTAAGGGCATCTCCAATGTTGACCCGCAAACCGAACACCACATCCGTCCGCGGACACGGATGCGGGAGGCGGCCATCAAAAGCTATCTGCATACATTCCAAACCGCCTTTCTACATACCGGACGAATTACATGCAACCGATTCATTTTCTTTCAAACCATAAGAGAACATTTACATTTCAGACATTTTAACTAGAATATACCGGACTACGGTAAAACAAGTCTATGGTCGCCTACGGCGGATCTCCGTTCCCATGACATGTCTTCCCCTGTCTGGCGGCGACCTCCCATTATCTACTTTTCCTCGCTGTCTGCGGTGGCCGTGGACGTGTCGGCCTCCACAGACATGGCTTCTTTCCCTACCTACCTGACGCGTTGCCGCAATTTGCTTGCAGCGGAGTTGCCGGGAGATGGCGTTGACCAACCTGGACAAGCAAGGAGGAGCTGGCAATGGTGGTGGCGCCGGATCCGGAGGGTTTGTCAGCAAGCCAACCTATATCAGCTGGCTCGCCGGGCAACCAAGGCCGCTCCAATGCTAGAGAACTCCCTCTTCTGCTTGTCGGAGGCCATGGCGGGTGTTGTACAAGGAGATGGAGAGCAGATGTGAGGTGTGGTTCTTGCCTGGCGCCTGGCCACGTTTATATAGCCGGGGATGCGAGGAGCCAGCCGGAAAGGTGTTTAACGCTGGCCGACACAGGAATAGGCGTGTGGCGCTCGGGGCGCCGAAGTAGGTTCCTCAGCACATGCGCCGGTTTAATAGAGGTAGGTGGGCAGACATATGACATTTCAATGTGGAGAGAAGACATGCGCATCGGGCGAGCAGCAGGCGGCGCTCTCAGCCGGTGAGCTGCTTCAATGTCGGCGCCAGTGAGCGGCCGTGTCGACTCTTAGCCGGCATGAATGCGGGCACCTGGCTTCGGGCGGGAAAGCGCGCGGACGTGGGTGGTTGGTGGGCCTGGGCAGTTAGAAGCGGGCGTGGCAGCGGTCCGGGCGCTCGCAAAGCCACCCCTCCCCCCATGAGTTTGTTTCCGGTTTGCGGGAAAACGTACGTAATTACCGGTTGGCGGACTAATACAGACCCGCGTTGGATGGCAAAACACGTCCGGACCACACGGTCCGAACGGTTGCGGACGCTTTAAGGGTCGACGTTGGAGATGGCCTTAGCATGTTTACATGATGAATTACATAACCACATCGTTTTACAACTCTATGTACTACCTACATTTTAAAGTTTGACTTTGGACAAAACCAACATCTCGCATTAGGCTTTCGCCCCGCTATATAGATATAGCAACCACCCGATACAACTGAAAGTCCATCGTTGGGGCAGACAGCACAAGCACGCCCAAAAGAAGTAAGAGAGAAAGAAAAAGAAAATAATGACAACAGAGTCGGATCGACGAAAACGATGATGACCGGCAACCGTTGCGCCCGCCGAAGAATTTCCACCACGCTCCTAGCACTTCGACCGCCGCATACCAAGCAACACGTTCAGGAAGGAACGCGACGATGCCGACACTGCTGCCCGGACAGGTCCTACGGTTTCCCCCCGTACGCGGAGGGGCGTGTGGAGGGGGCATACCCGACGCCCTTCAGGAAGGAATGATGGCGCCCGCAGGCGTCACCGCGTCGGTGCCGGCCAAGCCGACAGGGATTTCTCCCGCCCGCCAAACAACCACAGCCCCGACCGATCCGTCGCACACCACCAATCGTGCCGCCCACCAACATGCGCCACCACGGCCTTTGAATCACCATCGCCGTCTCACCATGGAAGGAGAAGCGAGACCGACGGAACCGAGAGGGGACATCCGGGAACAAGGAGCGGCAGAATCAGCAGCTACGCGGGAGGGGACAACCTCCACCGCCCTTGGCGGTCACCGGCCGGGCGCAGCAAGAAGAGCACACCAGGCCCACGGGCCGGCCGAGCCTAAAAGGGCTCATGAAGCTCTCGTCACCACGCTGCAGTGTGCGCACCGCCGTCTCCGCAACCCCCCGCACGAGTCGCACCTCCGTCCGACGAAGCCGACGCAGACGAACAAGCAGGCGAAGCGAAACCGACGGGGCCGAGAGGGGACAACCGGGAATGAGGAGCTGCAGAATCATCAGTCACGTGGGAGGGGACAACCTCCACCGCCCATGCCGGTCACCGGCCAGACACAGCAAGAGGAGCACACCAGGCCCACAGCCCGGCCGAGCCTGAAAGGGCTCGTGAAGCTCCCGTCGCCGCGCTGCAGTGTGCGCGCCTCCGTCTCCGCCACCCCCCGCACAAGTCGCCCCTCCGTCCGCCAGAGCCGCCGGCCAGGCCCGCCCAGACCCAGATGTGGCCCAAAAGGGCCCAGATCTGGGCCAGGAGGGCGCCGCCGCTTGTCGTCGCGTCAGCCCGCAGGCAAGTGGCTGCGCCGCCGCCTCCCCACCATCCAGAGCAACGCCGCCGCCGAAACCACTGCTGCCCGAGGTACACCGCCGCAAGCCCGCGACGGGGAAGGAAGACACCACCCGCTGCCGCCGGATGTCCGAAGCCGGACCCCAGTCGCCACCGCGGGGCACAGCCGCCGCGCGCCCAAGCACCCACCCATCGCCGCCGCACCGCAGCACGCCGCCGATCCAGAGAGAGCGCCGCCACGCCGCCGGATCCCGTGCACGCCCGACGCCACCGTCTAGGGAGGGAGCCCCGCGCCCACCAGATCCAAGACGAGGAGGAGAGATCCCCCGCCGCCAGCCACCGCGAGGGGCTTCGCCCGGGCGGCACCAGCCGGCGGTGGAGGTGGGGGGAGGTAGGGAAGGGAGCCCGCGGCGGGATCTGGCGCAGCCGCCCTGAGCCGTCCGCTGGGGGGACGGCGCGGGGGCAAGGCGGGACTTTTTTCTCCGTAATTGATGTGCATCCGTAGTAGTATTCAATGGACAAACCCAACATGCAATGTACTCCCTCCGTTTCTAAATATAAGTCGTTTTAGATATTTTAATAAGGACTACATACGGATGTATATATATAGATATATTTTTAGGTGTAGATTCACTCATTTTGCTTCGTATGTCGTCCGTATTGATATCTCTAAAAGACTTACATTTAGGAACAGAGGGAGTACATCAAAATCGAAGGGGAGTACTTTTCACTGATACCCTCCCACCCCCCCACCCACCAAAAAATAAGAAGTTATTTTTGGCAATCAATATATAGAATTCTAATCAGAAAATTCAGATCGCTCAACAAAAGCAGACAATTTATGCCACAGATGACCAAGCTCTCCCACCTAAGTTCTCCTAGATTACAGATTCTCCAAGCCAGAGTCCAAAATCTCCTTGAGAGTATTTGAACTTGGAGAAAGTATGAGCGCATGCATGTTGGAGTACAGCTATCGTTTTCACAATGTGGTGCTGATCCCAAGATGCAACATTGACCAAACTTTTTTTAGACAGTGACAGAGAATCATCCTCTCCCGGCCTATCCATATTTTATAATGCTGCAAGATGCACGCAGCCAACTACGTTGACCATTGACCAGAATGGATAATGATTGGGTCATAGCTAAAGCCGGTTGTACCTCCAGCAGAAAATTAAGACGGCCCGTCGAGAACCTGTGGTCACCGCTCCCAGCCGTGACGACGTGATCACTTCATCAGTCGAGGGAACGAAGCATGCATTTCGTGAGGACGGCGACACGACACATGACACGATCGAGGGCATCCATGCATGCATGCGGGTTATCGGGGTGTCCTACTACCTGAAGGCAAAATGTAGACTCGACACGTGAGGCCGCCGGTCGAGCGTGCCACGCCCATGTCAATATGCGATGTGCGCAGAGCGCATGAAGCCGTCCAGCTGCTCGAAGATGCTCATGGATAGTTTGTATGGATGATTATACGTGCGAGTATGCGGGCATCTGCGATTGCACCGTGTTTGAAAAAAATACGTGCAGCTGCTAGAGGAGCGTTCCTGGTCCTGGGTGACACGTGCGGACGTACGTACACCCAACCGTGTCAACCAACCCTAGGACCAAGTAGCCTAAGACTGGCTTAGCATGTGTCGGTGTCCTCGTCCTCTCGAGGAATACCATGCGGTGGCGCGAGCGCGGCACGCTAGCTTAGCTTTCGCCGTCGAACTCCGGTTATTCAAACCTGAGAAGGGCTCGTGCTGCATGCATGCGGCAAGCAAGCAAGTGGGAGCGCAAACTCTCTGTGAGGTGACCGCGGACAAAAGCTCCCGTCAACCTCTGCTGCGCGCAGCATCACCGGTGTGCACGGAACCTGCCGCCGTTTCTTGCGGCGCCGCTGGACTACACCTTGGCCTTTTGTTTGTTTAGTTCTCGCGCTGCCTTTCAGCGATGACGTCGGCTCGTTGCTGTCAGCAGTGACATGCACGGAGCTGCGTCAGCGGCATGCCTTCACCGGCCATTTCAACGGAGACTCCCGGTTGCATAGGAGTGCATGCGCTCGAGTCGCTCATCATTAGTGTCCCGGTTCTCGAAGGCGTAGGTTTTCCCAAAATTGAACCTGTCATAATCCTCCCGTCTGACTTTCTTTTAAGTTGATTGATGCCGGCCTCTCCCTTTCCTTTGGCGTGGCATCTTTTTTTGTTTTTGTTTTTTGCAGGTAGAACCATTTGTATTACTCAGAGGGTGTGGCTAGGTCTCGACTGAGTCTTAATCAAGTGACATAATATATGCTAAGAATGAAAAAAGAAAAAGGCAAAGTAAAGGGTGTGGCTAGGTCTTAGTCGATTAAGAATTAATCAAGTCTCATTCAGGTGACATAACATGTAAGAAAGAAAAAAAAAACTAAAAAGGAAAATTTGCATGGATCTTAATGTAAAATCTCACTACTAACCTAGTCTCTGTCGACTGAGATTTAGTAAGACTGAAAAGTAAAAGAGAAATTTTGCACGAATCTCCACGCAAGAATTTCACGAATATAGAATTAACTGGGGCATGACCAAACCTCAGTCGACTAAGATTTAGCAACAATATTACTCACAACACCACATGATTATTACAATTGGCTAAGGACAACTCAAGAGCTCTCCGGGTCCGCAAGACAAGCCAAGTCATGGTTCTCCCCACAACACGAGCAAAGTTAGCTAAAGCATCACTAACCTTACATAAAGGAAACAGAAGAGTGAGTTAATATGATACTTAGTTTCTCACATTAGTGATTTGGTTAGTTTAGTTACTACTCCTCATCAATCAACCTACAAAAATATACTATAAGGTATCCAAAGACAACTCCTACACAACTAGCTAGTCCGTGTAGAATTGAAACTTTCCTCGCCATTTTTATAGACAATTGCAACTTTTCTAACCTCGCAGGATTTGCAAATTTCAGATTTTTTCTGTCTTTTTATCTAGTTTGACCATAAAAGCCAAACACAATTCTACACGTACGTAAGGTTAGATATTATCCCCTTGGTCTCCTCCGTCCGTCATCATTATCCGTAAGCTAATATCTCATTCTTCCTTTTTTTGGTCACCGCTCTTTGTCTGGCTTTTCATCTTCTATGATCCTAGTGGTCGCGCGAGCACCGCACATCGGGTCAAAGTGGGAATGTTATAGCGGTAGGGAGGCAAGGACCGTAATGATGGTAGAGAGATTATCAGTGAGTAGCAACATGTCGATAATGAAAGCAGATGAGGATGTAGGGGCAAGGGTTAAGACTAGAAAGGCCTTTATATCAAAGACGTTGATGGCTCGACCTTGTATCCTGATTTGTTGATCCACACACCATTTTCATGTCTCCCTTATTTTTAGCAAAAAAAGAGACACACATGCCACTTTATTATGTACATGTGCACACTAGTAGAAAAAGGCCCATTTGTCCCGGTTCATAAGGCCCATTTGTCCCGGTTCGGGAACCGGGACTAAAGGGTCGGGACTAAAGTCCAACACATTTAGTCCCGGTTCTTATATGAACCGGGACAGATGGGGCTCCACGTGGCCGCTGCGACGAGCCCAGAGAGGAGGGCCTTTAGTCTCGGTTGGTAACACCAACTGGGACCAAAGATCATCCACGTGTCAGCAGCTCAGGAGCTGGGGTTTTTGGTTTTTTTTTGAAGGGGGGGGGGGGTTGGGGGTTTTGTAGGGTTAATTTAGGGCTTTCATATATTGTGTTAGCTAGCTAATAGCTAGAGAGAAGTGTCCTCTCTTATCTCCGTGCTTGTCGACTACGTACCTATACGTATAGAGAGACTCGACACGCTAGCTAGTAAGCAAATGAAGGAAACCATTAAGTACACAAGATCGTCATGAACATATACAGGAGAAGTGATCGACCTCCTCCTTCTCCGAGAGATTGGTCGAACAACAATTTTCGTATATCTATCCGACGCTACTAGCTACATATATACAATATAGATCTCTTACAATCCTAACATTTGATGTCAAGTTCCACATGGTATTCTCCGGCTGGATTGATGACGTGGTCAAGAAAGAATCCCCCAATTCCTCTTGAATTGCTTTTATGCGATCTTGTGGTAGGAGTTCATCCCGCATCTGCCAAATCTAATTTGAAGAAGGGGGTCAACATTATATGAATAACTCAACACAAATGATGGTAATAAAATAAAATTGTGAATGTTTATTGCTTACGCACTTCATATTGTTTTTCAGAGTAGCCCCGCTTAGAGGTCGTCGCGTTGTAGATGTACTCGCAAATGTAGTATCCACAAAAATTATTCCCGCCTTCCTGCCACAACCACTTTACGAGAAATAAAGGTCAATCAAACTGATAATCAAGCATTATAAATGGTATTGATGAAACTAGCTAGAATCAATGGGAGATGCGCGGAACTAGCTAGTAGTACTTACTTTCGGGTGTGTAAATCGCAGCTCCCCCGGCAGTCCCAGAGCTTCTGTGGTGAACACTTTCCAAACCCTGCGAGACAAAGAAAATAATTACTTGATATTAGGAAATGACCAAAGTTGCCGATATGGTGCGATAATGATCGATTGAACTTACTTCTGGAGCATTTCAGTCATGGTCGCATACTCCTTGGGATCTTTTCGTCTTGAGTCTAAGACGGTTACTAGTCCCTGCTCAAGCTTAATCTCTAGGAGAATAAAGTGGAAGCTGCGCACGCATGCATAACTCATCAATTACATTACTATAACCTCGAGTAATAAGGGAAACCGAATATGCACAAGACAGTAACACTCACTTGAAGTTGTAAGGAAAGAGTATTTTATCTTTGTTTTGATTTCGAAGCAACGATTGTAGCAAGTTGGCCTCGGTTTCTTTGGCATGATATTTAACCGTCCATTCATATATGAGATTTGTGTTAATGAACCCAATATCATATATTTGTGCATTTCTGCATTCGACGATCTTCAATCTGCATAATATAGTGAGGATAATTATATATACATGCAATGAAAGAGCTGAGCTATATATAGAGACTTAATTACAGAAGTATAGTACTTACAGACAGTAGCAAGTGATGATTATTTTATCGAGGTCCTTTTGATTGAAAAACTGGAAGAACTCCTCAAATGGAATAGACAACAGATCAATTCCAACGAGGTCGTGCTCCTCTTTAATTCTCAGCGTCAAAATATCCTTCCTAGACTTGCAGGTGTCCATGTACCACTTATGGAATCTTCGCATCATCGTTGTTTGAGGAGGATCACCAGGTCTGACGAGAGGCTTCCCGTAATAGTATTTGTGTTCGTCCACCTTCATTGTATCAAAATGTGCATTGTCGGGCAGGTAATCACCAGGATTGGTACCGGGCAGCATCCCCGGCAGATTTGCGACGATATCGCTAGACACCTTGAGCGGGGGGCACGATTGGTTTGCCTGTTCGCCGAGTTGGGGAATTTTTTTCCCTCTTCTTCGTTCTTGTAACCTTTTGTCACTTGAAGTAGTTCCCGACCGGCGCGCTCCTTCCACTGCCTTTTTCAGAGCGCGGACATGGTTGTCATCCGGCGGAGGCGGTGGTGGTCGCTTCAGGTTCTTCAAAGTGCGCTTCAATTTCACCGGATCCATCTTCTCCTCCGGAGGTGGATTTTTCTTTGCAAAAAAGTCCTTCACTTGGGCTTGACAGATCTCCTTGTTTTCCTCCTCGGTCATCTCGTATGGTAATCTATCTAGAGGCTTGATAGATGGACCGAATTTGTATTGCCTCCCGCCTCTGGCTGTACTGCTAGACGCCGGCCGAGCAGCCGGAGCGGCTGCGGCTGTCTTCCTTCATTGCTTACGAGGCGGAGAAGGAGGCGGAGTGCTACGACGCGCCGGAGCAGCCGGAGCGGCGGCGGCTGTCTTCCGCTGTTGTTGACGAGGCGGAGAAGGAGGCGGGCTGCTCGGACTCGCCGGCGCAGGCGGAGTGCCGCCACGCGCTGGAGCAGCTGGAAAAGGAGGCGGAGTGCCGCCACGCGCCGGAGCAGCCGGAGAAGGAGGTGGAGTGCCCTGATCACTCGCCAGAGGAGGAGGCGGAGGAGGATGCGGAGTGCCCTGACTCGTCGGAGGCGGAGGCGTCCAGTTCGGAAGGTTGATGAGCTCCTTCCGCCATAGACATGGAGTCTTCGGAGCAAGACCCAGCTGAGTCTCCCCTTCACCGGTAGGGTGGTCAAGCTCGAGCTCCTCAAATCCCTCCGTTATTTCATCGACCATCACAACAGCATAGCCTTCTGGAATCAGAAGGCAGTGAAAAGTTGCGCCGGGTTGAGGAGCTGCAACAGAGCCGACAGCTGCCTTGACTTTGAGGTGCTGCCATTGCGCCATAAGGTGGCAATCTTGAGCCTCCGTGATAGCATCCACGGGGTAGCTGGGAGCCGTGAAGTGAGGCTGCTGAAGGAACAAGGTGGAAGCCACCCTGCTTCTCCGCTGAGATGGCGGGGTAGCTTCTGGGGTAGCTTCGGCAGGTCGCTGCCTCTGAACTAGTGCTTGTTCATCCATTGCCGGTTCATCTGCGTGCATTATATATAATTAAGTGTGTAAAAAACCGGCGACGAGAATTTTTTTTCTTTTAGAAAGAAGATAAAAACAAGAGGCTCACCACGGTTATGCCGGCGATGAGATCGGCACGGGCGATCGACGGCGGTGAAGACGGGGACGAGACGTGATGGACCGCTAAACCTAGACAAATCTTGAGGAAAATGAAGCTTGAAGGTCGAGCTTCGAGAGGAGAAAGCTTAACTAGTGTGGCTCGGGCATTTCATCAAACACCTCATGTGCATAGGAGGTGAGCTAGAGCACCACAAAGCTCTCCCCTCGCCGGCCAGAAAAAACAGAGCAGTGTGGAGTGCTCTGCTCGCCGGCGATGGGGTATATATAGCCACCTCATTGGTCCCGGTTCGTGCGTGGAACCGGGAGTAAAGGCCCCCCTTCTGTCCCGGTTCAAGCCACGAACCGGGACCAATGGATGTGGGCCAGGAGCGAGGCCCGTTGGTCCCGGTTCGTGCCAGGAACCGGGACAAATGGGTTCAGACGAACCGGGACCAATGCCCACGAGGCCCCGGCCGGCCCCCTGGGCGCATGAACCGGGACGTATGCCCCCCATGGGTCCCGGTTCGTGACTGAACCGGGACTAATGGGCTGGGCTGGCCCGAACCAAAGCCCTGTTTTCTACTAGTGGCAATGCGCAAAAGCTTGGGCGAAGTCTAAGCGGGGGGCCAAGCTGAACTTAGTATCCTAGAGAGACCACGCCTCTTCGAGGTCTTCTTTTGAGGGAAATCCTCGATCCGGGTCTTCGAAACTAAAGATGACATCTCTTGCATCGGTGTGTTGATCCTCCTTAGAACTATCTTCTTGGATGTGGCAATTGGATGTAGCGCGCAAAAGCTTGAGCAAAGTCTAAGCGGGGGCCCAAGCTGAACTTAGTATCCTAGAGAGACCACCCTTCTTCGAGGTCTGCTTTTGGGGGAAATCCTCGATCCAGGTCTTCAAAACTAAACGATGACATCTCTTGCATCGACATGTTGATCCTCCTTTGAACTATCTTCTTGGATGTGGCAATTGGTTTGCAGCTTATTCGCGAATATGTCGAGGCAAAAGTTTCATCTTTTCTATAAACTAAAAAATGTTTGTAGTAGACCGAGCATGCTTTTTGTTCACCCGGGTTCATTCAAAAGAACGATCGACTTAGTGTCTCGGAGGTGCTCGTATGGATGCGTGCGTTTATAGAGGTGAGTGTAGGTGCGTATGTGTGAACGTCTATGTTTATACAATGTTTCTAAAAAAAGTTAAAATTTAGAAGGAAAAACTTTTGACACAGTTCTAAAAAAGGATGATATATCACCGTCTTTTTCTTTTGCAACATTGCAAAATAATCAATGTTGTATTGTACTCCCTCCATTTCATAATGTAGTGAATATACATTTTTTTTAAGTCAAACTTCGTAAAATTTGACCAAGTTTATAAAGAAAAATATACACATTTAAAAATATCATTGGATATGTCATAAGCCATATTGTTACATCGTATTTATTTGATATTTTTCTTTGTATATTTGGTCAAAGTCTATTAGGTTCTCCCCGCAAAAAAAAGTCTATTAGGTTTGAGTTTTGAAAAAATATAAACGCACTGTACTACTCTAAGGAGTACATTATGAAATGGTGGTGTATTTTTCTCGAATAATATTGTACTCCCACTCCCTCCGTTGCTAAATATAAGGTTTTTTAAAGATTTCAATATAGACTACTCCCACTCCCTCCGTTGCTAAATATAAGTTTTTTTAAAGATTTCAATATAGACTACACACGAAGCAAAATGAGTGAATCTACACTCTAAAATATGTCTATATATACACCGTATGTAGTTTGTATTAAAATCTCTAAAAAGATTTATATTTAGGAACGGAGGGAGTATACTGTTATTTATAATATAAGGAAGAAGAAATCATGTTGTGGAGGCCACAGCCTCGGACGTACGGAAGCTGGTCAGGTATTACCTCCAAGAGAGTTTCAAAAGGAAAAAGGTTGGCTCCAAGAGGCAAAAACGATCCTTTTGCTCACCACTCCCGGGCGCCACGTAGCAAAGCTGGAGCGTTACATTTCATGAGCATGAGCGCACCTGCATGTGGCTACCAGAACACGTACGTACGTCGGTGCTTACGGTGCGACGTTGATACTTGAAGACAACAATCAGTACTACGTACGGTGCAGCTAGTGCTGCGAGCGGCGTACGTTGAAGTGTTGGTATCACGGCCGCGCGGCGCACGTGGTAGACTAGTAGGGATGAAGCATGAATGCCCATATGCAGAGGCCGGGGTAAGTCTTCTTTTCTCTACTACTTAAAAAAAAGTAAGGTTCCTTTTCCTGCCAACTGATCACGTTCTGCCTCCCCCTTCGTCCGACCTCCTTCCTACGCCCGCCCGCTTCCGTCAAAGATTTTTGTCTGTCCCGAACCGTTTTTTTCTCCTACCTTCCGATCTGTACGCCTCTCCCTCACCATTCATTCCCCCAATGAGCGACCCGACCATCCCACGCATGGCATACCACCATACCCTAGCGGCGCCGCCACCAACGCCTCCATATCCCTCGATCCTCTCCCTCCCATTGGTCGCCGCCATCACACCCAGGCCACGCTCAGCCGTCGCCAACTCCTTGATTCAGTTTGCTCGTCGGTGTCGATCCCCAGCCGGAACGACCTCTGCCTCCCTCTCCTCGTGCTTCACGGCGGCTGTTTCGCACTGCCCTTCGGCAGGTCCACACTGTAACTTAGGTCATTCCTGGATCGACGACCGCTGTAACCAGTCCATGCTCCAAGGCCACTCTCGGACCCCCAAGGATGACCCGTCTGGTAGCCCACCTCGCGTAGTCGCTGTGCCCTTCGATTTCTCAAAGCGGGCTAAGGTCGCACCATGGCTCATGCCAAGAAGAAGGCAACGGTGGCCTCCAAACCCCGCAAGCATCAGAAACGAAACATGTCTCGATCAATCTGTTGCTTCCTATACTAGGTCGATTTTCTGGGACATGAGAATTTAGATTGCGTTCCTTCTTGGTTGCAGGCTCGTACTTCTTCAGGGCGCAGCTGGACTCCCCTCCCAAGATCTCACTCCAGCCACCACGGGACCGTCCTGCTGCGAGCCTCTCTCGGCGCGAACTGCAACGCCCGTCCCCATCTCAACTTAGGCAACTCTTAAACCACTGTTCTTATCATGAACTGATGTATCTTACCAGGAGTGGTCGCATCATACAGTATTTCTTCTCTATGCTCTAAAATCTGAAAGAGCATGCCAATTATGAGAACGTAAAGACACAGCGTATAAAAAGAAGCTGAGCATTACAAAAGTTTCTTAGTCTTCCTAGATTGCAATATAGGTTGTATTTGTATCTTATATCTATTTGCTCTGTTGTGTAGGACTTGATCTCTTTTTATATAGATACAGACTTTGGAAAGGACTTAAGAGCTGGGAGAATTTGGGGAAGGACCTTGAGGAGATAACCAGGTTTTCAGTCGTGGAGGAACAAGACAATTTAAACCGAGTAGTAAGATATAATTTATTTTTCTCTTTTGTTCTTTTGTTTGTTTATAGAAATAATGACTTATGAGTTTGGAAATTTCATGTGTTTGTTGAGATATGCAAGGGCATGTTTCATGGATTTTGTGTGGATGCTATGGTGTTAAGGCATCTTGTGTTTATGATCTCAAGATACATACCATCTAGAATTTCTCTTTCAGCTACCCAAGGGCATACGAGGAAAAGAAATAGCAGCTGCCAAAACACCGGGAGAAAACGGCGCCGCTCATGGGCTCACATCCCAGGAGATCGGGCAGGTATTAGTTTTGATCTATTTTGTCTACATGGATGCATGCCAAATCATACTACTAGGTTCAGCTGATAACTGTCAACAACAAAAAAACTAGATTCACCCTGATCTGATCAACAAGAAGTCACATTATTTGTGTGTACAACGGACAAGCTGCCATCTTCAAAATATTATTTGCTAATTTGGTATGTCCTTGGTTACCACTTAGTCATTAGTCGGTTTAGTCTTGACAAAACAAAAAAAATTATCTAGGAAATTTAGTCCTAGGGTCTTTGATATAGATACATCAGAGGAGGCAGAGAAGGTAAATGGTTTTACCTGCTGCTGGCATCATAGGAGCAGCTACAAGCGTCAACCATATGGATTCGGTTTTGTTGATTAAAAGCACATAGGTAATTCATGTAAGATAGTGTCACCTATTCCCTAATTTACTTGCAGTATGAAATTCTTCACCAATTTGGCTTTAGGAGAAATGCTTGTCTGAGAATTTATGAGATGAATAGTGGAATTATGATTATATTGAGAAACAACATATTGCCTTTAGAGCCTTCAGTTCATCAAGTGAACAATCTCTTTTCTATCAGTTGCCACTTTTTAGGCTTAACATCGGGCATTGAGATACAACTAAAGGTTTTTTTTGTTTGTTTTTTCATAAATTTTATAATTTGTATGCTCTTATGAAGAAAATGGTCTTCTATATCGATTGTGAGTTTTTCTCAAGCTACTAAAGTTTGACTTGTATAAATTTTCGCTCAAGATAAGCTTCTGCACTATTTTCTTGTTCTTGCTACTCAATGTTGTTTTGAAGAAGGAACTCAACGGATCAAATGGAAGAAAGAGAAAGGAGCCATAACGAGATGTTGAGAACAAGACATAATCTTCGGATTAACTAATATTTGAAAATCCTTATGCTATGCTTTTGATGATTGCCACGGATAAAACAAGTATATGTTTCTTTTGATTATTGATATAGCGTAACGAAATTCTCTCAAGATATACAAGATGATATGCTTGTTCTATGTCCTACATGATTAGTTGTATGAAGTTTAGTAGCAGTGTCGAACAGATCATTTTCTACAACAATATTTTTTTTGCAATCCATTCACATAATGTTCATGTAAATAAGTCTGTGTTTGAGCAGTTGTAACTTGCACTCTGTTCAACACCTTAGGGTCATTACATTATTCCAATCGAGTTATTTTCTGAGTGATTTTCTTGCAGCAATCATAATTTTACGTCAGTTTATATCACTGCTTATGTGTACATTGTATTTTGTCTTCTTTCATGGGTGTGCCAGATGCGCTATCGACGATGGTAGCATGTTTGGGCTAGGGAGACACAGATAGTGGGTGGACGAAGAAGAGTGACTTAAGGTTAAAAAAAATCTACTCTGTTCTCCTGAAAAGCTTGATGTGTGAGTGTGGGTTATGCTTGCACAATTAGTGCTGAAGCACAGAAATATTTTTACACCCGTAGCAATGCACGGGCAATTACCTAGTCCAAAGAAAAGCATGAATGCCCATGTGTCATGTGTGATGGACATGCGTGTATTAATCAAAAGAACAAGGAGTATATCTGAACAAGCTAGGTAACTTGATCGTCTCGCCCTTGTTGTTCTTATACATCTCGATTCAGAAGCGTATGCTATTCAGATGAAAAAGGGTTTCTCCCGCTTTATATATAAAGCACCAACACTTACATCCAAGCAACCGATACAAACGCATGCCGCACACAACCCAAGGCAAGGTACAAGAATGCCGGACACCGACACACAACCTCAACGACTACCAAGTATCAACAAAATGAGCAAAAAGATCCGCTTGTAGCCGACGGAGACCACCATCAAGATGAGAGATCATCCGGGAAGAAGTGCAACGGACAACGCCGGACGGAGGGCTCCAAGACGATGCCTCCAAGTAGGGCACGACCACGAACCGTCGCCATCGTCCGATCCATAAATCAGGTTTTCACACGGAGCTAGACGGGAGGAGTGGGAGCGCCACGATGGAGCCTGCAAGGAGGAACACGACGTCCGCGGACGCCGCCACCATCACCCCTTGCACGGACTAGGTAAGTGATGAACCCCGGTGCTCCACCCCTCTGCCACATCCCCGGTCCGCCAACCACCTGCAGCCATGCCACCCAAGCGGCCATGGTTGCTCGCCCGCATCCGAGTCGCGCAATCCGCCTACGACCAACGCGACTCCCAGCGCCAGGGCCGCCGCCCCGCCACCGGACCACCCCGAGAACCCCCAAAGGTCACGCCTTGGACTAGATCCATGACCCCAACCACCTCAGAACCGCCGGCGACCACTGCCTCAAGAGAAACCGTGCCCAGTCGGCCGAGGGAAGGGGAAGGAGGAGGAGCGGCCTACGGCCACGACCGGCACCTCTGCGCCGGCGACGGGGCACGCAACGGCGTATGCTGTTCAGCCGGCCGTGGCGTCCAAACTATATAATGGCCTACAAACATGACGGTCTGGCCGCACACATGACACACGTTCTGACGGTCCACTACACATACGCATCTACATGGAGCAGAGCTTGCATTGGCACGTAGTGTCGGTGGCTTGGTGCTCAAGGACGGGATCGCACAAGAAGGGAAACGTACGTTTTGGACGACGATGTAGCTACAGCGACGCGACGAGGATCATCCGAGTCCCGTGGCTGCTTTACTTGGTCGTGTCGTTCATTTACGCCGCTGAAAATTTTACGAGCTGAGAACACCAGCTTACTGACTGACTGATCAGTGAACCTGCGAGAGAGAATAACCACTCGGCAGGGGAATCTCAGATCGAGGTGCAAGCCGGACAAAAGCTCCGGCTCGTCAGCCCTCCGAGGGAACCTTAGAGCATCTCCACCCGCGTCCCCAACAAGCCCCCCAAGGTTCTTTTTTATCGTCGGCACCGAAAAATCGGTCTAATCGCGCCCTCAGAAACCCACTTTTCGTTGGTTAGGTCCGAATTTGGTGCCGGCGGAACCAGACCGAACCCGGCGCGCTGGGGACGCGCCGGGGAAAACAGTTTTGGCGCGAAAGCCTGGCGGGCCTGCTGAGTCAGCGACCCGCGCGTGTTCGTCATCCTCATCGCCTCGGTTTCCCGCGGCGAATCAATGCGAAGGCTGACCGGCGGCAGCCTTCCATTGATTCCTCACGGGAGCCGCAGTGATGGCGCGGTGACGCGCGCCCCGCCCCCTCCCGCCATGCAACACACGTCTGCCGCCCGCTCGCCGGCTATAAAAGCAGCCCCTCCCTTGCCGGTGGACGCACTCTCCTTCGCCCGCAGTCCCTCTCTCGCCGCCGACGCCCCCATCTCGTCTCTCTCTCTCTCCCCGTCTACAGCCATCGCGTCTACAACAGCCGATGGGAGAGCGATTCCCCAGCGATGGAGCGGCGGCCAACGGCTTCGGCTGCCGCCACCTGCATGAGTGGGAGGCCTACCTCCTCCACGAGGCGAACTACCCGGCGCCGCCTGACGTGCGCGTGCCGGGGCAGTGGAGGCTCAGCGCCGGAGGCGTCCCCATCCCACCGCAGCCGACCGACGCCGACCGCTTCCAAGCCGAGATCGCGTGCGTTCGGGCCTCCCTGCCGGAGGAGGTGCGGGGTCTCCCGGAGTACGCTGCCAGCAACCATGCGTACTGGGTGGCGTACTTCCAACGCCGCCACGAGGAGCAGCTCGCCTCCACCAACAACGCGCCGGTGAGGGGGCGCCACAACAGCGACGGCCGCCGCCTGTGGTAGGGCACTAGTAGAAAAAGGCCCATTTGTCCCGGTTCCAGAGGCCCATTCGTCCCGGTTCTGGAACCGGGACTAAAGGGTCGGGACTAAAGCCCAAAACCTTTAGTCTCGGTTCGCTTACGAACCGGGACAGAAGGTGCTCCACGTGGCCGCCGCGGGGAGCCCGGGCAGGAGGGCCTTTAGTCCCGGTTGGTAACACCAACCGGGACCAAAAAACATCCACGCGTCAGCAGCTCAGAAGCTGGGGTTTTTGTTTTTTTTAAAGGGGGGGGGGGGTTGGGGGTTTTGGAGGGTTAATTTAGGGGTTTCATATATTGTGTTAGCTAGCTAATAGAGAGAAGTGACATCTCTTATATCCGTGCTTGGTCGACGCTAGGTACTATACGTATAGAGAGAACTCGACACGCTAGCTAGTAAGCAAATGAAGGAATCATTAAGTACACAAGATCGTCATGAACATATACAGAGAGAAGTGATCGACCTCTCCTTCTCCGAGAGATTGGTCGAACAACAAGTTTTCGTATATCTATCCGACGCTACTAGCTACATATATACAATATAAGATCTCTTACAATCCCTAACATCTAAAGTCAATTTCCACATGGTATTCTCTGGCTGGATTGATGACGTGGTCAAGAAAGAATCCCGCCAATTCCTCTTGAATTGCTCGTATGCGATCTTGTGGTAGGAGTTCATCCCACAGCTGCCAGATCTAAATTGAAGAAGAGGGTCAATACATGTGTATGAATGAAACTCAACACAAATGATGGTAATAAAATAAAATTATGAATATTTTTGCTTACGCACATCATATTGTTTTTTAGAGTACCCCGGCTTATTAAAGGCCATCGCGTTGTAGATGAACTCGCAAACGTAGTATCCACAAAAATCATTCCCGGCTTCCTGCCACAAGCACTTTACGAGAAATAGAGGTCAATCAAACTGATAAGCAAGCATGCTAAATGGTATTGATGAAACTAGCTAGAATCAATGGGAGATGCGCAGAACTAGGTAGTAGTACTTACTTTCGGGTGTGTAAATCGCAGCTCGGTCGGCAGTCCCGGAGCTCTTGCGGTGAACTCTTTCCAAACCCTGCCAGACAAAGAAAATAATTACTTGATATCAGGAAATGAACAAAGTTGCCGATCTGGTGCCATAATGATCGATTGAACTTACTTCTAGAGCATTTTAGTCATGTCCGCATATTCCTGGGGATCTTTTCGTCTCAAGTCTAAGACGGTTACTACTCCCCGCTCAAGCTTAATCTCTAGCAGAATAAAGTGAAAGCTGCGCACGCATGCATAACTCATCAGTTACATTACTATAACCTCGAGTAATAAGGGAAACCGAATATGCAGAAAACAGTAACACTCACTTGAATTTGTAAGGAAAGAGTATTTTATCTTTGTTTTGATTTTTGAGCAACGATTGTAGCAAGTTGGCCTCGGTTTCTTCGACATTCTTTTTAACCATCCATTCATGTATGACATTTGGGTTAATGAACCCAATGCCATAGATTTGTGCATTTCTGCATTCGACGATCTTCAATCTGCATAATATAGTGAGGATAATTATATATACATGCAATGAAAGAGCTGAGCTATATATAGCGACTTAATTACAGAAGTAGTACTTACAGACAGTAGCAAGTCACGAGTGATTTGTCGAGAGCCTTTTGATTGTATAACTGAAAAAACTCATCAAGATCAACAGTAATATAATCCAATCCAACGAAGTCGTGCTCCTCTTTAATTCTCATCGTCAAAGCATCCTTCCCAGAGTTGCTGCAGGTTTCCATGTACCATTTATGGAATTTTCGCATCATCGTTGTTAGAGCACGACTTCCATCTTTGACGAGAGGCTTCCCGTACTAGTATCTGAATTCGTCCACCTCTAACATATCAAACACTACATCATCGCCCAGGTAATCATCAGGATTGGTACCGGGCACCATCCCAGGCAGGTTAGTGACGATATCGCTAGACACCTTGAGCGGGGGGCATGATTGGTTCGCCTGTTCGCCGAGCTGGGGAATTTTTTTTGCACTTCTTCGTTCTTCTAACCTTTTATCACTGGAAGTAGTTCCCGACCGGCGCGCATCTCCATATGTCTTCTTAAGAGCGCGGAGATAGTTGTCATCCGGCGGAGGCGGTGGTGGTCGCTTCAGGGCATCGATACTGCGCTTCGCTTTCACCGGATCTATCGTCTCCTTCAGAGGTGGAGGTTTCTTTGCAAAAAAGTCCCTCAGTTCGGCAGCACAGATTTCCTCGCTTTCCTTGTCGGTCCTCTCATATGGTAACTTTTCTAGAGGCTTGAGAGATGGACCGTATCTGAATTGCCTCCCGCCTCTGCTTGTACTGCTAGCCGCCGGAGCGGCGGCGTCTCTCTTCTGCCGTGGCTGACGCGGCGGAGAAGGAGACGGAGTGCTCCAACACGCCGGAGGAGCCGGAGCGGTGGCGTCTGTCTTCCTATGTTGCTGATGTAGGGTAACGCAGCAGAAAACAAAAATTTTCCGACCTACGCACCAGCCCAGGACCACTATGGAGACTGCATACAAGGTTTGATCATTTTCGTTACCGACTCGAAGCGCAGCGGAAGTAGAGTCGATGACGATCGGCGGTGCAGATCCCCGCAGCTAGGATTTACAACCTCCCAACCGCGAGGATGTACTCCCTCATCTGCCCCTCGGACAGCCCTCCGGGAGGCGGTCGGACAGTCCCCCGGACGGTGTCGCAGACAGCCCTTCGGGAGGACCTTCGAAACTCGGACGGTCACTCGTACAGCCCTTCGGGAGGACTCACAGAACTCGGACCGTCACTTGGACAGCCCTTCGGGCACAAAGATCGAAACTACGACCTCTCTACAGAGTTGCACACATACGGTGTCACCTATCCGGCAGGGCTTCGCCGTCCAGAACTAGTTCCTGCCGGAACCCAGACAGCCTTTCGGCTCTACGAAACTCTTTTCGTGGGAGGGAGAGAGAAGCCAGATAACATCTTGGAATGTGTATGAGAGCAAGGGATGAGCTTTGTGGGCAGCCCACTCTCCTCTATTTATAGGAAAGCCAAGGGGTAAAGATGTCATACAAAAAACCCCAAAGTACCCCCACTTTATGCCTTTTCATAAAAGAATAAAGATAAAAGGGGTGCCATGTGGAGCTCCAAGGAGCTCCACCATGCTTGGCCGGCCACCCCTTGGGGGCCCCCCCCAAGGGGGCTTCCTTAGTGCCTAAGGCATTCTAGAAGCCTTTTGGGAAATTCCCAAAAGGTGCTTTCCATAAAATTCCCAAAAAGCACTTTCACTATTCACGACGACATTTTTCAGCGTCCGTTCGAACTGAAAATATTTATGTGGGCTTAGAACATTTCCAGTACCCACTAAAATAATTTTCAATGCGTTCTGGAACAATTCCAGTTTAGTGATTTCATCTGCGAAAAGCATCTGAAGCGGTTCCGGCAGCCCCGGAACATTTCCGGTTTTTCTTCCAGAAAATTCCCAGAAGTTTCCAGAATGATTCTGGTATCCTCCAAGAATTATCAGGCATGTGCCGAAACCATTTTGACTTAATGGTATTCCCTGAAACAACTTTTCAGTTTCACCGGAACTCATCCGGTGACCTCTCTCTGCGGAACTTTTCCGCTGTCCGAAACTTTTCGGTGTCCGAAACTTTTTCGGTGATTTTCTCTCAGACTCCCTGTCTAGTATTCAACAGATAGATGACCCTTAAGCGTGTGACCCTATAGGTTCGGTGAAGTATAGACATGACACGGAACCCCTTCCGATCAATGATCAACATCGGAGCCGTGGACACCCATATTGACCCCTATACCCACACGAATGAATATTCGAGTGAACCTCCAGTTGCCGTGTGCTATTCCTGTTGCTTCGTGATATGTTACAAATACCCGAGGTGAGACATGTTGGCATTCCCGTGGATCAACACTTGTCCACTATGCTAGTTACCTCGTTACCGGTATTGTTCTCTTTTCTCGTTACCATGTTCCGGCATCCCCGTGATCAAATCACAAAGTGTCTGGCTAGACGATGATGGATACCGTAACACCGAGAGGGCCCAGAGATATCTCTCCATCGCCGGAGGAGCAAATCCCAATCTTGAGCTATCAAGTTACTTGACACACTTTTCCATGAACCCGTAAGCCGCCGTAATAGCCACCCATTTACGGATGACGTTTAACAAACCCCAAAGTTCATGAAGCAAGCATGAAGAAACTCGATACTCTCATGGTCTAAGGAATCATGCAAACATTAACCATCTCTGTGTTATTAACCATTAACTTGTGACAAAAGAACCTCATAGCATAACATCAATCGGGTCGATTCAACACAAATGTTCTGCTAACATTGTGCCCTCAAAATTGCTGGCATAGTCATGCCCATGATCAGGAAAACAGGATCATCATGCAAAACTTGAGCCAGTCATAGAGGCTTGACTAGGAATACATTTTATCGTTTATTATTCCACACATGCATATGAGTCTTCCTCCGAGCCTCGTTTTATTTGCAGACTCGAGAACCATAGCAGTTATAGCATGGAACATAAACCTAATTATGAACAGGGAGATAATCAATAACATTTATTATTGCCTCTAGGGCATATCTCCTACAGACTCCCACTTGCACTAGAGTCAATAATCTAGTTAATGCTAATGCACTTTACACCTGTGGCACACCGGTGTAAATATGCTTCGCTTGTGGTATAGCCTGAATGTCCAACGGATCTGACGACTTCAGCTCCGTGTGTATCTTTGCATATCCTCGCGTCTTCACGCTTTCACAAAATTCATATTTTGTGTGGACTTGGCTTGGTATGTATGCGAATCACAGGTCGAACCTGGATTCCTCAGACTGAGTTATGGAGGAACTACTTGCAGTAGTGTCCCATTGACAAAAGCCATCTTGGAACCATACTAAGTTCATGAATGAACTATATGATTCAACATCTTCTTTGTCGCTTTTAAAAGCGGCAACATACTTTGCCTCTGTTATAGAATTCGCCACAGTAACTTGTTTGGAACAATTTCCAACTACCGTGCCACCATATTGTGTATTGCACAAAACCCTTAACATAAATCGAAAATCGCTTGGAGCATGGATGAAGACTGTATCGATGTAACCTTTTACAACGAACTCTTCATGATCTCCGCTTGCGAGAAAACATGTCATCAGTGCTACTATAGTACTTAATGACCCTTTTTCACTGTTGTCCCATGATCAGTACTTTTGATCACTTTGGTATCTATACTTGCAACAACTTTGGGAGTATTGGACATATCTGGTTGTTTTACATACCATGGAATACATGATTAATCCAAACACGAAGGTGTGTGGAATCTCCATCATGTATTTTGCTCATCAGTGTTTTTGGGACACCGAGTCTTGCGAAAACTCTTTCCATGTGACTTCGGCAAGAATCACTCCTTGGCGTTTTTTTTAATGCTAAAAGGTTTTAGCATCTTGTCAATATGTATCTTTGTTCAGCCCTATTAGGTAAATCTATCTCCATAGATCATCATGCCTAATATAAAAGCTATTTAGCCCAAGCACTTCATTGAAAAACTATTTTCAAATGAAGTCCTAATTCGTGTCAAGAATTTTAATTCCAATTAACAATGTGTCAAGCACACAAGGTTTTCAGAAATTTTATTATGCTCCCACTTACTTTCTTGAATCACAAGCATCTTCGTTACCCATTGATGAAGTCAAACCCTTTTGACCATTTCATCAAAACACGAAGATTCCAACTCCATTTTGCTCTCTTCTGTTCATCGCTGGAACTCTGAAGTTTGCAAACCTACTAGCATCCTCTGGATCGACAAATTACTTTGGACTGTACCACATACAAGTCCTAGGTTTTATTTCCATCAGATGGAAATCCTTTTGTCATCCATGTTTCATATCTCATGATTTGAAATATGTCTTAATTGCTAGTTCAACCCGAACCGACTTTAAGCATCGCTACGGTGAGACAATCTCATCGTAGTCAACTCCTTGAACTTGTTATTGCAACAAGTCGAGCTTTATGGATAAAACATTTTTATCTGTATCAGTTTTAAGTTCCATAAATATTCGTCAGACTCTAAGTCTTTCGAAAGGTGTATCAAGGTTTTAATCTTGAATCACTTATATGGAAACTATCTCGGATTGTATTGGCATTTAGCCAATTCCGGAGTCAGGGCCCATCAACGCTTCCTTGTGTATCGTAGGTATACTGTTGTCTAACAACAATATCTCGTTTGCGCACCTGAGAGGTTTGCACGAGCCTTGCCTACGTGGTTCAGCTGCAAGTTCGACTGAAGTCCATACATTTTATTGTAGAGACTTCCGTATCAGTCGCAGTAGGAAACTCCGGAATCACTTCCAAGGTTCCTTTCCTTTGACCTTATGACGAAGATACTGGTTATCTCGTCGAGTTGCACTGTCCTCCCACTCACCTTTTGCAAGAACAATTCTCTTTAAAAGCATACCGTTCTTTGTGGCAAACCTATTTGCCTCGATATAGTGAGGGAGGAATACCCAATGACTTGGGATAACCTACAAAGTAGCACTTGTCTGATTTGGAATAGGTTTGTAACCTTTTACACAAGCCCCATATTCCAAATGTTAAGAAAAGATATAACATGGTTGGGCGTACCATACCATGGTGTCATTTCAACAGACCTGATGGAGCTCTTTTCAGTGTAAAAGCCGTAGTCTCTAAAGCATCACCTTTTAAAAGGGATAATGGCAAATTTATTTATGTCATCTTTGATCTTACCATGTCATAAATGGTTCGATTACATCTTCACGGACTTTCCACTCACAGTGGTGTTCCGGGTGGTGTAAGTTATGAAACTCTTTTCACAACTCATCAGACATTCGCTAAACTTGTAACTCAAATATTTCTTTCTGCAATCGAATTGTAGAAACATAATTTTCTTGTTACAATAACTTCTACTTCATATTTGAAAACCTTTCGAATGATTTCAAAAGATCCGGACTTACGTCTCATCAAGTAAATATCCACATGTCTACTTGAGTCATTTCTGAAGATAGATAAATCCACTACTTGCAACAACCTTTATCGGACTACATACATCAAAATGTATGATCACCAATAAGTTCTTTGCTCGTTCCTTATTGCCTGTGAACGGTACTTCAGTCACTTTACTTTTCGGAGGAAAGTTGCAAGTGTCAGGTGATTCAAAATCAAACGACTTCAAAAATCCATCATAATGGAATTTTCCATGCGGGTTTCTCCAATGTGACCAAATGCAGTGCCACACTTGTGTGGTATTCTTTTAGTCTTATGACATTTAGCGTCAGTGTTATGGATGTATCATATTACCATCAATATTCATAACATACGTCCCATCGATGATGGAAGTATGGCCCTCATGTTATTCATAATACTGAACAACAATTGTTCTTCTATGAACAATTCTTTTGCAACAAACATTGTGCAAAGGCCTAGAGTGTATGAAACTCTAAAATGAATTATGAAAGTAAACCCAGAGGTAATGTATTATTATCAATATTCATAACATACATCTCATTCATAATGAAAGTATGGCCCTTATGTTATTCATAACATCGAACATCAAAAAGTTCTCTTATGAACAACCTTTTTGCAAGATACCTTATGCAATGGGCTAGAGTTTGTGAAACTTTAAATGAATTATGAAAATGAATACAGACGGTAATACACCGATGGAAGGTATAGTAACATTTACTATGTTCCCTGTGTATACCTATACCTCATTTCTGGCTAGTCTTTTAGGCCATAGTAGTTCTTACATCGAATTGCAACAGAATGCAATCGAGCGGGTATCTTTGTGATTGTCTCACAATACCCAAGAATTAGTGATTAACATGTTTAACCATAATTCCCAAGAACTATATCTTTTACCAGCCTTCTATACATCAAAAACTTGTATGACATTCATACATGAGCTGGATATTCCAGTCTTCTTTCTTTCTGCCTTTATACTTCTAACAGTTTAACTTTCAGTATTTCTCCTACTCTCAGAAAAAGCACCGAACTTAAGAGTGGCGTTAGCCCCGGACTTCCTAGGCGTGAAAGTCTTACTAACACCCTTCGGACACTTCCTTTCTCTTTAAGTTGTTGTTTTATTCACCTTTCATCATATGACAGGCGTTCTTCTGGATCCCTCTCTTATCAGTCTAATGCATAGTAAACTCCTTTACTAATAGTTTGCAAACAAACATTGCTTTGGATATCTCATATCTTTTAGCCTTTGTCTGTCTCTGAAAATGATTTTTAGATTCCATGAATATCACATAACTATCCAAACTTTCGAAGTTCGGGTCTCATGGAAGCAAACATATTGCACTTGACTGAAACGGAATTCTAGCTTTTGGATCGAAGGACGAGAGTCACATGATCCATAGCGTAAGCAAGAGAATACCGAAAGTATGCGATAGGACAAAGTCCTTCTCGGCACTCTTGAGGACAATCCTCACATTACGTTACCAACCGTAAAGTTTTAACCAGATATTTAACAGCTATTCAATTTTAATAGGGAAGGTGGAAACGCAAGCCATTATTCTACAACTATTATGCATATAACACTTAGACAGTGTCCATAATTAATTGCACTGAGAATTAAACAAGTTAATTCAACAGTGCGCTCCCACTCAAATCAATATCTCTCATAATTGATTGTGAGTGATACAAGACCCGCATTTCCATTCAACGCCATTGAACGAGATGAACACTGATGGCGCGAACTTCAATCGGTAGGCAAACTTGCCGATCACATCTCTATGTGACTCTTGTTCATCTTTCGATGGGCGTGTTCCGAGCTCAGGGAGATCCTTCCAGAACGTCAAGACAACCAAGTGATCTTGCTGCGAGGTCTCAACTCACCCGCCTCACACATCCCTAATCGTTCGTACCCAGGGAGATCCTGTGATACCCCGAAAAGTTAGGTGCCGTGACGGTGCTACACTTGGGAGAACACTAACTACTTGATATTTTTGTGAGAGATCACCCTAATAAAAAGCGACTACCGCGCAATCAAGAAGGGTGCATCATAAGGGATAAACATCTCAAGCAATTCATAAAAGCATGATATGGTATAGCCCTTTCTGACGGAGAAGTCTTGTATTTCTTCGTCTTCGGCATTCGCGTCGGTGTTCTCCTTCGCGAAGATTGCCACGACCTTGTTGATGCACCAGATAATATTGCTATCTCTATAGCTAATAAAATAATGCATTACAACAAGGTTGACACACAGGTCATTAAAGTGCAATCATATGGCTCCAGCCATCATGCCGAATCATGACACGCAGGTCATGTTAATAAATTTACATTATATAGTCATCTCATACATAATCAAATTATTATGAGCACTGCTATACCACATCACATGCACATGCAAACCCTCCTGCAAAACCAAGTTAGACGCCTCTAATTGGTTCAAGCAAAAACTTGTTTTACGTGGCTTCTAAGGTTTCGAAACAAACCGAAGCTACCAACGTCCATCATCAAGTATGATAATTCAAGTCGCTAGATTAACAATGCGGGGTGTATGAAGCACGAGATAATAAAATCTTGAACCCCATACTAAACTTCGTCATACGCATGACCCCCGTGCAGATCATATCTGCATTGCCCTTTTGTCTGCGAAATTTCATCTTTCTTTTTAACTACGGTGGAATTCAATGAACTGTTAGCACTTCGTTGATCAATCAGGATCGTGGATTGCCAGAACATTGAAACTCCACCATGCTGTTATCAAGATCAGAAATATGCGAATTCCAGGGAAGCAACAAGAACATCGGGTAACAGATTTCATCTGCTACCCGCACAAATAATTTTCAGTAATAGAACTCATCTACTACCTAATTATATTGTGCAACACCCATACATCACTATGTATTCTAGATCGCAACCTGCATCTACGCATAGCACCGCTCTTGATGCCACTGTAGGGTAACGCAGCAGAAAACAAAAAATTTCCGACCTACGCACCAGCCCAGGACCACTATGGAGACTGCATATAAGGTTTGATCATTTTCGTTACCGACTCGTAGCGCAGCGGAAGTAGAGTCGATGACGATCGGCGGTGCAGATCCCCGCAGCTAGGATTTACAACCTCCCAACCGCGAGGATGTATACCCTCATCCGCGCCCAGGACAGCCCTCCGAGAGGCAGTTGAACAGTCCCCCGGACAGTGTCGCGGACAGCCCTTCGGGAGGACCCACAGAATTTGGACCGTCACTTGGACAGCCCTTCGGGAGGCACTCTCGAACAGCCCCTCGGGCACTAAGATCGAAACTATGACCTCTCTACAAAGTTGCACACATACGGTGTCATCTATCCGGCAGGGCTTCGCCGTCCAGAACTAGTTCCCACCGGAACCCAGACAGCCTTTCGGCTCTACGAAACTATTTCGCGGGGAGGGAGAGAGAAGCCAGATCATTGCAATGGCACTTGTATGTGAGAAGGAGTGAGTCTTTAGGCAGCCCCCTCCACCCCTATTTATAGGCCAAGCCCAAGGGTGGCTTCTCCAAGAAGCCAAGGGGAAAAATACCAAAGGACCCTCAAGGTGGCTTCTCCAAGAAGCCACCCAAAAAGCACTTTCACTATTCACGACGACATTTTTCAGCGTCCGTTCGAACTGAAAATATTTATGTGGGCTTAGAACATTTCCAGTACCCACTAAAATAATTTTCAACGCGTTCTGGAACAATTCCAGATTAGTGATTTTCATCTGCGAAAAGCATCTGAAGTGGTTCCGGCAGCTCCGGAACATTTCCGGTTTTTCTTCCAGAAAATTCCCAAAAGTTTCCAGAATGATTCTGGCACCCTCCAAGAATTATCGGGCATGTGCCGAAACCAATTTGACTTTATGGTATCCTCTGAAACAACTTTTCAGTTTCACCGAAATTCATCTGGTGTTCTCTTTGCGGAACTTTTCCGCTGTCCGAAACTTTTTCGGTGTCCGAAACTTTTTCGGTGATTTTCTCTCAGACTCCCTGTCTAGTATTCAGCAGATAGATGACCCTTAAGCGTGTGACCCTATAGGTTCGGTGAAGTATAGACATGACACGGAACCCCTTCCGATCAATGATCAACATCGGAGCCGTGGACACCCATATTGACCCCTATACCCACACGAATGAATATTCTAGTGAACCTCCAGTTGCCGTGTGCTATTCCTGTTGCTTCGTGATATGTTACAAATACCCGAGGTGAGACATGTTGGCATTCCCGTGGATCAACACTTGTCCACTATGCTAGTTACCTCGTTACCGGTATTGTTCTCTTTTCTCGTTACCATGTTCCGGCATCCCCGTGATCAAATCACAAAGTGTCTGGCCAGACGATGATGGATACCGTAACACCGAGAGGGCCCAGAGATATCTCTCCATCGCCGGAGGAGCAAATCCCAATCTTGAGCTATCAAGTTACTTGACACACTTTTCCATGAACCCGTAAGCCGCCGTAATAGCCACCCATTTACGGATGACGTTTAACAAACCCCAAAGTTCATGAAGCAAGCATGAAGAAACTCGATACTCTCATGGTCCAAGGAATCATGCAAACATTAACCATCTCTGTGTTATTAACCATTAACTTGTGACGAAAGAACCTCATAGCATAACATCAATCGGGTCGATTCAACACAAATGTTCTGTTAACATTGTGCCCTCAAAATTGCTGGCATAGTCATGCCCATGATCAGGAAAACAGGATCATCATGCAATACTTGAGCCAGTCATAGAGGCTTGACTAGGAATACATTTTATCATTTATTATTCCACACGTGCATATGAGTCTTCCTCCGAGCCTCGTTTTATTTGCAGACTCGAGAACCATAGCAGTTATAGCATGGAACATAAACCTAATTATGAACAGGGAGATAATCAATAACATTTATTATTACCTCTAGGGCATATCTCCTACAGCTGACAAGGCGGAGGAGGAGGCGGACTGCTCCGACGCGCCGGAAGAGGCGAAGGAGGAGGCGGAGTGCCGGCCTCACGCGCCGGAGGAGCCGTAGAAGGAGGCGGAGTGCCCTGATCACTCGCCGGAGGAGGAGGAGGCGGAGTGCCCTGACTCGCCGGAGGAGAAGGAGGAGGCGGAGGCGTCCAGTTCGGAAGCTTGATGTGCTCCTTCCGCCATAGACATAGAGTCTTCAGAGCAAGACCCAGCTGAGTCTCCCCTTCACCTGTAGGGTGGTCAAGCTCGAGCTCCTCAAATCCCTCCGTTACTTCATCCACCATCATAACAGCATAGCCATGTGGAATCGGACGGCAGTGAAAAGTTCCGTCGGGTTGAGGAGGTGCAACAGAGCCGACAGCCGCCTTGACTTTGAGGTTCTTCCATTGCGTCATAAGCTAGCAATGTTGAGCCTCCGTGATAGCATCCACGGGGTAGCTAGGAGCCATGAAGTCAGGCTGCTGAACGAGCTCGGTGGAAGCCACGCTGCTTCTCCGCTGAGATGGCGGGGTAGCTTCTGGGGTAGCTCCGGCAGCTCGCTAGCTCTCAACTTGTTCCTCTAGCTTTTGTACTCTTGCATTTAGCTTCTGCATTTCGGTGAGCTCCAGTTTCCTCTTCCTCTCCCGGGTTTTGTAACCGCTTGCACCGGGAAACCCAACCTTCCACGCAACGGAGCCTGGCGTGCCTCGTGTTCGTCCAGGGTGCTCAGGATTCCCAAGGAACTCGGTCAGCTCGTCATTCTCTCTGTCGGGAATGAACGTCCCTTGCTGCGCTGCGGCGATACACTTCTGAAGCTTCTTGATGGGTATTGCAAGTTGCTCGTCCGTCCAAACGCACTTCCCTCTTTCAGGGTCCAAGGTTCCCCCAACCCCGAAGAATCAAGTCCTTGAACGGTCTGGCCAGTTCAATGTCTCTGGTTCGGCCCCTTTAGCAAGCAGGTCATTCTCAGCTTTGTCCCATAGTGGTCGGGCTTTGAGGTAGCCACCTGACCCCGTGAGATGGTGAAACTTCTTCTTTGCAGCATTTATCTTATTTGTCTCTGACATCTTCTTACTCTTGTCTGATGTCTTTTAGGCCACAAATGCGGGCCAGTGATCTCTTAACTTCTCAAATCGGCCGGTGAATTCTGGAGTCTTCCCTTTGTCGACAAATGTTGATTTTAACTCATTCTTACACCTGCTGAATAGATCTGCCATCTTCTTCAGAACACACACCTTGACCTTTGGCTCTATAACAGGTGTATTCGGATCCTCCTCTGGCGGTAGAGTGAAATTTGCTTTCAGCGAGGTCCAAAGATCATCTTTCTGTCTATCGGTGACATAAGAAACTTGAGGGTCGTCGTCCTAAGGCTTATTCCATTGCTTGATGCTGATCGGGATGCTGTCCCTAACAATCGCTCCGCACTGAGCAGAAAATGTGTCCTTGGTCCGCTTGGGTTCAATCGGTAGGCCATCGTCCGCGAGTGCTGTGATCGTGAACCTTTCATCCTGGCGCAACCTTTTCTTCAGGCCTCGTCTCGTTACCGAAGTTTGGCTCGATCCGGAGGGCTATAAAAGAAGAAAGAAGAGTTAATATATGTACATACCAAAATAATTAATGCATCAATTAGCTAGTCAGCACAGGCTTAATTAATATATATACCTCGCCGGACTTTGCAACAGCTCCCTCCTCCGTTCGATCACCGGAGCCATCGTCATGGTCTCCTTCTTCCTCCGGCATTCGGTCACCGGAGCCATCATGATCATGTCCTTCCTCCATTGTTCGATAACCGGAGCCGTCATCCTCTCCTTCTTCCTGACCATCGGTGTCGTTGAGATACGACAAGACATCACCACCGTCGAGGATTATGTCCCCCAACAATTGTTCTTGTTCCAAGCCTCTTTGCTCCATAGTTTCTGCAAATATTACAACATGGCAATTAATATACAAACATGAGAGATGGATATATTAGTGGCAAACATAGACCTAGCTAGCTAATCACAACGCTTCTAGGGTTTGGGGTGGCCTCGGCAACGCTTCTAGGGTTTGGGGTGGCCTCGACGCTTCTAGGGTTTGGTCGGGCGAGAGGGGGTTGATCGACGTCCCCCCTCATGTTGAAGAGTTACCGGAGTTTTATATGAACAAAAAAAATACTACCTATCACATGACATGTCCGGCGACCGGACCGGACCGCCTCTCTCATGAATGTCCGACGTCCGGACCGCCTCTCTCATGAATGTCAAACAAGGGATTTAACAAAATGGCGCCATTCTGGATGTGCAGAAAATGGTCCCTATTTTTCCTGATCTCATCTACCCTTCTATATGTCATGTTGTCTAGTGTCAAAGGATTCAAGAAAACCATGACTTCATCATTAGCCGGAAGTAACAGGCGCATAATGGTACGAATCTCTCCAAAATTGTTTTGTAACGGAGTCCCGGATAGGATAATTAGCTTTTTGGTACGAAGTTCAGAAAGAGCCTTCCGAATATCGCTATTTGGAAGGCCTTTGCTGAACTTCGTACCAAAAAGCGAATTATCCTATCAGGACTCCGTTCTAAAATAATTTTGGAGAGCTTCATACCATCATGCGCCTGTTACTTCCGGCTAATTATGAAACCATGGATTTCTTCAATACTTTGACATAAGAGAACGTGCACATTTAGAAGCGTAGATGAGATCGGAAAAAATATGGATCAACTTAATTATGCACATCCATAATGGGGGCATCCTTCGACCCCTCGGCGATCCTCGACCCTCGACCCTCGACCCCTCGACGACCCACGACCCTCGACCCCTCGGCGACCCTCGACCCTCGACCCCTCGGCGATCCTCGAACCTCAACCCTCGACCCCTCGGTGATCCTCGAACCTTGACCCCTCGGTGACCCTCGACCCTCTACCCTAGTTCCCGACCCTCGACCGCTCGATGATCCTCGACACCCTCGTTCCCGATAAAAAATAAGAAGAGGATATTCTATTTTTTCTTCTTCTTCTCTTCTATTCCTTCTTCTTCTCCTCTTTTTTTTTCTTCTTCTTCCTCTTCTTATTTTTTTTCCTCCTCTTCTTCTCCTTCTTCTTCTCCTTCTTCCTCTTCTTATTTTCCTTTTTCCTCTCCTTCTTTTTCTTCTTCTTCCTTCTTCCTTCTTCCTCTTTTCTTATTTTTCCTTATTTTCCTTTTTCCTCTCCACTAACCTAAAATCTACTAACCTAAAATGCACTAACAGTACAACTAACCTAAAATGCACTAAATCAACTAACCTAAAATGCACTAACCTAAAATCAATATGTACTAACAACCTAAATAAAAAAATTAATACATATATGAACAAAAAATGCTATGAACATTATATCCATACATACATAGCCACATCCATACATACATATATACATTATATATATGAACAAAAAAATCATCACATAAAAAAATCGCATAAAAATTCATCATACAGAGAGCCGGGGCGGGGGCGGCCGGCGACGGCATGGGCGGCGAGGGCACGGCGACGGCGACGGTGGGGGCTGGCCGGGGCAGGGGCGCGGCCGGCCGGCGCGCTCGGGGGCGCGGCAGGGGAGGGGGGAGGGGCGCGCGGTCTCGGGGACGACGTCGGCGATAGCGACGACGAGGCACGGGCGACGGCAGGGGCGGCGGACGGCGCCGGGGCAGCCTGGCGGCGTCGATGTCGTCGGGCGTCGTCGGGGGCAACTGCGAGGTGAAAATGAAAATTTTCATAAGTGTTACTTATATAGACAGAGCATTGGTCCCGGTTCGTGGCAACAACCGAGACGAATGCCCCCCTTGTGTCCCGATTCGTGCCACCAACCGGGACCAAAGGTCTTGGCACGAACCGGGACCAAAGGGGGGCATTCGTCTCGGTTGTTGCCACGAACCGGGATTAAAGGTTGGCATTGGTCCCGGTTGGTGCCACCAACCGGGACGAAAGGGTGGCACAGCGGTGGTTTGGTGGGAGTTTAGTCCCACCTCGCTAGCTGAGAGAGCTCAGCACCTGTTTATAAGCTGCGTTGCGGCAGAGTTGCTGAGCTCCTCTCTAATATGCAGGCAGTACTTGCCTACCTTTGTCACTGCCATGTTGGGCCTATTGGGTCTGCGGGCCTGCATCCTCGCCCATGTACAGATGGGTTTCTAGTCGTATGCAGGCCGTGTGGCCCAGTGGGCGGCATTTTTTTAATTTTTTCCAGTATTTTTGTTTTGTTTTTTGCATTATTTATTTTCTTTCGTTTTTTGCTTTATTTTTTTAAATTCTTTTTGCTTTTAGGTCAGAAAAATTATAAACTTTCTGTTAGTGCCATTAGTTTTCAAATTTGAATTCTTTGAAATTTATGTGAATCACTAGTTTGTGAATAACTTCACTATAAAAATATATTTTTGAGTGATTCTTTTTCCTGCTATTTAATATTACTGTGTTTTATCATTATATTCAAAAACAGATTTTGTTATTTTAGTTTCTATCAAAAAAATTCTTTATGAAATTCTTTTTGATAAAAAAATTTAAAAAAAGGTTTCTTCCTCACACAAAATTCTTTATGATAATTCTTTTTGCTATTACTGTTTTGAACAAAAAATACTTTGACAATTTAAGTTGCTATAAAAGCTTTTTAGTTGATTCTTTTTGCTATTGAAGAGTATTATAATTTTGTTTTAGTTGATCATAACAGAATATTTTAATTGATTATTTTTGCTATTGAAGAGTATTATAGTTTTGTTTTAGTTGAACATAACAGAATATTTCAATTGATTATTTTTAGTTCATTCTTTTTGCTATTAGAGTTTCATAAAAGTTTTCTAGTTTATTCTTTTTGCTATTAGTTCATTCTTTGAGCTAAATGACCCTGAAATTGAAAAACACTACAAATGAAATCTGAAAAGGTTGAAAGTTGGCATGGTATCATCATTTCACCCACATAGCATGTGCTAAAAAGTTGAGAGGGTTATGGCAAAAACTGGATGCACTTCGTGTACAAAATGGACAATCTCTTTCGAAGTATCAGGGTTTTGGATGAAAACTTATCTGTTACAAAGGGATTTTATTTTTATGAACTTATTTGAACTCCAGACTTTTTGTGTGTTCAAAATGAACCATTCATAGCCACATCATCAATTTTGAACCCTTTCTGACTTCATTTGGTATTTTTCATGCATTTACTAATTTTTTTAAGCTAAATGACCCTGAAATTAAAAAGCACTACAAATGAACTCTGAAAAGGTTGAAAGTTGGCATGGTATCATCATTTCACCCACATAGCATATGCTAAAAAGTTGAGAGGGTTACGGCAAAAACTGGATGCACTTCGTGTACAAAACGGACAATCTCTTTCGAAGTATCAGGGTTTCATACGGAAACTCATCTGTTACAAAAGGCATTTCATTTCTTCACATGTAACTGCAGTGATATTCTAGATCAAAGGCATCATCATAATAGTTGTGGAGAGAAAGTCTTCACTTTTTCTTCGCTTGTGTCCTTTGCTTATTGCGCCGTAACCATGGATAATCTTCATCGTTTAACAGGGTGCTTGGGTCAGCCTTGACTTTGAAGGGAGGAATTTCATGAAACTTTTCATAATCTTCAGACATGTCTGTCTTGCCCTCCAATCCCACGATGTCTCTTTTTCCTGAAAGTACTATGTGGCGCTTTGGCTCATCGTATGATGTATTCTCTTCCTTATCTTTTCTTTTTCTCGGTTTGGTAGACATGTCATTCACATAAAAAATCTGCGCCACATCATTGGCTAGGACGAATGATTCGTCTGTGTATCCAAGATTGTTCAGATCCACTATTGTCATTCCGTACTGTGGGTCTACCTGTACCCCGCCTCCTGACAGATTGACCCATTTGCACTGAAACAAAGGGACCTTAAAATCATGTCCGTAGTCAAGTTCCCATATGTCCACTATGTAACCATAATATGTGTCCTTTCCCCTCTTGGTTACTGCATCAAAGCGGACACCGCTGGTTTGGTTGGTGCTCTTTTGATCTTGGGCGATCGTGTAAAATGTATTCCCATTTATCTCGTACCCTTTGTAAGTCAATACAGTCGAAGATGGTCCCCTGGCCAACGAGTACAGCTCATCAGAAACAGTGTTGTCACCCCTGAGACGTGTTTGCAACCAACTGACGAAAGTCCTGATGTGTTCACATGTAATCCAGTCGTCACACTGCTCCGGGTGTTTGGAGCGCAGAATGTTCTTGTGTTCATCGACATACGGGGTCACCAAGGTAGAGTTCTGTAGAACTGTGTAGTGTGCTTGAGACCAAGAATGCCCGTCCCTGCATATTATTGAGTCCCCTCCTAGCGTGCCTTTTCCAGTCAGTCTCCCCTCATACCGCGATTGAGGGAGACCAATCTTCTTAAGGTCAGGAATGAAGTCAACACAAAACCCAATGACATCCTCTGTTTGATGGCCCATGGAGATGCTTCCTTCTGGCCTAGCGTGGTTACGGACATATTTCTTTAGGACTCCCATGAACCTCTCAAAGGGGAACATATTGTGTAGAAATACAGGGCCCAGAACGACAATCTCGTCGACTAGATGAACTAGGACGTGCGTCATGATATTGAAGAAGGATGGTGGGAACACCAGCTCGAAACTGACAAGACATTGCGCCACATCACTCCTTAACCTTGGTATGATTTCTGGATCGATCACCTTCTGAGAGATTGCATTGAGGAATGAACATAGCTTCACAATGGCTAATCGAACGTTTTCCGGTAGAAGCCCTCTCAATGCAACCGGAAGCAGTTGCGTCATAGTCACGTGGCAGTCATGAGACTTTAGGTTCTGGAACTTTTTCTCTGGCATATTTATTATTCCGTTTATATTCGACGAGAAGCCAGACGGGACCTTCATACTGAGCAGACATTCAAAGAAGATTTCCTTCTCTTCTTTGGTAAGAGCGTAGCTGGCAGGACCTTCATACTGCTTTGGAGGCATGTCGTCTTTTTCGTGCACACGTTGCTGGTCCTCCCGTGTCTCCGGTGTATCTTTTGTCTTCCCATACACGCCCAAGAAGCCTAGCAAGTTCACGCAAAGATTCTTCGTCACGTGCATCACGTCGATTGAAGAGCGGACCTCTAGGTCTTTCCAGTAGGGTAGGTCCCAAAATATAGATTTCTTCTTCCACATGGGTGCGCGTCCCTCAGCGTCATTCGGAACAGATAGTCCGCCGGGACCCTTTCCAAAGATTACTTGTAAATCATTGACCATAGCAAGTATGTGATTACCGGTATGGATGGCGGGCTTGTTCCGGTGATCTGCCTCGCCTTTGAAATGCTTGCCTTTCTTTCGACATTGATGGTTGGTCGGAAGAAATCGACGATGCCCCAGGTACACATTCTTCCTGCATTTGTCCAGGTATATACTTTCGGTGTCATCTAAACAGTGCGTGCATGCGTGGTATCCCTTGTTTGTCTGTCCTGAAAGGTTACTGAGAGCAGGCCAATCATTGATGGTTACAAACAGCAACACATGCAGGTCAAACTCCTGCTGTTTGTGCTTATCCCACACACGTACACCGTTTCCATTCCACAGCTGTAAAAGCTCTTCAACTAATGGCCTTAGGTACACATCAATGTCGTTGCCGGGTTGCTTAGGGCCTTGGATGAGAACTGGCATCATAATGAACTTCCGCTTCATGCACAGCCAAGGAGGAAGGTTATAGATACATAGAGTCACGGGCCAGGTGCTGTGATTGCTGCTCTGCTCCCCAAAAGGATTAATGCCATCCGCGCTTAAACCAAACCATACGTTCCTTGCATCACCAACAAAGTCATCCCAATACTTTCTCTCGATTTTTCTCCACTGCGACCCGTCAGCGGGTGCTCTCAACTTCCCGTCTTTCTTACGGTCCTCTCTGTGCCATCGCATCAACTTGGCATGCTCTTTGTTTCTGAACAGGCGTTTCAACCGTGGTATTATAGGAGCATACCACATCACCTTGGAAGGAACCCTCTTCCTGGGGCGCTCGCCGTCAACATCACCAGGGTCATCTCGTCTGATCTTATACCGCAATGCACCGCATACAGGGCATGCGTTCAAATCCTCGTACGCACCGCGGTAGAGGATGCAGTCATTAGGGCATGCATGTATCTTCATCACCTCCAATCCTAGAGGGCATACAACCTTCTTTGCTGCGTACGTACTGTCGGGCAATTCGTTATCCTTTGGAAGCTTCTTCTTCAATATTTTCAGTAGCTTCTCAAATCCTTTGTCAGGTACACCATTCTCTGCCTTCCACTGCAGCAACTCCAGTGTGGTACCGAGCTTTGTGTTGCCATCTTCGCAATTGGGGTACAACCCTTTTTTGTGATCCTCTAACATGCGATCGAACTTCAGCTTCTCCTTTTCACTTTCGCATTGTCTCTTTGCATCAACAATGACCCGGCGAAGATCATCATCGAGCACATCGTCTGGTTCCTCTTGATCTTCAGCTTCCCCCGTTGCAGCATCACCGTATTCAGGGGGCACATAGCTGTGATCATCCTCTTCTTCTTCGCTGTCTTCCATCATAACCCCTCTTTCTCCGTGCTTGGTCCAAACATTATAGTGTTTCATGAAACCCTTATAAAGCAGGTGGGTGTGAAGGGTTTTCGAGTCAGAGTAAGACTTTGTATTCCCACATATAGGGCATGGACAACACATAAAACCATTCTGCTTGTTTGCCTCAGCCACTTCGAGAAAATTATGCACGCCCTTAATGTACTTGGAGGTGCGTCTATCACCGTACATCCATTGCCGGTTCATCTGCGTGCATTATATATAATTAAGTGTGTCAAAAACCATTACAGAACATCATGAATACAGAAGTGATCAAATTAATTAATAGAAGTTCATCATCACATTAAAACCAAAGTACATACATAGTTCTCATTGAACAACATATAGCTCTCCAGAGCATGTAATTAAACCATACATTGAAACTATGTAAAACATTTCAATGCAACAACAAATGCGATCATAATCGCAACTAAGGTAACAATTGATCCAACGGCATAATGATACCAAGCCTCGGTATGAATGGCATATTTTTCATCTTTCTAATCTTCAAGCGCATTTTATTCATCTTGATCTTGTGATCATCGACGACATCCGCAACATGCAACTCCAATATCATCTTCTCCTCCTCAATTTTTTTCAATTTTTTCTTCAAGTAATTGTTTTCTTCTTCAACTAAATTTAACCTCTCGACAATAGGGTCGGTTTGAATTTCCGGTTCACATACCTCCTAGATAAAAAAATCTATGTCACGTTAGTCAGCATAATTGTCATAAACACTAAATGAACCAAATAGTTATAAAAGATAATATATACCACGTCCGAATCATAGACAGGACGAGGGCCGACGGAGGCGGATACCAAAACCATCGCACTATATAATAACAAATAATAATAAAAGTAAGAAAATTACACAAGTATCTATCTTAATCATACAAGTAAGAACTTTTTTATTTTACAAAGAAGATAAGACCAAGAAGCTCACCACGGTGGTGCCGGCAACGAGATCGGCGCGGGCGATCGACGGCGGTGAGGACGAGGATGGGACAGGACGGACCGCCAAACCTAGACAAATCTCGAGGAAAATGGAGCTTGGACAAGGAGCTTCGAGAGGAGAAAGCTTAAGTGTGGCTCGGGCATTTCATCGAACACCTCATGTGCATAGGAGGTGAGCTAGAGCACCACAAAGCTCTCCCACGGCCGGCCCAAAAAACAGAGCACTCCACTGCTCTGCTCGCGGGTGAGGGGGTATATATAGGCATCTCATTGGTCCCGGTTCGTGGCTGGAACCGGGACCAAAGGACCCCCTTTGGTCCCGGTTCCAGCCACGAACCGGGACCAATGGTTGGAGCAAGGACCATTGGTCCCGGTTCGTGGCTGGAACCGGGACCAAAGGGTCCAGACGAACCGGGACCAATGCCCCACGAGAACCAGCCGGCCCCCTGGCCTCACGAACTGGGACCTATGCCCCCGTGGGTCCCGGTTCGTGACTGAACCGGGACTAATGGGCTGGCCCGGCCTGGACCAAATCCCTGTTTTCTACTAGTGGGGCGCCCCCGGGCGCACGCTCCACGCCGTCCTCGAGCACCTCGAGGGCGGCAACGAGCCGCCGCTCGAGTACCCGATGGCCCCGGCCCCGGTCCCCTGCCGGAGCGGCAGCCCTTGGCTGCCGAGGCGCATGGCGAGCGGGTCTTCCTCCTCCTCCTCCTCCCGCTCCTCCGGTTCGCTGGCGCTCGCCAACGTCAAGGCCGAGCCCGTGGAGACGCCGCTCGGGTGGCGCACCCACGGCGGCGCCCTCGCCATCAACGAGGGCGGACATGGCCCCTCTGCTCCCTCCTCCCCCTCGTCAAGCCGAAGACGGAGCCAAGGCTCGTCGCCGTGAAGAAGGAGCACGAGGACATGGCCGTCGCCGACGAGGCCGCCCTCAATTGGGCGCGGGAGGACTACGTCCGGCTGGAGATGGAGCGCCAGCGCCGCGCCCTCGAGGAGATCGCTGCTCGGCACCGCGACCGCAACGAGGGCGGTGTCATCGTCCTCGATGACAGCAACGACGAGGCACTGCCGCCAACCAAACCCGTCCGCCAAGGCGACCCAGGGCAGGGGTGTAGCAAGGACGGTGGCGGCGTAAAGGAGGAGAAGGAGGACGACGGCGGCGGCGACTACAGCGCCTTCGGCAAGCTCTTTGGCGTGTAGGCGGCGCGGCGGGTGGCGCGACATAGTAGTAGTCGTTGTTTTCATTTTGTTTTTAAATTATGTTTCCAATATGTACAAAAAACAATGGAACGCCTAAATTTCACCCAATTCTGTGTCGTGTTGTTCGAATTTTGGCCAAGTATGGTTTTAAAAAAACGACGTCTGGGACGATCTTGGGGCGGCCGCTGGAAAACCTACCGCCCCCACGCCGAATTTATCGCCGGTTCACCCCCAGGCGGCGCTATTTCAAGCCCCTGGGGGGCCGAATGGCTGGAGATGCTCTTAACCTGCAGCCGTTTTCTGCCGGCCGGCCGATGGAACCTCCCTGGCTGTCCGTCAGCGATGACGTCGCCTCCCTGCCGTCAGTGGTGACACGCACGGCGCTGCCAAGGCGTGCATCATCGTCCCCGGCCCGTTCCCGTTTGGACCCGCCGTTTTAAATGGCTCCGCCCTAGCCTAGCTACCCCCGTTTCCTCCTTCGGACGGCCGGGAGTTATCTCAGTTCTCGGGTCATTTTCCGGCCGATAATACTACATTCATGGGCAAGTTCCAACAGACTTTTCCGGCGGTGCGAGCGAAAACGCGCGCGTCGTAAATGAACGCCTTGCCGATTGAGGAAAGGGAAATACAATAGTACCATTCTCGGATGGCTTGCTCGTGCCAGGCGCGCTGTCTATAACCAGCAACCTGCCATTCGTAGCCTCAGTCGATCGATCTCATCTACCGGGTAAACAACAGTCATTGCACTTACTCGACAAGGTGACTATGACGGTCATTACACTTGGGACCGAGAGACTCTAAAAGGACCAAAGCAAAGAATTAATAAATTAAAAAAGAAGGTGGAGAAATTGAGGCGGGGATCTATGAATGCGGAGTCTCGCTCTCGCCAAAAGGAAGTTCTAGTACTGATTGAGAAATTGTTAGATCAAGAGGAGATTTTTTGGTTACAAAGAGGAAGAGCTAATTGGTTGATGCATGGGGATCATAATACATCTCTTTTTCATAATGCCGCAACGGCAAGAAAAAAAGGAATATCATAAAAAAATACTTCTTTATGACATTGGTGTTTGGCGGCAAGGATCGGAGTTAAAGGACCATATCAAGGGCTATTTCTTAAATCTTTTTACCTCTAAAGTGGGGCAACCGAATATGGAAGTTTTATATCTTGTTAGGAGAAGAGTGTCAGATGAGATGAATCATGCCCTCCTTGCGCCTTATACGGCTGATGATGTTCGTAAACCTCCTTTTGATATTGAAGATTTAAAAGCCCTAGGTCCTGACGGTCTCCATGTTATTTTTTATAAAAGATTTTGGCCTATGCTTGGGGACAATCTTGTTCAAATAGTTTTGCAAGCGGTGAATACTTGTACTATTCCAGATAAATGGAATGATACTACGATAGTAATGATCCCAAAGGTTAATTCACCACAAAAGGTAACCTAGTTCAGACCAATTAGCCTTTGTAATGTTGTGTACAAGATTATATCAAAAATGGTGGCCGCTCGATTGAAGGTGTTTCTCCTAGAAATTATCAGCCCGACTCAGAGTGCTTTTGTGCCTGGAAGAATGATTTCTGATAATATTTTCGTGGCCTATGAATGGTTTCACAAAATAAAAAATAACAGGGAAGGAAAGTAAGGACTGTGTGCTATCAAACTTGACATGCAAAGAGCGTATGACCGGGTTGAGTGGGTTTTCATGAAGGAGATTATGTTGTAGTTGTGCTTCCAAGAGAGTTGGGTCAAGTCTATTATGCAATGTATTTCCACTGTAGAATATCGGGTTAGGTACAATACGGAAGAAACTGCGAGCTTTAAACCCTCCATAGGATTACAACAAGGAGACCCGTTATCTCCTTATTTATTTTGTTATGTACTGAGGGCCTAATAGCTCTCTTGTCACATGCGGTGGAGATTGGGAAAATTGAAGGTGTGAAGGTATGTAGGGAGGCTTCATCTATTACGAATCTTCTATTTGCAGATGACTCATTGATCCTGATGAAAGCTAATATACACAATGTCGAGGCTTTGAAAGCCATTCTGGATTCGTATTGTACCTCCTTTGGGCAAATGATGAGTGTTGAGAAATCAAGCATATTTTTCAGCCCCAACACAAGAGTGGATATCAAGGAGAAACTTTGTACCACTCTCAATATTATGACTGAACCTCTGAATGATAAATATTTGGGCCTACTGGCTAATGTCGGTATAGACAAGTTTGACTGTTTTCAGTACCTGATTGACCGTATTATCATGAAGATAAGTGGATGGAAAGAAAAACTTCTATCCGCAGGAGGGAAGGAGATCCTCCCGAAATCTGTTGTACAAGCGATCCCTACCTATGCGTTGTCCGTCTTTAAAAATCCTAAAAAAACTTGGAAGGGAACCACTGATGCGATGTCTCATTTTTGGTGGGGAGACGAGGACAATCAGAAGCGGACGCATTGGATGGCTTGGTGGAAAATGTGTGGAGAACCCAGAGTCCTTGTGTGCAGTGGCGGAGCTTGGGCCAAATCTTTGGAGGGGCAATGGGCTAAGGAGGGGCAAAACTATGAGGTTTAGGTTGTTTTTACTGAACATACAGCACAAAAACTAACGTGTATTTGGTGATTTTTTCTTGGGCTGGGGGGGCCACCGCCCAGGTTGGCCCCCATGAAGCTCCGCCACTGCTTGTGTGCTACCCTTTTGAGAGCTAAGTATTTTCGTGATGCTGATTTGTTGAATACGAAGTTAAATAAGGGATCCTCTTTTACTTGGCAAAGTATAATGGTGGGGGTTAATTGTCTAAATCATGGTTATATATGGCGTGTTGGAAATGGTCACAATATTGGATCCCGAATTGTACAAACAGAAAAGTAATTACACCTAGAGGGAGTAATTTGATCTCAAGGGTCTCTGATTCAATTGACCCTGTTACTATTAACTGGGACGAAAATCTAGTTACACAAACGTTGTGGCCAGTTGGCGCACAGCGGGTCCTTGCAATTTCTCTTTCCCAACATGATATGTTAGATTTTGTTGCTTGGAGCTATTCAAAAATGGAGTGTTTTCGGTTCGATCAGCCTATGCCGTGGAATGGAAACACCAACACGGGAGAAAAATTAGAAGAACTGATGATATGGGACATTAACTATTAATCCTATTTGGAGTGAGATTTGGAAGTTATCTTGTCCAACGAAGGTAAAAAAATTCATATGGAGTACGTTGCACGACACTCTTCCGTGTAGAGTTACTTTGGTGAATAGGCATACAAAAGCTCCCCCCAATTGTCCTTCTTGTTCCTTGGGACAAGAGGATACAAAGCATATGTCATTCCAATGTCAGAAAGCAAAGGAGGTGTGGAGAGTGTTGGGACTGGATCAGGTCATTAAAAGAGCTTGCGAAGTTGATTATGCTGGTGAGGCGGTCCTCGAATTTTTACTCTCTATACTTGAAAATGAGCTGACTATCTTGAGTAGTGGGAATGTTCGTGAAATGATTGAAAATACAGCCTGGTATTTATGGTTGGAGAGGCGAAAATTAGTCCATAAAGAGAAAACCCAAGATGTCAACTAGATTTCTATGGGGATTCGTGCTATCTATTACGTTAAGCTATGTTATGGCCATATCACCGAATGCTACTATGAAAAGAGGTGGATGGATACAACCTCCAAGGGGGGGTTGTAAAACTTAATGTGGATGCCTCTTTTGATCATGACCTACTTAGGGGCACGACCGGTGCTATTTTGCGGGATGATAAAGGAAAATTCATTGCAGGGGGAATTGAAGAATTGATTGGTGCACGCATATCCTGACGGCGGAAGCTTTGGTGCTCAGATATGGTATATCCATTGCTCAAAGGACGGGTTGCAACCGTATTGTTATAAACTCATATAACCTGGAGGTCATTGAAACCATGAACAACGGAGGATGGACGGCGAGTACAACGGCGACAGTGTTTGGCGATTGTTACTTTTTGGCTTGTGTTTTTCCCATTACTAGATTCGAGCACTGTAATAGGGAAGCAAATAAAGTTGCCTATGAACTTGCTAAGTTAGCTAAATTTCTTCAACTTTTCACTGGTTTGAGAAGCCTTTGAGTAAAATTGTACCCCTCCTCATAAATGATGTAATTGTTATTGAAAATGAATAAAGATTTGTGTTTAAAAAAAAGACTATGAAAGACAACTCGAGGCAGGCAGTAAAAAACGTGCCAGACATGCATGGTAGGACGGACGGCAGGAGGTGGCTGAGGATGGGCAACAATTGCTTACTTCAGATGCGAAATCCCAAAAACATGAGGAGTAATCTTTTTTTAGTTACAGTTAGAGCATCTACGTCCTCAAACAGGTCTCAAACGCTCGGACGGGCGCACCGGTCACTGCCCGGTAAAAGAAACCTGACCCAACCGGATGCCTTAAACCGACCTCAAACGCTCGGCTGACCAGCACCTCACATATCCAGCCCAAATCTAGGTCGGATATGGGGTGGCCCGGGCATGCCGGGCGCGTCCGCCACGTCGGCATAGCACTCTATGGACCGCAAAGACCCAACTCCTACCCCCACAATTATCCGACGACTGGCGAACAAACCCTAGTCAAACTTAGTCTGTCCTCACTCGACCTCTCAGCTTCTCCCCCAAATCCACTTCACCTCCCCTGCTCGCCATGTCCGACAGCGATTTCGACGGCATGGAGGAGGAGAAGGCCGACACGAAGTCTGATGGCTCATCGGTGCTCGACAGGAGGAGCTAGCGCTCCATATTGCCCTCCGCCGGTCGTGGATGGACCTGGGTGGCATCTCCTCTCCTGGGCCGTCGGCAGCAGGCCGGGTGGGCACCTACAGCTTCGCGGCACCCCACACTCATCCGACGCAGTCCCTGTCGGCCCCTACTAGGTGCCAACCAGCAGCGCCCGCAGTTGCCCCTATGGGGCACCGCTGGGTGCTGGTGTCGGCTGAATTGCAGCCACAGTCAGTGGGCCGCATGTATCACCTTGCAAAGAAGCGGGTGCTGGGGGTAGCTACCAGCCGCTTCAAGGGTGGATCGAGCAGATCCGCGCCGGAGCTACTTCCCCCGGCCAGTAATGATGACGAGGCCCTTCGCACCGCCATCCTCCACTCCTACACTTCCGCGTAGATGGACGCCCGCCATCATCACAGCAAAAATGCCAAGGCACTCCTCATGGCGGGCGAGGAGTCGGAGCGGTAGGCGATGCAGCAGAGAGGGCCATGCGGCTCTGGGAGGAGAAGACCCGCGCCGCCCGACACATGGCGAGCATCGTCATCCCGTCCTCCTCCTCCATCCTCGCTTCGAACACCGACGATGACGATGCGCCCAGAGCCGCCGACGCCTACGCTGTCCAGCCGCCGAGACCCCAAGGGGAAGCATCCAACGAGTAAGCGGTGAAATCCCCCCCCCCCCGCCCAAAGTTTTAATTGGTATTAGTAGTTAAGTTATGGACCTTAAGTAGTTATTCAATGATTAAGTCGGGCGGCAGTCACTTTTCGATCAGACTATGTTAAGTTTGTATGTCCGATCGAATTATGTTAATATTTTTATTTATGCCGAATTGCTATGTTCTATGTTGTTCTAAGTGGACCCAACCGGACCCCTCAAAGCCTCCTTAAATGCATGGGTTGTCCGGCACTCCTCATGTTGTCCTCATATATGGGATGAGTATGAGGTGTGCCCAGGCGTGTCTGGACTAGTCCGCCACATAGAATTTGGACCACCTTTTCTCTTTGTTTATTCTTTCTTCTTTCTCTCACTCAATCTTCACCAATCACATGCATGTGACCGGATATATAAGGAAAAAGTGAGGGACATGGCTGTGAAAATGAAAATTGAGAGCTGATCTGTCACTGTCCACAGGCGCGAACGCACCGGCGCGTCCGTGGACGTTTGAGGGGTCATACTAGATGTACGTGGTTGTAAATGCTCTTAGGTTGCATGAGTTCAGAGACCATTTTGCGGTCTATTCGTGTAAGGCCACACTTTTATAGGTCATTCCCTATTTGGCGCTTAAGTGCCTGTTAATGTACGTTCAGCAAACCAGCGCACGGTATTCTCCCCCACTTGGGCCGGCCCATTTCCTTTTCTTTCTATTTTTGTTAAAAAAAACAAAAAAAGGGTGCCGCGCGACAGAATTGAACTTGGCACCTCAATCTTCACAGAGCGTGACTACTAACTTCGTTTTCCTGGTTTTATTATTTCTCCAGTTCGCGAAGCCCCCGGTTTTGGAAGCATCCCAAACAGGTTTTTATTTTTTTTTCTCTTTTCTCTTTGCTTTTGCTTTTGCAAATACGTGAACTTTTTTTGCTATTTGGTTTTTTAAATATAAAAATGTTTTTCAAATTCATGAACTTTTTAAAATTAATGAATTTTTTTCCAATATCGATTAACTTTTTTCCAAATTGAGGAAAAAAATTCAAAATCAATGAACCTTTTTTTCAAAATCGCTGAACTTGTTTTCAAAATCGATAAACTTTTTCCAAAATGAATGAACTTTTTTTCCAGAATTGACGAACTTTTTTTCCAAAATCAATGAAATTTTTCCGAAATCGATGAACTTTTTTCAAAATTGTGAACTTTTCTTCGAAATCGATGAAATTTTTCATAATCATTGATTTTTTGTCAAATTCATGAACCATTTTTTTTCTAAATTCGTGATTTTTTGGTTAAATTTTAATGAACTTTTTTAAATTGAGGAACTTTCTTCAAATTCAATGAACTTTTTCAAACTTTTTACCATGCTGGTGAACTTTTTTATTGCAAAGATATGATTTTAAAAAATACGATTTCTTTTTTCAAATGGTTTATATGGGTACATGGTACGTGTATGTTAGTGTTGTACAAAAGAAGTATTACATAGCGTTGTTTTCGGATAGTGTACAACTAAGTGGTCTTGGTGTAGTGGTTGTTCTGCTGAGACTGCCATGTTTAACATGCGGGTTCGAAACCCATTTCCCGCGTATTGATTCCCATAATAGCTTTTCTTTGCGCGTCTGGTTTTCGAGGTTGCTGCTGGGCCGGCCCGCTAAGCGGCGCTGAAAGCGCCGAATTGGAGCCCCCCATTTGTGTATTACAGCTCTAACGATATCGTGGCTGTGGGCCTTTGGCAAAGAACCAGCATATAAAATCAGTCCAACCCAGAGCAAGCAATTTCGGCCCATAAAGGCCGTTCCTCCCAATGGCATGGATTCTTGTGGCAGGCCCGTGTTTCTGGTATGGCGGATTTATGCAGCCCACCTCATTTTGTTCGCTGATTTAAAAGTTAGTTTGTTCCCTAGGTAAGGGGTACCCCATGAAGGCCACTGCCGGTTGCTTCCTAGTGTGACAAGTGGAGTGATGTCATGTCACGAAGGGCTTCTCCATTGCGCTTCACGCTCGACACGTGATGCAAGGAGAAGCGACCGCGTGGCTTTTCCCGGTTTCTAATTTCACTTTCCCAGTTTTTAGTTTTCCCCTTTTCACTTTACTCCTTAAACTTTTTAGTTTTTTATGTGTTCCTCCGGTCGTGCTTCCACTACACTTCCCCCCCCCCCACCCTCCCACCTTTTTTCCGCCCCCCCCCCCCCCCCCCCCCCCCCACCCCCCACCATGCCACCACCGCCCGTCGTTGTTTTGTCGCGTTTCTTACTTGGACTCGTCTGTGCATTGTCTGTCACATATTGGTTAGTTTGTTTTCCTCCACCCGTCGCCTCTAGGAGGTTCACCTTTTCACTTTCGTTTTATCATTATATTTTTGGTAGAGGTAGTTTTATGGGGTAAAATGGGCAGGGGCTCTTGTAGCTTCCAACTCGATCAAATATCAACTTAATGTTTATTGAATTAGTTCTTAGGTTAACTTGTGTGGAGTACAAATAACTTACTGGTTGTTCTTGTTTGATTTCTTATGTTCTTTGGTGAGATCCGAATTTCAAGTTTAGTAATCTATCGCTTTTCTCTATTTTTGCAGCTATGACTTGCTATTCTTTCCGTGGGCCAAGTGACCCTTGCCCCTGGACACGGTGCTCTTGATATGTTCACTATTGTGTTGGATGGATGGTGCTCGAGGTGTGTGGTAAGTCAGGCAATTTTTGTTCTATTTTGTATATGTATTACAAACTTTCCTTAGGTGTTAATGCTTGCGTTGAATTTGTGTTGGTAATAAAGTGTGGAGATGCATAGTTAGTTCTACTTTTCATGTGACTTTGCAACGGATGGATGGATTTAGTTGCTAACTAGTTTTGATGACATTAGTCCAAAATTTCTATTTTTTCTTTACTTTAATATGTGTTTCGTTTCTTCGCAATATTTTCATGCAATTTCAGGGCTCATCTTTCTAAGTACATTGAACATTTTAAGGCTTTAGCAATTTAGAGCGGGACAAAGATACTAAACCTGCCCTTCACACTTCTGAGGGTATACCATATGAGGTTCTGTTTGGGCATGGTCAGGTCGGTAGTAAATTCCATGGTCATGGCTGGGGGGATTATTACTAGTTATGGAATTCGTCCTCCCGATAAAATGACCATGAGACTCGAGCACTATGGGATATTCCTGGATTGGCAAGTTTTTATAAATTTTAGCCCTGGCGGATGGTTCACCCATGTCATAATTATTACCAAATATTAGCTCAATTGGCCACTGTTGAGTCTTGATCTGTTGATCCACACACCATTTTCAGAATCCCATTTTCATATCTCCCTTATTTTAGCAAAAAAAAAAGACACACATGCCACATTATTATGTACATGTGTAGTTACGCAAAAGCTTGAGCAAAGTCTAAGCGGGGGGCCAAGTTGAACTTAGTATCCTAGAGAGACCACCCTCTTCGAGGTCTGCTTTTGCGGGAAATCCTCGATCCGGGTTTCAAAACTAAACGATGACATCTCTTGCATCGGTGTGTTGATCCTCCTTAGAATTATCTGATGAGGTCACCTATTACAGGTAGGGTCAATGACCCATCATATAGGGCCCACATGGGCCCATCATCATCATGGGTAGGTCCCTGGACCATACCAGCATTCAGATGCATATATAAGGAAGTCCACTCGGACAACTCGACAGCACTCAGACGACCACCCGTCACTCGGCTGGACAACCACCACTCGGACTAAAGAGGTGAACGGACGGCGTGGGAGCTGCAATGGTCGAGGAATCCTAAGTCGACCTTAAGGCGGAGTCTAGACTACTGTTACCTGTAACTGCTGTAGTAGAGGCTTTACACCTGTAACTGACGCAATCAATGTCATTAAGTGCCCTGGCGGCGTGGAGGACATGGGGCTGCGGCGCACTCTATATAAGCCGCACTCCACCTCGTGAGCTAGGGTCGAGCAATCTTTGTAACCATACCCATCAAATCAGAACCAAGCCTCAGGGCACGAGACGTAGGGTTGTTACCTCCCCTAGAGGGGTCTGAACTCGTTAAACACCGAGTGTTACACCTGGGCCGTAGTTAGGTTCTGCCCCTTATTCGTACCCCTAGTACTCATTGTCAGGATCGTAACCCTGACAGTTGGCGCCCACCGTGGGGCTAGGCGTCTAGCAAAGTTTCACGGCGTAGGTGGATTTCTTCATCATCATGTTAGTCGGCGGTGAAATCCGTTTTGGGACACTCTGCTTCATCGCCGACGACTCAGCGTGGCTTCGCGAGGCCCCGCTGGATGTGGAGGCGCTGCCCGTCCGCGGCGCGGCGCATTGCCGCGCGTCCTCCTACGGAGTCCTTCTCCGGCAGCCCTCGGCTCCGTACCGAGTGGCTACTCACCCTCCCATCGCGCGCTGCCGCAAGCATTCCGAGCGCTCACGGCTGCAGCGTTGGATCAAGCACACTGTGGCCATCCAGGCCGCAGCGGAGCATGTGGCGACTCTCGAACTCGACGAGCCCACCCTCGGCCACTCCGACGGGTCACTCGGTGATTCCTCCGAGGAGGCCGAATGCGAAAGTGTCGAGTCAACCGCCGAAGTTCTCATGGCAGACAACTCCGAGCATCGCACGCAACCGGGGTACACGGATGCTTGGGACGGCCGTGCAGGTGCGTCACACGGTAACACGAGCGGCGGCGCAGGCCATGAGCCGTATGTGCCCGAGGCTCTCACCCGAGAGCAGCGTGACGAGCTTCGCCGCAAGAACGAGAAGCTCTTGAACACCCCCATCACAGGGACGACCCCTGAGGCGCTGGCTATGGAGTTGACTGGCCTGGCCGAGCGCGATCGCCTCGAACAGCTTCAGAGGGAGCAAGATGATCATGCGCACCGCCAACTCAGCTCCAGTCGGCACAAGCGCCGGCTTTACTCGAGTGACCAGCCTCATAAGTATCAAGTACGCACGTGAATTAATCTTAATGGACAAGAAGGCCAATAGATGAAGGATCCATCTTGTCAATCCTCACGTACGCACGTGAATTCAGCGGGTGGCATCCGTACAGTTGCTACAGGAACGTTCCTGATACTACAGGGTCGTAATCCAACTGTGTCAACCCTAGACCTGCTTCCTCCGTCCTGGTTTATTGGTCATTTCGTGCCAAATTTTTATCATAGATTGAACTGACAAAATGTTCATACATGTCATAAAAAATTATATCATTGAAAACTATGTTCAAATACGAATCCAACGATATAATTTTTGTTAACATGCATTAACATTTAGTTAGTTAAATCTTCGATAAAAATTTGGCACAAACTATAAAAAAAACCTATAAACAAGGACGAAGGTAGTAGTCCGTACCTGGCACAATTTTACTAACTTATAATTTTGCTATGCTAAACTAATGAGGCATTGCTACGTCAAGTCGATGCGGCCGGGCACATGTGTATAGCCTAAGAGACTAGGTAGCATGTGTCGGTGCATGCTTCGTCCTCGAGGAATATCATGCGGTATAGGGTCCTATTTCGACCAGGCGTACTGGGTTCAAGGTTTTTTCGTACTTTTACTCTTTTGCGGCCGGACTGGTTATTTGAGAGTGTGTGTGCGCGCGCCTCAGACAAAAAGCCATCGCCAACCTCCGATGAATCAGCACCACCGGCGTAGACGGAACCTACCTACCTGCGGCCGTTTTCTTGGGCGCCGCGAGCTGGATACCTTGGGCTTTTGTTTAGTTCTCGCTCTGCCCTGTCACCGATGACGTCGCCTCGTTGCTGTCAGCAGTGACATGCACGGCGCTGCGTCATCAGCATTCTTGACATTTCCGCACACCGGCCGTTTCAACGGAGACTTCCGGTTGCATAGGAGTGCATGCATGCATGCGCTCGAGTCGCTCATTAGTTTCCGGATCTCGAGGCGTAGGTTTTCCCCAAGTTGATCCGATCCCAATCCTCCCGTTTGACCTTTTACCCCGACCTCTCCCTCTCCTTTGACGTGGAATACATAACGAAAACAGAAGCATGAGTTATATGTATTTTTTTTTCAGTTTTGCTAAAGCGCATCTAAACGTGTCCTAAGTATTGTACATCTAAATTCTATGCCATTGATTTTACGTGAAGATTTGTGCAAGCATTTTCATAGTCTTTTTTCTTTTCTTTTTAGTTTGATTGAGTCACTTAGATGTGCAATAGATAGAGCACATCTAGATGCGAAAAAACCGTATATTAAATATCATAAGTCCTTACAAACACATCCTTATATAAAAATAAAATTACAATCAAAACCATGATAGTGCCTAAGTCTTCTTCCTACTGCATCCATCGGCAACGCACCATGAGCACTAGCTCGGTGCTGCCTTGGTCTCCGCCTCGATGAAGAAAACATTTTTAAATACAAAAGCTTGTAGAAGTAGCGGACGGAAAGTCTTCGTTGCAGACTAGGAGACACTGGCGTTAGCAATCTGCAGAGCAAATCGTCGCCCAAGAGAAAAAAAGTTGATAAGAGCATCTCCAACAACAGCCTTATAATAGGGCACATGCCGATTTTAGGGCACACGAGGGCAAAAAAACGCCCTCCAACAGATGCCCAATCCTAAAAAAATTGCAAAATTGCTTTTCGGATCTCAAGGCGTTGGTTTTCCCAAAATTAGGGCACAAGAGGGCATGCGCTCGACTCGCTCATTAGTTTCTGGATCTCGAGGCGTGGGTTTTCCCAAAATTGACCTGGCCCAGTCCTCCGGTTTGACACTTTTTCCCAACCTCTCCATCTCCTTTGAAGTGGCATGCATCATACATAATGAAGATGGAAGAGTTAGTTTTTTAGGGTAAAACAGAAGTGTGAGTTATATTCCAATTATAGAAGAAAATATCAACATCTTCAAAACCTAATAGATAAAATAAGAAGATATTATTCATGATGGATCAATTGATATAAATTTGATATTGTCGATATTGATATTTTTTCTAGAAACATGGTCAAGCATACTCACATTTTACTTTTTTTAAACTATAATACTCATATTTTGAAATGGAGGGAGTATGTAATATTTTTTTGCGAAAAGGCCTAAGGCCATATATTAAGTATCACATGTCCTTACAAACGTATCCTTACATAAGAAAAATTACGATCAAAACCATAAGAGTGCCAAAGTATTCTTCCTCGTCTATCCATCGGCGCACCGTCGTGAGCATAGCTCGCTGCTGCCTCTGGGGCTCCATCTCGGTGGAGAAAACTTTTTTGAACTCAAAAGCTTGTAGAAGGAGTAGACAAAAAGGCATCGTTGCAGACCGTGTGACGTTGGTGGTCGGAACCTACGGAGCAAATCTCCACCCAAGTGAAAAACCATCGATAAGCTCATGTAGAAACTCCAAAGACCACGAAAACTCGTAAGCGAAAACCTAAAGTGGTCGGATACCGGAAGACCCTCTTGAGGCACATCTCTACATGCCCTCCATCGGCGATAAGCTGACACATGAAGGGGGAGAATAGTGCGGGGAGGACAGTATTGCTACACCGGGGTGCCGCCGTCTCGCTGTCCCAAACCAAACACGCGGACTCCCTAAAGAAAACCTAAGACAAATTGTCCATGCCACTGTACACCAGATCTAGATCTGACATCGATCTCACCACCGTCCAAGAGCATGCACTGCGTGCTCTCTTCTCCATTAACCTAGTTAGGCTAGCTTGTCGTTGAGATCCCCGGGCTAGATCCCTCCGTCGCCTTGGGCTTCACCAACACCGCCATTGAGCATTGCCTGACAAAGACCACCACTCGAGCCCTTATCTCCTTCAATGACAATAGTAGCCCTCCATCACCTCCTTAGTTGGCCGCCCCAATTATGGGTGTTTTTATGGGTGAGTTTTATGTACGTGTCTATGAGTGTATGCATCTATACTGTGTTTCAAAAAAAACTTTAAGTAGCTCTACAAAATAATAAAAGCTTCAAATGATGGCGACATGTAATTGTTTTTCCTAGAATTATAGCTCTAAAAGCATGGGTCGGCCAAACCAGTACTCACGCACGCCTCCCGCTTGGACCGGCCCTACTACACGAGTAGTTCGCTCACTGGATCGCTCCCACCCTTAGTTCGCTAGCTCCTTCCCTTGGTTCACTCGCTCGACCGCCCTTGCTTCGTGGACTTTTGAAAAAAAAAATCCAAAAAAATATACTTTTGGAAAAAGTTAAGAAATTTGGGAAAAAAATATATTTGAAAAGGTTCAAAAAATTTGGAAAAGGTTCGTGAATTTGAATGAGCTTCGTAAATTAGGAAAAAGTTCATGAATTTAGATAAAGTTCATAAAATATGAAAAAACTCAATAGTTTGAAAAAATTTATAAGCTTGTAAAAAGTTCTTGAAATTAAAAAAAATCATAAAATTTTAAAAACATTCAAGAATTTGAAAAAGGTTTGTAAATATGAAAATAGTTCGTGAATTTTTTTTAAAGTTCATAAAATTTAAAAAATGGATCACGAACTTGAAAAACTTTCATGAATTTCAAAATATTCAGAATTGAAAATGAAGTTCACAATTTATTTAATAAAATCATGATTTTTTAAAATGGTTCGTCAACATGAAAATTTTCATAAATTTGAAAAAGTATGCGAAATTGGAAAAAGGTCATGTATAAAAAAAGTTCAGAAAAATGGGGAAAAAATCATTATTTTTTTGTCAAAAGAATAAAAACCCAAAAATAAAAAAGAGACGAAAAACGAAAAACTGTACAAAACTCGTCCTAGAAAAAAACCCATGAAAAAACCGCCCAGAAAAACCGATGGCGATGTGGTCGCTCGTCAAGGAACATTTCCTAGTTCCCTCGGTCAGCGTTGACAGGTCGCTAGTTGACCGGTCAACCATTGACTTTTGAAAAAAGGAAAATCAAAAAAGTTTGTGAATTCAAAAAAGTTCATAGTGATTTTGAAAAACAATGTTCAAATTTGAAAAAAGTTTCATGAATTTGAAAATTTTCATCCATTTTGAATAAAAAACATTCCTGGATTTGAACAAAGTTGATCAATTTATAAAGAAAGTTAACATATTTAAAATTTTCATCGATTTTGAAAAAAATCAGACATTTTGAAATTATTTTCATGGATTTGGAAAAAGTCCAATAATTCTGGAAGCAAAATCACGAATTTAAAAAAGTTTTCTTTTGAGAAAAAGTTTGTAAAAGCTGAATAGACTTCGTGAATTTGAAAAACATTCATGCATTTGAAAAAAGTTCATGGATCCAAAAGAAGTTCTTGAATTGAAGAATGTTCATGAATTCAAAAAGTTGACATTTAAGAAAAGTTCATGATTTTTAAAAAAATCATAAAAAAATTAAAAAGGAAAAAATGAAAGAGAAAAAGGAAAAAGTAGAAGAAAAACGGCCAAAATAGCCGGGAAAAAACCAAACAGGGAAACCGCTTCGTTTTTTAGCGTTGCATTTTAAGAAGGATGAAAAACAAACTAGGCACATCAAGTTAGATGTCCCCCTTGGTGACTGCATTTGGTATTAAACCAAGATGTGTGGAGTTCGAATCTCGTCGAGCACATGTTTTTTGGGGGCTATTTTTAGCCAACCTCGGACTGCTTTTATTTAACTCGTCACAATATTTACAGGGACGAAAGTGAGATCACCCGGGTTGCCTAACCAAACATGGCGGTCAACACCGAGATTACGAGCATGCTTCCCTAAATTATGAGCATCGATGTTCGAGCTCCTATACTCATGACTAAAAAAATCAACTAGTAAAAAAGACTAGAACGATCTATAGTTTCTCGAATAATCGCACCATAACTTGCCGCACTTCTCTGCTTGATGTCGTCGATGAAATTTTTTCCTCATAGAGATCATCCGCCAAAGACTGTGCTTCCTGAACTGGGAGGGCTTCCAGTGTGGTTGGGTCGGAGATCCCCACAAAAGTGATCGTTGAGGCTCCAATGTAATTTCCATAAAATACCCGCACATAGTGGCCACAGCTCCCACCGAAGTATCCCTGTTAAGAGCAGCATCAACATTAATTGTTTTCATATTCTCTGGTGGTGCAACCCATCAGCTCTGCCTAGCCAGGATTGTAACATCCCCAGGTTACCCCACTCTGGTTAAGCTACTTAACCTGCCATGTCATCATGATCACTCTAATAAAATTTCATTAGAAAATATTTCAACTTCAAATTCAAATTACAAATGGGAGTCAAATAAATATTTCTTCAAATGGCAAAACTAAAATGTCCATAATGCTGCAAATAATCCTAAGGTAAATATAGAATTGAAACCAATTTCAGATAAATTCCCAGAATGCCCCTGGACATTTACAACAGTAGTCCAGCAGCATTTAAATTTGTCTTTTCAATTCCTAATAATACCTAACCTATTCCTTTTGCCTCCAAAATAATTGTGGCACTGCCTAAAATTGTGTTGGATTTATTGGGTCTAGTTCCATATTTTCCCAACACCAATTGGATGCCCAATTAATTACTTTTCCCTCTCTGGTAATAAATAAAAAGAGAAAACAGAAAAAGGGGAAGTGACAGAACACTTACCTGGTAATGGGCCGAGCCCAGCCCAACTACCCTCCTCGCCTCGCTGTCGTCTCCCCTGTGAACGACCGCGCCCGCGCCGGTCGCCGCGCGACACCGCGACGGGGAGCAGGGACGCGAGGGGATAAGGCCGCGCCGAGCCGTCCCCCCTGGCCACCTCCTCCATTCGCCCACTCTCCTCCTTCCTCCTCGTCTCTCTCCGCTCGGATCTGAGCGCAACCGAGTTCCACCACCGCCGTGCTCCTGTCGTCTCCATGGCCACCGGCGTCGTCCTGACCCACTGTGCTGTCCGGGAGGTGCACCGGCCACTCCCTCTTCTTCCTCGACCACCAGCTGGAGACGAGGGGCTCTGCATCGCCGGTGCGCCGTCATCATCTACCTCGGGTCGCCGCCGCCCCGAGCTATCGATCTGCTCGCCCCTGCGCTCCGAGACCTCGACGGGCCTTTCATGCGCCCCTCGGTGAGCAGCCTCGTCGATCACTTCACCCCTTGCTCTCTCTCCGTAGCGTAGTTGCCGTCCCCGACGAGCTCTGTATCCACCGCCGCCTGTGCTCGTCGCCGGCGCCATTCCGGCGACCAAACGGCTGTAACACCCCCTTGTAATAAACTCTGTGACACTCTGTTAAAACTGCCAAGTCATGATCATTTGCAGTGCCAAGTCATGAGGGTTAATGATCCAATTCAAATTCACATCTGAAAATCAATTTAAATTCCAAAGTGCAAGTTGAAGTTGATCAAACTCTGCTGGAAAAATGTTATTTAATTAGCAAATAATCCAGTGGTCATGACAAAATCATAATCATTATTTTTGGAGTTAGCTAAGTGAGCGAAACAACATGAAACAGCACCCAAAACAGAACATTTAATCTATTTAAAATGATATCAAATTCAAATGGAATTCAATTCTGTCCTAATCACTTTTTGGTGGAGAATAATATTGCATTGCAATATTTGGGCCAACTCCCCCACTTTTCAAAATAGCACAAGTGCCCTAAACATTTCAGAATAACATGAAATAAAAGAAAGGGCAGAACAGAAAAATTTAGAAATAAGAAAAAGGCCACTGTGCACAGGCCAAGTGCACAGTGCCTTGAAGCCCAGCCCAGAAGGCCCGTTCCTTCTCCCTCATCCTCCGTGTCGGCACGCCTCTGGCCGAGCGCGCGCGCGCCGGCGAGGCGGCGACACGCCGACGCCACCGACGGAACAGGGGCGCGAGGAGGATAAGGCTGAGACCCGTCCACTCCTCCCTGGCCTCCCCGTCAGTCTTCCCCTTTCCTCTTGCTCGCTCCGCCTCTCCCTTCCTTCTCAGATCCGGTGACAGAACACCGCCGTCGCCGCGCTTTGGCACCACCGTGGCCGCCGGCCTCCCGACGTCGTCTGGAGGTGCCAGGAAGGAGCGCCGTGGACCTCTGCAACCTCTGGAGCAACCAGACGGAGCGGAGGAGCACCGCATCGCCCGCGCGCGAGTCGTCTTCCACCTCGGGTCGTCGCCAATTCCTCCATCTCCGGCGAGCTAGGCTGCAGCTACTAAACCTCCGAGGGCCTTCGGCGTGCCGCACGGTGAGCTACCCGTCCTCCGCTCCCCTGCGTTCATCTCTACGCGCGCCGTAGCTAACTGTTCCCGAGCCCGTGCTCTGGTTGCCGCCGGTGGGCTCGGTGCCGTCGATGTGGCCCTCGCCAACGCCAACCGAGGTCAACGTTGAGCTCCTGGTGCTCCCAGGAGCCCGGCGAGCTCGAGCCCGAGCCTCACGTGCCTCCTAACGCCGTCTCCCCGATCTCCCGAACTCCACCGCCGCCAAACCTCGTCGCCGGCCCAGCTCCGGCCATCCCCTGGTCCGGCAAGTGCCCCAGCTCGATGCGCGAGATCACCAGCTAGCGAACGCGCCTAAGCGCAGCTCGAACAGAGCTCTGTAGCTCGATTCCGGTCAACTCCGGCGACCAACCGCCGCGGGAATGGCTCGCCGGAGCTACTCCGGTGCCCGCCGACGTGGTCAGCCCGGGGCCACTCCCTGGGTCACTGACCCGGGGGCCCCAGGGGCCCGACCGGCCAGCTGACCGGTCAGCCCTGCTGACTGGACCGGCCCAGTCGCTGACACGTGGGCCCCACCTCCCTGTTAATCTAATTAAAACGTTTTAGAAATAAAAATAAACTAATTACCCTAATGAGTCTATGACATGTGGGGCCAGAAGCTTAATTAGCAATTTAGATTAATTCAATTGCACTGTTAAGATAACAGAGACTGACATGTGGGTCCCACTGGACCCACATGTCATATTTGACTTAGTCAGCCGACTGTTGACTTGCTGACATCAGCAGCACGTCATGCTGACGTCATAATTCATTTTCTGTAAATAAAAATTAATTCCAGAAATTCAAATAATCTTTAAAAATTAATAACTTTTAAACCGTAGCTCGGATCGAAAAAGTTAAAACATGAAAGTTGCTCAGAACGACGAGACGAGTCTGATCGTGCCGTCTGTTTCTCCATCGGAACCTCCTACGTAGAAGAACTCGTAACTCCGGACCCGAATCCGGCAGATGAATAGTGCACACACGTCGGATATTAAATCCCAGAATAATTCTAAAAATAACTAAAATGACTTAGATGCATAATTAGGCAACCCTGCACTGCATCATAGCATCACACGCACCGTATTGCATTTGTTTGCATTATGTTTACCTGTTTCTTCCCCCTCTTCTCTCTCGGTAGACCCCGACGTTGACGTAGCTCCCGAGGCAGACGCCGCACAGGAGTACGACTACGTCCCCGACGATACTACTGAAGACCTTGCCCTTGCCCCCGAGCAAACAGGCAAGCACCCCCATTTTGAGCATGCCTATATCGCCTATTCTCTTCTCTCTTATGCTTGCATTAGAACTGCTACTGCTACTGTTTTCCTATATCTGCTGCATAGCCTGATTATTGTACCCTGCTTTGTTACCTTACTGGTTATCCTAGACTGCTTAGTATAGGGTGGGTAGAGACACGACAGAGACCCCCACTTGATCCCGACTGCCCTGCTGGACATCAGAAGACCCGATCATCGGGATTGAAGACCAGACCCTGGCACCGCTACCCCTTAGTTGCCGACACTGCTGGGTTACCGTCGAGTGCCGAGGGTGATACCTCGTTAGCACTTCTGATGATAACCTTGTAGGTTAGTTACTCGGTCGTGGTAAGCGAGGGTGATTCCTCCTACACCACCCCCGATAACGACATCGTCGCGCAACCTCTCAAGTGTGGACCTCGAGGGTGATTCCTCCTTCGTTCACCTTGATGATAACATCGAGCGGGAACTCCATCGAGGGTGATTCCTCATGGTTCCCTTCGGTGTCAGACACACAGTTACTTTGGATATTATGACTTGACTATGAACCACGATACTAAAGACGGGTCGGCCCTGAGGGGTACCCGCGCGAGCTTAACGCGAAGTGATGTGGAGTCGGGTTGACCTGGATGGTGCCCGCGAGATAACTACGAGGCGTGGCCGGGCATTCTTAGCCCTTGCCGCAAGTCCTCGAGACGGGGCGGCGGGGTCACATCGATCGTGAGTCTCTGCTCGTTTCCGCGCGCTCCTAATCCACTACGGTTTGGATATTTGATCCAAGGGGCCTCTGGCCCGATAGCACTAACCATCACGTGAGCATAGTATGGGCGTTCTGCGTCGTACACATCAGCCGAAGCTTGTTGGACGTCAGTAAGGAGCGGCGCACGCCGAGTTGGACTGGTAACGCAACCGCGCTTGTATAAGGGGTTGCTAGGTCTGCTCTCGGTGGCCCCGTAACGTGCAGGAGTTCCCGGGGCGATGGCCCAAGACCCCTGGGGGCATAGGTTTAGTCCGGCGTGCTGACCTCTCTTATAAGCCTAGGTCGGGTTGCGGCGTGTTGCTTAGCCGAGGCCGGGCATGACCCAGAAAAGTGTGTCCGGCCAGAGTTAAGCGAGCGTGGTGGGTAAGTTGGTGCACCCCTGCAGGGAAGAAACTTCTATCGATAGCCTGTCCTACGGTAACGGACACTCGGAGTTGTATCCCGATCGGTACAACTAGAACATGTGGTGAGAACTGGATAGTACGGCTCTGGGATTGCTTTCTCGCAGGGAGTCGAGAAAGGATCTCAGGTCGAGGTTGATGATACTACTACTACTACTTTACATTATGTTCATCTGCTCTTCCCTGATGCTGCAAGACTGTCGAAGAATGTTGAAGATGCTAGTCTTCGATAGGACTAGGTTTCCCCCCTCTATTCTGGCATTTCTGCAGCCCAGTCCACATATACAGCCATTCCTTTGACAATGATGCATATGTAGTGTAGATCCTTGCTTGCTGAGTACTTCGGATGAGTACTCACGTTTGCTTTATTTTCTTTTTTCCCATTTTCCATTTGATGCCACCAGACGACGGAGCCCCTGAGCCAGAAGCCCCAGCCGACGACCAGTACTACTACCCGCCTGGCGAGTACTACTACTACGAGGAGCCGTTCGACGACCAGGAGTAGGATCGGAGGGTCCAGGGCAGGAGGCCTACGCCTTTCGATCGTAGTATTTTATTTTACCCCGCCTCTGTGAAGGCCTAATTCTCTCTATGTAATATATCTGTACCCAGATATCTAATGCTTCCACTGACGCTTGTATGCCATCGAGCTATGTATTCGAGCCCTCGAGGCCCTGGCTTGTAATATTAAGCTTGTATGACTTTATTTTATGTTTTAGAGTTGTGTTGTGATATCTTCAAGTGAGTCCTTAGGCTTGATCGTGCGCATTTGCGTGTATGATTAGTGCACGATTAAGCCGGGGTCGTCACAACGAGTCTGATCGTGCCGTCTGTTTCTCCTTCGGAACCCCCTACATAGAAGAACTCGTAACTTCGGACCCGAATCCGGCAGATGAATAGTGCACACATGTCGGATATTAAATCCCAGATTAATTCTAAAAATAACTAAAATGACTTAGATGCATATTTAGGCAACCCTGCACTGCATCATAGCATCACATGCACCGTATTGCATTTGTTTGCATTATGTTTACCTATTTCTTCCCCCTCTTCTCTCTCGGTAGACCCCGACGTTGACGTAGCTCCCGAGGCAGACGCCGCACAGGAGTACGACTACGTCCCCGACGATACTACTGAAGACCTTGCCCTTGCCCCCGAGCAAACAGGCAAGCACCCCCATTTTGAGCATGCCTATATCGCCTATTCTCTTCTCTCTTATGCTTGCATTAGAACTGCTACTGCTACTGTTTTCCTATATCTGCTGCATAGCCTAATTATTGTACCCTGCTTTGTTACCTTACCGGTTATCCTAGACTGCTTAGTATAAGGTGGGTAGAGACACGACCGAGACCCCCACTTGATCCCGACTGCCCTGCTGGACATCAGAAGACCTGATCATCGGGATTGAAGACTAGACCATGGCACCGCACATCACTTCCCCTTAGTTGCCGACACTGCTGGGTTACCATCGAGTGCCGAGGGTGATACCTCGTCAGCACTTCTGATGTTAACCTTGTAGGTTAGTTACTCGGTCGTGGTAAGCGAGGGTGATTCCTTCTACACCACCCCCGATAACGACGTCGTCGCGCAACTCCTCAAGGTGGACCTCGAGGGTGATTCCTCCTTCGTTCACCTTGATGATAACATCGAGCGGGAATTCCATCAAGGGTGATTCCTCAGGGTTCCCTTCGGTGTCAGACACACAGTTACCTTGGATATTATGACTTGCACTAAACTATGATACTAAAGACGGGTCGGCCCTGAGGGGTACCCGCGCGAGCTTAACGCGAAGTGATGTGGAGTCGGGTTGACCTGGATGGTGCCCGCGAGATAACTACGAGGCGTGGCCGGGCATTCTTAGCCCTTGCCGCAAGTCCTTGAGACGGGGCGACGGGGTCACATCGATCGTGAGTCTCTGCTCGTTTCCGCGCGCTCCTAATCCACTACGGTTTGGATATTTGATCCGAGGGGCCTCTGGCCCGATAGCACTAACCATCACGTGGGCATAGTATGGGCGTTCTGCGTCGTACACATCAGCCGAAGCTTGTTTGACGTCAGTAAGGAGCGGCGCACGCCGAGTTGGACTGGTAACGCAACCGCGCTTGGATAAGGGGTTGCTAGGTCTGCTCTCGGTGGCCCCGTAACGTGCAGGAGTTCCCGGGGCGATGGCCCAAGACCCCTGGGGGCATAGGTTTAGTCCGGCGTGCTGACCTCTCTTATAAGCCTAGGTCGGGTTGCGGCGTGTTGCTTAGCCGAGGCCGGGCATGACCCAGAAAAGTGTGTCCGGCCAGAGTTAAGTGAGCGTGGTGGGTAAGTTGGTGCACCCCTGCAGGGAAGAAACTTCTATCGATAGCCTGTCCTACGGTAACGGACACTCGGAGTTGTATCCCGATCGGTACAACTAGAACATGTGATGAAAACTGGATAGTACGGCTCTGGGATTGCTTTCTCACAGGGAGTCGAGAAAGGATCTCAGGTCGAGGTTGATGATACTACTACTACTACTTTACTTATGTAATCTGCTCTCTCCTCATGCTGAAAGACTGCTGAAGATTGTTGAAGATGCTAGTCTTCGATAGGACTAGGCTTTCCCCCTCTATTCTGGCATTTCTGCAGCCCAGTCCACATATACAGCCATTCCTTTGACAATGATGCATATGTAGTGTAGATCCTTGCTTGCTGAGTACTTCGGATGAGTACTCACGTTTGCTTTATTTTCTTTTTTCCCCCATATTCCATTTGATGCCACCAGACGACGGAGCCCCTGAGCCAGAAGCCCCAGCCGACGACCAGTACTACTACCCGCCTGGCGAGTACTACTACTACGAGGAGCCGTTCGACGACCAGGAGTAGGATCGGAAGGTCCAGGGCAGGAGGCCTACGCCTTTCGATCGTAGTATTTTATTTTACCCCGCCTCTGTGAAGGCCTAATTCTCTCTATGTAATATATCTGTACCCAGATATCTAATGCTTCCGCTGATGCTTGTATGCCATCGAGCTATGTATTCGAGCCCTCGAGGCCCTGGCTTGTAATATTAAGCTTGTATGACTTTATTTTATGTTTTAGAGTGGTGTTGTGATATCTTCAAGTGAGTCCTTAGGCTTGATCGTGCGCATTTGCGTGTATGATTAGTGCACGATTAAGCCGGGGTCGTCACAGGTTGGTATCAGAGCCGACTGCCTCTAGGAGTCCCCCTTTCCAACTCTTTGGCCGAAGTTGAGTCTAGTGGTCAAAAACTGTTTTACTAACTTGGCTGTGTGGCTTACGGGCCCACGTCGCCAACTGGGTGGTATTAGGATCTTTTATTCCTCGTCTTTAATCTGGGATTCTAATCTCTCATCTATTCGGGTTTAATAAAATTTACTAACACCGACATTTAGGTTCTCGTAAATTCTATCCACCCGGAGAGCTGGATTCAGTGCGATTTCCCTGACGTTGATCTGATTAGTCTGATAATCATTTTCCTTTCCATTGTTTTGTTTAACCTTTCCTTCCGAGATCGGTTATATTCCTCATTGTCTTATGACAACCCTGAACCTTTCTGTTTCAGATGGATCGACTGTTTCCACTGCGGCCTACGACCCAGCTTGTGCGTCGCACTTGGGCTCGTGATGCCCCTGGATTTCCAGCTGTTCTGATCGCCCTCCTGAGTAGACTGGGTTACCGCTGGTATCCCGAGTACATGGTCTATGAGGTTTACCGTGAGTTCAACCAGGAACAGTACTATGCTGAAGTTCGGATTTATGATCAGCAGAACAACTCAGACACCGAGCTACACATTTTTCATGGATTAGGCGTGACGATTGAGATGGCAGTACATGATGCCGCCTACTCTGCTGTCGCACGTCTCCGAGGAGAGCATAGAGCTAACTTGGATGATACTGTATTTCGGTACATTCCGTATGCACCTGTTGGAGATGCTACTGGATTTTACACAGCTATCTGTGCCCCGTACGAGTCTCGACGCTACGACCCGCAGGTTCTGATTCAGTGCACTCAGGCTCTGGATCGCACTGTTCGGGCTCTTGCCGTCGAGTTGTTCGCCACTCGAGCACGCTACTACGAGGCAATGACACAGTTGCTACCAGTTGTTCGTGCAGGGATACATCCGGAGGATATTCTATACCCACGCAGGACCGAGATGCCGCCAGGTATTGATTGGCCTGCAGTGGGAGGTCACACGCCTGCACGTGGACCTCTTCTTACAGTTCGAGACCGGGTTCTGCATCAGAGTGCACATGGAGCACAGGATCCTGCCGCGATGAACATTCGTCGTCCGCACTTGCAGTTACCCCGTTTCCGTGGTTTTCTCCGACGCTGATGTAGCCCTTGCTATGTCACGTTGTGTACTTCCTTACCGCGTGCCTGCGTGCCGCCTAGTGTGTCTCTAGTTTTTCAATGTGCGCCGTTATGCTGCCCGATTTTAACCGACTGTGTACGGATCTGTATGTCTTAATGACTACTTTAAGCATCTATTGCACTCTTTCAATAATGTCGAGTTACCTCATAATTATTGTTAAACACTTGCATAAGCTATCGCTGAAATACCCCTGTTGGAATAGCAGGATGGCTGACAACAACCCGCCACCGCCGCCACCACCTGATTACATGGCAGCGATGATGCAACAGTTTGAACTCAACCGCCAGTTTATGACGGGGATTATGCAGCAATTCCCTCGTCCTGAAGCTAATCAGCAGCAACCATCCATTACCTTACCAGAGTTCATGAGGCTCAGTCCATCGTTTTTCCGCAACACAGTCAACCCACTGGATGCAGATGACTGGCTGCGTGATATCTCTCATGAGATGGAGTCTGCTGGTGTCGCTGAAATTAACTATGTCACTTTTGCGACATATCTTCTTAAGGGTCCCGCAGCCCAATGGTGGGCCACTCACCGACAGACTCTGCTGCCTGGTACTGTCGTCACTTGGGCAGAGTTCAAGATTGCTTTCCGTGCTCGCTACATTCCTCTAGCTGTCATAGCTAGGAAGAAGGCTGAGTTCCGTAGCCTTGTCCAAGGAAACAAGACTGTGGAAGTCTATCAGCGCGAGTTTCTAGACTTATCTCGTTACGCTGAAGAGGACATTCCTATCGATGAACGCAGACAGGAGAAGTTTCGTGAAGGACTGCACCATGACATTCAGTTAGCCCTTCTTGTTCAAGATTACCCTGATTTCGCCACCTTGGTGAATAAGGCCATCATGGTTGAAACTGGACTTAAGAAGCACAAGGAAGCATCCAGACGCACCCGTGAGTCGGGCTCATCTTCGGGCTCGTCTTCCCAGAAGCGACGCATCTGGTTTCCCCAAGGCATGTTCCGTTCAGCAGCTCCTGCGAACAGACCTTCTTATGCTGCACCACGTCTGCCACCTCCACCACCAAGACAGCCTTTGCCAACTCCAGCACCTCGAGCTCCAGCACCTCGTCCTGACAGCGGACTATGCTTCAAGTGTGGCAAGCCAGGTCACCGTGCTAGAGATTGTTCTCAGAATCAGAATCAACTAGCTCTCCCTTCTGCTGGACGTGGAATTGGCCGTGGTATTCCTCAGCAGCGCAACAATAATGCCAGACCTTCTTATGGTCGTGGGCAGTACTACCACGTCAACATGTCTGAAGCTCCAGATCAACCAGATACTGTGATGGGTACACTTCTCGTTAATTCAGTACCTGCATCCGTTTTATTTGATTCAGGAGCATCGCATTCCTTCATGTCAGAACATTTTGCACGCATGCATGACATTAAATGCGAATACATGAACACACCCTTATTGGTACACACTCCCACGGGTGGTTGCCGAACCTCTGCAGTTAGCTATAATGTTCCCGTTGAAATCGAAGGGTTGGAGTTCAGTGCGTCTCCCATTATTCTGAAATCGTCCAAGATTGACCTTATTCTGGGAATGGATTGGTTGAAGGCCCATTATGCCTCAATCAATTGTGCCACCAAAGTTGTTCACCTCTTGCACCCCTCGAATGAGATGGTGAATTACCATGCTCATATCACTCAGAACGCCGAGGCTCAAATTTATGCCTTAAACGCGTTGAATGCTTCTCCGCTTGATGGGATCGAGAATATCCCAGTTGTCTGTGACTTCCCGGATGTTTTTCCAGAAGAACTTCCAGGAATACCCCCTGCTAGAGCTGTCGAGTTCGTCATCGACTTGAAGCCTGGCACCACTCCTATTGCGAAGTGTCCTTACAAGATGCCTCCGCACCACCTCATCGAGCTTAAGGAGGAAATTGATAAATCCTTAAGGAAGGGTTTCATTCGCCCTAGTTCCTCTGCTTGGGGAGCACCGTCTCTTTTCGTCAAGAAGAAAGATGGAACGAATAGGTTGGTCCAAGATTATCGTCCTATCAACCAGGCAACCATTCAGAATAAATATCCACTTCCCCGGATCAACGATTTATATGACCAACTCGCTGGATCTTTGGTGTTTTCTAAACTCGACTTGAGGTTGGGTTATCACCAGATCCGTGTCCGCGAAGAGGATATTCCGAAGACTGCATTCGTTACTCGTTATGGCTCTTACAAGTACACAGTCATGTCGTTTGGTTTAACAAACGCTCCAGCTACATTCTCCCGCCTAATGAATTACATATTCATGGATTACCTCGACAAATTCGTCGTGGTATATCTGGATGATATTCTGGTTTATTCGAAGAGCAAAGAAGAACATGCTGAGCACCTTCGACTAGTTCTGGAGAGACTTCGAGAGCACCAATTATATGCCAAGTACTCTAAGTGCGAATTCTGGCTTTCTGAGGTAACCTACCTTGGACATGTCATCTCCAAGGATGGTATTGCAGTTAACCCGGAGCGAGTTCAGGCTATTCTTGACTGGACCCCTCCGAAGAATGTCAAGCAAGTCAGAAGTTTCCTCGGGCTTGCAAGTTATTGTCGCCGATTCATCGAAAATTTCTCCAAGATTGCCAAGCCCCTGACTAATCTGCTTCACAAAGGCGTTAAGTTTGAGTGGACAGACAAATGTCAGGAAAGCTTCCAGACCCTCAAGGACAAGCTGACTTCTGCTCCAGTCCTTGCTCCTCCAGACTCCCGCAAAGATTTTGTGATCTTCTGCGACGCCTCTCGCCAAGGACTAGGTTGTGTCCTAATGCAAGAGCGCAGAGTTATTGCTTATGCTTCGCGACAACTGCGTCCACATGAAGAGAATTACCCAGTGCATGACATCGAACTTGCTGCTGTCATTTATGCTTTGAAGCAGTGGCGTCATTACCTCCTTGGTAATCGGTGTGAGATTTACACCGATCATCAGAGCTTGAAGTACTTGTTCACTCAACCGGAACTTAATCTTCGTCAGCAGCGTTGGTTGGAAACAATCACCGATTATGACTGTGGAATTTCATACACTCCCGGCAAAGCTAATGTGATGGCTGATGCCTTGAGCCGCAAGTCATACTGTAGTAACCTCATGGTAAAACAAGCTCAACCCCAGCTACATGAAGAATTGCGCAAGCTGAATCTCTGTATCATCCCGCAAGGTTCTCTTAATAACCTTGTGATACAACCAGATCTTGAGAAAGCTGTCAAGATTGCGCAATCTAAGGATGCTGAAATTGATCTAATGAAGAAAGAGCTTCACCTCCAAAAGTACAGGGATTTCTCGATTGCTGAAGATGGAACCTTGTACTTCCGAGACCGCATTGTAGTACCTCGCTTCGAGCTGATGACTGACAAAGTCATGAAGGAGGCCCATGATACACCGCTATCTATCCATCCGGGTAGTACCAAAATGTATCGAGATCTTCGTCAAAGGTACTGGTGGTCTAGAATGAAGCAAGATATTGCTCGTTATGTTGCCGAGTGTGACATTTGTCGTCGCGTGAAGGCAGAACATCAAAAACCTGCTGGAATTCTGCAACCGCTCCCTATTCCTCTATGGAAGTGGGATAAAGTGCAAATGGACTTCATCACTGGTCTTCCCAAGTCTCAGAAGGGTCACGATGCTATTCTTGTCGTCGTTGACCAACTTTCCAAGGTTGCACACTTTCTACCAGTTAAGGAGACTATTACTGCTAGTCAGTTAGCAGAGCTATATATCTCCAGAATTGTTTCACTCCATGGTATTCCCAAGGAAATCAGTTCAGACCGTGGCAGTATTTTCACTGGCCATTTCTGGGAAAGTTTCCAGAAAGCAATGGGAACTCGTATTACCTGGAGTTCAGCTTATCATCCCCAATCCCAAGGCCAAGTTGAGCGCGTTAATCAAGTGCTTGAAGACATGCTTCGAGCCTGTGTTATATCCTTCGGTAAGAAATGGGAGGAATCTCTCCCGTATGCCGAGTTCTCTTATAACAACAGTTATCAAGCCAGCTTAAAAATGGCCCCATTTGAGGTTCTTTATGGACGAAAATGTCGAACCCCTCTGAATTGGTCAGAAACTGGGGAACGACCTCTTGTTGGACCGGACATTATTCAGCATGCCGAAGAACAAGTCCGAATTGTCCGGGAGAATCTCAAAGCAGCTCAAGACCGTCAGAAGAGTAATTATGATCGCAAGCGATGGGGTGTGATCTATCAACCTGGTGATCAAGCCTATCTTCGTGTCACTCCAATGAAGGGCACCCGTCGTTTCGGAATTAAGGGCAAGCTAGCTCCTCGCTATATTGGTCCTTTCCGCATCGTGGCTAGACGGGGACAGGTGGCATATAAATTGGAGTTGCCACCGCGATTCTCCCATATTCATGATGTCCTCCACGTGTCGCAACTCCGTAAGTGCTTCAAGGAATCCCCGCACCGTGCAGTGGATCATGAGATGCTCGAGCTACAAGATGATCTTTCCTATAAGGAGCATCCGATTCGCATCCTCGACGAAACTGAACGTCGTACTCGTCAGAAGACGACCAAGTTCCTAAAAGTGCAATGGTCGAATCACACTGAAGACGAAGCCACTTGGGAACGCGAGGATCATCTTCGGGAAGAATATCCCGGACTTTTTCCTTCTACCTCCTAAATTCTCGGGACGAGAATTTCTTTTAGAGGAGGAGAACTTGTAACACCCCCTTGTAATAAACTCTGTGACACTCTGTTAAAACTGCCAAGTCATGATCATTTGCAGTGCCAAGTCATGAGGGTTAATGATCCAATTCAAATTCACATCTGAAAATCAATTTAAATTCCAAAGTGCAAGTTGAAGTTGATCAAACTCTGCTGGAAAAATGTTATTTAATTAGCAAATAATCCAGTGGTCATGACAAAATCATAATCATTATTTTTGGAGTTAGCTAAGTGAGTGAAACAACATGAAACAGCACCCAAAACAGAACATTTAATCTATTTAAAATGATATCAAATTCAAATGGAATTCAATTCTGTCCTAATCACTTTTTGGTGGAGAATAATATTGCATTGCAATATTTGGGCCAACTCCCCCACTTTTCAAAATAGCACAAGTGCCCTAAACATTTCAGAATAACATGAAATAAAAGAAAAGGCAGAACAGAAAAATTTAGAAATAAGAAAAAGGCCACTGTGCACAGGCCAAGTGCACAGTGCCTTGAAGCCCAGCCCAGAAGGCCCGTTCCTTCTCCCTCATCCTCCGTGTCGGCACGCCTCTGGCCGAGCGCGCGCGTGGCGGCGAGGCGGCGACACGCCGACGCCACCGACGGAACAGGGGCGCGAGGAGGATAAGGCTGAGACCCGTCCACTCCTCCCTGGCCTCCCCGTCAGTCTTCCCCTTTCCTCTTGCTCGCTCCGCCTCTCCCTTCCTTCTCAGATCCGGTGACAGAACGCCGCCGTCGCCGCGCTTTGGCACCACCGTGGCCGCCGGCCTCCCCACGTCATCTGGAGGTGCCAGGAAGGAGCGCCGTGGACCTCTGCAACCTCTGGAGCAACCAGATGGAGCGGAGGAGCACCGCATCGCCCGCGCGCGAGTCGTCTTCCACCTCGGGTCGTCGCCAATTCCTCCATCTCCGGCGAGCTAGGCTGCAGCTACTAAACCTCCGAGGGCCTTCGGCGTGCCGCACGGTGAGCTACCCGTCCTCCGCTCCCCTGCGTTCATCTCTACGCGCGCCGTAGCTAGCTGTTCCCGAGCCCGTGCTCTGGTTGCCGCCGGTGGGCTCGGTGCCGTCTATGTGGCCCTCGCCAACGCCAACCGAGGTCAACGTTGAGCTCCTGGTACTCCCAGGAGCCCGGCGAGCTCGAGCCCGAGCCTCACGTGCCTCCTAACGCCGTCTCCCCGATCTCCCGAACTCCACCGCCGCCAAACCTCGTCGCCGGCCCAGCTCCGGCCATCCCCTGGTCCGGCAAGTGCCCCAGCTCGATGCGCGAGATCACCAGCTAGCGAACGCGCCTAAGCGCAGCTCGAACAGAGCTCTGTAGCTCGATTCCGGTCAACTCCGGCGACCAGCCGCCGCGGGAATGGCTCGCCGGAGCTACTCCGGTGCCCGCCGGCGTGGTCAGCCCGGGGCCACTCCCTGGGTCACTGACCCGTGGGCCCCAGGGGCCCGACCGGCCAGCTGACCGGTCAGCCCTGCTGACTGGACCGGCCCAGTCGCTGACACGTGGGCCCCACCTCCCTGTTAATCTAATTAAAATGTTTTAGAAATAAAAATAAACTAATTACCCTAATGAGTCTATGACATGTGGGGCCAGAAGCTTAATTAGCAATTTAGATTAATTCAATTGCACTGTTAAGATAACAGAGACTGACATGTGGGTCCCACTGGACCCACATGTCATATTTGACTTAGTCAGCCGACTGTTGACTTGCTGACATCAGCAGCACGTCATGCTGACGTCATAATTCATTTTCTGTAAATAAAAATTAATTTCAGAAATTCAAATAATCTTTAAAAATTAATAACTTTTAAACCATAGCTCGGATCGAAAAAGTTAAAACATGAAAGTTGCTCAGAACGACGAGACGAGAATGATCGTGCCGTCTGTTTCTCCATCGGAACCTCCTACGTAGAAGAACTCGTAACTCCGGACCCGAATCCGGCAGATGAATAGTGCACACACGTCGGATATTAAATCCCAGAATAATTCTAAAAATAACTAAAATGACTTAGATGCATAATTAGGCAACCCTGCACTGCATCATAGCATCACACGCACCGTATTGCATTTGTTTGCATTATGTTTACCTGTTTCTTCCCCCTCTTCTCTCCCGGTAGACCCCGACATTGACGTAGCTCCCGAGGCAGACGCCGCACAGGAGTACGACTACGTCCCCGACGATACTACTGAAGACCTTGCCCTTGCCCCCGAGCAAACAGGCAAGCACCCCCATTTTGAGCATGCCTATATCGCCTATTCTCTTCTCTCTTATGCTTGCATTAGAACTGCTACTGCTACTGTTTTCCTATATCTGCTGCATAGCCTAATTATTGTACCCTGCTTTGTTACCTTACTGGTTATCCTAGACTGCTTAGTATAGGGTGGGTAGAGACACGACAGAGACCCCCACTTGATCCCGACTGCCCTGCTGGACATCAGAAGACCCGATCATCGGGATTGAAGACCAGACCCTGGCACCGCACATCACTACCCCTTAGTTGCCGACACTGCTGGGTTACCGTCGAGTGCCGAGGGTGATACCTCGTTAGCACTTCTGATGATAACCTTGTAGGTTAGTTACTCGGTCGTGGTAAGCGAGGGTGATTCCTCCTACACCACCCCCGATAACGACATCGTCGCGCAACCTCTCAAGTGTGGACCTCGAGGGTGATTCCTCCTTCGTTCACCTTGATGATAACATCAAGCGGGAACTCCATCGAGGGTGATTCCTCATGGTTCCCTTCGGTGTCAGACACACAGTTACCTTGGATATTATGACTTGACTATGAACCACGATACTAAAGACGGGTCGGCCCTGAGGGGTACCCGCGCGAGCTTAACGCGAAGTGATGTGGAGTTGGGTTGACCTGGATGGTGCCCGCGAGATAACTACAAGGCGTGGCCGGGCATTCTTAGCCCTTGCCGCAAGTCCTCGAGACGGGGCGACGGGGTCACATCGATCGTGAGTCTCTGCTCGTTTCCGCGCGCTCCTAATCCACTACGGTTTGGATATTTGATCCGAGGGGCCTCTGGCCCGATAGCACTAACCATCACGTGAGCATAGTATGGGCGTTCTGCGTCGTACACATCAGCCGAAGCTTGTTGGACGTTAGTAAGGAGCGGCGCACGCCGAGTTGGACTGGTAACGCAACCGCGCTTGTATAAGGGGTTGCTAGGTCTGCTCTCGGTGGCCCCGTAACGTGCAGGAGTTCCCGGGGCGATGGCCCAAGACCCCTGGGGGCATAGGTTTAGTCCGGCGTGCTGACCTCTCTTATAAGCCTAGGTCGGGTTGCGGCGTGTTGCTTAGCCGAGGCCGGGCATGACCCAGAAAAGTGTGTCCGGCCAGAGTTAAGTGAGCGTGGTGGGTAAGTTGGTGCACCCCTGCAGGGAAGAAACTTCTATCGATAGCCTGTCCTACGGTAACGGACACTCGGAGTTGTATCCCGATCGGTACAACTAGAACATGTGGTGAGAATTGGATAGTACGGCTCTGGGATTGCTTTCTCACAGGGAGTCGAGAAAGGATCTCAGGTCGAGGTTGATGATACTACTACTACTACTTTACTTATGTAATCTGCTCTCTCCTCATGCTGAAAGACTGCTGAAGATTGTTGAAGATGCTAGTCTTCGATAGGACTAGGCTTTCCCCCTCTATTCTGGCATTTCTGCAGCCCAGTCCACATATACAGCCATTCCTTTGACAATGATGCATATGTAGTGTAGATCCTTGCTTGCTGAGTACTTCGGATGAGTACTCACGTTTGCTTTATTTTCTTTTTTCCCCCATATTCCATTTGATGCCACCAGACGACGGAGCCCCTGAGCCAGAAGCCCCAGCCGACGACCAGTACTACTACCCGCCTAGCGAGTACTACTACTACGAGGAGCCGTTCGACGACCAGGAGTAGGATCGGAGGGTCCAGGGCAGGAGGCCTACGCCTTTCGATCGTAGTATTTTATTTTACCCCGCCTCTGTGAAGGCCTAATTCTCTCTATGTAATATATCTGTACCCAGATATCTAATGCTTCCGCTGACGCTTGTATGCCATCGAGCTATGTATTCGAGCCCTCGAGGCCCTGGCTTGTAATATTAAGCTTGTATGACTTTATTTTATGTTTTAGAGTGGTGTTGTGATATCTTCAAGTGAGTCCTTAGGCTTGATCGTGCGCATTTGCGTGTATGATTAGTGCACGATTAAGCCGGGGTCGTCACAACGGCCTTGCACGCGTGTCCGTTCGCTTCAACGCACCGAGTAGGCCTCGCCTAGCCCCTTTTCCCCCTCGCACGCACGCTGCAACGCCAAAACCGAGCTCAACTGAACTCCGGCGCCGCCTCTCGCCGACGTTGGGCTCGCACCCGACCACCTCCACCCCTGCCATGGCTCCCAACCGACGCGGTGCTCGACGCCCGTTCGAATGCGACCGGAACCACACAAAACGGAGCACCATAGCGAATTTCCGGCGGACTCCGGCGAAGTTCCAGCCATCGTCGCCGCTTTCAGCCTCACCGGCGCCGGCGTCCGACGTGGCCACCTGGGGCCCAACCTCAGCGTCACTGACCCGTGGGCCCCAGGGGCCCGGCCGGCCTGTTGACCGGTCAGCTCTGCTGACTGGACCGGCCCAGCAGCTGGCATGTGGACCCCACCTCCACTTAATTAACCTAACTAATTAAACTAATTTAATTAACTTAATAAGTCACTGACATAGGGCCCCACTGTTAATTAAACCCCAATTAAATAGGTTAATTAACCTCTGTGTCAATGACACCTGGGCCCCACCATCACTGTTCACTCTTTGACCTGGTCAATGTTGACTGCTGAGTCAGCAGTTGACTGGCCCCACATGTCATTGACTGTGGCTGGCTGAGTCTGTGTAATAAAAGTATTTCACTGTTATAATTCGAATTTAATAATTAATTAAACCCAGAAATTCCAGAAAATCAATAGATCTATAAAAATTAATAACTTTTAAACCGTAGCTCAGATCGGAAAAGTTAAAACATGAATGTTGCTCAGAACGACGAGACGAGTCTGTTCGTGTCGTCTGTTTCGATGCCGAAACCCCCCTACGTAGGAGAACTCGTAACCCCGAGCCTGAATCCGGCAGATGAATAGTGCACACACCTCGGTTATTAAATCCCAGAATAATCCTAAACATAATTAAAGTGACTTAGATGCATATTTAGGCAACCTGCACTGCATCGTAGCATCGCACGCATTGTGTTGCATCTGATTGCATTATATTTACTTGTTTCCTCCCCCTCTTCTCTTTCGGTAGACCCCGACGTTGCCGTAGCTCCTGAGGCAGACGCCGCTCCGGAGTACGACTACGTCCCCGACGACCCTGCCCTTGCCGTCGAGCAGACAGGCAAGCACCCCCATTTTGAGCATTCCGATATCGCCCACTCTCTTCTCTCTTATGCTTGCATTAGAAGTTACTGCTGCTACTGTTGTCCTATATCTGCTGCATAGCCTGCTTTATTGTAGCCTATTTTTGATACCTGCCTGTTCTCCTAAACTGTTTAGTATAGGATGGGTAGAGCCTTATCAGAGACCCACTTGTCCCGACTGCCCCGCTGGACTCTCAGAAGACCCGAACAACGGGATCGAAGATCAGACCCGGGCACCGCACGTCACTTCCCCCTATGTTGCTCGACACTGCTGGGTTACTATCGAGTGCCGAGGGTGATACCTCGTCAGCACTTCTGATGATAACCTTGTAGGTTAGTTAATCGGTCGTGGTAAGCGAGGGTGATTCCTCCTACACCACCCCCGATACCGACGCCGTCGTGCAACCTCTCAAGTGTGGACCTCGAGGGTGATTCCTCCTTCGTTCACCTTGATGATAACATCGAGCGGGAATTCCATCGAGGGTGATTCCTCAGGGTTCCCTTCGGTGTCAGACACACAGCTACCTTGGATATTATGACTTGACTATGAACCATGATACTAAAGACAGGTCGGCCCTAAGGGGTACACGCGCGAGCATGATTGCGAAGTGATGTGGAGTCGGGTTGACCTGAGAGGTGCCCGCGAGATAACTACGAGGCGTGGCCGGGCATTCTTAGCCCTTGCCGCAAGTCCTCGAGACGGAGCGACGGGGTCATATCGATCGTGAGTCTCTGATTGTTTCCGCGCGCTCCTAATCCACTAAACGGTTTGGATATTTGATCCGAGGGGCCTCTGGCCTGATAGCACTAACCATCACGTGGGCATAGTATGGGCGTTCTGCGTCGTATACATCAGCCGAAGCTCTATTGACGTCAGCGAGGAGCGGCCCGTTTTGGATTGGACTGGGAACGCAACTGCGCTTGTATGAGGGGTTGCTAGGTCTGCTTCCGAAACGTCCTCGCAACGTGCAGGGTTCCCAGGGCGAAGGCCCAAGACCCCTGGGGGCATAGGTTAGTCCGGCGTGCTGACCTCTCCTTAGAGCCCAGGTCGGGTTGCGGCGTGTTGCTTAGCCGAGGCCGGGCATGACCCAGAAAAGTGTGTCCGGCCGGAGTTAAGCGATCATGGTGGGTAAGTTGGTGCACCCCTGCAGGGAAGAAACTTCTATCGATAGCCTGTCCTACAGTAACGGACACTCGGAGTTGTATCCCGATCGGTACAACTAGAACTTGAGATGAGAACTGGATAGTACGGCTCTGGGATTGCTTTCTCGCAGGGAGTCGAGGAAGAATCTTTGGCCGAGGTTAATGACACTGCTATACTTTACATTATGTTATTCTGCTCTCTTCTAATGCTGCAAGACTGATGAAGATGCTGAAGATGCTAGTCTTTGATAGGACTAGGCTTTCTCCCTCTACTCTGGCATTTCTACAGCCCAGTCCACATATACAGCCATCCTTTGAAAATGTTGCATATGTAGTGTAGATCCATGCTTGCTGAGTACTTCGGATGAGTACTCACGTTTGCTTTATTTTCCTTTTTTTCCCCTTTATCCCTTTGTCGCATCCAGATGACGGAGCCCCGGAGCCAGTTGTCCCCGCCGACGACCACTACTACTACCAGCCCGGAGAGTACTACTACTACGAGGAGCCGACCGACGACCAGGAGTAGGATTCGGAGGGTCCAGGGCAGGAGGCCCACGCCTTTCGATCGTAGAGTTTTATTTTGCCCCGCCTCTGTGAAGGCTTATCTCTCTGTTCTGTAATATATCTGTACCCAGTTATCTGACGCTTCCGCTGACACTTGTATGCCATCGAGCTATGTATTCGAGCCCTCGAGGCCCTGGCTTGTAATATTAAGCTTGTATGAATTTATTTATGTTTTAGAGTTGTGTTGTGATATCTTCAAGTGAGTCCTTAGGCTTGATCGTGTGCATTTGCGTGTATGATTAGTGCACGATTAAGCCGGGGTCGTCACAGGTTGGTATCAGAGCCGACTGCCTCTAGGAATCCCCCTTTCCAACTCCTTGGCCGAAGTTGAGTCTAGTGGTCCAAAACTGTTTTACCAACTTGGCTGTGTGGCTTACGGGCCCACGTCGCCGACTGAGTAGTATTAGGATCTTTTATTCCTCGTCTATACTCTGGGACTCTGATCTCTCTTCTTTTTGGGTTAAATGATTTTGCTAACTCCGGCATTAGGTTCTCGTAACCACTTCCTCCCGGAGAGCACCTTCGCTACAGATGATCGTCTGCTTCATCAGAAGATTCTGAAGATACTCCTCGACGTTAACCGAGACCCTGTGCCACTGCTTTGAAGTTCCGGACCACCGACAAACCCCCGTGGATTACTAACCATTCTTGTCGTTTGTATCTTCATACCTAGTCGCTCACTTATGTGCGAGATACCCCGAAATACTCCTCATTAATCCGGGAATCCTTTGAGCCTACTGCCGTGCAGCTTCTTTCGCACTGCGGTTAATTCCTCACATTATCGGGGATTCGTTCATCCCCAGTTGTTCATATGCCTCACAAAAATTCTTTGAAGTGCAATTCGATTTTCCAAAGATCCTCTGCATCCTATCGCTCTTGAATACAATTACCGACCTGAATTGTGGTTGAATCCTTATGTCTGGCTATATTCATTGGTATCCTTTGACACCCTCATTTTGGTCTCATTGATTCAACATGAGTGCGAAGGCACGTAATCATCAGTTGATCGTTCTAAATTATATTTCTGGTTCAGACCTTCTTCTGAACATGAGCTGGTTCTCGATCAATCAAGTATTGATTGATTCTCCAACTAAGCATGTACAAATCACTTGTCCCTCTGCCCAGGTGAACTAATTGTCACTCTTGGCTTTGGAAATCATGAACCCTCTGAATTTTATACTTGGGTTGTCCAAGTGCTTCCTTAATTCGATGTGCTTGCCCCCGTCCTTCCTCAGGAGGACTCTCAGGTGGGACCAGTTATTAAAACTTTACCCCGTTAGTTCTCACGGATCACTTGATTCCTTTTGTGGACCCTTATTCGACCGATTCTTCCCTATTCTAAGAACTTTATCAGTTCCTTCCTAGTGCATTCCTTCTCCTTATTGACTTGGGACTGACTACTGACCAGGACATGTCCCGTAACCATGGATGGAGATCTCTGCAAGACGGAACACTAAAGTGGTCCATCTAGTTTTATTCAACCTACTCATCTTTTGGTCAGAGCTTTTGCTTCTGATCCTTCGTTTCTAAACCATAACTCCTTTGTACTTAAACGTCTGATTATTCCGATGTTTCTATACTCTGATGCCCTTACATTCTTTCTTCTTCTGGTTGAGTACCGCTACTCACGTCAGATCCTTTGACGTCTGCCTGCTCTTTTGTTGGATTAATATCCGGCAGTATCCTTCACACTCGAACATCTTGTGAGCCCTCTCCTTGGTACTTAATACCTCCGGTAAATTGTATCATTTGATTTGACTTCGACACTTTGCTTTCAATCTCTTATCCCTTACTTGGGTTGTTGGTTGTATGGATTCGTAAAATGTCCCGAAGGGTTGAACCTATGCTTTCCCTAATTCGTGTGAACTCGAAAGTTATGCGAGTTATACTCTTCTGGTGATTCACCAGATAAATTTTCAGCACTACAATTTCTTCGAAAGCGAGAAGTGACTGAAAGGTTATGCATTGAAGAAGTGGGAGTCGACCTTGAACTTTGTGTTCATGCCCATGGATCCGGTGTAGAACTTATCATGGAAGCTGCTCGTAAAAAAATAATTATTTCCTTGGTACAAGTTCATCTTGAATCTACGAATTGATCCTTTGCAATCGTGGTTCCCACCATATTTCCTTCTTGATTCCATTTCCCGGACAAGTTAAAAGCACTTGTCTTCTGCAAATCAATATGCCTGTCCAACCTCTATACTGAACTACCTCGAGTATTACCCCCTCTACTATCTCGGGGATATCATCCTATTGTATTAAGTCCTATAAATTTTTCGATGGAGTGATACCTTTCCCTGTCTTAGTCACTCCACGGGTTCTGGGTTGTCGTCAATCGAGACCACCAAACAATGAATCGATTCCGCTCAGTGATTCAATACCCCTAGTACTTGCTGCTGGGAAATTTACTACTCCATCATGCCATCCCTAGCATGATCGGCTATATCTTCATCACGCCAACTTTTAACTGTGCTACCTGGTCCTTAGGCCCGGAGCAACTTCCGACGATGAGCTAAGCTTACGTCGATCTTCCTCATCTTGTCATTTCACCCTGAACAACAAGCTTGATTTCGAGCTTGTGTCTGAACCATGGTTCCAATAACCTTTCGTTGCATCATTCCTTTTGCTTGATGTCGTGCTGCTCGATGGCATCTTCATGGAGTCCCTCGACAAAATTTGTCGTGATCACCGTCAACACTTTGGCTTCTTCAGAGATGTCAACTGAATTCATGGCTAGAAATACCACCCCTGCCCCTCGATGATTTGTGATATCATCGATGACATCTTGACTTTCTACCAACACAGACCTGGTTGTGCTTGGTTAATCCTTACGTTCTGAGATAATCTTGGAATTGTTTCTCGGTATCTCTTGAGATCTTCGAACCCAATCTTTACTTGACACCATATCATTTCTGCCTCGAAGCATGACTGTGGTATTCCGAACACCAACATGAACATTGGAAGCACATTGCCAAATATTTCCCGATCAATTATCCAAACACCGTTGTATGGGTAATATCATGATTCTCCCCTCGCCCCTTTGTCTAAATATTTTTGAACTTGTTGTCCTATCATGTACATCATGCTTCGCTTTTCCTTGGGAAAGATGTACTCCCAATCCTGGTGTGCAAACACATTTTTCCTTTCCATTGTTCTGTTTAATCTGATACTCACATTTCCTTTTCATCATTTTGTTTAACCTTCCTGTGATCTATATGAAGTAAGCAGGAATAATTCCCTGCTTATGTAAACACCTCGGTGCACACCCTTGTCAGTGAGACCCTGTTACTATTGTTGATGACAATCCGGTAACCACCGATGGACGAGAAATTTGCCTATTGGTCCGCCTCGTTTCAACGAGCAGGAAAATGGTTCTCTTCGTCCCTCGCCCTTGGTACCGAATTTGTTGCCGACAAAGCTGATAGTTATTTCGTTGACATGTCTTATTATTGTGAACGATAAGATGCCACCGTTCTTCCTACTTTTGATCGACACCCCACCACAGTTCCACAGGATCGGAACCTGACTCTCCTGTATATTCTTGATTCCGAAGTAATCTTTGATCTTGACTATGTGTGTTATCCCGAGTCACCCCTCGAGAGATGATCTACCCTCGATACCCTGAACCCCTGTTCACACTTTGTTCAGGTATCGATTGAATGTCCATTCGATTAATACTTCTTATTGAACCTTCATACTTTGCTCTCGATGTTTCCTAAGTTTCAACTCGAGAGAAACTTTTGCCGCATTCCCTGAATTTCTCCATCAGCTAATCGATCCTATAAGGATCAGTTCTCTCGAAGTTACTCCTTATTTCCCCACTTAAATCTCGGGACGAGATTTCTTGTAGTGGAGGAGACTTGTAACATCCCCAGGTTACCCCACTCTGGTTAAGCTACTTAACCTGCCATGTCATCATGATCACTCTAATAAAATTTCATTAGAAAATATTTCAACTTCAAATTCAAATTACAAATGGGAGTCAAATAAATATTTCTTCAAATGGCAAAACTAAAATGTCCATAATGCTGCAAATAATCCTAAGGTAAATATAGAATTGAAACCAACTTCAGATAAATTCCCAGAATGCCCCTGAACATTTACAACAGTAGTCCAGCAGCATTTAAATTTGTCTTTTCAATTCCTAATAATACCTAACCTATTCCTTTTGCCTCCAAAATAATTGTGGCACTGCCTAAAATTGTGTTGGATTTATTGGGTCTAGTTCCATATTTTCCCAACACCAATTGGATGCCCAATTAATTACTTTTCCCTCTCTAGTAATAAATAAAAAGAGAAAACAGAAAAAGGGGAAGTGGCAGAACACTTACCTGGTAATGGGCCGAGCCCAGCCCAACTACCCTCCTCGCCTCGCTGTCGTCTCCCCTGTGGACGACCGCGCCCGCGCCGGTCGCCGCGCGACACCGCGACGGGGAGCAGGGACGCGAGGGGATAAGGCCGCGCCGAGCCGTCCCCCCTGGCCACCTCCTCCATTCGCCCACTCTCCTCCTTCCTTCTTGTCTCTCTCCGCTCGGATCTGAGCGCAACCGAGTTCCACCACCGCCGTGCTCCTGTCGTCTCCATGGCCACCGGCGTCGTCCTGACCCACTGTGCTGTCCGGGAGGTGCACCGGCCACTCCCTCTTCTTCCTCGACCACCAGCTGGAGACGAGGGGCTCTGCATCGCCGGTGCGCCGTCATCATCTACCTTGGGTCGCCGCCGCCCCGAGCTGTCGATCTGCTCGCCCCTGCGCTCCGAGACCTCGACGGGCCTTTCATGCGCCCCTCGGTGAGCAGCCTCGTCGATCACTTCACCCCTTGCTCTCTCTCCGTAGCGTAGTTGCCGTCCCCGACGAGCTCTGTATCCACCGCCGCCTGTGCTCGTCGCCGGCGCCGTTCCGGCGACCAAACGGCCTTGCACGCGTGTCCGTTCGCTTCAACGCACCGAGTAGGCCTCGCCTAGCCCCTTTTCCCCCTCACACGCATGCTGCAACGCCAAAACCGAGCTCAACCGAACTTCGGCGCCGCCTCTCGCCGATGTTGGGCTCGCCCCCGACCACCTCCACCCCTGCCATGGCTCCCAACCGACGCGGTGCTCGACGCCCGTTCGAATGCGACCGGAACCACACAAAACGGAGCACCATAGCGAATTTCCGGCGGACTCCGGCGAAGTTCCGGCCATCATCGTCGCTTTCAGCCTCACCGGCGCTGGCGTCCGACGTGGCCACCTGGGGCCCAACCTCAGCGTCACTGACCCGTGGGCCCCAGGGGCCCGGCCGCCCTGTTGACCGGTCAGCTCTGCTGAATGGACCGGCCCAGCAGCTGGCATGTGGACCCCACCTCCACTTAATTAACCTAACTAATTAAACTAATTTAATTAACTTAATAAGTCACTGACATAGGGCCCCACCATTAATTAAACCCAATTAAATAGGTTAATTACCCTCTGTGTCAATGACACCTGGGCCCCACCATCACTGTTCACTCTTTGACCTGGTCAATGTTGACTACTGAGTCAGCAGTTGACTGGCCCCACATGTCATTGACTGTGGCTGGCTGAGTCTGTGTAATAAAAGTATTTCACTATTATAATTCGAATTTAATAATTAATTAAACCCAGAAATTCTAGAAAATCAATAAATCTATAAAAATTAATAACTTTTAAACCGTAGCTCAGATCGGAAAAGTTAAAACATGAAAGTTGCTTAGAACGACGAGACAAGTCTGATCGTGTCGTCTGTTTCGATGCCGGAACCCCCTACGTAGGAGAACTCGTAACCCCGAGCCCGAATCTGGTAGATGAATAGTGCACACACCCCGGTTATTAAATCCCAGAATAATCCTAAACATAATTAAAGTGACTTAGATGCATATTTAGGCAACCTGCACTGCATCGTAGCATCGCACGCACTGTGTTGCATCTGATTGCATTATATTTACTTGTTTCCTCCCCCTCTTCTCTTTCGGTAGACCCCGACGTTGCCGTAGCTCCTGAGGCAGACGCCGCTCCGGAGTACGACTACGTCCCCGACGACCCTGCCCTTGCCGTCGAGCAGACAGGCAAGCACCCCCATTTTGAGCATTCCGATATCGCCCACTCTATTCTCTCTTATGCTTGCATTAGAAGTTACTACTGCTACTGTTGTCCTATATCTGCTGCATAGCCTGCTTTATTGTAGCCTATTTTTGATACCTGCCTGTTCTCCTAAACTGTTTAGTATAGGATGGGTAGAGCCTTATCAGAGACCCACTTGTCCCGACTGCCCCGCTGGACTCTCAGAAGACCCGAACAACGGGATCGAAGATCAGACCTGGGCACCGCACGTCACTTCCCCCTATGTTGCTCGACACTGCTGGGTTACTATCGAGTGCCGAGGGTGATACCTCGTCAGCACTTCTGATGATAACCTTGTAGGTTAGTTAATCGGTCGTGGTAAGCGAGGGTGATTCCTCCTACACCACCCCCGATACCGACACTGTCGCGCAACCTCTCAAGTGTGGGCCTCGAGGGTGATTCCTCCTTTGTTCACCTTGATGATAACATCGAGCGGGAATTCCATCGAGGGTGATTCCTCAGGGTTCCCTTCGGTGTCAGACACACAGCTACCTTGGATATTATGACTTGACTATGAACCATGATACTAAAGCTGGGTCGGCCCTGAGGGGTACCCGCGCGAGCATGATTGCGAAGTGATGTGGAGTCGGGTTGACCTGAGAGGTGCCCGCGAGATAACTATGAGGCGTGGCCGGGCATTCTTAGCCCTTGCCGCAAGTCCTCGAGACGGGGCGACGGGGTCACATCGATCGTGAGTCTCTGCTCGTTTCCGCGCACTCCTAATCCACTAAACAGTTTGGATATTTGATCTGAGGGGCCTCTGGCCTGATAGCAGTAACCATCACGTGGGCATAGTATGGGCGTTCTTCGTCGTATACATCAGCCGAAGCTCTATTGACGTCAGCGAGGAGCGGCCCGTTTTGGATTGGACTGGGAACGCAACTGCGCTTGTATAAGGGGTTCCTAGGTCTGCTTCCGAAACGTCCTCACAACGTGCAGGGTTCCCAGGGCGAAGGCCCAAGACCCCTGGGGGCATAGGTTAGTCCGGCGTGCTGACCTCTCCTCAGAGCCCAGGTCGGGTTGCAGCGTGTTGCTTAGCCGAGGCCGGGCATGACCTAGAAAAGTGTGTCCGGCCGGAGTTAAGCGAGCATGGTGGGTAAGTTGGTGCACCCCTGCAGGGAAGAAACTTCTATCGATAGCCTGTCCTACGGTAACGGACACTCGGAGTTGTATCCCGATCGGTACAACTAGAACTTGAGATGAGAACTGCATAGTACGGCTCTGGGATTGCTTTCTCACAGGGAGTCGAGGAAGAATCTCTGGCCGAGGTTGATGACACTGTTATACTTTACATTATGTTATTCTGCTCTCTTCTAATGCTGCAAGACTGATGAAGATGCTGAAGATGCTAGTCTTCGATAGGACTAGGCTTTCTCCCTCTACTCTGGCATTTCTGCAGCCCAGTCCATATATACAGCCATCCTTTGAAAATGTTGCATATGTAGTGTTGATCCGTGCTTGCTGAGTACTTCGGATGAGTACTCATGTTTGCTTTATTTTCCTTTTTTCCCCTTTATCCCTTTGTCACATCCAGACGACGGAGCCCCAGAGCCAGTTGTCCCCGCCGACGACCACTACTACTATCAGCCCAGAGTGTACTACTACTACGAGGAGCCGACCGATGACCAGGAGTAGGATTCGGAGGGTCCAGGGCAGGAGGCCCATGCCTTTCGATCGTAGAGTTTTATTTTGCCCCGCCTCTGTGAAGACTTATCTCTCTGTTCTGTAATATATCTGTACCCAGATATCTGACGCTTCCGCTGACACTTGTATGCCATCGAGCTATGTATTCGAGCCCTCGAGGCCCTGGCTTGTAATATTAAGCTTGTATGAATTTATTTATGTTTTAGAGTTGTGTTGTGATATCTTCAAGTGAGTCCTTAGGCTTGATCGTGTGCATTTGCGTGTATGATTAGTGCACGATTAAGCCGGGGTCGTCACAAGGATGCTCGGCCCTCTCACTACTTGTGGCTTCATCATCGCATGTAAGTCATCTTTGAATGAGTTGATGAAAGCATTAGTAGCAAACGACTTCTGGTATACGTCCTCGTGAAGCACTTTTCTCCTTGAGCTCATAGATTAAAATCGCGGGAGAAACGATTTCGCGGTGGCCTCTCCCGGTAGCTATAGCGGCCGCCATAGCGGGCAATAGCGGCAAATAGCGGAAAATTTTCTAGTGGGAGAGATGATTTTTGGAGGGTTTTGCTGATTTTTTGAGCCATTTAGAGGGATATGTTGAGGTTTTCGCGGCAACAGCCATAGCTTAGCGGCGAGGCTCCCGGGCAGCTATCGCGGCTATTTCGCGGGCTATTTTAATCTATGCTTGAGCTCCAGATCGCACGCTGGGATACACCGAGGCGAGTGAAATATGCATGTGATAATAGACTCTCACTAGTAGAAAACAGGGCTTTGGTCCAGGCCTGGCCAGCCCATTAGTCCCGGTTCAGTGACGAACCGGGACCCATGGGGGCATACGTCCCGGTTCGTGCGCCCAGGGGGCCGGCCGGGCCTCGTGGGGCATTGGTCTCGGTTCGTCTGGACCCTTTGGTCCCGGTTCCAGACACGAACCGGGACCAATGGGCCTCGCTCCTGGCCCACATCCATTGGTCCCGATTCATGGCTGGAACCGGGACCAAAGGAGGTCCTTTAGTCCCGGTTCCAGCCACCAACCAGGACAAATGAGATGCCTATATATACCCCCTCGCCCGCAAGCAGAGCACTTCACTGCTCTGTTTTTCCTGGCCGGCTATGGGAGGGCTTTGTGGTGCTCTAGCTCACCTCCTATGCACATGAGGTGTTCAATGAAATGCCCGAGCCACACTACTTAAGCTTTCTTCTCTCCAAGCTCGACCTCCAAGCTCCATTTTCCTCAAGATTTGTCTAGGTTTAGCGGTCCGTCACGTCCCATCCCCGTCTTCACCGCCGTCGATCGCCCGCGCCGATCTCGTCGCCGGCACCACCGTGGTGAGCCTCTTGTTCTTATCTTCTTTCTAAAAGAGAAAAATTCTTACTTGTATGATTTAGATAGATACTTGTATAATTTTCTTACTTTTATTATTGTTTGTTATTATATAGTGCGATGGTTTTGGTATCCGCCCCCGTTGGCCCTCATCCTGTCTATGATTCAGATGTGGTATATATTATATTTTATAACTATTTGGTTCATTTATTGTTTATGACAATTATGCCGACCAACGTGACATAGATTTTTTTATCTAGGAGGTATGTGAACCGGAAATTCCAACCGACCCTATTGTCGAGAGGTTAAATTTAGTTGAAGAAGAAAACAATTACTTGAAGGAAAAATTGAAAAAAAAATGAGGAGGAGAAGATGATATTGGAGTTGCATGTTGCGGATGTCGTCGATGATCACAAGATCAAGATGGATGCAATGCGCTTCAAGATTAGAAAGTATAGAAAATATGCCATTCATACCGAGGCTTGGTATCATTATGCCGTTGGATCAATTGTTACCTTGGTTGCGATTATGATCGCATTTGTTGTTGCATTGAAATGTTTTACATAGTTTCAATGTATGGTTTAATTAGATGCTCTTGAGAGCTATATGTTGTTTAATGAGCACTATGTATGTGCTTTGGTTTTAATGTGATGATGAACTTCTATTAATTTGGTCACTTATCTACTCATGATGTTCTGTAATGGTTTTTGACACACTTAATTATATATAATGCACGCAGATGAACCGGCAATGGATGTACGGTGACAGACGCACCTCCGAGTACATTAAGGGCATGCATAATTTTCTCGAAGTGGCTGAGGCAAACAAGCAGAATGGTTTTATGTGTTGTCCATGCCCTATATGCGGGAATACGAAGTCTTACTCTGACCGGAAAATCCTTCACACCCACCTGCTTTATAAGGGTTTCATGCCACACTATAATGTTTGGACCAAGCACGGAGAAAGAGGGGTTATGATGGAAGACAACAAAGAAGAAGAGGATGATCAAAACTATGTGCCCCCTGAATACGGTGATGCTGCAACGGGGGAAGCTGAAGATCAAGAGGAACCAGACGATGTGCCCGATGATGATCTCCGCCGGGTCATTGTTGATGCAAAGAGACAGTGCGAAAGTGAAAAGGAGAAGATGATGTTCGATTGCATGTTAGAGGATCACCAAAAAGGGTTGTACCCCAATTGCGAAGATGGCAACACAAAGCTCGGTACCGTATTGGAATTGTTGCAGTGGAAGGCAGAGAATACTGTGCCTGACAAAGGATTTGAGAAGCTACTGAAAATATTGAAGAAGAAGCTTCCAAAGGATAACGAATTGCCCGACAGTACGTATGCAGCAAAGAAGGTCGTATGCCCTCTAGGATTGGAGGTGCAAAAGATACATGCATGCCCTAATGACTGCATCATGTACCGCGGTGTGTACGAGGATTTGAATGCATGGCCGGTATGCGGTGCATTGCGGTATAAGATCAGACGAGATGACCCTGGTGATGTTGATGGCGAGCCCCCCAGGAAGAGGGTTCCTGCGAAGGTGATGTGGTATGCTCCTATAATACCACGGTTGAAACATCTATTCAGAAACAAAGAGCATGCCAAGTTGATGCGATGGCACAGAGAGGACCGTAAGAAAGACGGGAAGTTGAGAGCACCCGCTGACGGGTCGCAGTGGAGAAAAATCGAGAGAAAGTACTGGGAGGAGTTTGCAGGTGACGCAAGGAACGTATGGTTTGGTTTAAGCGCGGATGGCATTAATCCTTTTGGGGAGGAGAGCAGCAATCACAGCACCTGGCCCATGAATCTATGTATCTATAACCTTGTTCCTTGGCTGTGCATGACGCGGAAGTTCATTATGATGCCAGTACTCATCCAAGGCCCTAAGCAACCCGGCAACGACATTGATGTGTACCTAAGGCCATTAGTTGAAGAACTTTTACAGTTGTGGAATGGAAACAGTGTACGTGTGTGGGATGAGCACAGACAGGAGGAATTTGACCTGCATGCGTTGCTGTTTGTAACCATCAATGATTGGCCTGTTCTCAGTAACCTTTCAGGACAGACAAACAAGGGATACCACGCATGCACGCACTATTTAGATGTGTACCTGGGGCATCGTCGATTTCTTCCGACCAACCATCAATGTCGAAAGAAAGGCAAGCATTTCAAAGGCGAGGCAGATCACCGGAAGAAGCCCGCCATGCGTACCGGTGATCACGTACTTGCTATGGTCAATGATTTACACGTGATCTTTGGAAAGGGTCCCGGCGGACTATCTGTTCCGAATGACGCTGAGGGACGCGCACCCATGTGGAAGAAGAAATCTATATTTTGGGACCTACCCTACTGGAAAGACCTAGAGGTCCGTCTTCAATCGACGTGATGCACGTGACAAAGAACCTTTGCGTGAACCTGCTAGGCTTCTTGGGCGTGTATGGGAAGACAAAAGATACACCGGAGGCACGGGAGGACCTGCAACGTTTGCACGAAAAAGACGGCATGCCTCCAAAGCAGTATGAAGGTCCTGCCAGCTACGCTCTTACCAAAGAAGAGAAGGAAATCATCTTTGAATGCCTGCTCAGTATGAAGGTCCCGTCTGGCTTCTCGTCGAATATAAAGGGAATAATAAATATGGCAGCGAAAAAGTTTCAGAACCTAAAGTCTCATGACTGCCACGTGATTATGACGCAACTGCTTCCGGTTGCATTGAGGGGGCTTCTACCAGAAAATGTTCGATTAGCCATTGGGAAGCTATGTGCATTCCTCAATGCAATCTCTCAGAAGGTGATTGATCCACAAATCCTACCAAGGCTAAGGAGTGATGTGGCGCAATGTCTTGTCAGTTTTGAGCTGGTGTTCCCACCATCCTTCTTCAATATCATGACGCACGTCCTAGTTCATCTAGTCGACGAGATTGTCATTCTGGGCCTGTATTTCTACACAATATGTTCCCCTTTGAGAGGTTCATGGGAGTCCTAAAGAAATATGTCTGTAACCGCGCTAGGCCAGAAGGAAGCATCTCCATGGGCCATCAAACAGAGGATGTCATTGGGTTTTGTGTTGACTTCATTCCTGGCCTTAAGAAGATTGGCCTCCCTCAATCGCAGTATGAGGGGAGACTGACTGGAAAAGGCACACTAGGAGGGGACTCAATAATATGTAGGGACGGGCATTCTTGGTCTCAAGCACACTACACAGTTCTACAGAACTCTACCTTGGTGACCCCGTATGTCGATGAACACAAGAACATTCTGCGCTCCAAACACCCGGAGCAGTGTGACGACTGGATTACATGTGAACACATCAGGACTTTCGGCAGTTGGTTGGAAACACGTCTCAGAGGTGACAACACTATTTCTGATGAGCTGTACTCGTTGTCCAGGGGACCATCTTCGACTGTATTGACTTACAAAGGATACGAGATAAATGGGAATACATTTTACACGATCGCCCAAGATCAAAAGAGCACCAACCAAAACAGCGGTGTCCACTTTGATGCAGCAACCAAGAGGGGAAAGGACACATATTATGGTTACATAGTGAACATATGGGAACTTGACTACGGACATGATTTTAAGGTCCCTTTGTTTAAGTGCAAATGGGTCAATATGTCAGGAGGCGGGGTACAGGTAGACCCACAGTACGGAATGACAACAGTGGATCTGAACAATCTTGGGTACACAGACGAACTATTCATCCTAGCCAATGATGTGGCGCAGGTTTTCTATGTGAAGGACATGTCTACCAAACTGAGAAAAAGAAAAGATAAGGAAGCGAATACATCATACGATGAGCCAAAGCGCCACATAGTTCTTTCAGGAAAAAGAGACATCGTGGGATTGGAGGGCAAGACAGACATGTCTGAAGATTATGAAAAGTTTCATGAAATTCCTCCCTTCAAAGTCAAGGCTGACCCAAGCACCATGTTAAGTGATGAAGAATATCCATGGTTACGGCGCAATAAGCAAAGGACACAACCGAAGAAAAAGTGAAGACTTTCTCTCCACAACTATTATGATGATGCCTTTGATCTAGAATATCACTGCAGTTACATGTGAAGAAATGAAATGCCTTTTGTAACAGACGAGTTTCCGGAAACCCTGATACTTCGAAACAGATTGTCCGTTTTGTACACGAAGTGCATCCAGTTTTTGCCGTAACCCTCTCAACTTTTTAGCACATGCTATGTGGGTGAAATGATGAAACCACGCCAATTTTCAACCTCTTCAGAGTTCATTTGAAGTGCTTTTCAATTTCAGGGTCATATAGCTAAAAAAAATCAGTAAATGCATGAAAAATAACAAATGAAGTCAGAAAGGGTTGAAAATTGATGATGTGGCTTTGAATGGTGCATTTTGAACACACAAAAAGTCTGGAGTTCAAATAAGTTCAAAAAAATGAAATCCCTTTTAACAGACGAGTTTCCGTATGAAACCCTGATACTTCGAAAGAGATTGTCCGTTTTGTACACGAAGTGCATCCAGTTTTTGCCGTAACCCTCTCAACTTTTTAGCACATGCTATGTGGGTGAAATGATGATACCATGCCAATTTTCAACCTCTTCAGAGTTTATTTTGAAGTGCTTTTCAATTTCAGGGTCTATAGCTCAAAAAAATCAGTAAATGCATGAAAATAACAATGAAGTCAGAAAGGGTTGAAATTGATGATGTGCTTTGAATGGTGCATTTTGAACACACAAAAGTCTGAAGTTCAAATAAGTTCAAAAAAATGAAATCCCTTTGTAACAGACAAGTTTCCGTATGAAACCCTGATACTTCGAAAGAGATTGTCCATTTTGTACACGAAGTGCATCCACTTTTTGCCGTAACCCTCTCAACTTTTTAGCACATGCTATGTGGGTGAAATTGATACCATGCCAACTTTCAACCTTTTCAGAGTTCATTTGAAGTGCTTTTCAATTTCAGGGTCATATAGCTCAAAAAAATCAGTAAATGCATGAAAAATAACAAATGAAGTCAGAAAGGGTTGAAATTGATGATGTGGCTTTGAATGGTGCATTTTGAACACACAAAAAGTCTGGAGTTCAAATAAGTTCAAAAAATGAAATCCCTTTGTAACAGACGAGTTTCCGTATGAAACCCTGATACTTCGAAAGAGATTGTCCATTTTGTACACGAAGTGCATCCAGTTTTTGCCGTAACCCTCTCAACTTTTTAGCACATGCTATGTGGGTGAAATGATGATACCATGCCAACTTTCAACTTTTCAGAGTTCTTGTAGTGCTTTTCAATTTCAGAGTCATTTAGCGCAAAAAGAATGAACTAATAGCAAAAAGAATGAACTTAAAATAATCAATTAAAATATTCTGTTATGATCAACTAAAACAAAACTATAATATTCTTCAATAGCAAAAAGAATCAACTAAAAAGCTTTTATAAAACTCTAATTGCAAAAGGAATCAACTAAAAAGCTTTTATAAACCTCTAGTATTTCTGAAACTAAAATTATAAAAAAATTATGCAACTAAAATTATCAAAGTATTTTTAGTTCAAAACATTAATAGCAAAAAATTATCATAAAGAATTTTTGTTAAAACTTTAATATCAAAAGAATTATCAGAATTTTTTGTTAGAAACTAAAATAACAAAATCTGTTTTTGAATATAATGTGAAAACACAGTAATATTAAATAGCAGGAAAAAGAATCACTCAAAAATCTATTTTTATAGTAAAGTTATTCACAAACTAGTGATTCACACAAATTTCAAAGAATTCAAATTTAAACTATTCAAATTTGAAAACTAATGGCACTAATAGAAAGTTTATAATTTTTGTGACCTAACAGCAAAAAGAATTAAAAAATAAAGCAAAAAACAAAAGAAAATAAATAATGCAAAAAACAAAAGAAAAAAACTGGAAAAAAATGCCGCCTACTGAGCCACCACGGCCTGAATACGACTAGAAACCCAACCCGGCAGGTGGGCCAGGATTCAGGCCCGCAGAAGGCCTAGTAGGCCCACAGGCAGAGAGACACATTTAGGCCAGTAGGCCTGCAATAGAGAGAAGTTCGAAAGGGGAGGCACAGCCGCACTTATAAACTGGTGCCGAAGCTCCTCAGCTAGCGAGGTGGGACTAAACATCCACCGCGGCTGTGCCAGGCATAGGCTATTGGTCCCGGTTGGTGGCACGCACCGGGACCAATGCCCACCTTTGGTCCCGGTTCGTGGCACCAACCGAGACCAATGCAACCCTTTGGTCCCGGTTCGTTCCACTAACCGGGACCAAAGGTCTCTGCTTCCCGCCCTTTGGGCTGACGAAAAGAGACCTTTGGTCCCGGTTGGTGGCACGAACCGGGACCAAAGGGTTGCATTGGTCCCGGTTCGTGCCACAAACCGGGACCAAAGGCGTGGGTATATAACCCCACGCTTAGAGAAATTTCCCCCCACCCCGCCATTCTTCTCTGAATGCCGCCAGGCTGCCCCTGCTTCCTCGACGCCGTCGCCGTCGCCGCCCGCTCCTCGACACCGTCGCCGCCCGCTCCTCGCCGTCGTCGCCCCGCGCTCCTGCACTGCCCCGACGCGCCGCCCGGCCCGTGCCCCCTGCCTCGACGTACGCCGGCTGCCCCGTGCTCCCTGCTCGACGCCGGCCGCCCCGTGCCCCGACGCCGCCCCGCGCCCCCGGCCTGCCCCGACCACGCCGCACCTCTCCTCGCCGTTTGGTCCGGCCGGCCTCCTCCTCTCTGTTTTTTTAATATGATGATTTTTTTTGTTCATAGATGATATATATGTAGTGTATATGATGATATATATGTATGTGTATGCAAAAGTTACATTTAAGAAAAAAGAAAATATATGTATTATGTTCATATGCAAAGAATATGCAAAAGTTAGAATTTTTGTTCATATATGTATTTTTTTGTTCATATGTGTATTAATTTTTTTGTTCATAGCATTTTTTTGTTCATATATGTATTTTTATAGCATTTTTTTCATGTATATATGTATGTGGCTATGTATGTATAGATGGATATCATTTTTTTTCCATGTATGTATGTCGTTGTCGATATACCCCCTCCCCGATAACTTCGACATGAGGGAGGGGGAGGAGTCCTCGAAACATATCAAGTGCACTTTATAAATTCATATGTTGAGTTAGTTGATTTAGGTTAGTGCATTTTAGGTTAGTTGATTTAGTGCATTTTAGGTTAGTTGTATTGTTAGTGCATTTTAGGTTAGTAGATTTTAGGTTAGTGGAGAGGAAAAAGGAAAATAAGGAAAAAGAAGAAAAGAGGAAGAAGGAAGAAGGAAGAAGAAGAAAAAGAAGTAGAGGAAAAAGGAAAATTAGAAGAGGAAGAAGGAGGAGAAGAAGGAGAAGAAGAGGAGAGGAAGAAGGAGGAGAAGAAGGAGAAGAAGGAGGAGAAGAAGGAGAAGAAGAGGAGAGGAAGAAGAGGAGAAAAAAATAAGAAGAGGAAGAAGAAGAAAAAAAAGAGGAGAAGAAGAAGGAATAGAGGAATGGAAAACTAACTTCTTCTCCTCTATTCTATTCCTTCTTCTACTCCTCTTTTTTTTTCTTCCTCTTCTTATTTTTTATCGGGAACGAGGGTGTCGAGGATCACCGAACGGTCGAGGGTCGGGAACTAGGGTAGAGGGTCGAGGGTCGCCGAGGGGTCGAGGGTCACCGAGGGGTCGAGGTTCGAGGGTCGCCGAGGGGTCGAGGGTCGAGGGTCGTCGAGGGGTCGAGGGTCGAGATTTATCAAGAATGCCCCCATTATGGATGTGCACAAGTTGATCCAATTTTTTTCTGATCTCATCTATATATATATTCTGCTATATGTCACGTTGTCTATCAAAGTATTGAAGAAATCCATGGCTTCATCATTAGCCGGAAGTAACAGGCGTATGATGCTACGAAGCTCTTCGAAGTTGTTTTGGAACGGAGTTCCGGATAGAATAATTCGCTTTTTGGTACGAATTTCAGCAAAGGCCTTCCAAATAGCGATATTCAGAAGGCTCTTGCTGAACTTCATACCAAAAAACTAATTATCCTATCCGGGACTCCGTTCCACAACAATTTTGGAGAGCTTCGTACCATTATGCGCCTGTTACTTCCGGCTAATGATGAAGCCATGGTTTTCTTGAATCCTTTAACACTAACAACGTGACATATAGAAGGGTAGATGAGATCAGGAAAAATATGGACCATTTTCTGCACATCCAGAATGGCGCCATTTTGTTAAATCCCTTGTTTGACATTCATGAGAGAGGTGGTCCGGACGTCGGACATTCATGAGAGAACTCCGGTAACTCTTCAACATGAGGGGGGACGTCGATCAACCCCCTCTCGCCCGACCAAACCCTAGAAGCGTCGAGGCCACCCCAAACCCTAGAAGCGTTGCCAAGGCCACCCCAAACCCTAGAAGCGTCGAGGCCACCCAAATTTACCAAGTTACAAGAGCGTTGTCGAGGCCACCCCAAACCCTAGAAGCGTTGTCGAGGCCACCCCAAACCGTAGAAGCGTCAAGGCCACTAATTAATATTCCATTGTTGTGATTAGCTAGCTAGGTCTATGTTTGCCACTAATATATTCATCTCTCATGTTTGTATATTAATTGCCATGTTGTAATATTTGCAGAAACTATGGATCAACAAAGAGACTTGGAAACAGAAGAGTTGTTGGGGGACATCATCCTCGGCGGAGGTGATGTCTTGTCGTATCTCAACGACACCGATTGTCTGGAAGGAGAGGGTGAAGGCTCCGGTAATCGAACAATGGAGGAGGAAGGACATGATCATGATGGCTCCGGTGACCGAATGCCGGAGGAAGAAGGAGATCATGATGAAGGCTCCGGTGATCGAACGGAGGAGGGAGCTGTTGCAAAGTCCGGCGAGGTATATATATTAATTAAGCCTGTGCTGACTAGCTAATTGATGCATTAATTGTTTTGGTATGTACATATATTAACTCTTCTTTCTTCTTTTAAAGCCCTCTGGATCGAGCCAAACTTCGGTAACGAGACGAGGCCCGAAGAAAAGGTTGCGTCAGGATGAAAGGTTCACGATCACAGCAATCGCGAACGATGGCCAGCCGATTGAACCGAGGCGGACCAAGGATGCATTTTCTACTCAGTGCGGAGCTATTGTTAGGGACAGCATCCCGATCAACATCCAGCTATGGAATAAGCCTAAGAACGAAGACCCTCAAGTTTCTTATGTCACCGATAGATAGAAAGAAGATCTTTGGACCTCGCTGAAGGCAAATTTCACCCTACCGCCAGAGGAGGATCCGGATAAGCCAGTTATAGAGCCATTGGTCAAGGCGTGTGCTCTTAAGAAGATGGCAGATCTATTCAGGAGGTGGAAGAATGAGTTGAAATCAACGTTTGTCGACAAAGGGAAGACTCCAGAATTCACCGTCCGATTTGAGAAGATAAGAGATCACTGGCCCGCATTTGTGGCCTACAAGACATCGGACAAGAGTAAGAAGATGTCAGAGACAAATAAGATAAATGCTGCAAAGAAGAAGTTTCACCATCGCACGGGGTCAGGTGGCTACCTCAAAGCCCGGCCGCTATGGGACAAAGCTGAGAATGACCTGCTTGCTAAAGGGGTCAAACCAAAGACATTGAACTGGCCAGACCGTTCAAGGACTTGGTTCTTCGGGGTTGGGGGAACCTTGGACCCTGAAACAGGGAAGTGCGTTTGGACGGACGAGCAACTTGCAATACCCATCAAGAAGCTTCAGAAGTGTATCGCCGCAGCGCAGCAAGGGACGTTCATTCCCGACAGAGAGAATGACGAGCTGACCAAGGCCCTCGGGAATCCTGAGCACCCTGGACGAACACGAGGCACGCCAGGCTCCGTTGCGTGGAAGGTTGGGTTTCCCGGCGCAGGCGGTTACAAAACCCTGGAGAGGAAGAGGAAACTGGAGCAGAGCGAACTGCAGAAGCTGAATGCAAGGGTACAAAAGCTAGAGGAATGTGACACCCCCGACTCAATCGTGCACTAATCATACACGCAAACATGCACGATCAAGCACAGGGACTCACGGGAAGATATCACAACACAACTCTAACACAAATAAACGGAGATCCACAATATTACAGACCAGGGATCACGAGGATCCGAATAAATAAGCCAGTCATACAAATATTATCTGAGTACAGACATAGTTAGACAAGTTTTGCCTTAAGAAGGCTAGCACAAACAACGACTCTAGATCGAAAGACGTTGGCCTCCTGCCTGGGAGCCTCCGATCCTACTCCTGATCGGCTGGCTCGATCCAGTAGTACGTGCCCTCTGGACCCTCCTGGTAGTAAGCTCCTGCGGTGGCATCTGGCTCCTGGACTCCATCGTCTGATGTATCAACAAGGTGGGGTATGGGGAAAAGAGAAAGTAAAGCAACCGTGAGTACTCATCCGAAGTACTCAGCTAGCAAGGATCTATACTACATATGCAACATTATCAATGGAGAAAGGCTGTATATGTGGACTGGGCTGCAGAAATGCCAGAATAGAGAGAAGGCCTAGTCCTATCGAAGACTAGCATCTTCAGCAACTTCAAACATCTTCAACGATCTTGCAGCAATAGAAGAGAGTAGAATAGCATTTTATTAAGCAAACATGTTGAATCAAAGCTTAGAGATCCTTCCTCGACTCCCAGCGAGAAAGCGATCCCGAAGCTTCAATTAAGTATCAAGTATCCAGTTCAAGTAGTAGATAGGGATACACAAACTGAGCGTCCTTTACCGTAGGACCGGCTATCGATAGATCATTCATCCCTGCAGGGGTGCACTACTGTTACCCAACACGCTCGATCAACTCTGGTCGGACACACTTGCCAGGTAATGCTCAGCCTCGGAAGATCAACACGAAGCAGCACCCTACCTAGGCTCAGCAGAGAGGTCAGCACGCCAGACTAACCTATGCACCCAGAGGTCTTGGGCCATCGCCCTGGGCACCCTGCGCGTTGCGTGGCTGGCCGGGGTGCAGGCGCGACACTGAACTCGTCAGTGAAGTATCCAGCCCAGTCCCGGCGATCAGCCCGCACGGTGAAACATGACGTCTGATGAGCTTTCAGGAGAAACGTACATCGCAGAGGGCCCCATAACCATAATCCCGCGTGGTGGTAGTGCGTATAGGGCACGTCGACCCACTCAGATCACACACCCAAATCCAATAGGCTCAATTAGTATCACGCGGAGACAATCAGAGTTTCTGAAGCTCCGCCACAATATCACACTCGAGTGCCCTTCCGGCACACCCGACATCATAGATCCCCAGCGGGTACCCACTTGGGTCGACCCGCCTGTAACAACGGTCAAGTAACCATGTGGTCATAACATCAAAGGGGAAACCACGAGGAATCACCCTCGGTGGATTCCACTCGATGAAATCATCAGGGTGAACGTATGAGGCATCACCCTCGAGGTTCACACTGAGGGGTTGCACGATAGAGTCGTATCGAAAGTGGAGAAGGAGGAATCACCCTCGATGACCACAACCGAACAGCTACACTGCGGAGTATTCGTCAGGAGTGCGTTACGAGGTATCACCCTCGGCACTCGATAGTTACTATGCAGAGTCGTACAACTAAGGGGGGTGTGAAGTGAGGTGTCGGTCTCTGGTCGACGATCACGTTGATCGAGTCATCGATGATCAAGCAGGGGCAACAAGGGTAAGGTGGGGGGGTCACTGATGGTTCACTACCAACCTATACTAAACAGTTTATCATAGGCAGGTAAGGTAACAATGAACAGGTTACAACAGCAGGCTATGCATCATAATAGGAGCATACATTAACAGTAGCAAAATCTAATGCAAGCAGGAGAAATGGAATGGGCGATATCTGGATGCTCAAAGAGGGGGGGCTTGCCTGGTTGCTCTGGCAAGAGAGAGGGATCGTCAATGGGCTGCTCGTTTGGAGCGTAGTCGTACCCAGCTGCAGCGTCGTCGGTCTCGGCATCTATCGAGAGAGAAGGAGGGGGGAGAGAAACAATAAATTTCACGGCAATAATGCAAACAATATGTATGACATGCCTAAATGATATGCCGGGGTGTTCTACGGCCTAACTAAATGATTTAGTTAATTTAGGAATTTATCCGGATTTATTTAGCTAAGGTTGGGCACTATTCATTTATTAAAATCGGTCTAAAAGTTCCATGTTCAGGTAGCTAGGGGCATCTGACAGGAATACGGAGGGCGTATTCAGGTTCGTACCGAAATTCTGAGCAAGTTTCATATATAAATTATTTTCATCAGAGTTACGGTTTATTTAATATGAATTTCTAAAGTTTTTATTAATTTCTGGAATTTAATTTCAACATTATCCGAAACAGTGTAAAGTGCCGTTAGTATGACGCGATGATGACGTCAGCAGGTCAACTGGTCGGCTGACCAGTCAAACCAGACAGGTGGGGCCCACATGTCATACACTGTGGCTTTAACAGCGGGGTCAAATTAACTATTTGGGTTAATTAGCAGGTGGGGCCCAGCAGTCAGTGTCTGTTTAGGATTTTAATTAACTAATTATCTATTTATTTTTGAATTAGTTTAATTGAGTGGGGCCCGCATGTCAGTGAGATAGGGGGCGGCCGCGTCAGCAGTTGACCCGAGTCAACGGATCAACTGGGGCCCAGGGGGCCCACAGTCAGTGGCACGGGGGGGTGGGACCCACCGGCCACGTCGGACGCCGGCCGGAGAGCGCTCCGGCGAGGCCGAGCGCGGTAGCGAACTCCGGTGAGCTCGGGTTTCGCCTACGGTGTACCATTTTGGGCGGGGTTTGGCGCGTTCGATCGGGCGGTCCACGGCGCGTCGTTCTGCGGTGGTTTCACGGGCCGAGGTGGTCGGAATAGCCGGCGGCGAGCACCGCAGCGGACGGCGAGCTTCGGGCGGAGGTAGATCAGCAGCAACAGTGCGCAAATGAGCGAGGCAAAAGGCTATCGAGGCTCTACGCACGCGGGCGAGCTAAACGGGCACAGGCGCGGGACCAAATGGTCGCCGTAGGGCTGCCGGCGACGAGCCCGTGCGGAGACGAGCTCGGCCATGACAAGGAGAGGGGGCTACGGTGGCGGAAACAGAGCGCAACAAGGGGAAGAAGAAAGGGGAGCTCACAGCGATCCTGCAGAGGTGCAAAGCGGGCTCGGGGAAGGCGTGGGGTGGCCGGAATCAGCGACGGCGTTCGGCGGCGATCCGGTGAGGAATAAAGCTCGTTCTTGGCGATGGAGGGGGCCTCGGCTCCGCCCCGTTGGCGCAGGCGACGTAGCGGACGGCGGCGAGCCTCGGGGACAGGTCGGGGTGGCGAGGGAGAGGCGGTGGCCACGAGCTTCAGCGGAGGCCGATCATGGCGGCGTCGGGCGAGGTGGGGAGCGAGGGAGGAAGGGGGAAGCTGGGGCTACGGTTCGCCGGGGGGGTGCGCGGTTGCTCTTATCCCCAGCGCGGGCGCGGGCGCGCTGTCGAGCGGCGAGCGAGGGGGGCCTGGGGCGCGCGCGCGTGGTGTTCGACAGCGAGGCAAGGAGCAGTGCGGGAGGTGGGGGACGGCGCTGCGCAGGCTGGGCCTGCACTGTGCACTCGAGGCCCAGCACAGTGGGCCTTTTCCTTTTTCTCCTTTTCTCTTTCTCTGTTTTTCTTTTCTTTTCTGTTTTGTAATTAGTTAGGCTTCAAAATGACTTTTGTGAAATATGGCACTTGCCCATATAATATCAATGCAATATCCAACCCTGGTATACAAAGGTTTTGGGGCCAAATGTTTTCATATGGATTTTATTTAACTAAAAAGGTATTAACCAACCCTGTTTTTCTACTGTTAGAGTCACTTAGTTAATTTATTAATTGTTGACTACAATTTTAGAACAGTCTCTGGAATATTTGTTATTTATTGAACATTTTAGTTTCTATGTTGAACAACTTTTATTTTCCACTTTCATTTAAATTTGAAGTTTGACTTAGGAGTTGAAATGCAATATGATGCTAATGATGATCATGCACTGTTAAACATGCTGACTTGTCATTACCAAAAGTGATTACTGTGGCTAAGCACATGGGGTGTTACAAGGAACAAGTTGAGAGCCAGCGAGGTGCCGGAGCTACCCCAGAAGCTACCCCGCCATCTGAGCGGAGAAGCAGCGTGACTTCCACCAAGCTCATTCAATAGCCTGACTTCACGGCTCCTAGCCACCCCGTGGATGCTATCACGGAGGCTCAGCATTGCCTGCTTATGACGTAATGGCAGCACCTCAAAGTCAAGGCGGCTGTCGGCTCTGTTGCACCTCCTGAACCCGACGCAACTTTTCACTGTCGTTCGATTCCACAAGGCAATGCTGTTGTGACGGTGGATGAAGTAACGGAGGGATTTGAGGAGCTCGAGCTTGACCACCCTACAGGTGAAGGGGATACTCAGCTGGGTCTTGCTCTGAAGACTCCATGTCTATGGCGGAAGGAGCACATCAAGCTTCCGAACTGGACGCCTCCGCCTCCTCCTCCTCCTCCTCCGGCGAGTGATCAGGGCACTCTACCACCTTCTCCGGCTGCTCCGGCGCGTGAGGCCACTCCGCCTCCTCCGGCGCGTCCGAGCAGTCCGCCTCCTCCTCCGCCTCGTCGGCAACGGCGGAAGACAGACGCCGCTGCTCCGGCTCCTCCGGCGCGTCGGAGCACTCTGCCTCCTTCTCCGCCTCGTAAGCAACGGCGGAAGAGAGACGCCGCCACTCCGGCGGCTAGCAGTACAAGCAGAGGCGGGAGGCAATTCAGATACGGTCCATCTCTCAAGCCTCTGGAAAAGTTACCATATGAGAGGACCGACAAGGAAAACGAGGACATCTCTCGTGCCTAAGTGAGGGACTTTTTTGCAAAGAAACCTCCACCTCCGGAGGAGAAGATAGATCCGGTGAAAGCGAAGCGCACTCTCGATGCCCTGAAGCGACCACCACCGTCTCCGCCGCAAACCAACTATGAGCGCATTATTGAAAGGACATATCAGGAAGCGGAGCGGTTGGGAAGTACTTGCAGTGATCGAAGGTTAGCAGAACGAAGAAGTGGGAAAAAAAATCCCTAGCTCGGCGAACAAGCGAACCAATCGTGCCCCCCGCTCAAGGTGTCTAGCGATATCGTCGCTAATCATCTAGGAATGGTGCCCGGTACAAATCCTGCAGATTACCTGCCCGACGATGCACATTTTGATATAATGGAGGTGGACGAACACAAATACACAACGATGATGCGAAGATTCCATGAGTGGTACATGGACACCTGCAGCGAGTCTGGGAAGGATACTTTGACGCTGAGAGTTAAAGAGGAGCACGACCTCGTTGGAATTGATCTGTTGTCTATTCCATTTGAGGAGTTCTTCTAGTTTTTCAATCAAAAGGCCCTCGATAAAATAATCGTCACTTGCTACTGTCTGTAAGTACTACTTCTGTAATTAAGTCTCTATATATAGCTCAGCTCTTTCATTGCATGTATATATACTTATACTCACTATATTATGCAGATTGAAGATCGTCGAATGCAGAAAAGCACAAATCTATGATATTGGGTTCATTAACACAAATCTCATAGATGAATGGATGGTTAAATATAATGCCAAAGAAACCGAGGCCAACTTGCTACAATCGTTGTTTCGAAATGAAAACAAAGATAAAATACTCTTTCCTTACAACTTCAAGTGAGTGTTACTGTCTTGTGCATATTCGGTTTCCCTTATTACTCGAGGTTATAGTAATGTAATTGATGAGTTATGCATGCGTGCGCAGCTTCCACTTTATTTTCCTAGAGATTAAGCTTGAGCAGGGACTAGTAACCGTCTTAGACTCGAGACGAAAAGATCCCAAAGAGTATGCGGCCATGACTAAAATGCTCGAGAAGTTCAATCGATCGTTATCGCACCATATCGGCAACTTTGTTCATTTCCTGATATCAAGTAATTGTTTTCTTTGTCTGGCAGGGTTTGGAAAGAGTTCACCGCAGAAGCTCCGGGACTGCCGGGGGAGCTACGATTTACACACCCGAAAGTAAGTACTACTAGCTAGTTCCGCTCATCTCCCATTGATTCTAACTAGTTTCATCAATACCATTTAGCATGCTTGCTTATCAGTTTAATTGACCTCTATTTCTTGTAAAGTGGTTGTGGCAGGAAGGCGGGAATGATTTTTGTGGATACTACATTTGCGAGTTCATCCGCCATACGACCTGTGAGCGGGGCTACTCTAAAAAACAATATGAAGTGCGTAAGCAATAATATTCACAATTTTATTTTATTACCATCATTTGTGTTGAGTTTCATTCATATATATGTATTGACCCCCTTCTTCAAATTAGATGTGGCAGATGCGGGATGAACTCCTACCACAAGATCGCATAAAAGCAATTCAAGAGGAATTGGCGGGATTCTTTCTTGACCACGTCATCAATAAAGCCGGAGAATACCATGTGGATCTTGACATCATATGTTAGGGATTGTAAGAGATCTTATATTGTATATATGTAGCTAGTAGCGTCGGATAGATATACGAAAACTTGTTGTTCGACCAATCTCTCGGAGAAGGAGGAGGTCGATCACTTCTCTCTGTATATATATATGTTCATGACGATCTTGTATACTTAATGGTTTTCTTCATTTCCTTACTAGCTAGCGTGTAGTGAGTTCTCTCTATACGTATAGTACGTAGCGTCGACCAAGCACGGAGATAAGAGAGGTCACTTCTCTCTATTAGCTAGCTAACATAATATATGAAACCCCTAAATTAACCCTACAAAACCCCCAAACCCCCCCCCCCCCCTTTCAAAAAAAAACCCCAGCCCCTGAACTGCTGACGCGTGGATGCTTTTTGGTCCCGGTTGATGCTACCAACCGGGACAAAAGGCCATTCTGTCTGGGCAAGCCGCAGCGGCCACGTGGAGCCCCATCTATCCCGGTTCGTAGGCGAACCGGGACTATAGGTATTGGGTTTTAGTCCCGACCCTTTAGTCCCGGTTCCAGAACCGGGACAAATGGACCTCTGAAACCTGGACAAATAGATCTTTTTCTACTAGTGTCTGCATGTTAAATAACCAGTCCTGATGTTTGGATTCGCATCGAGGCTCATAGTTTCCACAAGGACTTGGGGAGATAGTGCCCACACACTTTTCGACATTGCATAGTCGACTAGCGCGTGCCTCCATGAATTGGCCACGCCACAAAGTGCGCACACCAGTGTAGCCGCCATGTTTGTGTGATGCAGGAGTTCAAAAGTCAGGATGGACTCACTTGCTAGGCGCCATAGGAAAACACGTTTTCCGAGGCGTTAAACAAAAGGGAAAATGGGGAGTAAATGGGGCAGACCAGAGTTGAGTGGGGGTGTGCGCCGTTTTCCGGTCTAACCATTAACCAGTGCTTAAGAGCAAGTACAATAGAGTGACATAAGCAGACTATAAGGAATAGAATAATATATACATGCTTAGTTGAAGGAAAGAGAAGAGGAGAGAGAAGAGAAGCGGACTCTTGGTTAGTAGCCAGCTGCAACACGAGACCCAAGACATTTTGTGAGAATGTAAGGTGGGCTAACTATTGATAAACTAGTACATATTTAAAATTTATTATTGTATATGCCGGCTAAGAGGTTGGCTGTATATGACATGACAACTTTCTATAGCCGACCGTTGGCTGTATTATTAACCATGCTCTAAGGCGTGGAATAGGATCGCATGCCGGTTTGCGGGAAGAAGTATAAATGGCGTTGAATAGGATTTCTGCTCTAAAAAGGATCGACTGAACGAACGGTGCCCTGGTTGTGGGCCTGTGGCAAAGAACCAACATATAAATCTGTCCAACCGAAAGTAAACAATTTCGGTCCATAACATGGTATGAGTTCCTGTGGCAGGCCAGTGTTTCAGGTACGGCAGTTTATGCAGCCCATCTCAGCCATTCCTGTTCCCCTCTGTCGCGTAATTCCTCACTTCCTCCCTCTAGTCCATTATCGTTTCGCGATCATCCAATACTAGAAGGGTTGAGCACGCTTTGCTCCGCCATTTATGTTCTTGTTTTTTAAATAATTACTCACTCTGTTTCAAAATATCAGGTGTATTACTTTTTTGAAAAATCAAACATTTTAAGTTTGATCAAATTTTTAGAGAAATATATCAGAATCCATAATATCAAATCGATATGATTAAAGTCATCATGAAATGAATTTCCATAATTTTACTGTGTAATATTGTGGATGTCGATATTTTTTGCCCTGAACTTGGTTGAGTCCTTGTATTTTGGAACTGATGAAATATTTAGTTTGGTGGGTGAGGGATATAGTGGAGTGTGTTTTATTTTTATTTATAATGCGGTCATTTGGTGGATCTTTCGTGGCGTGATTCTGTGTTATCCGCTAACCAACCTATATTTATGTGAGAAAATTTCTGCATCGGTGGCTGCACGTATTACATTGGTGCTACAATATCACATTGTGATGCTTCCTTTTTTAAGTGGCGGGAAGGTGTGCGGGGTTGATATGTTTTTATAGGCCGGTTGCTGCAGATTCATTTAAAAAAATCGTTGGCCCGGTCAAAATCATAAACCACATTCAAGATTGAATACGTCAATTGAATGAAAGAGCTTGAAAATTAGAGAACGTAGTGAATTTAAGAATTGAATAGGAGAGCTTCTAAAAAATTGTTGACCAGGTCAAACTAGGATGATCCAATTCTAAATTGAAGATCTCAATTAATTGTGAGGTCTTAAAAATTTGGAAGCATAGTGTATAGTATAAAAGAATTGGATGAGATAATTTTGAGAAATTGTTGAACCGGTCAAAATCGGATTACTCAATTTTAATTGAATATCTCAATTGAGCATGGGTTTTTTAAAATTAGTGAGCTTAGTGTTATGGAGAATTGCTGGTCCCTTTCGCCAAAAGAAGGGAAGAACAGACTTCCAAAAATGCTCCAGCCAAACGAAACAGCAGCGGCGCAAACATATCCACCATTTATTTCATCATCATCAAATGAGTGCCCACGCAACGCGCAAAGCTCTGTACAATAGCGCGCACAGTTCATTCCATGTCCATCAGACCATCACTTGGAGCTGGAGCCATACTTGGCGACGAACGCGGCGATGTTCCGGTCCGAGCTGCCGCCCTTCCTGCTGGCCGCCCGGGCCTTCTCCGCCCACGCGGCGGCGTTCCTCCTGTACTCGCCGCTCCGCTCGCCGGCCATCACTGCCTCGATCCCGCCCGCCACCTCCGCCCTCCGCGCGAGCCCGTCCGCGGCGGTGGGCCGCACGCGCACGCCCGCACGCCACACGGCCTCCACGTACTTGGCGTTCATCGGCTGGTCCGTCCACTGCGGCAGCGCCACCATCGGCACGCCGGCCACCAGCGCCTCCGACGTCGAGTTCCACCCGCAGTGCGTCAGGAAGCACCCCACGGCCGGGTGCGCCAGCACCTCCAGCTGCGGGCACCACGACACCACCATCCCGCCGCGCGGTGTGATGGCGTCGGCATAGCCGGCGGGCAGCTTGTGGGCCTCCGACTCGCGGACGGCCCAGAGGAACGGGCGGCCGGCGTCCAGGAGGCCGTGCGCCACCTCGCGCATCTCCGCCGGGTCCAGGTTCGACAGGCTGCCGAAGGAGGCGAACACCACGGAGCGCGCAGGGTGCGTCGACAGCCAAGACACGCAGGGCGCGGCCGTGAGCTCGAAGAGGTGGAAGCCGTACTTGGTGTCCGACGGTATGCGGTCGTCGTGCACGTAGGACGCCGGCACCGTCGGCCCGATCGTCTTGGCGCGCCACGCCGACGCCATGTACGCCGCCTCCTGCACCCCCAGTCAGTTGCACGTTACTGTCAGTGCTCCTCTCCTCAGCAGAAAATTATTTGAGCATCCAGATAGCAACTCTTTTCATATTAAAATAGGACGAATGTGTTCTACTTCTATCGGAAAGAACGTTGGAGTGGAACAGTACAAGATTTGTTTTTGTCGATCGAAACTTTTGTTGCATTAGCTAGCTAGAGATTGATGGAGTTGACAGCTCACCTCGGGTTCGAGCTCGTAGAAAGAGTTGACGAGCACGTCGTCGGCCAGCTCCAGCCCCTTGAACTGGCTCATCACCATCTCGAAGTAGCCCGGGTAGGGGCCGGGCCCGACCTTGAGGAACCAGGGCAATCCCTCCGGCTCGAGCGCCGGCAGCCCAGGCAGGCCGACGACGGTGGATCCAGCCTCGACCGGCACGCCGACCCGCTCGCACCACACGTGGCCGTAGACCACGTTAACGGCGCACGGCTGGGTGAAGAAGGCCACGGCGGCGGCGCCGTGCCGCTGCGCCACGCCGCGCGCCCACGGCAGGAACGCGTCGTAGACCACCGCGCGGACGGGGCGACCCTCCGCGGCCTCGGCGTCCAGGAGCTCCCCGAGCGTCTCAGACCCCGCGGCCTCCAGGAGCGCCAGGTAGGCCGTGACGTCGTTGCACTCGCCGAACCCGCCCGCGTCGCAGCCGTCCGAGACGGCCGCGAGGCGCACGGCGCCGAGCGCGGCGGCGTCGGGCTTGCAGGTGGTGAGGATGTAGCGGGAGACGGCGAGCGTGGGGCGCAGGCCGTGGTGCGCGAGGCGCTTGGCGAACTGCAGCATCGGGTGGACGTGGCCCTGGCTCGGGTACGGCAGGAGCAGCACGTGCCCCCCGCCGGCGTCGGCGCCAACGACAGCTGCTTGCGCGTCCTCGCCGTGAGAAGCCATGGCTACTTACTTAGCTAAGCTAGCTAGCTGCAAGTTGCTGTCTGTGTACGGCTTATCAGAGGCTCAGAGGAGAGCACAGGAGTAGCAATGTGTATGTAAGGGACTGTAGCCGCTCCGTGCTGGTCCACACAAGCACGACGATGGGCGGGAGGAGGCAATGCGTACGTTGTCGTATGTACATTGATCGAGAGCGATACGGCGAGTATAACAAACGGCGAGAGTGACTCGGAATGAAAGGATCAGCAGCTAGCTGCACGACACTACTTTTGGGTTGGACTTTGGGTAAGCCTCGTGCCGCAGCTGCGCGCACGACGGTCCGGGCGAGCTGCCGGAGTAGGCGCGCCGCGAGGCCCCTGATTGCTCGCACGTCCGCGTCGTTCGGTCGTCGGCGCGCGGCACGCGCTGGAGTTTTCTTTTCTCCGCGGGCGGTTGCTTCTGATGGTGCGCCGGATCACTGGCGACGCCTGCTAGCTGGCGATTGGTTGTCTCAACTTGTGATGTGGGAGTGCGCTGACCACCGAGCTAGGGGCCGTGGCGATACATGGAAGGCTGGAAGAAAGAGAAGATCGGGCCTTAGAGCATCTCCAGCTGTTGTGCCCCCAGGAGGCGTTTTTTCGGCCTCCTGGGGTTACCCCGGCGAAATTTTTGCTACGGGGGTGCGATTTTTTCCAGTCGTCCCCCCACGCGCACACCTGCCCAGACCACGCGCGCGCCGCTCCGGCCACGCCCACGCCTCGCCCGTCCGCCAACAGCACACCCGCCCCGGCTTCGCCCGTCCGTGAACGCGTGGGAGAGCCAACACGGCGTAGCTGTGGAGCTCGAGGGCGTCGGCGAGGTGGAGCATGGTGGTGTGGAGGATGGTGTGCGCGTCCAGCGGGGAGCTGCGGATGTGGGACGAGGATCGTGGCCGGATCGCCGCTCTGCTGCTGCTTGAGTGGCCTCACGCAGCTGCTCGGTATCGGGCTCTTGGAGAAGCCGGTCTGGAGCATAGTTGCCAGAAATCCGGGTTGCCCGGGTCGAGGAACGGGGTCGAGGGTCGCGGGTCGACACCCCTCCGGAACGTGGTTCGACAAGCGGTATACATCTTCGGGACGCTAATCGGGGACGTGGATCGCGATCCCAAGGGTTTCAGGTCGATGACCCCGGTACGATAGATCGGGTCGTGGTACGCGATCCCAATGAAATTGGGTCGATGACCCCGGTGCGCTAAGATGGGTGGTGGTACGTGACCCAACTGAATTTGGGTCGATGACCCCGGTGCGCTAAGATGGATCGTGGTAAGTGAACCAACTGAATTTGGGTCGATAAACCTGCCGGTGCGAGACGGCGTCGTCATACTGAACCCCATACATGCCCACACACACGAAAGATCAAAGAGTAATATAATTATATCAAAGTTCAGAATTGATTTATTGAAGAAAACAAGAAGTTCAGACTTGAACACATGAGTTCACTGATCGGTTAAAGGAAAATATCAAGTTCACAGCCACTACGTAGAACAAAGAACAAATTATTCGTATAAGAAAAGCTAAGCAAGTAGAGATGATCGATGGCAGCAATCCAGTATCCATGATCCATCACGTACTTCATGTACCTGCAAGAAAAATGATGAAACGAGTCAATAACAAGTCGAACAAGTTTACTAAAATGATTAGGTTACAATACAGTACCATTTATTTCTTAGTCTTTGCGGTCTTCTGCCTTTTTGTTGGTTGTGTTCCTTCATCCATAGGTGGTTCATCATCAACAGACTTATCCTCCAAGTTCTTCCAACGAAGCTCCTCAAGTTTGGAGCTTGATTCCTCTAATGAAGAATTATCTAGATCTACATCCCACTTGTAATGTGGCCCATTCTTGTAACTTTCTCTAAACCTGGACAGTAGGCGTATATTCGCATGGATATAGACGAGCTTGTCTGCAGTCTTTCCATTAAGCTTATTCCTCTTGACATTGTGGATATAAGAGTACGTACTCCAATTTCTCTCAGCCGATGAGCTACTAATAGGCTGGGACAAAACTTTCTTCGCTATCTCAGCCAACTCTGGAGTTTCGGCACCATAACTGAACCAGCAATCAATGGGATTCATTGTGACAGCATCTAATTGAACAGCATGCATTGCAAACATCCCCTTCTTTGTGACGAAGTGATTGAACTGCTTACGCAGTAGATTTTCCTCATGTTCATCTTCTGCTATCTTGGCAAAAGCCTCTAAAACAGCCGGCATAACCTCACTATCTTGATTAGGAGCTTTTCTGGCAACGCCCCCGGGAGCATTTGTGGAAAGATATTGGAGATCATAATATTTAGGGCAAAGAGCAAAAGCTAAGCAATGAAATTGCCAATTCATCTTACCCCAACGGTGAAGAATTATCTCATTTACCCTGGGGAAATCTCCCTTGTGAGGATGATCTCTCTTTTTCATCACATCCTTTATCTCTCCTAGCATGGTGTCCATTTTCTCATATATCTCACCAACCTTCGAGCCTTCCCCGTCGCCAAACTTGATAAGCGAATACAGCGGCTTCGTGATTGAAAGGATGATGTCGACCTCATCCCAAAAGACGTCATCCTTGATTGTTCTGGTAACCAGATCTGCTGTTGTTCTAGCATGTTCATCACCAACCTTTGTCCATTCTTTCCACTGTGTACTCATCACAGTCACAACAAGTGCCTTCCGGCAATCTCTAAGCCTCTTCAGTAAAATATAGTGTGACGCAAAACGTGTTTTGGCCACTTTCAGAAGGTTTAACTCTGAATTAGCTCTAAAAAGAGCTAAACAATGTGAGTGATTCAAAATGTATTTGACAATTATCTTTCCAGCCTTATAAGTTTTGAGAAGCCATGGGAACTCACTGGCAAAATCTTTAAATATCAGATTTAAAGTGTGAACCACACAAGGGGACCAAAATATATGCTTGTGGGTCTGTCCATAAAAAGAAACTGGTTAGTACATAATTAAGTATGACTATGAAAGCAATAAACTATCAAATATATTAATTATGTACCATGCACTTACATCCTCAATTGCTTTGCCAGCTACTCTACAGTTTGAGGCATTATCTGTCACTACTTGAAGAACATTCCGATGACCAATTTCATCAATAGCTTTTAATAAAAATTCAGCAATGGCTTCACCACTTTTCTCAGTTCCAGAGATCTTCTGCATAGAGAAACATCGATCCACGACTATTGGAAGCTATGACATTAATGAGTGGCTCCTTTTTAATATTCTCATCCATCACTAACAATAGAACACCATGCGTATACCTACGAGTACGACATTTATACTCTATAGTTAGTAAGAATTAAGAAAATATAAAATATTCTGGAATTAAGAATATTGCAGTACGCATACCATGTTTCTCGAACTGGTGCTAACTCTTTCTCGACATTTGCCTTGCATGCATCTAAAAGTGTGGTTCTGGCTTTCTCATATGAAGGTGGTTTGTAGTCCTTTGGAGCTTGTTTTATTGCAGATACCATTTCATAATATTGAGGGCTTCTCATCACATTGAAAGGAATACCATTTGCAGTAATAAATTCCATGATTTTCAGATCAACACTATCTCTTTGCATTACACCAAATGCTTCTGCTAGTGGGCTATACGTCTTCTTGGGAACAGTCTTTGAATCTCCTTTCTTCGCGTGATCCTGTTCAAATTCATATTAAAATCAGAAGAAAATTTTAGGATAATTCTGTTTACAAATTAGAACTTTATATGTATGCCATTGCCATGTACCTTATCCCATAACCTTTTGTACAGGCTGCGGTCATTAGCTACCGTAGAGCAACGTTGGATCTGTGCCTTCTGGCCAGGTGGAGGTCCAAAAAAGTGCGAACGAATTCTAGTATAGCTGCTGCTGAACGACCTCTTGCAATGCATGCACTGCCAAGATTTCGACCCACCAGGATTCTTCCCTTTTGCTTTGGAAAGTATTTTTACCTCATCAAGAAGGGGTTGTTTAGCAGAATTTCCAGCACCTTGCTCGGCGGATTCTTCTTCTCCAACTCCTTCACCATCACTAGCGTCGTCATCCTCATGGGCCTCATGATCATCGGTGAAATCTTCCTTTTCTTGTTCTTCTTCAGTACCGCGGCTACCGCCAACATCTTCAGTCCGTTTACGTTTCCCGAATGCCATCTAATCTCTATTCTCTAATTTCTGCAAATTGCTATGACCACCACAAGATTTAATGGCTGCTAGTGCTAACTAAAGAAGAAAACGAGATCTGAACCTAAAGTGGTAAATGTTCATACCTGGTAATCTTGTTGCAATGAGCAAGGCCTTCTTGGATCCACGCGCTGCTCTAGAGAAGAAAAGATGAAGAGGCCGACGAAATTATGGGTTAGCGAGTAATGAGGATATTTATAAGGTTGGAAAATGACGCCTAGAATTACCATTTTTATTTTATTTTTATGTGGTTACCATTTTTAAAATGGGCTAATTTGATTTGTTGCCTCAATATTTGGCCGTGTATTGCCTTTTTTCTATTATTATTTTTTATTATAGATAGTAAGGGAAATGTTTTAGAAAAATGGTCAACTTTTTTTTAACACTAGTGGTTAACTTGCTATATGGCATTTTTCTACACGTGCAGACATTGGCATGTATAAAATTGACCCTGCAAAATATATCAAAATGTATTTTCGAACCTAAACATGTAAATCAGCATACATCATATGTGATAGAACGACCCGAGTTATACGGTCGATTTACTGAGAAACAAACAATCACATCACGGTTACGACCAGGATTTGTTAATGACGAGCCCCTCCACCACCTTCTCATCGGATGCGTCTTCTCACGCATCATATGGCATGACATGATAGCCTGGTGCCGCATACCCGCACTACCACCCGACGGCACCACCGGATTCTTCGACTGGTGGACAGCAGCCAAAACGAGCGTGCCGGCCAGCCTCCGCAAAAGGGCTTAATTCCCTAATCATCCTCACAGCTTGGGCAATCTGGAAACACCGTAATGCAGCCCTCTTCCACAACGTAACACCCTCCTACAACAAACTTCTCGACGACATTCAACAGGAGGCGAAACTATGGGTAAGAGTCGGCGCCAAAGGGCTCGATCGAACCATTCCTATAACATGAACCGTAACTGGCGAGGCTGAGCATCCTCCTACTTCTCGCTGGTCACTTATGCGTTTAGGTACCGCCATCTAATGTGTATGATACCTAAGACGCTACCATTGTACTCTCTCCCATCCTATCAATGGAATGATACGCAACCTAGCGTATTCGAGAAAAGGATTTGTTAATGACGTTTGGCGACTCGTCTACTCACTGGTGAAGTGACTACAAGTGCTCATCCCTTAGATATCACCGCACCAGCTGCCTCCCGAGCACCGGCACAAGCCACCGACTCCCCCATGTTTGTCGCTATCTAGTTGTCATAGGTTAGAACGCGGGGTGCGCCTCTCATTATATATGAGGCGAAGGATACAACATGTCCGACCTAACACTACTTGTGTATCTAGTCACAATGTATAGACACTCTTCCAAACATGAGCAATTACATAGGTATGTGTGTTCGTCACCCTGTCCCTTCCCACGGTGGTTGCACGACGTTCAATAATGATTCCTCCAGTTTCTAGTCCGCCCCTAGAGGTGCATCCACCATTGGATCTAACGATGAGGTCGGATGGACAAGTAGGTCTCTGTGGTCGAACCGGTGATGGTGGCGACGACGACATACAACAAGGTCTCCTCCGGCTTCGTTGGCTTGTGCACCGTTGAATCTAGCCCAGATCGGGTGGACATGTTTATGTTTCTGTATGTGGAAACATGGGAGTGGAGGAAGTTGTACTGGTTGGCGGTTGCTTGGGTTGGGTGGATACTATTTGTTTTGTTAGGCGACAGTGCGTGCTCCGCTCCAGGGCAGTAACTTGGGTGTGCCATTGATAATTTGGTATGTGTTGGGATGAAGAGGATGATGAGGTTTCCGAAGGACTGATTTGTATCCATGCAAGGTTTTTCATACAATGTCGGTGTTCGATTAACATAGAGCTCCGGTTCGTTCAAAGAAAAAAAAAACTATGCGAAACTATAGTGACATTATGCTTGCAGTTATACATAATATAAGATGTTCAAATTATATACCTTTATTTACTTTTTTGATATATAATTAGTGTTTGTTAATAAGCTGTTAATTGTTGCACTTTACGGATATATAATTAGTCTTCGTTATTTATAGTTTCAACAAATTATATTTTCACAAAATTCTATATTGGTGCAGTGGAGGAAGCTCAACATTAGGAGTCGGACGTCCTGGGTTCGATTCTGTTTTTGCGCAGTTATAAATTTTTTGTTGAGAATTTTTTTCATGGAGGGAAAGAAAGATCTTCATGATCTGCATTGATCTATTTCCCAGTATTGCAAGGAGGGGGGAAATCCCGCCTGATTTCAGTTTTTGCCCAGTAACATATTTTTTGCTGAGAATTTTTGCATGGAGGGAAAGAAAGATCTCTACGATCTGCAATGATGTATTTCCAAATATTGCAAGGAGAGAGAAAATCCCGCCTGATACTTCACAAAATAAAATAAAAAAGATTACAAAATGGGACCACACGTCAGCCCTCATTGCGTGATTTTTCTCATCTGTCTTGATTACTTTCCCACGAAGCGTTTGGTGGCACAACTATCCCCAAATCCCACTTCGTCCTCTTTATCGGTTCATCTTCAAACCACCAGTCCGGCATGGATCCCGCTCCAAGCCTCCCACCGTCAGCCTCCACGGCTCCACGCTCTCCTCTTTGCCTTTCCCACCATTCTTCCACCAGTCCGGCAAGGTCGTAACAATGGCGGTAGCGGGACTGCAGGAGTGCGGGACGGGAGATGCCTCATACGGCAGTGGACAGCTCGAATTCCGGCAGGGGAGCAGCGGATCGCGGAAGGTTGGACTCCGGCAGGCCGGCCGAGTTGCGATACTGCGATTGCCTGGTAAGCATCAAATCCCCATGAACTCCTTCATGTTTCTGGCAATCTTGCATTCTGGCTTCTTGCAATCCTGCATATCAAAGCGGGGTCAGTGCCCATCGATCGGGGTCGCGATCCGGCAATCGATCCAGCTCGACCCGCCGCCGTCCCCGACCCTCGATCGGGGTCGATCGACCCCGGGACGTGGATCGCGCCATCGACCCGCGAACCAGGCTACTATGGTCTGGAGTGGGAATCGGTTCAGAAAAAATTCAGCACGGGTGTTACTACGGCAGATTATCAACAGAAGAGCAAAATTACGGCAGTTTGTGGAGAAGCTAGCTCGCCTGGACGGGCACGCGCTCGATTCGATTGGCGAGGCGGAGGGCGGCGCCGTCGTCGGCGGAGGCCGCGACCCTGAACCGGGCCCTCCGCGTGCCCGCCCAGGCCACGGCCACGCCGTCCCGGCCGCGCCGCACCGTCCACGCCCGCGCCCGCGCCGCACCGTCCACGCCCGCGCCCGCGCCGCTCCGCCCGGCCGCCGCGCGCTCCTCCTCCGCCCGGCCGCCGCGCGCTCCTCCCCCGCCCCGGCCTTGCCCGCTCCGGCCACGCCCCCGCATCGCCAGCTCCGGCCAGCGCCCGCCCCGGCCTCCCCAGCTCCGGCCACGCCCGCCCCGGCCACGCACGGCGAGCTCCGGCCTCGCCCGCCCGGAGTACATGGAGAGCGTAGCCGACGCCGAGGAGAGAGGGAGTGTGGGCCTGGAGAGGAGAGAGGGAGTGTGCTCTGTGCTCGCATGTGGGTGGGCCTGGAGAAGAGAAAGGGAGTTGGGGACACTGACCAGTGGACCATTTGCTTGCAAAAATTAGTGCCGGCGTCCCCAGCTGCCCCCAGGTTGTTGGTTTCGCCTGAGATCGCCGGTTGAATTTTTGGGCAAATCCGGTGCAAAATAAGACCTTGGGGTGTGGCTTGAAGTTTTTTTTACCGCCGGCGCCCAAAAAGTGGCTTGGGGGGGGCGTCTTGGAGGTCCGGGGGGGCGTCTTGGAGGTCCGAGTGGAGATGCTCTTAGCTCCTTCCAGCCATCAGCACTTTTTTTCTTCCCCTTTTCATATTTTTGCATTCGTGTTTTGATTTATTTCTTTGCTTTTGCATATATATCGAAATATTTTAAATTATCTAATAAAATCAGTTTATATAGAAACCTGAAAAATGTTAATTGTGTGATTGGAAAATGCTAAACGTGTATAGAAGAAATGATTCTAATGTATTAAAAATTTATACAATGTGCTCGAAAACAAATAGACATCAAAACATATATAAGAAAACACGTTAATCATGTATTTGAAAGAGAAAAAACCAACTAAAACCACCAAATAAACAACGAAAGTGAAGAAACCCATTGAAAACCGAGAAAAAAATAAAGAAAAGCGAAGAGAAATGAAGAAAAAGGTAAATTAAAAATGAATAAAATGAGTGTAAAAAAATGGAATCCAAGAAAACCGATAAAGAAACAAAGAAAATGAATCTTACCAGTGAAAATAAAAAAGAAACAAAAAATCCGGATGAAAATCAAAGCAAAATAGTCGAAACAGTGAAAACCGGGAAAGAAACAAAGAAAAATAAATTAAATCGAGAAAGAAATAAAAAACCAAAGAAAACAAAGAAAAAAGGAAGAAAATAAAAACCAGTGAAAACCAAGAAAGAAAAAAGAAACCGAAGACATCTTTGAAAAGACTCAATGAAAACTGTGAAAAAACGAAGTAAACCTGTGAAACCAAAGAAAACCTGTGAAGATGAAAGAAACCTGTAATAATAAGAACAAAACAAAAACAAAAACACAAACAAGTGCAAGCGAGCGATGGAACTATCCAGCAATCGAAAACAAGACAATGAAACGGGCCGACCCAGTTTACGACGGATGAAGAAAAAGCTTCAACAAGACAACAGCTATACTGGCTATAAGCGAGATATAATCTCCGCGGAGAAGATTGTGTTGCCGGCACCGCCACAAATCTCGTTGTTGCGTACACACGACGAGAAACCCTAACCTCGCCGCTCCAATGAGCTGGCAGGAATCTACGTTGGAGCTCCATCAAATCCGTCCCGACGAACGAATTTGAGAAGGATTGGAGCCCGGAAGACTGACTCGAAGAAGAAGCACCGCCATCCGTCCGAGCGCCGCAACTATGAGAACTAACACCCTACCTATCTAAGTCGAGGCAACAGGAATACCTTCCCCGCCACCGGACGCCGGAGCGGCAGGCAGTGGGGAGGCGAATCCACGGCTCACCAGTGGAGATCGAAGGGAAGAAGGCTTTCCCTAGTCGCTTTGCGAGACGGGAAAGAAAAAGTTGTTTCGTTTTCGTGTTGCAAATTTTACTATTATAGATAATATATTTCTACAAAAAAAGATAATGCATTTCTAAAAAAAATCAATATAGTTCATAGTTATAGGAGTTATTTTGTAATTCCCTAATCTATGATCCGATGCATTGTAGATGCAAGTGTCAAGTTTGAATAAAGTTACGGGCCTTTAAAAAACTACAATGGGGGATACACAAGAAAATGTGTAATAGCACACACAAAGTGCAAATAAGACTTTGCCATATCTACACAAAACACAAACTAGTCTGATGTGAGTGGTCCGACCAAGAATACTTAGCTCCTTGGTTCTCGAACCCCACAAATATGGGGGTTTTTTTTCATACTTGAGATCTAGCAGTCCATGATGCCCAAGCAACATATCATCTGAACAAATAGGAAAACCTTCGAGGAGGAAAAATCTATATGCCCCTAAAAGGGCAACAACAAAAAACTAGCAATTGATACCAAAATAGTAATAACCCAGGACCACACTTTCTTTAGATTGGCACTCACCTTGCTTTATTATTCTTTTTATCTAGATTACCGCAAATTAGATGATATCATTCTGGAAGCATGTTTGTTGAAGGACGACATTAGCTGGTTATCACACACACAGTGGCCTGGGCAGATATATGGATGTCATTTGTTTTCTTTAAAGCTTTCATAAGGCATTTACTAAACTTTACTTGTTTAGGGTTTATTTCGCTTTCGTTGTGAGTTCTATCTTGCTCGTAAGACCCTAGTAATGTGTTCATTTGTTTTGACTCTTCGAAATTATTGTATATATATTGTTCTGGATTCTTTCATTCGTTTTGACTCTTCAAAGTTGTTGTATATATATATATATATATTGTTGTGGATTCTTTCGTGAACTGTGTTGTGATACTTAGGGCATCTTCAACGCTCGAAACGGACATGGTATCCGCCCGTGTACGCGTACGGTCGCGTCCACAAACAGTGATATGGGAGCCGATCATCCAACCATGCCCGCATACATTTCAAACCGGATTTGAAAAAATGGGAAGAATTACATGCAAACTGGATGATTTTCATCTAATCTGGACGATTTTTTTTTACATTTTCGACATATTTCAAGTAAACTATAGCAGACTAGACTATTCTAACCCAGTCTAAATGATCGCCGGCCGCGGCGGCGCCCATTTCCCAAGACATATCTTTCCCACGTCCAGCAGCGAGCTCACCGGCCAGCCGATCGAGTGCCCAGGAAAGTGAAGCTTTAGCAGAAAAGGAAGAGTAGTGGTCTCTGCGAGGCTCCGGGCAAGCTCATCGGCTGTGAGGCCCGACAAGACATCGGTGGTGGCCTTTCTGGGAACCAAGCGTCGGCACCCCCCATGTTCTACTTTTCCTCGCTATCGACAGCGGTGGACGTGTACGTCCGGGCTCGTCATCGAGGCCACGCGGCCGACATGATGTTTTCGACGTTCTTGGTCTCATCTTCCTTCCTTTCCTCCGTTTAACGTCGATGTCTACGAGCAGTGCGCCTTTCTCCCCTAGCGGGAAGCACATCTGCCATCGCTCGCGGCGGATGTCGCGGGCGCTCCGGTAGGACAGCAGCAGGGCCTCCTGCTCATCCAGGAAGACCGGACCATTCGCCACATTGGTCGTGACGACATTGTCGTTTGTCTGGCTGTCAGCGATTTGTTCCTCCGTGAGCCGGTGCTCGTCGGGGTGCCGGGCGTTGTGCCGTTGGTCGTCCTGCGCTTGCCGGAACATCGCCTCCTGCTCTTCCGCGATCATGTCAGTGAAGTGCGCCCGCGCCTGCCCGGGGTGATGCCGGCGTGAACCAAGGAGGGCGTGTTGTGGCTCGTCGTCGGCCGCCTCGTGCAATGGCTCGTCAGCTTCGCTGCCCTCCAGAGAGCTCGCCGGCAAGTCAGCCTGAATCCAACTAGCTCGACGGGTCTACCAGTCGGCCGCAATGCCGGACAGCTCCGGTTTTGTTCGGTGAAGAGGTTGTCCCGCAGTGCTTTGGAGCTTGAGGTCATGGCGGTATGGTACAGGAGATTGGGAGCGGAGGTGTGAATCTTGTCGGAACTGGCTATCGTAGTCACAATATATAACATGCAAGTTACACGAAGCATATCGTCAAATTCGTACGTGAAATGAGCTTTCAATGGTATAATTTTCACATTATACATCTCATGTACTACTATTAATCTTATCAATAGTCAAAAGTCTTGAAAAACGTATTAAGCCCTATATAGATGGAAGGAGGGAATAGTAATTACTCAGATGGGCTGTTCAAATGCATGTTTGCACACGCGGCGCTCGATCCTGTGCTTATTCAGTTTATGTTTTCATGTGCCAAGGTGATAGACCGATGGAAACGAGGATGAACAGTTTGCATGGTCACCGTGCACGAGAAGAAAGTTGTCGCGCCAATTCCCCGGCGGGAAAGCCACACCCCGACGTCATCCCGGACGGCTCCGGCCTCCGGCTGAGATCCTGGCAGATAGCTACCCGTTCGTCACGAGAACATCTAGCTGCTTCATGGAGCGATAAGATTTGGGACCGTGGACCGGCGGTACAGATTTGTTGTTTGTGTTTGTTTCCGGCGGCGCGTACGTGGGCGATGACGATTGAGCAACAAATGCATGGGACCATGCATCATGCGTGCATGCATAGGATAGGAGGAGCCTACCCGTGAGCTCTTGGCAAGCCTCGATAAGTCGATCGGCAGTGGTTCTCTCAAGGACCAACTAGAAAGATATTCGATCACGTGCGTTTATCTCCGGCACTCCAGCTAGCTTGCTCTTTCCGCTTACTCTACCTCGCAGCAGCCGAAGTCAAATTCAGCGTAGAAACAAAGACAGCTTTCGCTTTGAGATCGTCGTTTGAAACAATACTAAACTATGTGGCAGGCCTATATATCAAGTTTCAGCAGATCACGATTGTGGAGACACGATCATCGGCCATTCTATAAATGCAACATTTCGTATGCCATCTAGCATCACTCACTGCAATCACAGTCTATCACTAGCTAGCTGAGCTGCCCTACGCTGCAGGGTGCACGCGGATTAACTAGCCATGGCGGCTCATGACTCGGACCACGGCGGCGCCGTCCACGTCCTCCTGCTCCCGTACCCGAGCCAGGGCCACATCAACCCGTTCCTCCAGTTCGGCAAGCGCCTCGCCTCCCACGCCGGCGTCCGCTGCACGCTCGCCGTCACGCGCTACCTGCTCAGCCAGGGCCGGGACCCGTGCCCGGGCGCCGTGCACCTCGCCGAGATCTCCGACGGCTTCGACCGCGGCGGCTTTGGGGAGGCCGCCGGCGACGTCGCCGCGTACCTGGCCCGGCTGGAGTCCGTAGGCACCCGCACGGTGGACGAGCTGCTGCGGTTCGAGGCGGAGAAGGGCCGGCCCGTGAGCGCCGTGGTGTACGACGCGTTCCTGCAGCCGTGGGCGCCCCGCGTGGCCCGGCGGCACGGCGCCGCGTGCGCGTCCCTCTTCACGCAGGCGCCCGCGGTGAACGTGGCGTACGCGCACGCCGGGGCTGGGCGGCTGACCGTTCCGGTTGTTGCTGGCACGGTGCCGCCGGAGCTGCCCGGGCTGCCTGCCGGGCTTGGACCGGACGACGTGCCGTCGTTCTTGGCCAAGGCCGACGAGTGCCCTGCGTCCCTGGACCTGCTGGTGAGACAGTTCGTGGGCCTCAATGCCGCCGACCACGTGCTCGTCAACTCCTTCCACGAGCTGCAGCCGCTGGTATGTGTTAAGCACATCAGTCACTGACAATCACTCTCACTTACTACCAATTAATTACTGAGACGTCGACAATCTATCTTGGAAGGAATCGGAGTGCATGGCGTCGATGTGGCGTGCCAAGACGGTGGGCCCGACGGTGCCGTCGGCGTACCTCGACAACCGCCTGCCGGACGACGTCTCCTACGGCTTCCACCTGCACACGCCGACGACGGCCGCGACCAAGGCGTGGCTGGACGCCCGGCCGGCGCGCTCCGTCGCGTACGTCTCCTTCGGCAGCATCGCCGCGCTGGGGCCGGAGCAGATGGCGGAGGTGGCGGAGGGCCTTTTCAACAGCGGCAAGCCATTCCTGTGGGTTGTCAGGGCCTTGGAGACGTCCAAGATCCCGGACGGCTTCGCCGACAAGGTGGGAGAGAACGGCCTGATCGTGCCGTGGACGGCGCAGCTGGAGGTGCTGGCGCACGGCGCCGTGGGGTGCTTTGTGACGCACTGCGGGTGGAACTCGACGACGGAGGCGCTGAGCGCGGGGGTGCCGATGGTGGCGGTGCCGCACTGGTCGGACCAGCCGACAAACGCCAAGTACATCGAGGACGTGTGGCGCGTCGGCGTGCGCGCGCGGCCGGACGCGGGTGGGGTGGTGAGGAGGGCGGAGGTGGAGCGGTGCGTGAGGGAGGTGATGGGGAGCGAGGAGTACAGGACGAGGGCGGCGGAGTGGAGTGGGAAGACGAAGGCGGCCATGAGCGAAGGCGGGAGCTCCGACCGCAACATCTTGGAGTTTCTCCGTGGACTCGGGTCGAGGAAATCCGAGCGGTCGGGGGCGGCGGAAGATCTGTAGTTTTGTGCTGTTTCTCGTGGAGATCTGATGTCCGTCGTTTGATGTCTCGTGCCATTTTTCTCTGACAAGTACGCGTGAATAAAACCCAGTCCCCTTGAATGTCTCTGAATAATTAGCGAGAGCGCTTCCTGCTGAATTTCTCTGAATAAAACCCAGTCCCCTTGAATGTCACACTTTCTGGTGTGGCTGGGCAGATGGGCCAACGATGCGAGTGGGCTGGCTACCACGGTTTAGTCACACTTCCCTGAGAAGCAATTTGGACAAGTCGATTTTTTCTCAGTGCTGCTGAATTAAAATCGACTTGCACAAATTTGGCCAGTCAATTTTTTTTAGGAGCACTAGGTCCTTAGCAACCACAAAATAGAAGCTCGCCAGATACTTGTGCTTGGTTTGAAATGGAACTGGAACTGGCCCGATATATGGTAAGACATAAGACAAAAACAAAGTTCTCTAAAATCCATGAATTAGTGTCACTAGTTTTACCCTTAAGGAAGAAAGAAAATTAAAAAAAATGAAACAAATAATGAAAACAATTGCACACAGTTTACTCTGAAACTGTAATTTTTGACAATATAAAATAATAAGCATATACTAATGGAATTTGAATATAAAAATGAATAATTGGCATTGGTGTTACCCTTAAAGTAAAAATAAAAAACTAAAACAAAATCAAAAAATGAATTATTATATGGAAGAATGAATTAGTGTCATTGGTATTAGTATTACCCTTTAAGAAATCTAAAAGAAACTTGCACACAACTTTGCACTGAAATTGCACTTTTTGTAATATGCAAAGAGTAAGCATAGTAGTGTAATTTGCGCACTTTAGTCTAATTTACATACATATTCTATAGTACTTGTGTGTATACCTACACATAAAAATAAAAATAAACGAAATCTCTAAAGAAGTAAAAATTACTAGCATTGGTATACCCTTTAAGATGAATAAAATGAAAATAAATTAAAAAATAATGAATAAATTTGCACATAAATTGTGTTTTTTTTTACTACGCAAAAATAAACATACAATAGTGATTTTGTTCTGCAAAAACAAGTTTTCTAAGAATGAATGAATTGGTGACATTAGAATTACCATTAAATAAGTAATAAAATGAAGTAAAAAACTAAAGACAAATCAAAAAATTAAGTTTTCTATGGAGGAATGAATTGGTGGCATTGTTATTATCTTTTTAGAAAAAATAAAATGAAAAACTTAAAAGAAACTTGCACAAAATTGTACACCGAAATTACACCTTTTGTAATACACAAAGAATAAACATATATTATGCCATTTTTGCACTCTAGTATAATTTACACACATATTATATATTACTTGCGTGTGTGCATTTACAGTCACCCAACATCCTAATAATACCTATATAAAGAAAATTTGACTAAAAAAGAAAGGAAAACATATAAAAGGGGTGGGGACTGGCTACGGGCTTCAAGCCCAATAAGACAATCTACTGATCCCAAACAGGACCAAGTCAAAAATTCAGCTTAAAAATCCATGAAACAACACAAGCTGAGAAAAGATTTGTCTCAAAAAAAAAAACAAGCTGAGAAAAGATACATTCTCAGAAGAAAAAAAAAAGGTGAGAAAAGATACCACGAATCTTGGCAAAAGAATCAACGGTCAGAAAAAAAACCAACTAAATCCATTACAATTTGTTTTAACCAACTGAATCCCTTACAAGAAAGAAAAGAACTGAACCTAATGAAGTTTTAGAGCGTGAGCTCAGAAGAAGAAAAGCACTGGTCTAATCGCTCAGAGGGACAGAAGGGCCTTCACTGCAAGCTTTGTTTCTCATCAACTAGTTAGGATGATGCCATTGGATGATTTTTTGTTGAGAGAGGATGATGTCAATGGATCATTAAGGGAACATGACATGTCCGGAGCAGGAATTTTGACGAGAAACAGTACGTATCCCGACATGTCAAAGTCGTGAGCTTTGCTGACAGAGACAAAGAGAGAAATACCAAGTAAGTAGTAGACCTCTAAACTCCCTTGTCAGCTCCCGCTTCTAGAAAGTCGATGATGCTTGAGTTGACTGGACTTGCTCACACTGCAGTGAGCAAAACATCGTTCTTGTGGTCAAGGACAGGGAGAAAGCCCAGAGTGGTGACGATGACATGTAATTAGAGTAGGGTCATAGGCCTGACCTGTATGTCCTACCCAAGGACACTGCACAAGAGGTCAAGGCTCACAAAGTTAGACAGAAGATACCGACTGGAATCATCGTGAAGTGCGATTCACTCGACAGAAGATCCATTCGGATATCCCAATTCCACTCGACCTACGTTATTCACTCGGAGTACAAAATTCTACTCGGAGGACAGAAGACCTAGAGCCACCCCAGTATGGCAACGGTCAGGCATTCACTCCGTCGCCTTAAAGGTCATTAAACACGGGCGTTACCAGTAACGTACGTGACTTTATTTCCTCATTAAACCCCTGTGTAACCGAGGGCTGCGAGGGATCGGCGCACTCTATATAAGCTACCCCACCCCTCTTGCACAAGGGTTCGCACCCCCTGTAACTATACAACACTCCAATCGACAAGGCTCCGCGGCACCGAGACGTAGGGCTGTTACCTCCTTCGAGAGGGGCCTGAACTCGTAAAACTGAGTGTACAATCTCGTCGTAGCTAGGACTCTGCCCTCTCCTACGTACCCCCCATCTCTACTGTCAGATTCGTTCCCACGACAGTTGGCGCCCACCGTGGGGCAGGCGTCTAAGCGACTTCCGGTGAGGTTGCAATCTTCGATCTTCTTCAACATGGTTTCCGGCGGTGGATTGTCTTTGGGTCGCGAGATCCGTCTCGGCGCGCTCACTTCCGGGGCGGCTCACTTCCGCGCGAGTGCCTGCGGCGCCCTCCTGTGGCAGCCGTCGATTCAGTATCGGTCGGCTCCCGCGGTGTCTTCGCTTCCCACGGCCCGTCGCCGCAAGCGATCCGGTCGCTCGCGGCTCCAGCAGTGGGTGAAGCACGTGGTGGCCCGTCGGCCGGCCACGCCTCAAATCGCGGCAATCGAGCCCGATGAGTCCCCGTATGGCTTGTTCGATCTGTCGACTGGCCACTCGGATACTCTCTCCGAGTGCGAAAGCAACGACCCCGCGGCGGAAGTCCTCATGGTTGGTCCTCAGCGCAGCCCGCCAGGATTTCCCCATGGCGGGGGCGGTAGCGATGATCCAGCACGCGACGACAGCGAGTACTACCCTCAAGCCCTCACTGCGGAAAAGAGGGAAGAGCTGCGGCGCAGGAATGATCAGGCTCTCCAGACCCCCATCGTTGGGGAGACCCCCGAAGCTCAGGCCTTGGAGGTTGCGCGCGTAGCCACTCTAGCTGAGCGTGCACGCCTGGAGAATCTTCAGCAAGCACTCGACGACCGCGCCCGCAGAAATATTCCAAGTTCCAGTCGACGACAGCTGCAATTGTTCCCGACTGGACATCAGGATGAGTATCAGGTATACCGTACTCCGATCCAAAATGTTGCAGCAGCTGCGCGTATTGCAGATTCGATCCAGCCGTCCCGTTTCGAGGCTGGTAGAGGCTTACAGCAGATTTGAGCACTGCTCAGGGCGGCCGGAGAGCAGAATTCAGCTGTTTCCCAGTCGCGCAATAGGATTTACAGCAGGTCTGTCATGGCGGACACAGTTCAGTCGGCACACAGCCCGAGATCGCCTCCGCGGCGTGAAGATCGTGGTTTTCGCCAGGATCAGTACCTGGGTCGAGGCCACGGGCAGTTTGAGCCTCGATACCACCGTGATGACCGCCGTGGAGTGCCTACACCCCCTCCGAGGGGTGGTTCATACGCGCCCCAGCGGTATGATGACATGCATCCATATGGTGATGAGCGGAGGATTCCAGTCGACCCCCGAGAGCCCGGGTTTGATGCAAGGTCAGTCCTCGTTCAGGGCCTGGTTGACAGAGGCAGAGCTAACAGAGAAGGTCTGGACAGAGATCGCCCGAGTGGGAGCAGAGCGTTCGTCTCTGGGCCCGAGTGTTTCAGCAGAGCCATTCGAGCTGCTGAGATTCCTCCCAACTTCAGATTGGCTGCAGGAGTAAGCAAGTTTACTGGCGAGTCAAATCTAGACACGTGGTTGGAGGATTATCGAGTGGCAGTGCAGATTGGTGGAGGCAATGACGAAGTGGCCATGAAGCACCTGCCCTTGATGCTTGAGGGCTCGGCCAGGGCCTGGTTGAATCAGTTGGCCCCTGCTAGCATATACTGTTGGGAAGACTTGGCCCGAGTATTTATCAAGACATTTGAAGGCACTTGCAAGCGTCCCGCTGGGCTGTCTGAGTTGCAGCATTGTGTCCAAAAGCCGAATGAAACCTTGAGGGATTACATCCAGCGGTGGACTACGCTTCACCATATGGTGGAGAATGTTTCAGAGCACCAAGCAGTCTGCGCTTTCAAGGAAGGCGTACGGTACAGAGAGCTCACACTGAAATTCGGTCGCTCCAGGGCCATGACTCTGAATCGGATGATGGAAATAGCCACTCAGTACGCGAATGGCGAAGAAGAAGACCGACTTCGTAATGGCAAAGGGAAGACAATCGACCCCGATGCTGGGGGCGGAAATCCCCGTCGGAAGCAGAAACGCAAGGCTGAAGCCGCAGGGCAGGCTGAAGCTGCAGTGGTGAATACCCAGAGAAAGTTCAAGGGAAATCCCAAGGGGCCATGGATTCCCAAGAAGATCAAGGACCAGTCGGGCCAGGTTGTCCTGGATTTACCGTGTGCCATCCACACGAAGAAAGATGAAAAGGGCAACTTGATTTTGCCCAAACACACCACTCGACAGTGCAGATTCCTTATCCAGCAGTTCCGTGAAGGTCAGCAGAGTGAGAAGGGCTCTGATAAGGATGAAGATGAAGAAAAGGCGGATGATTACCCAAAGGTCAATGCAACCCTAGTGATTTTTGCTGATGTTGAGAGCAAAAGTCGACTGAAAGTCATCAACAAAGAGGTGAACATGGTTGCTCCGGCAACTACAACATACCTCAAGTGGTCAAAGACTCCTATCACCTTCGATCAGTCGGATCACCCAGCTCACGTTGCTACCCCCGGGCGACAAGCTTTGGTGGTCGACCCAGTCGTTGGAGGCACTCGACTGCGTAAAGTTCTCATGGATGGTGGCAGTGGTTTGAACATTCTGTATGCTGAGACCCTTCAGGGGATGGGCATTCCGATGTCCCGACTCAGTGAGAGCAACATGCAGTTCCACAGGGTCATCCCAAGAAAGAAAGCAAAATCACTCAGACAGATAGCTTTGGATGTGGTTTTTGGCGATTCAAAGAATTTTCGCAAAGAAAAGCTGACGTTTGAAGTGGTAGATTTTCACAGTGCCTATCATGCTATTCTGTGCAGACCGGCGTATGCTCGCTTCATGGCCCAACCATGTTATATATATCTCAAACTGAAGATGCCCGGGCCCAAAGGTGTGATCACGGTCACTGGGAATAGACAGAGAGCAGAGGAATGCCTCCAGAAGGGTTCCAAGATAGCTGATGAGCAAATGGCGGTGGTGGAACTAGAAGAGTACAAGAAGAATGCTGACCCGAGTGATTTGCTCCGTTCCAAGAAGCCTGCTTCTGACTCTGCATTTCAGTCGGCTGGCGAGACGAAGCCAGTTCACATTCACCCGGAAGATCCCACAGCTGCTCCGACCCACATCTCAACGACACTCGACAGCAAATAGGAAGTCGCGCTCATCCAGTTCCTCCATGAGAACTGGGACATCTTCGCATGGAAACCATCGGACATGCCAGGTGTACCCAGGGGACTGGCTGAGCACCGTTTGCGTGCCGACTGTAACATCCCCAGCATCACACTACAGTGATCACCTCTTGGTCATTCCAAGTCATCCTCAATTGCAATGCTTGATCATAAGGGTTAGACACTTTATAACAAATACATCTCTGAAATAAAATCAAATTCAAAGTGCAAAATAAAGTTGCTCAAAAGTTGCTGCAAAAATGTTCACCATACTGCAAATAATCTCAAGGCAATTATAAAATTGGAACCAACCTTACCAGAATTCCCAAAATGCCCCTGGACTTTAAAACAGCAGTCCAGCAGCATTTAATTTCCCCTTTTCAATTCCTAAAAAACACCTAACCTTTTCCAATTGCCTCCCAACTTCTTGTGGCAATACCAAATATCACTAGGTAATAATATGGCTTAGTTCCATATTTTACCAAATTGATTTGGCAGCCCAAATATTTCTTTTCCCACCTCTGTGATTAAATAAAAAGAGAAAACAAAGAAAATAGGAGAGAGCCAGAGGCCACTTACCTGACTACTGGGCCGAGTCGTCCCCGTGGACGCGCGCGCCTCCACCGCCCGCTGGCTGCCACCGCGACGGGCAGGCGAGCCGCGGATAAGGCCGAGCCCCCATTCCCTCCCCCTGGACGCCTCGCCATTCCTCTGCTTCCCTCCCTCGCCCGGCTCTCTCTTCCCCTTTTTCCTCTGCCCGAACGCCGCCGTCGTCGTCCGTCTCCACCGCGGCCACCGAGCACCCCACGCCGCACGGTGACGCCCAGGAGGACCGCCGGCCTCGTCTACGTCGACCACAACCCCAAGCCCGAGCTCCTCGCTCCTATGACGAGCGGATCGAGCTCGTCCTCATCCTCTGCCTCATCGGCGTTCGTCCTCAATCCCGGCGCCGCTGCCGCTCCTACGCACTCACCGGGCCTTCCATGCGCCCCTCGGTGAGCCCCTGCTCGATCCCCTCTCCTCCCTACTCTTCTCTGCGTTCGTAGCCGCCTTCGTCGACGCCGTCCGAACGCGGCTCCGCCGCGTGGCTCGCCGCAGTCGAGGTAGTCGACGTCGTGGCCGTCCGAGCCCGTAGATGTGCTCAGCGCTTTCGCGCGAGCCCAACGCCGCCTCTAGCGCGCCCTGCCGTGCCCCGTAGCATCGTTTCCTTCTGAGCCCGACTCCGGCGGCCGCCCCGCTCGACGCCGATGACTTTTCCGGCCTCCCCGGCACCGGCCGTCGTCACCATCGCTTGCACAACGCCGGGCCGCACCCGTAGGTCCAAACCGCGGGCCCAGAAACCCCCTGTGCCGCGTTTCCGCCTGCCTCCGGCGAAGAACCGCCACGGGAGAGGCTCGTCGGAGCTCTATCCGGCGATGCGCTGACCTGGCGAGGCGTGGGGCCCGCCCAGTGACACTGACCAGTGGGCCCTTGGCCTTTGTTGACTTTGTTGCCCGGGTCAACGCCGAATTACTGTTTATTATAGAGTCTGACATGTGGGCCCCGTTCTGTAATTAGTTTAACTAAACAGTTTTTAATTAAAAATCTAATTAGTTTAACCTAACTAATCACTGACACCTGGGCCCACCCCTTAATTAAACTCTGTTTAGTCCTTATTAAACTCTGTTTAGTCACAGAGGCTGACATGTGGGTCCCACTGGACCCACAGGTCAGTTTTGACCGGGTCAGCGCCCTGTTGACTTGCTGACGTCATGCTATCATCAGACTGATGTCATAACTCCATTTCTGTTAATTCAAATAATCCAGAAAATTGATAAAAGTTTGGGAAATCGTAGAAATTCATCCGTAGCTCGGATCGAAAAACTTTATACATGAAAGTTGCTCAGAATTTCGAGATGAATCCGGATGCGCTCTCCGTTTGTCTGTCACACACCCCTAGCTATCTGAACATGTAACCGTCCCCTCCGGTTCGTCTGACTGACTGACGTCCGGAACCGGGAAAACTTTCCCGATAAATTCCCGCTTCGTCCGTAGCACTTAGCATAGCATTAGGGCACCCCCTGCACTGCGTGCTACCGTGCCTTGCTATGTGATTGTTTTGTTGCCATGTATTTATATTATTTCTTCTCCCCCTTTCTTCCCAATAGACTACGAGAGCGCTGATGATCCGGTGGACAACTACCTCACCGTAGAAGATCCACTTTTGTCTGCAAAGCTTCCAGGCAAGCACCCCCCTTTTGAGCATTCCGATATCGCCCACTCTCTTCTCTCTTATGCTTGCATTAGAAGTTACTGCTATTACTGTATCCTATATCTGCTGCATAGCCTGTTTACTTGTAACCTGCTGTTGATAATTACCTGTTATCCTAAACTGCTTAGAATAGGTTGGGTAGAGACCATCAGAGACCCCACTTAACCCGACTGCCCCGCTGGATGATCAGAAGACCCGAGCAACGGGATTGAAGACCAGGCCCCGACACCGCACGTCACTTCCCCCTTAGTTGCCGACACTACTGGGTTACTATCGAGTGTCGAGGGTGATACCTCGTCAGCACTTCTGATGATAGCCTTGTAGGTTAGTTAATCGGTCGTGGTAAGCGAGGGTGATTCCTCCTACACCACCCCCGATAACGACGTCGTCGTGCAACACTTCAAGTGTGGACCTCGAGGGTGATTCCTCCTCCGTTCACCTTGACGGTAACATCAGAGGGAATTCCATCGAGGGTGATTCCTCAGGATTCCCCTGGGTGTTAGACACACAGATACTTTGGTTACTATGACTGAACACTGAACCATGATACTAAAGACGGGTCGGCCCTGAGGGGTACCCGCGCGAGCTTAATTGCGAGTGATGTGGAATCGGGTGGACCTGGATGGTGCCCAACGGTTGAACACGTGGCGTGGCCGGGCATTCCTCGCCCTTGCCGCAAGTCCTCGAGACAGGGCGATGGGGTCACATCTTTCGTGAGTCTCTGCTCGTTTCCGCACTATCAACACACTAACGGTTTGGATATTTGATCCGAGGGGCCTCTGGCCTGATAGCACTAACCATCACGTGGGCATAGTATGGGCGTTCTGCGTCGTATACTTCAGCCAAAGCTTAATAGACGTCAGCAACTGAGCGGCACACGCTGGGTTGGACTGGTAACCCAACCGCGTTTGTATTAAGGGGTTGCTTGGTCTGCTCACCGGCGGTGTACGCAACGTGCAGGAGCGTCCGGGGCGATGGCCCAAGACCCCTGGGGGCATAGGTTAGTCCAGCGTGCTGACCTCTTTGTTAAGTATTTGGTCGGGTTGCGGCGTATCGTTTGGCCGAGGCCGGGCATGACCCAGAAAAGTGTGTCCGGCCGGAGTTAATCGAGCGTGGTGGGTAAGTTGGTGCACCCCTGCAGGGAAGAAAACATCTATCGATAGCCTGTCCTACGGTAACAGACACTCGGAGTTGTATCCCGAATGGTACAACTAGAACTTGAGATGATAACTGGATAGTATGGCTCTGGGATTGCTTTCTCGCAAGGAGTCGAGGAAGAATCTCTGGGCGAGGTTGATAACATTACTACTACTTTACATTATGTTAATTTGCACTCTTCTAATGCTGAAAGACCGATGAAGATGATTGAAGATGCTAGTCTTCGATAGGACTAGGCTTTTCCCCTCTATTCTGGCATTTCTGCAGCCCAGTCCACATATACAGCCCCCTTTGAAAATGTTGCATATGTAGTGTAGATCCTTGCTTGCTGAGTACTTCGGATGAGTACTCACGTTTGCTTTATTTTCTTTTTCTCCCCATATCCATTTGACGCCGCCAGATGACGGAGCCCCTGAGATAGCTGCCCCCGTCGACGACTACAGTTACTACTACTACCCTCCAGGCGGGTACTTCTACGAGGAGCCGACTGACGACCAGGAGTAGGATTCGGAGGGTCCTAGGCAGGAGGCCTACGCCTTTCGATCGTAGAGTTTTATTTTGCCCCGCCTTCATAAAGGCTTATCTCTCTTTCTGTAATATATCTGTACCCAGATATCTGATGCTTTCGCTGACGCTTGTATGCCATCGAGCTATGTATTCGAGCCCTCGAGGCCCTGGCTTGTAATATTAAGCTTGTATGACTTTATTTATGTTTTAGAGTTGTGTTGTGATATCTTCAGTGAGTCCTTAGGCTTGATCGTGTGCAATTGTGTGTATGATTAGTGCACGATTAAGCCGGGGTCGTCACATCGACTCCAAAGCCAAACCTGTCAAAGAGCATCTCTACCGGTCCGCCGCGGAGAAGAGGAAGGCGATTGGCGAGGAAGTGGCTCGGCTCTTAGCAGCTGAGTTCATACGCGAAATATACCACTCCGAGTGGCTCGTCAACGTTGTCATGGTACCTAAGAAGGATAAATCACTCCGCATGTGCATTGACTTCAAGCATATCAATCGGGCCTGCCCGAAAGATCATTTTCCGCTCCCTCGCATTAATCAGTTAGTCGACTCAACTGCGGGGTGTGAGCGTTTGTCTTTTCTTGATGCGTATTCCGGATACCATCAGATCCGACTGTATGGGCCAGATGAAATAAAAACGGCCTTCATCACCCCATTCGGGTGTTTTTGCTATATCACTATGCCATTCGGTCTCAGAAATGCTGGCGCCACGTTCATGCGCATGATCCAGAAGTGCCTGCTCACTCAGATCAGTCGGAATGTGGAGACCTATATGGATGACATTGTGGTCAAGTCATGTAAAAGTTCTAGCCTGCTGACTGATCTCGCTGAAACCTTTGCAAATTTGAGAAGGTATGACATTAAGTTGAATCCGTCCAAGTGCACATTCGGAGTACCCGGAGGCAAGCTACTCGGTTTCCTCGTTTTCGAATGAGGGATAGATGCCAATCCCGAGAAGATCAGTGCAATCCTCCGAATGAAACGCCCTGTGCGTGTGCACGATGTTCAGAAGCTCACAGGTTGTCTCGCTGCATTGAGTCGGTTTATTTCACGACTCGGTGAAAAGGCTATGCCTCTTTACCAACTGATGAAAAAGTCTGACACGTTCGAGTGGACTCCCGAAGCCGAAGCAGCGTTTGTGGAGCTCAAAGCCCTGCTTTCCACCCAGCCGGTGCTTGCTGCTCCGAACAGCAAAGAGCCTCTACTCTTGTATATTGCAGTTACTGGTCAGGTTGTTAGCACGATGCTCACAGTGGAGCGAGAAGAAGAAGGCAATGCCTATAAAGTTCAACGCCCAGTGTATTACATCTCTGAAGTCTTGACTTCATCCAAGCAGAGGTATTCACATTACCAGAAGCTTGTTTATGGAATTTACTTGACTGCGAAGAAAGTTGCACATTATTTCCAAGACCACTCGGTTTCAGTCGTCAGTGACGCTCCATTGTCTGAGATCATGAACAATCGAGATGCAACTGGTCGAGTGGCTAAGTGGTCAATTGAGCTTCTCCCCTTGGATATCAAGTTCGAAGCAAATAAGGCGATCAAATCTCAGGCGCTCGCAGATTTCTTGGCCGAGTGGATTGAACAGCAACAGCCGACTCAAGTTCACTTGGAACACTGGACTATGTTCTTTGATGGGTCTAAGATGTTGAATGGTTTTGGTGCCGGAGTGGTCCGAGTGTCCCCAAGAGGTGATAAACTCAGTTATGTTCTCCAGATTCACTTTGATTCCTCCAATAATGAAGCTGAGTATGAAGCACTCCTCTATGGGTTGCGTATGGCCATCTCACTCGGCGTCCATCGCCCGATGGTCTACGGCGACTCAGATTTTTTGGTCAATCAGGTGATGAAGGAGTGGGACGTCAGAAACCCTACCATGACTGGATACTGCAATGCAGTGAGGAAATTAGATAAAAAGTTCGAGGGATTGGAGCTTCACCACATTCCCCGACTCAAAAATCAAGCAGCTGACGATCTGGCAAAGATAGGTTCCACTCGGAAGCCCATCCCCAGCAACGTGTTTTTAGAACATCTCCATTCCCCGTCAGTACAGGAAGATCCTTTCACAGAAGAGCCTCCTCATGTGAAAAGTCCTACCGATCCGACTGAAATCAAGATACCTGCTGTTATTGACTTGGTGATGGAGATCCTGGTAATCACCCCGACTGGACAGTACCATTCATCGCATATCTTCTCAGGAAGGAACTTCCAGAAGATGAAGTTGAAGCGAGACAGATTGTCCGCAGATCCAAATCATTCACAGTAATCAATGGGCAGCTTTATAGAGAGAGTGTCACTAGAGTCGCCCAACGATGCATTTCCCCAAAAGAAGGTCGACTGATTCTGGACGAGATTCACTCGGGGACCTGTGATCACCATGCGTCCTCTCGGACCGTTGTGGCCAAAGCATACCGAGCAGGATTCTACTGGCCTCGGGCTAATGAAACTGCAAAAGAAATCGTGGACAAGTGTGAAGGTTGCCAGTTCTACGCAAACATGTCACACAAGCCCGCATCTGCTTTGAAAACCATTCCACTCGTCTGGCCATTTGTTGTGTGGGGGTTGGACATGATTGGGCCGCATAGGACCGGTAGAAGTGGTTTCACTCATCTACTTGTCGCAGTCGACAAGTTCACCAAGTGGATTGAAGCCAAGCCTATCAAGAACCTAGACTCACGCACAACCATCAAGTTTATAAAAGAGCTGATATTCAGATATGGTGTTCCTCATAGTATTATCACAGATAATGGCTCAAACTTCGATTCGGAAGAATTTAGAGCATTCTGCGCGTCCCAGGGCACTCGAGTAGATTACGCATCCGTTGCGCACCCGCAGTCGAATGGACGAGCTGAAAGAGCAAATGGTCTAATTCTCCAAGGGCTGAAACTTCGACTCATGCGGGACCTTGAACACGCAGTTGGAGCTTGGCTGACTGAACTGCCATCTGTTCTGTGGGGATTGAGGACGACCCCTAACTGATCCACCAACTGAACTCCTTTCTTCATGGTGTATGGGGCTGAAGCCGTGCTTCCTAGTGACCTGTTTCACAATGCACCCCGAGTGGAACTTTATTCTGAAGCTGAAGCCAAACAAGCACGCCAAGATGTCGTTGACCTTCTGGAAGAAGAGTGAGAGATGGCTTTGATTCAGTCGACTGTTTATCAGCAGGATCTTCGTTGATTCCATGCAAGAAACGTCAAGGGTCGAGCATTTCAAGAAGGAGACCTCGTACTCCGAGTGGATCAACAACGACCACACAAGCTCGCCCCGGCGTGGGAAGGTCCTTTCATCTTCACCAAGGTGCTTCACAATGGGGTGTATTGATACGTCCATTTTGCATCATGCTTTTATGTTGATATTTATTGCATTATGGGCTGTTATTACACATTATGGCACAATACTTATGCCTTTTCTCTCTTATTTTACATGATTTACATGAAGAGGGAGAATGCCGGCAGCTGGAATTCTGGGCTGGAAAAGGAGCAAATATTAGAGACCTATTCTATACAACTCCAAAAGTCATGAAACTTCACGGAGAGTCATTTTGGAATTAATAAAAAATATTAGGAGAAGAAAGCACCAGCGGGGGGCCACCAGCCATCCACAAGGTGGAGGGCGCGCCCTACCCCCCTGGGCGCGCCCCCTGCCTTGTGGGCCACCTAGCAGGCCCCCGATGCCCATCTTCTGCTATATGGTGTGTTTTGACCTGGAAAAAATCAAGAAGAAGCTTTCGGGATGAAGCGCCGCCGTCTCAAGGCGAAACCTGGGCAGAACCAATCTAGGGCTCCGGCGGAGCTGTTCTGCCGGGGAAACTTCCCTCCGGGAGGGGGAAATCGAAGCCATCGTCACCACCAACGATCCTCTCATCGAGAGGGGGTCAATCTCCATCAACATCTTCACTAGCACCATCTCCTCTCAAACCCTAGTTCATCTCTTGTATTCGATCTTTGTCTCAAAACCTCAGATTGGTACCTGTGGGTTGCTAGTAGTGTTGATTACTCCTTGTAGTTGATGCTAGTTGGTTTATTCGGTGGAAGATCATATGTTCAGATCCTTAATGATAATTAATACTCCTCTGATTATGAACATGAATATGCTTTGTGAGTAGTTACGTTTGTTCCTGAGGACATGGGAGAAGTCTTATTATAAGTAATCATGTGAATTTGGTATTCGTTCGATATTTTGATGAGATGTATGTTGTCTTTCCTCTAGTGGTGTTATGTGAACATCGACTACATGACACTTCACCATGATTTGGGCCTAGGGGAAGACATTGGGAAGTAATAAGTAGATGATGGGTTGCTAGAGTGACAGAAGCTTAAACCCTAGTTTATGCGTTGCTTCGTAAGGGGCTGATTTGGATCCATATGTTTCATGCTATGGTTAGATTTATCTTAATTCTTCTTTCGTAGTTGCGGATGCTTGCGAGAGGGGTTAATAATAAGTGGGAGGCTTGTCCAAGGAAGGGCAGCACCCAAGCACCGGTCCACCCACATATCAAATTATCAAAGTAACGAACGCGAATCATATGAGCATGATGAAAACTAACTTGACAACAATTCCCATGTGTCCTCGGGAGCGCTTTGCTTTATATAAGAGTTCGTCCAGGCTTGTCCTTTGCTACAAAAAGGATTGGGCCACCTTGCTGCACCTTAGTTACTTTTGTTACTTGTTACCCGTTACGAATTATCTTATCACACAACTATCTGTTACCGATAATTTCAGTGCTTGCAGAGAATACCTTGCTGAAAACCGCTTGTCATTTCCTTCTGCTCCTCGTTGGGTTCGACACTCTTACTTATCGAAAGGACTACGATAGATCCCCTATACTTGTGGGTCATCACGTATCATCTTTACAACTTGAAGCAAAAGAAAGACGAGCCGCGCTCCTGGAACGTAGATCTTCTTTGTCGTTTTTATACTTGACAGTCGGACTGTCAGGATGTAATAAGAGTACTTTTTCCTAGATTGTTTATCAAGACATGACTCCTGCAGTCTCATAATGATTGTTCTCGCATAAACATGTGTTCAAATCCCCCAGTGGGTGACTTAGCTGCGGAATCCGTTTTCGCCTAAGTTAAAAACCTACTCCGAGTGAGAGCAACCCTCCCACTCTGGGGCTTAGCCGCGAACCAGCTTCGCCTAAGTTAAAAATCCACTCTGAGTGAGAGCAACCCTCCCACTCGGGGGCTTAGCCGCGAGCCTGTCCTCGCCTAAGTTAAAAACCTACTCCGAGTGAGAGCAATCCACCCACTCGGAAGCTTAGCCGCGAGCCTGTCCTCGCCTAAGTTAAAAATCCACTCCGAGTGAGAGCATCCCTCCCACTCGGGGGCTTAGCCGCAAACCAGTTTCGCCTAAGTTAAAAATCCACTCTGAGTGGAGAGCAACCCTCCCACTCGGGGGCTTAGCCGCGAACCAGTTTCGCCTAAGTTAAAAATCCACTCCGAGTGAGAGCAACCCTCCCACTCGGGGGCTTAGCCGCGAGCCTGTCCTCGCCTAAGTTAAAAACCTACTCCGAGTGAGAGCAATCCTCCCACTCGGAGGCTTAGCCGCGAGCCTATCCTCGCCTAAGTTAAAAATCTACTCCGAGTGAGAGCAATCCTCCCACTCAGAGGCTTAGCCGCAAGCCTGTCCTCGCCTAAGTTAAAAATCCACTCCGAGTGAGAGCAACCCTCCCACTCGGAGGCTTAGCCGCGAGCCTGTACTCGCCTAAGTTAAAAACCTACTCCGAGTGAGAGCAATCCTCCCATTCGGGGGGCTTAGCCGCGAGCCTGTCCTCGCCTAAGTTAAAAACCTACTCCGAGTGGAGAGCAACCCTCCCACTCGGGGGCTTAGCCGCGAGCCTGTCCTCGCCTAAGTTAAAAACTACTCCGAGTGAGGGCAATCCTCCCACTCGGGGGCTTAGCCGCGAGCCCGTCCTCGCCTAAGTTAAAAAACTACTCCGAGTGAGAGCAATCCTCCCACTCGGGGACTTAGCCGCGAGCCCGTCCTCGCCTAAGTTAAAAACTACTCCGAGTGAGAGAAATCCTCCCACTCGGGGGCTTAGCCGCGAGCCCGTCCTCGCCTAAGTTAAAAAACTACTCCGAGTGAGAGCAATCCACCCACTCGGGGGCTTAGCCGCAAGCCCGTCCTCACCTAAGTTAAAAAACTACTCCGAGTGAGAGCAATCCTCCCACTCGGGGGCTTAGCCGCGAATCAGTTTCGCCTAAGTTAAAAAATCCATTCACACAAAGCATTCTGTAAGCAAGAAAGCAATATTCGGATAAATCCACCAAGTTCGGATAAAACCGTCAAGTTCAGAATCGCAAGCAAAAGTATTCGGACGTCAAGCCCGAAGCAGTCTAACGATTACAGGATCACTCGGCATCCCGTGGCAAATAAATTTGAATCATCAAGTTTTTCTTCACTCAGCAGGAGGAGGACTCGCTGGCTCGACGAAAGTGTCCAGGTCGATGCCGTCAGCTATGCGAGTGGCTGCCTCAATGAAGGTCTCCATGAAGGATTCAAACTGGAGCTTTTTTGTGTTCGCCACTTGGAGAGCCTTCAGCTTTTCTTCTTTGGCGTCCTTGCAATGGACTCTGATGAGTGAGAGAGCCATGTCAGCTCCGCAGCGAGCAGCTGATTTCTTCCACGCCTGCACTCGACCAGGGATTTCATTAAGCCGAGTCATCAGTGACTCGAGATCATTCTGAAGCACATCCTCTGGCCACAGCTCCTTGTCTATCCGTGTCATCACAACCTTCAGTCGAGCAATGTACTCCAAGACGCTGGCGAGACGAGCTTCCCGTCGCAGCACGTTCATTGCGGCTTCATCTTTGACAAGTGAATTTGTGGGGTCCAGGCCTGGTTCAATTCGCTCGGTTTCCTCCTCAAAATTTTGACAGAACTCTGCGCAAAGAGGGAAAGTATGAGTCAGCAGCAACATTGTGAAGAAGTTTTTTAGATTCAGTCGGACGAAGAACGGTACCTTCGAGCATGATGAACATTTTCTTTGCAAGGCCCCCCAAGTAAACCTCCAGCTCGTCCCTCTTCCGAGTGAGCTGGTCCACCTTGTCAGCCAAGACAACTTTCTCTTCTCTCAGTTGTGCAGCTTCCTTTTTTACCTCATCAACAGCAGTCTTCAGAGCAGCATTTTCCTCCTCAAGCTTACCGACTGAAGCCAGCTTCCTCTCAGTGGCTTCAGTCTTCTCTCGGGCCACCCTCTGCGCCCCCACGAGCTCATCGTCCTTCCTCTCCAGCGCCTGCTTCATAGTGTCTAAAGAAATAACATTCTTTAGTCGTGCTTGGAGTTGGCGGTTTTCACTACGCACATCTGTTCGAGTGGAATCACTCGGTTCAAGGGATGGATAAGAAGAAATTGCAAAGCATACAGTCAACAAAGTATTACCTCCCATGGTCTTCACCTCAGCCTGAGCTTCCTTCAGGTTCTTCTTGGCAAGTTCCAGATCAAGTTGGAGTTGGATCTTCTCCTTCTCCAGGGCAGCGTACTGAGTCCCAAGTTCACAAGATTTCTGAAATCAAGAAAAAGATAATTCAGTCGACAAAGACAAAGACCCTTTACTTCCGAGTGGAGAAGAGCAAATCCAGATTGCTGTTATCAAAACCTTGTTCTCAGACCCCCGCCGACTGCCCGCAGTCGACAGCGGTCTCGGGGACTACACCCAGTGGGTGCACTCAGCGTGCCCCCACTAGATCAATTTCCAACTTGGAACGGCCTGCCCGGCCCGAGTGGAAGAGAAAAAAAAAACCCTTGTTCTCAGACCCCTGCCGACTGCCCACAGTCGACAGCAGTCTCGGGGACTACACCCAGTGGGTGCACTCAGCGTGCCCCCACTGGATCAGTTACCCACTCGGCGTGGCCCGACCGGCCCGAGTGAAGAGCTACAAACAAGCATATTCTAAGACCCCCGCCGAATCAAACATTCGACAAGGGTCTCGGGGACTACACCCAGTGGGTGCACTCAGCGTGCCCCCACTGGAAGAACTACACAGAAAAAGAGAACATCCAGTGGGTGTACAGATTCAAGACGAAGAGAATCCAATCAGAAATCAACTTACAATCGCACTTACTCGGACATTGTTCTGAAGGGCGGAACTGGCGTCGTAAGAAGCCTTGCTAGATTCATACACCTCCTTCATCCGCTGCATCATCAAGCCAGCTTGGACCATGGCCTCCCTGGCAGCTCCTGTCTGGTCCTCCGGGACATGATGCAGAGCGAATCCACTTGACGCAGGAGTTGGTGACGCAGCTGGAGGGATCAGCGTTTGAGGCTGCCCAGTCGGACCTGTAGTTTGGGCAGTCGACATCAGAGGCTGGGCAGTCGACAAAGGGTCAGCAAAAGAGACACCAACTTGAGGCGAGCTACCGAGTTCTTGAGCAACAGGTTCAGGCGGCAGATGAGACGTCCGACTGAGAGTCACCCTCCGGGAGGGGTTCCGCGAGGTGGTCGAGGCCCTGCCTCTTCCTCCAGCACTCCTTGGAGGCTCCTCCTCGTCGTCGTCTGGAAGTTGGATAACGTCTGCTGGCACTATGGTCACTCGACAGTAAGATCCCAATCGACCGCCAGAATAATTGACAAAATGAGAACTGATCATACCTGCTCGAGAAGTGGCCGCATCTGCAGTCTCCGCGTTAGCATGCTCATCGTCGATCTCCATATGGGACGTAGAGGTAGCCGCCCTGGGATTTAGAATTCCACTCGGTCAGCAAAAACATAAGGGTCTGCGAGAATAAGACAGAAAGTGAAACGATTCGCAACAAAGGCACTTACGTCAAAGCGATAGGCACAACAACCTTGATCCTGGGCAAAGCTTTCCGAGGTTTAGGTGGAACAACCTTTGCTTGTTTAGCGATTTTCTCAGTCGGGTCAGGAGTTGGTGTCCGAGCGCGCTTCAGAGTACTGGCACTCGACCCTCCAGCCTTGCCCTGGCTAGCCGCGGGATCTTGGGTCTGCTTGGTACGACGTTCAGTGTGCAGTGGTGACTCGACCTCCTCGTCATCTTTAGAGTCGTCGCTGTCACCTTCACTGTCGTCAGCATATTCGATGTCGGCGCTCCCGCCCTCCTCCAGTGAGTTGTTCCCCGTTCGGCACAGGCGAGTACAACTTCGTGAATACCTGCAAGACACAGATTGCAAAGATCAGTCGGATTGTGATGCAGATGCGTATCGAAAGCAAAAGACAAAAACACTCGTCAAGATTATGTCTCACCTCTCCTGGGAGGTGATCTGCGTCGAATGGCAAGATCTGTTTTGCTCCACGTGGATTGTCCTTGTTCCCAGTAATGCTCCGAAGCCACTGTGCAACTGTCTCCTCTTGTACCTGTTGGGGAACGTAGTAGTAAATCAAAAAATTTCTACGCATCACCAAGATCAATCTATGGAGAGACTAGCAACGAGAGAGAGGGGAGTGCATCTTCATACCCTTGAAGATCGCGATGCGGAAGCGTTGCAAGAACGCGGTTGGAGGAGTCGTACACGCAGCGATTCAGATCGCGGTCGATTCCGATCTAAGCGCCGAACAACGGCGCCTCCGCGTTCAACACACGTGCAGCCCGGTGACGTCTCCTGCGCCTTGATCCAGCAAGGAGGAGGGAGAGGTTGGGGAAGACAACTCCGGCAGCACGACGGCGTGGTGGTGGAGTTTGCAGTTCTCCGGCAGGGCTTCGCCAAGCTCAACGGAGGAGGAGGTGGTGTTGGAGAGGGGGAGGGCTGTGCCTTGGATGAGGTGTTGCTGCCCTCCCTCCTCCCCTCTATTTATAGGGCGAAGGGGGAAGGGGGCCGGCCCCTCTAGATGAGATCTAGAGGGGGGGCGGCGGCCAAGGGAGGGGGCTTGCCCCCCAAGCCAAGGGGGGCGCCCCCTTTAGGGTTTCCCCCAACCCTAGGCGCATGGGCCCTAGGGGGGAATGGCGCCCAGCCCACTTAGGGGCTGGTTCCCTTCCACATACAGCCCATAGGGCCCTCCGGGGCAGGTGGACCCTCCCGGTGGACCCCCGGAACCCCTTCGGTGGTCCCGGTACAATACCGGCAAACCCCCAAATACTTCCGGTGACCGTATGATGACTTCCCATATATAAATCTTGACCTCCGGACCATTCCGGAACTCCTCGTGACGTCCGGGATCTCATCCGGGACTCCGAACAACATTCGGTAACCACATACTATTTCCCATAACAACTCTAGCGTCACCGAACCTTAAGTGTGTAGACCCTGCGGGTTCGGGAACTATGCAGACATGACCGAGACATCTCTCCGGCCAATAACCAACAGCGGGATCTGGATACCCATGTTGGCTCCCACATGTTCCACGATGATCTCATCGGATGAACCACGATGTCAAGGATTCAATCAATCCCGTATACAATTCCCTTTGTCCATCGGTATGTTACTTGCCCGGGATTCGATCGTCGGTATCCCCATACCTCGTTCAATCTCGTTACCGGCAAGTCTCTTTACTCATTCCATAACGCATGATCCTGTGGCTAACTCTTTAGTCACATTGAGCTCATTATGATGATGCATTACCGAGAGATACCTCTCCGTCATACGGAGTGACAAATCCCAGTCTCGATTCGTGCCAACCCAATAGACACTTTCGGAGATACCTGTAGTGCACCTTTATGGTCACCCAGTTACGTTGTGACGTTTGATACACCCAAAGCATTCCTACAGTATCCGGGAGTTGCACAATCTCATGGTCTAAGGAAATGATACTTGACATTAGAAAAGCTTTAGCAGACGAACTACACGATCTAGTGCTATGCTTAGGATTGGGTCTTGTCCATCACATCATTCTCCTAATGATGTGATCCCGTTATCAATGACATCCAATGTCCATGGTCAGGAAACCATAACCATCTATTGATCAACGAGCTAGTCAACTAGAGGCTTACTAGGGACATGTTGTGGTCTATGTATTCACACATGTATTACGATTTCCGGATAACACAATTATAGCATGAACAATAGACAATTATCACGAACAAGGAAATATAATAATAACCACTTTATTATTGCCTCTAGGGCATATTTCCAATAGTCTCCCACTTGCACTAGAGTCAATAATCTAGTTACATTGTGATGAATCGTACACCCATAGAGTTCTGGTGTTGATCATGTTTTGCTCGTGGAAGAGGTTTAGTCAACGGATCTGCGACATTCAGATCCGTATGCACTTTACAAATATCTATGTCTCCATCTTGAACATGTTCACGAATGGAGTTGAAGCGACGCTTGATATGCCTGGTCTTCTTGTGAAACCTGGGCTCCTTGGCAAGGGAAATAGCTCCAGTGTTGTCACAGAAGAGAGTCATTAGGCCCGACGCATTGGGAATAACTCCTAGGTCGGTGATGAACTCCTTCATCCAGACTGCTTCCTGTGCTGCCTCCGAGGCTGCTATGTACTCCGCTTCACATGTAGATCCCACCACGACGCTTTGCTTGCAACTGCACCAGCTGACTGCCCCACCATTCAAAATGTACATGTATCCGGTTTGTGACTTGGAGTCATCCAGATCTGTGTCGAAGCTAGCATCGATGTAACCCTTTACGACAAGCTCTTCGCCACCTCCATAAACGAGAAACATATCCTTAGTCCTTTTCAGGTACTTCAGGATGTTCTTGACCGCTGTCCAGTGTTCCATGCCGGGATTACTTTGGTACCTCCCTACCAAACTTACGGCGAGGTTCACATCAGGTCTGGTACACAGCATGGCATACATAATAGACCCTATGGCTGAGGCATAGGGGATGACACTCATCTTTTCTCTATCTTCTGCCGAGGTCGGGCATTGAGCCGTGCTCAATCTCACACCTTGCAATACAGGCAAGAACCCCTTCTTGGACTGATCCATATTGAACTTCTTCAATATCTTGTCAAGGTATGTGCTTTGCGAAAGACCAATGAGGCGTCTCGATCTATCTCTATAGATCTTGATGCCTAATATGTAAGCAGCTTCTCCAAGGTCCTTCATTGAAAAACACTTATTCAAGTAGGCCTTTATGCTTTCCAAGAATTCTATATCATTTCCCATCAATAGTATGTCATCCACATATAATATGAGAAATGCTACAAAGCTCCCACTCACTTTCTTGTAAATACAGGCTTCTCCATAAGTCTGCATAAAACCAAACGCTTTGATCATTTCATCAAAGCGAATGTTCCAACTCCGAAATGCTTGCACCAGCCCATAGATGGAGCGCTGGAGCTTGCATACTTTGTCATCGTTCTTAGGATCGACAAAACCTTCCGGCTGCATCATATACAATTCTTCCTTAAGGAAACCGTTAAGGAATGCTGTTTTGACGTCCATTTGCCAGATTTCATAATCATAGAATGCGGCTATTGCTAACATGATTCGGACGGACTTCAGCTTCGCTACGGGTGAGAAGGTCTCATAGTAGTCAACTCCTTGAACTTGTCGATAACCCTTAGCGACAAGCCTAGCCTTATAGACGGTCACATTACCATCCGCGTCAGTCTTCTTCTTAAAGATCCATTTATTTTCTATGGCTCGCCGATCATCGGGCAAGTCCACCAAAGTCCATACTTCGTTCTCATACATGGATCCTATCTCGGATTTCATGGCTTCAAGCCATTTGTTGGAATCCGGGCCCGCCATCGCTTCTTCATAGTTTGAAGGTTCACCGTTGTCTAACAATATGACTTCCAGGACAGGGTTGCCGTACCACTCTGGTGCGGAACGTGTCCTCGTGGACCTACGAAGTTCAGTAGCAACTTGATCCAAAGTTTCATGATCATTATCATTAACTTCCTCTCTAGTCGGTGCAGGCACCACAGAAACATCTTCCTGAGTTGCGCTACTCTCCGGTTCAAGAGGGGGTACCTCATCAAGTTCTACTTTCCTCCCACTTACTTCTTTCGAGAGAAACTCTTTCTCCAGAAAGGATCCATTCTTGGCAGCAAAGATCTTGCCTTCGGATCTAAGGTAGAAGGTATACCCAATAGTTTCCTTAGGGTATCCTATGAAGACGCATTTTTCCGATTTGGGTTCGAGCTTTTCAGGTTGAAGTTTCTTGACATAAGCATCGCATCCCCAAACTTTCAGAAACGACAGCTTAGGTTTCTTCCCAAACCATAATTCATACGGTGTCGTCTCAACGGATTTCGACGGAGCCCTATTTAAAGTGAATGCGGCAGTCTCTAAAGCATAACCCCAAAATGATAGCGGTAGATCAGTAAGAGACATCATAGATCGCACCATATCTAATAGAGTGCGATTACGACGTTCGGACACACCATTACGCTGAGGTGTTCCAGGCGGCGTGAGTTGTGAAACAATTCCACATTTCCTTAAGTGCGTGCCAAATTCGTGACTCAAATATTCCCCTCCACGATCTGATCGTAAGAACTTTATTTTCCTGTCACGTTGATTTTCAACCTCACTCTGAAATTCCTTGAACTTTTCAAAGGTCTCAGACTTGTGTTTCATTAAGTAGACATACCCATATCTACTTAAGTCATCAGTGAGGGTGAGAACATAACGATAACCACCGCGAGCCTCAACGCTCATTGGACCGCACACATCAGTATGTATGATTTCCAATAAGTTGGTTGCTCGCTCCATTGTTCCGGAGAACGGAGTCTTGGTCATTTTGCCCATGAGGCATGGTTCGCACGTGTCAAATGATTCATAATCAAGAGACTCCAAAAGTCCATCTGCATGGAATTTCTTCATGCGTTTGACACCAATGTGACCAAGGCGGCAGTGCCACAAGTATGTGGGACTATCATTATCAACCTTACATCTTTTGGCATTCACACTATGAATATGTGTAACATCACGTTCGAGATTCAATAAGAATAAACCATTGACCAGCGGGGCATGACCATAAAACATATCTCTCATATAAATAGAACAACCATTATTCTCAGATTTAAATGAGTAGCCATCTTGCATCAAACGAGATCCTGATACAATGTTCATGCTCAAAGCTGGTACTAAATAACAATTATTGAGGTTTAAAACTAATCCCGAAGGTAGATGTAGAGGTAGCGTGCCGACGGCGATCACATCAACCTTGGAACCATTCCCGACGCACATCGTCACCTCGTCCTTCGCCAGTCTCCACTTATTCCGCAGCTCCTGTTTTGAGTTACAAATGTGAGCAACCGCACCGGTATCAAATACCCAGGAGCTACTACGAGCGTTGGTAAGGTACACATCAATAACATGTATATCATATATACCTTTGGTATTGCCGGCCTTCTTATCCGCTAAGTACTTGGGGCAGTTCCGCTTCCAGTGTCCGTTTCCCTTGCAATAAAAGCATTCAGTCTCAGGCTTGGGTCCATTCTTTGGCTTCTTCCCGGCAGCTTGCTTACCGAGCGCGGCAACTCCCTTGCTGTCCTTCTTGAAGTTCTTTTTACCCTTGCCTTTCTTGAACTTAGTGGTTTTATTCACCATCAACACTTGATGTTCCTTTTTTGATCTCCACCTCCGCTGATTTCAGCATTGAATATACCTCAGGAATGGTTTTTTTCCATCCCCTGCATATTGAAGTTCATCACAAAGCTCTTGTAGCTAGGTGGAAGCGACTGAAGGATTCTGTCAACGACCGCGTCATCTGGGAGATTAACTCCTAGCTGAGACAAGCGGTTGTGCAACCCAGACATTTTGAGTATGTGCTCGCTGACAGAACTATTCTCCTCCATCTTACAACTGTAGAACTTGTCGGAGACTTCATATCTCTCGACTCGGGCATGAGCTTGGAAAACCATTTTCAGCTCTTAGAACATCTCATATGCTCCGTGTTGCTCAAAACGCTTTTGGAGCCCCGGTTCTAAGTTGTAAAGCATGCCGCACTGAACCAGGGAGTAATCATCACTACGCGACTGCCAGGCGTTCATAACGTCTTGAGTTGCTAGGAAAATAGGTGCGTCACCTAGCGGCGCTTCAAGGACATATGCTTTCTTGGCAGCTATGAGGATGATCCTCAAGTTACGGACCCAGTCCGTGTAGTTGCTACCATCGTCTTTCAGCTTGGTTTTCTCTAGGAATGCGTTGAAGTTGAGGGCAACATTAGCGTGGGCCATTTGATCTACAAGACATATTGTAAAGATTTTAGACTAAGTTCATGATAATTAAGTTCATCTAATCAAATTATTCAATGAACTCCCACTCAGATAGACATCCCTCCAGTCATCTAAGTGATACATGATCCGAATCGACTAGGCTGTGTCCGATCATCACGTGAGACGGACTAGTCATTAACGGTGAACATCTCTATGTTGATCGTATCTTCTATATGACTCATGTTCGACCTTTCGGTCTTCCGTGTTCCGAGGCCATGTCTGTACATGTTAGGCTCGTCAAGTCAACCTAAGTGTTTTGCATGTGTAAATCTGGCTTACACCCGTTGTATTCGAACGTTAGAATCTATCACACCCGATCATCACGTGGTGCTTCAAAACAACGAACCTTCGCAACGGTGCACAGTTAGGGGAAACACTTTCTTGAAATTTTAGCAAGGGATCATCTTATTTATGCTACCGTCGTTCTAAGCAAATAAGATGTAAAATAAAATGATAAACATCATATGCAATCAAATAGTGACATGATATGGCCAATATCATTTTGCTCCTTTTGATCTCCATCTTCGGGGCGCCATGATCATCATCGTCACCGGCATGACACCATGATCTCCATCATCGTGCCTTCATGAAGTTGTCTCGCCAACCATTACTTCTACTACTATGGCTAACGGTTAGCAATAAAGTAAAGTAATTACATGGCGTTTTCATTGACACGCAGGTCATACAATAAATTAAGACAACTCCTATGGCTCCTGCTGGTTGTCATACTCATCGACATGCAAGTCGTGATTCCTATTACAAGAACATGATCAATCTCATACATCACATATATCATTCATCACATCCTTTTGGCCATATCACATCACACGGCATTTGCTGCAAGAACAAGTTAGACGTCCTCTAATTGTTGTTGCAAATTTTTTACGTGGCTGCTATAGGTTTCTAGCAAGAACGTTTCTTACCTACGCCAAAACCACAACGTGATATGCCAATTTCTATTTACCCTTCATAAGGACCCTTTTCATCGAATCCGATCCGACTAAAGTGGGAGAGACAGACACCCGCTAGCCACCTTATGCAACTAGTGCATGTCAGTCGGTGGAACCTGTCTCACGTAAGCGTACGTGTAAGGTCGGTCCGGGCCGCTTCATCCCACGATGCCGCCGAATCAAGATAAGACTAGTAACGGCAAGTAAATTGACAAAATCGACGCCCACAACAACTTGTGTTCTACTCGTGCATAGAAACTATGCATAGACCTAGCTCATGATGCCACTGTTGGGGAACGTAGTAGTAAATCAAAAAAATTCTACGCATCACCAAGATCAATCTATGGAGAGACTAGCAACGAGAGAGAGGGGAGTGCATCTTCATACCCTTGAAGATCGCGATGCGGAAGCGTTGCAAGAACGCGGTTGGAGGAGTCGTACACGCAGCGATTCAGATCGCGGTCGATTCCGATCTAAGCGCCGAACAACGGCGCCTCCGCGTTCAACACACGTGCATCCCGGTGACGTCTCCCGCGCCTTGATCCAGCAAGGAGGAGGGAGAGGTTGGGAAAGACAACTCTGGCAGCACGACGGCGTGGTGGTGGAGTTTGCAGTTCTCCGGCAGGGCTTCGCCAAGCTCAATGGAGGAGGAGGGGGTGTTGGAGAGGGGGAGGGCTGCGCCTTGGATGAGGTGTTGCTGCCCTCCCTCCTCCCCTCTATTTATAGGGCGAAGGGGGAAGGGGGCCGGCCCCTCTAGATGAGATCTAGAGGGGGGGCGGCGGCCAAGGGGAGGGGGCTTGCCCCCCAAGCCAAGGGGGGCGCCCCCTTTAGGGTTTCCCCCAACCCTAGGCGCATGGGCCCTAGGGGGAATGGCGCCCAGCCCACTTAGGGGCTGGTTCCCTTCCACATACAGCCCATAGGGCCCTCCGGGGCAGGTGGACCCTCCCGGTGGACCCCTGGAACCCCTTCGGTGGTCCCGGTACAATATCGGCAAACCCCCGAATACTTCCGGTGACCGTATGATGACTTCCCATATATAAATCTTCACCTCCGACCATTCCGGAACTCCTCGTGACATCCGGGATCTCATCCGGGACTCCGAACAACATTCGGTAACCACATACTATTTCCCATAACAACTCTAGCGTCACTGAACCTTAAGTGTGTAGACCCTACGGGTTCGGGAACTATGCAGACATGACCGAGACATCTCTCCGGCCAATAACCAACAGCGGGATCTGGATACCCATGTTGGCTCCCACATGTTCCACGATGATCTCATCGGATGAACCACGATGTCGAGGATTCAATCAATCCCGTATACAATTCCCTTTGTCCATCGGTATGTTACTTGCCCGAGATTCGATCGTTGGTATCCCCATACCTCATTCAATCTCGTTACCGGCAAGTTTCTTTACTCGTTCCGTAACGCATGATCCTGTGGCTAACTCTTTAGTCACATTGAGCTCATTATGATGATGCATTACCGAGTGGGCCCAGAGATACCTCTCCGTCATACGGAGTGACAAATCCCAGTCTCGATTCGTGCCAACCCAACAGACACTTTCGGAGATACCTGTAGTGCACCTTTATGGCCACCCAGTTACGTTGTGACGTTTGATACACCCAAAGCATTCCTACGGTATCCGGGAGTTGCACAATCTCATGGTCTAAGGAAATGATACTTGACATTAGAAAAGCTTTAGCAGACGAACTACACGATCTAGTGCTATGCTTAGGATTGGGTCTTGTCCATCACATCATTCTCCTAATGATGTGATCCCGTTATCAATGACATCCAATGTCCATGGTCAGGAAACCATAACCATCTATTGATCAACGAGCTAGTCAACTAGAGGCTTACTAGGGACATGTTGTGGTCTATGTATTCACACATGTATTACGATTTCCGGATAACACAATTATAGCATGAACAATAGACAATTATCACGAACAAGGAAATATAATAATAACCACTTTATTATTGCCTCTAGGGCATATTTCCAACAGTACCTCCTCTGGGTGGGTCCGGGCAGTGTCCTCTGTGCCTGAGTACAGCCACATAGGGTGGTCGCGAGCTTGCAAGGGCTGGATGTGTCGACTGAGAAACACTTCCAGCAAATCCATGCCTGTCAGTCTGCCCCGGACCAGCGCAACGACTGCGTCAACCAGGATGGCCACTTCACCCTTCTCCTCCTCCTCTACAACCAACGAACGAGGGGCGCGGGGTCTCTCCAAAGAAAAAGGGAGAAGGCCAGTCGACTGGCCTGGAGTTGGGACATCTTTGCAGTAAAACCAGGTCGATTGCCACCCCCTAACCGACTCAAGAAAGGTCATGGGAGGGAAAGCGCTCCTACCCCTCATTTGGATTCCCAAACCTCCACACATTTGGATCACGTGGGTCCTCTCATCAGTCGGATTGGCTTTCTTAACCGACTGAGATCGGCAAGTGAAGATGTGTTTGAATAGGCCCCAATGAGGATGGCACCCAAGGAAGTTTTTAGACATTGAGATAAATGCAGCAAGGTACGAGATGGTGTTTGGAGGAAAGTGATGGATATGAGCACCAAAGAAATTCAAGAACCCGCAAAAGAATGGATGTGGAGGCAGGGAGAAACCTCTTTCCACATGAGTTGTGAGGAGAACCCGCTCGCCGTCGCGCGGCGCAGGCTCGATCTCTCCCTCCGGTAGCCTCCAGGATCCAGGCGCTATCAAGCCGTCGGCGGCGAGCCCCTCCAGATCCTCCTCCGAGACCGACGAGCGGATCCAATCCCCTTGGATCCAGCCCGGCAGCAGACCGGATCGTGAGGTCGACCCCTTGGCCGCCTTCTTGCCCTTAGCCGTCGTTTTCTTCGCACGCTCCAGGGCCTTCGTCTTGTCCTTCACCATTGCTGCAGTGGTCGACGGGCACGAGCCGAGCGGCGCTGCGTTGGAGAGAGCAAGGCAGAATGGCGAGGAAGAAAGGGGATAATGGACGACACTGTTGCGCGCATCGGCCGCGTCGCTATAAATATTTGCGCGTCCAAGTGACTGACTGGTGGGCCCGCGCAATCTTAGCGCATCCCGCAACCGGCGCCCGCTCGATACGTGGCGAAAAAGGTGGTGCGAGGATCGAGGAGTCCCTCTCCATTTGCTCCGCTTACCACGCCGCGCCCCGACCCGCGCGCTTCTCCAAATTTCGAATCCCGTGAAATCCGGGCGCAGCGAATCAGTCGATCGCGCCAAAGATACCCAAATCCAATCTGCTCAGTACCATGTTACATATTTCACTTGGCAATTCCAGAAGCCAGAATAGATCAAGGCGACTGACGAAGGATTAAACTACCAACATACTGTCGAACCTCAAAGAAGGTGTTCCAGAGACAATGAGTCGGGTCGAAGTCAGCTTCAATCCTTCTTCACTCGGTCCTCGATCCATTCGGGGGCTAATGATGATGGCATGTACCTAGGGTAGGGTCATAGGCCTGACATGTATGCCCTACCCAAGGACACTGCACAAGAGGTCAAGGCCCACAAAGTTAGACATAAGATACCGACTGGAATCCTCGTGAAGTGCGATTCACTCGACAGAAGATCCACTCGGATATCCCAATTCCACTCGACCTACGTTATTCACTCGGAGTACAAAATTCCACTCGGAGGACAGAAGACCTAGAGCCACCCCAGTATGGCAACGGTCAAGCATTCACTCCATCACCTTAAAGGTCATTAAACACGGGCGTTACCGGTAACGTACGTGACTTTATTTCCTCATTAAACCCATGTGTAACCGAGGGCTGCGAGGGGTCGGCGCACTCTATATAAGCTACCACACCCCTCTTGCACAAGGGTTCGCACCCCATGTAACTATACAACACTCCAATCGACAAGGCTCCGCGGCACCGAGACATAGGGCTGTTACCTCCTCCGAGAGGGGCCTGAACTCGTAAAACTGAGTGTACAACCTCGCCGTAGCTAGGACTCTGCCCTCTCCTACGTACCCCCCATCTCTACTGTCAGATCCGTTCCCATGACAAGTGGTATGAATAGGTAAGACAGCTCTGAAGGAGAAATGTTTTCGTCCGCCGTATAAGTTAAGGTAGACCATGAATGGACCAGATTAGGGATGCTGATTTCAAACCTTCTGGGTACCCTTCGAATCTTCTTAGCCCAACCAAATGAGCAGAATTTAAAAGGCGATGTGAATTTTTGAAAACCTGCATTCCTAAATGAGATGGGCCGCTGTGCCCCATATGCATGGAGTGTACATCACAGTGCAGGTGGAGACATGCGCAGCTGAAATACCTCATGGAAACTCCGACTGATTGATCGGTGAGTGACCGGACAGGAAACTAGTCAGCCGTTTCGCTTTGTAGAAGTACATGTTCTAGCAAATGCAATCAAAAGACCGATCTGATGAAAAAGACTAGACAATACATTTATACGTAACACGCTTGCCACGTGAAAGGAAAAAGGGGGGGGAGGGCGAGAAACGGCGATCCACCCACTCGGCCACTTGAGCAGTTGCACTCGTCTCCACTAGAGCAGGCTGGATCTCTCGGTCGCAGCGTCCACGGCGTGGTACTACTGCCACCGCTTTGTACCAGTGGAGTCTGGTCGATGTGAACACGCGTGCGGGGTGCGTGCGTTCGATTCGATCGGGACGAGTGGACTTGACTTGGAGGTTTATTATCGTGCCGAGCCGTAATCGTGCAATTTTTCTACGTCCGGGCCGGGGGCCGTATCTGATGATTGGTGGGTTGGCTTTCAGCAAAAGGAGCGGCTCCACTCATTCATTCTGCCCTTTTTATCTGCAAGAGGAAGCAGCTTTGGAGTTTGGCCAAGATGCTTCTCAGTACTCAAGGGCAGATGCCAGCTTTTGGACATGGAGGAGCATCGGCAAAGTACTCCTACAGATCCGCGTGGACGAACTCAAAGCAACTCCAACGCGCCCGTGAATCAACCTTTGGTTTGGATGGTTAAAGGGATACGGGTGCTCGTATTTATTCCTGAATTATTTTAGGATTTCCGGCGATGCGCATTCAGTGGGAAGAGACGTTTCCGTCGACGACGAGGTGCCTACGGTGACTTCGTAAATTCCAAGATGATATGCCGGCTCAGTCTTTCGGAGGTGCTCATAGGGGTAGGGTGTGTGTGTTTGCGTTCATAGGGGTGGGTGTATGCGCGTGTATATGAACGTTTGCGTCAGTACTGTGTTAAAAAAAACTCCAACACGCCCGTCCGCCTGCCTCATACATTAAACATGTGTGCCAAGGAAGGGCGAGCCAGCGCCACAACCGTCCGTCCATCTGCCACCCGCAATTAATCACGTCGCTCGGTTGCTCTACCATCCCCCGCTATATAAACAGTAGGTCCGGCCATAGCCGCATCCATCATCCTTCGCTCCCTTCCTCCTCTCTGCATCACACCCGACATGGCCTCCTCGAGCTCCAAAGCCGCCTGGAACAGCCTCTCATTCGACCGGAAAAGGAAGATCACCCCCATTGCAGCCATCTGGCAGGCATACGAAGGTCGGCGATGTGGACGTCCCAATGGAGGACGCGGCTGAGGATGAGCCGGCCACCTTCCTCGCCGGTGCATGCCGGCATCACCATGTGTGAGGCCCATGCCCACTACACGGACATGGTGCTGGAGGACGGAAGGCCAGGTTCCAGCATGCGCAGGCCAGCCAGGCGTACAACCTTCGTATCCTCGACTAGCACCGGCGCGCGGAGGAGCGACTCGTCGCCGGCAGGGCCATAATGCCAAACATGGACGTGACCTGCAGGAGGCGTTGGTCGACTCCAACCGCACTACCCGCGAAATTCGCCACGTCCGCTGGCGGTACATCCATTGTTGGGAAACGCTGCATGGAAAACAAAAAAAAAATTCTACGCACACGCAAGATCTATCAATGGAGATGCATAGCAACGAGGGGAAGAGTGTGTCTACGTACCCTCGTAGACCGTAAGCGAAAGCGTTTAGTAACGCGGTTGATGTAGTCGAACTTCTTCGCGATCCAACCGATCGAGTACCAAACGTACGGCACCTCCGCGTTCAGCACACGTTCAGCTCGGTGACGTCCTCGCCTTCTTGATCCAGCAAGACGACGAAGTAGTGGATGAGTTCCGGCAGCACGACGGCGTGGTGACGGTGGTGGTGATGCTATCTCCGCAGGGCTTCGTCTAAGCACTACGAAAATATGACCGAGGGACGAAACTGTGGAGAGGGCCGCCGCACACAGCTAAGAGATTGTCATGGCTTTGTGTTGCGCCCCTCCCACATATATATAGGTGGGGGGGAGGGAGGAGGCAGCCAGGAGGCGCCCCAAGTGGGGCCGAATCCCACTTGGGCTCCTGCCCCTAGCCGCGCCCCCCTTGCCTTTTTAGGCGCGCGGGGAAAGGCAGGGGAGGGTGCCTACCCCTTTCCTTTCTCCCATGAGGGGAAGGCAGGAGGGGCTAGCCCTCCCCCCTTTCCTTCCCTAGGGCCGGAGGCCAGGGAGAGGGGCGCGCTAGCCCACTTGTGGGCTGGTGTGTCGCTCCCCTTGGCCCATTAGGCCCATAGACCTCCCGGGGGTGTCCGGACCCCCCTTCCGGTGATCTGATGACTACCCGGTGCACTCCGAAACTCTTCTGGTGTCCGAATATCATCGTCCTATATATCAATCTTTACCTCCGAACCATTCCGGAGCTCCTCGTCATGTCCGTGATCTAATCGGGACTCCGAACAACATTCGGTCACCAAATCATATAACTCATATAACACTATATCGTCAACGAACGTTAAGCGTGCGGACCCTACGGGTTCGAGAACTATGTAGACATGACCGAGACACCTCTCCGGTCAATAACCAATAGCGGAACCTAGATGCCCATATTGGTTCCTACATATTTTACGAAGATCTTTATCGGTCGAACCGTTATGACAACATACGTAATTCCCTTTGTCTGTCAGTATGTTACTTGCCCGAGATTCGATCGTTGGTATCTTCATACCTAGTTCAATCTCGTTACCGGCAAGTCTCTTTACTCGTTCCGTAATACATCATCTCGTAACTAACTCCTTAGTCATTTGCTTGCAAGCTTATTATGATGTGTATTACCGAGAGGGCCCAGAGATACCTCTCCGATACTCGGAGTGACAAATCCCAATCTCGATCCATGCCAACTAAACAAACACCTTCGGAGATACCTGTAGAGCACCTTTATGATCACCCAGTTACGTTGTGACGTTTGATAGCACACAAGGTATTCCTCCGGTATCCGGGAGTTGCATGATCTCATGGTCGAAGGAACATGTATTTGACATTCAAGAAAGCAGTAGCAATAAACTGAACGATCATATGCTAAGCTAACGGATGGGTCTTGTCCATCACATCATTCTCCTAATGATGTGATCCCGCTATCAAATGACAACACATGTCCATGGTTAGGAAACCTTAACCATCTTTGATCAACGAGCTAGTCTAGTAGAGGCGTACTAGGGACATGGTATTTGTTTATGTATTCACACATGTATTTAAGTTTCTGATCAATACAATTCTAGCATGAATAATAAATATTTATCATGAATAAGGAAATATAAAATAACAACTTTATTATTGCCTCTAGGGCATATTTTCTTCAGTCTCCCACTTGCACTAGAGTCAATAATCTAGATGAATCTAACACCTATGGAGTCTTTGTGCTGATCATGTTTTGCTCGCGGAAGAGGCTTAGTCAACGGGTCTGCTACATTCAGATCCGTATGTATTTTGCAAATCTCTATGTCTTCATCCTTGACCTTTTCACGAATGGAGTTGATGCGTCTCTTGATGTGTTTGGTTCTCTTGTGAAACCTGAATTCCTTCGCCAAGGCAATTGCTCCAGTGGTGTCACAAAAGATTTTCATTGGACCCGATGCACTGGGTATTACACCCAGATCGGATATGAACTCATTCATCCAGACTCCTTCATGTGCTGCTTCCGAAGCAGCTATGTACTCCGCTTCACACGTAGATCCCGCCACAATGCTCTGCTTGGAACTGCACCAACTGACAGCTCCACCATTCAATATAAATACGTATCCGGTTTGTGACTTTGAGTCATCCGGATCTGTGTCGAAGCTAGCATCGACGCAACCATTTACGACGAGCTCTTCATCACCTCCATAAACGAGAAAAATATCCTTGGTCCCTTTTAGGTACTTCAGGATGTTCTTGACCGCTGTCCAGTGATCCACTCCTGGATTACTTTGGTACCTCCCTGCCAAACTTATGGCAACGCACACATCAGGTCTGGTACACAACATAGCATACATGATAGAACCTGTGGCTGAGTGATGACCCACAAGTATAGGGGATCTATCGTAGTCCTTTCGATAAGTAAGAGTGTCGAACCCAACGAGGAGCAGAAGGAAATGACAAGCAGTTTTCAGCAAGGTATTCTCTGCAAGCACTGAAATTATCGGTAACAGATAGTTTTGTGATAAGATAATTCGTAACGGGTAACAAGTAACAAGTGTAACAAAGGTGCAGCAAGGTGGCCCAATCCTTTTTGTAGCAAAGAACAAGCCTCGACGAACTCTTATATAAAGCAAAGTGCTCCCGAGGACACATGGGAATTATTGTCAAGTTAGTTTTCATCATCCTCATATGATTCGCGTTCGTTACTTTGATAATTTGATATGTGGGTGGACCGGTGCTTGGGCGCTGCCCTTACTTGGACAAGCCTCCCACTTATGATTAACCCCTCTCGCAAGCATCCGCAACTACGAAAGAAGAATTAAGATAAATCTAACCATAGCATGAAACATATGGATTCAAATCAGCCCCTTACGAAGCAACGCATAAACTAGGGTTTAAGCTTCTGTCACTCTAGCAACCCATCATCTACTTATTACTTCCCAATGCCTTCCCCTAGGCCCAAACAATGGTGAAGTGGCATGTAGTCGACGTTCACATAACACCACTAGAGGAAAGACAACATACATCTCATCAAAATATCGAATGAATACCAAATTCACATGATTACTTATAACAAGACTTCTCCTATGTCCTCAGGAACAAACGTAACTACTCACAAAGCATATTCATGTTCATAATCAGAGAAGTAATAATTGTCATTAAGGATCTGAACATATGATGTTCCACCGGATAAGTCAACTAGCATCAACTACAAGGAGTAATCAACACTACTAGCAACCCACAGGTACCAATCTGAGGTTTTGAGACAAAGATCGGATACAAGAGATGAACTAGGGTTTGAGAGGAGATGGTGCTGGTGAAGATGTTGATGGAGATTGGCCCCCTTTCGATGAGAGGATCGTTGGTGATGACAATGGCTTTGATTTCCTCCTCCGGGAGGGAAGTTTCCTCGGCAGAACAGCTCCGCCGGAGCCCTAGATTGCTTCTGTCCAGGTTCCGCCTCGAGACAGCGGCGCTTCGTCCCGAAAGCTCTCTTCTGATTTTCTCCAGGTCAAAACACATCATATAGCAGAAGATGGGCACCGGAGGCCTGCCAGGGGGCCCACAAGCCACAGGGGCGCGCCCCCCAGGCTTGTGGCCTCCTGGTGGGTCCCCTCTGGTATTTTCTTCGCCCAATATTTTTTATATATTCCAAAATAATTCTCCGTAAATTTTCAGGACTTTTGGAGTTGTGCAGAATAGGTCTCTCAGATTTGCTCCTTTTCCAGTCCAGAATTCCAGCTGTCGGCATTCTCCCTCTTCATGTAAACCTTGTAAAATAAGAGAGAAAAGACATAAGTATTGTACCAAAATAGGTAATAACAGCCCATAATGCAATAAATATCAATATAAAAGCATGATGCAAAATGGACGTATCAACTCCCCCAAGCTTAGACCTTGCTTGTCCTCAAGCGGAAGCCGAAATCGATAATCATGTCCACATGTTTAGAGAAAGAGGTGTCGATAAAATAAAATACGAACAAGAAGGCATCATGATCATCTTTAGAACAGCAACATATTGTTATATAACTTCTCATGCTAAAGTAACAATTCGTTCACAAGGTAAAGTATAAACAAAACTTTATTGGAAACTAACAAACTATGGTCTCAGTCATTGAAGCAATTGCAATTTATCATAACGTAAGAAAGAGTCAATATAAGAACTTTTCAGCAAGTTCACATACTCAACTATCATTTAATCTTTCACAATTTCTAACACTCACACGATACTTATGAGATCAAAGTTTCAATCGGACACAGAGAAAGATAGGGACTTATGGTTTCGCCTCCCAACCTTTTACCTCAAGGGTAATGTCAACAATAATAGCTTATGAATATCTACATCCGAGTGGATATATATATTTGGATCTCCCCCCAACATAAAGTGCTTGCCAAAAAAAAAAGTATAAAAAAGGAATAGGTGAAGATCACCATGACTCTTGTATTAAGGTAGAGGGTAAATAAAAGATAGGTCCTTCGCAGAGGGAAGCAGATGTTGTCATGCGCTTTTATGGTTGGATGCACAAAATCTTAATGCAAAAGAACGTCACTTTATATTGCCGCTTGTGATAAAGAACTTTATTATGCAGTCCATCGCTTTTATTTCTTCCATATCACAAGTTCGTATAAAGCTTATTTTCTTCGCACTAATAGATCATACATATTTAGAGAGCAATTTTTATTGCTTGTGCCGATGACAACTTACTTGAAGGATCTTACTCAATCCATAGGTAGGTATGGTGGATTCTCATGTCAAAACTGGGTTACTGAATGTTTGGATGCACAAGTAGTATCTCTACTTGGTGCAAAAAGATTTGGCTAGCAAGGGGTGAGAAGCAAGCTCAACATGTTGGAGGATCCATAATAATATAACTTCTATTTGGATATAAAGAAACATAACCCATTACGTTGTCTTCTTTGTCCAACATCAACCTTTTAGCATATAATATTTTAATGAGTGCTCACAATCACAAAATAGGTCCAAGATAGTATATTTATATGTGAGACCTCTCTTTCTTTATTACTTCCTATTAATTGCGACAATGACCAAAATTATGTTTGTCAACTATCAACAAGTTTCATGCGACATACTTCTTATATGTGAAGTCGTCACTTCCCATAAGATCATTATATAATCTTTTATTTCTTTTATTCTTTATTTCTTTTTCTCATGATGAAAGCAAGAAAGCAAAGCCCTCAACTCAAAACTAATCTTTATTATATATCTCTCGGACTCGATTACATAGAGGGAACATAAAGCAAAACTCAAAGCTAGATCATACTAAAAACTTTATTCTACCAAACCGAGATATAACCAAAAGGATCGAACTAAGAAAAATGATAAAGGTAAATGTGTGATGGTGATACGATACCGGGGCACCTCCCCCAAGCTTGGCAGTTGCCAAAGGGAGTGCCCATACCCATGTATTTAGATCTCTTTCTTCGGAGGTGGTGATGATGGAGTTGTTGATGATGAAAGGGTCTTATCCTCCGTCTTCCAAGGCATAGGTTCACCATCGTAAAAAGATGAACGAGTCTCCAGGATCCTCAAATCTGCAGCCAAACTCATCCTTTTAAATCTGTATTCATACTCACAGTTTTGGTTTTGCAGGTCATAGATCTGGGCTTGGAGATGCTCGATTCTCTCATGAAGCTTGAAGATTGCCTCTCCGATGCTCTTGGCGTCCAGCTTGTGGTCACGGGTAAATTTCGTGATCATCAAGTGATTGGCGTTGAGTCCACGTTCCACCATCCCTTGGCACTTGAAGACTTGCTGCTCCATTGCTTCGAGCCTTGCCTCCACGCTTCCGGTCTTCTTTGGCCCCTCAACATCGCGGATGTGCAGCACCCCCTCGCACATCTCAATGGTTTGAGGGTGTTGCTGACCTTCTCAAAAAACCTGTCCTTGGGGGCGCTTGGAGACGTCATGGCGATCTAGATCTATTCCTTTTCGGAGTCTGAAACATCCTGGTAGGTCTCCCTTATGTACTCCTCCGGTGTTATGGTATTAATAATATTTGTCTCAACATTTATGGGAGTACCTGAGATATAATGTTTGATTCTTTGCCCATTTACCACCTTCGGGTTAGTGCCTTCGGCATTGTTGATTTTGATGGCACCGGAACGATAAACTTTCTCGATAATGTAAGGCCCTTCCCATTTAGAGAGAAGTTTTCCTGCAAAAAATCTTAAACGAGAATTGTATAGCAAGACATGGTCACCTACATTAAATTCACGCTTTTGTATCCTTTTGTCATGCCATCTTTTAACTTTTTCTTTAAACAGCTTGGCATTCTCATAGGCTTGGGTTCTCCATTCATCAAGTGAGCTAATGTCAAATAACCTCTTCTCACCAGCAAGTTTGAAATCATAGTTGAGCTCTTTAATTGCCCAATAAACTTTATGTTCTAGTTCAAGAGGTAAGTGACATGCTTTTCCATAAACCATTTTATATGGAGACATACCCATAGGGTTTTTATAAGCAGTTCTATAAGCCCATAACGCATCATCAAGTTTCTTAGACCAATTCTTTCTAGATCTATTAACAGTCTCTTGTAAGATCAATTTAATTTCTCTATTGCTTAATTCTACCTGACCACTAGACAGAGGGTGATAAGGAGATGCAATTCTATGGTTGACATCATATTTGGCAAGCAACTTACGGAAAGCACCATGAATAAAGTGTGAACCCCCATCAGTCATTAAATATCTAGGGACTCCAAACCTCGGAAAAATAACTTCTTTAAGCATTTTAATGGAAGTGTTATGATCAGCACTACTAGTTGGAATAGCTTCTACCCACTTAGTAACATAATCAACAGCAACCAAAATATGTGTATACCCATTGGAGGAAGGAAAAGGTCCCATATAATCAAAGCCCCAAACATCAAATGGTTCAATAACAAGTGAATAATTCATAGGCATTTCCTGACGTCTACTAATATTACCAATTTTTTGACATTCATCACAAGACAAGACATACTTACGAGCATCCTTGAAGAGAGTAGGCCAATAAAAACCAGATTGTAATACCTTGTGTGCAGTTCTATCTCCAGCATGGTGTCCTCCGTAGGCCTCGGAGTGACACTTACGCAGGATCTGTTCCTGTTCGTGCTCAGGTACACAACGTCTAATAATACCATCTACTCCTTCTTTATAAAGGTGTGGGTCATCCCAAAAGTAATGTCTTAAATCATAGAAAAACTTTTTTTCTTTTGCTGGTATGTGAAACTAGGTGGTATGAATTTAGCAACAATGTAATTAGCATAATCAACATACCATGGAGTACTACGAGAAGCATTTATGACAGCTATATGCTCATCAGGAAAGCTATCATCAATAGGTAGTGGGTCATCAAGAACATTTTCCAACCTAGACTAATTATCTGCTACGGGGTTCTCAGCTCCCTTTCTATCAATAATATGCAAATCAAATTCTTGTAGGAAGAGAACCCATCTAATAAGTCTAGGTTTAGCATCTTTCTTTTCCATAAGGTATTTAATAGCAGCATGATCGGTGTGAACAGTTACTTTAGAATCAACAATATAGGGTCTAAACTTATCACAAGCAAAGACAACTGCCAAAAATTCTTTTCAGTAGTAGCATAATTTCTTTGAGCACTGTCTAGAGTTTTGCTAGCATAATGAATAACATTCAATTTCTTATCAACTCTTTGTCCTAGAACAGCACCAACAACATAATCACTAGCATCACGCATAATTTCAAAGGGTAGGTTCCAATCAGGTGGTTAAGCAATAGGTGCAGAAATCAAGGCTTTCTTAAGAATTTCAAATGCTTCTACACAATCATCATCAAAAACAAATGGAACATATTTTTGCAAGAGATTAGTGAGAGGCCTAGAAATTTTAGAGAAGTCTTTAATAAACCTCCTATAGAAACCAACATGACCAAAGAAACTTCTTATACCTTTGATATCTTTAGGACACGGCATTTTTTCAATAGCATCAACTTTAGCTTTATCAACTTCAATACCTCTTTCAGAGATTTTATGCCCCAAAACAATACCTTCATTAACCATAAAGTGGCACTTCTCCCAATTCAAGACAAGATTAGTTTCTTCACATCTCTGCAAAACTCGATCAAGGTTGCTTAAGCAATCATCAAAAGAAGTTCCGTAAATGGAGAAATCATCCATGAAAACCTCAACAATATTTTCACAAAAGTCAGAGAATATAGCAGTCATACATCTTTGAAAGGTAGCAGGTGCAGTACATAAACCAAAAGGCATACGTCTATAAGCAAAGGTACCGAAAGGGCAAGTAAAAGTAGTTTTTTCTTGATCCTCTTTTGACACAGGTATCTGAGAGAAGCCAGAATAACCATCTAGAAAGCAGAAGTGTATATGTTTGGATAGTCTTTCTAGCATTTGATCAATAAAAGGTAGATGGTAATGATCTTTTCTAGTGGCTTTGTTTAATTTTGTAAAATCAATTACCATTCTATAACCTGTAACAATTCTTTGTGGGATCAATTCATTCTTATCATTGGGAACAACAGTAATACCTCCCTTCTTAGGGACACAATAGACATGACTTACCCATCTACTATCAGCAATAGGATAAATTATACCTGCTTCCAGAAGTTTTAGTATTTCATTTCTTACCACTTCCTTCATCTTGGGATTTAACCATCGTTGGTGATCAACAACTGGTTCAGCATCTGGCTCCATATTAATTTTGTGCTGACATAGAGTGGGACTAATGCCCTTAAGATCATCAAGAGTATATCCAATAGCAGCACGGTGCTTCCTCAGAGTTTTCAATAATTTATTTTCTTCATGCTCTGAAAGGTTAGCACTAATAATAACAGAATATATCTTCTTTTCATCAAGATAAACATATTTCAGAGTATCTGGTAATTGTTTAAGCTCAAACACGGGATCACCCTTGGGTGGAGGAGGATCCCCAAGAATCTCAATAGGCAAGCTGTGTTTCAAAATAGGCATTTGATTAAAGAATATTTCATCTAATTCCTTCCTTTCATTCATAAACATATCATTTTCATGGTCTAGCAGATATTGTTCTAAAGGATCAGTAGGAGGCACAACAATAGAAGCAAGACCAATAATTTCATATTTACTAGGCAATTCTTTGTCATGGGGTTGTCTATGAAATTTAGAGAAATTAAACTCATGAGACACATCCCCAAAACTTACAGTAACAGTTTCTTTCTCACAATCTATCTTAGCATTAACAGTGTTCAAGAATGGTCTACCAAATATAATGGGACAAAAATCATCTTGTGGGGAACCAAGAACAAGAAAATCAGTAGGGTATTTTATTTTCCCACACAAGACTTCAACATCTCTAACAATCCCAATTGGTGATATAGTATCTCTATTAGCAAGCTTGATAGTAACATCGATATCTTCTATTTCAGCAGGTGCAATATCATTCATAATTTCTTGATATAAGGTAAAGGGAATTGTACTCACACTAGCACCCAAATCACATAAGCCATGATAACAATGATCTCCTATTTTAATGGAAACAACAGGCATGCCAACAACAGGTCTATGTTTATCTTTTTCATCGGGTCTAGCTATTCTAGCAGCTTCATCACAGAAGTAAATAACATGGCCATCAATATTATCGACCAAGAGATCTTTAACCATAGCAATACTAGGTTCAACTTTAATTTGTTCAGGGGGTGTAGGTGTTCTAGTATAACTCTTTCGAACCACAGCTAAAGCTTTAGCATGTTCCTTTATTCTAACAGGGAAATGTGGTTTCTCAGTATAAGCAGTAGGAACAATAGGGTCAACATTATAAGTAATGGTTTCTTCTTCAACATTAATAGGTTCAACTACTTTCACTTCAATGGGAGGATGATATTTAAACCACTTCTCCTTGGGGAGATCAACATGAGTAGCAAATGATTCACAGAAGGAAGCTACTGTCTCAGAGTCAAGTCCATATTTAGCGCTAAATTCACGAAAAACATCGGTATCCATAAAAGATTTAACACAATCAAACTTAAGGTTTATACCTGACTCCTTACCTTCGTCGAGTTCCCAATCTTCAGAGTTGCATTTAATTCTTTCCAATAAATCTCATTTGAATTCAATAGTCTTCTTCATACAAGAACCAGTACAATAAGTATCGAGCATGGATTGATCATTACGAGAAAGACGAGCATAAAAATTCTGAATAATAATTTCTCTTGAGAGCTCGTGATTGGGGCATGAATATAACATTGACTTAAGCCTCCCCCAAGCTTGAGCAATACTTTCTCCTTCACGAGGCCAAAAATTATAAATATAATTCCGATCACGATGAACTAGATGCATAGGATAAAACTTCTGATGAAATTCCAATTTTAATCGGTTGTAATTCCAAGTCCCAATATCATCGCATAGCCTATACCATGTCAATGCCTTCTCCTTCAAAGATAAAGGGAAGACCTTCTTCTTGACTTCATCCTCGGGCAAACCTGCAAGCTTAAATAATTCACAAACTTCATCCACATAGATTAGATGCATATCAGGATGTAATGTTCCATCTCCTGCATAAGGATTAGCTAGCCGTTTCTCTATCATACCCGAAGGAATTTCATAATAAATATTTTCAGTAGCTTCAGTAGGTTGAGGGGCAACTCTTTGCTCTTCCGGTCAGGTTGAAGATACCCCGAACAGACCCCTCAAAGGATTATTTTCCATAGCAACAAGTGACAGTAAATTTCAGCACACTATATAAATGTTTCCTTACCAAAGGCGCTTCACTCCCCGGCAACGGCGCCAAAAAAGAGTCTTGATGACCCACAAGTATAGGGGATCTATCGTAGTCCTTTCGATAAGTAAGAGTGTCAAACCCAACGAGGAGCAGAAGGAAATGACAAGCGGTTTTCAGCAAGGTATCCTCTGCATGCACTGAAATTATCGGTAATAGATAGTTTTGTGATAAGATAATTCGTAACGGGTAACAAGTAACAAGTGTAACAAAGGTGCAGCAAGGTGGCCCAATCATTTTTGTATCAAAGGACAAGCCTGGACGAACTCTTATATAAAGCAAAGTGCTCCCGAGGACATATGGGAATTATTGTCAAGTTAGTTTTCATCATGCTCATATGATTCGCGTTCGTTACTTTGATAATTTGATATGTGGGTGGACCGGTGCTTGGGTGCTACCCTTACTTGGACAAGCCTCCCACATATGATTAACCCCTCTCGCAAGCATCCGCAACTACGAAAGAAGAATTAAGATAAATCTAACCATAGCATGAAACATATGGATCCAACTCAGCCCCTTACGAAGCAACGCATAAACTAGGGTTTAAGCTTCTGTCACTCTAGCAATCCATCATCTACTTATTACTTCCCAATGCCTTTCCCTAGGCCCAAACAATGGTGAAGTGGTATGTAGTCGACGTTCACATAACACCACTAGAGGAAAGACAACATACATCTCATCAAAATATCGAATGAATACCAAATTCACATGATTACTTATAACAAGACTTCTCCCATGTCCTCGGGAGCAAACATAACTACTCACAAAGCATATTCATGTTCATAATCAGAGGAGTACTAATTATCATAAAGGATCTAAGCATATGATCTTCCACCGAATAAACCAACTAGCATCAACTACAAGGAGTAATCAACACTACTAGCAACCCACAGGTACCAATCTGAGGTTTTGAGACAAAGATCGGATACAAGAGATGAACTAGGGTTTGAGAGGAGATGGTGCTGGTGAAGATGTTGATGGAGATTGCCCCCCTCTCGATGAGAGGATCGTTGGTGATGACGATGGCTTCGATTTCCTCCTCCTGGAGGGAAGTTTCCTCGGCAAAACAGCTCCGCCGGAGCCCTAGATTGCTTCTGCCCAGGTTCCGCCTTGAGACGGCGTCGCTTCGTCCCGAAAGCTCTCTTCTAATTTTCTCCAGGTCAAAACACATCATATAGCAGAATATGGGCACCGGAGGCCTGCCAGGGGGCCCACAAGCCACAGGGGCGCGCCCCCAGGCTTGTGGCCTCCTGGTGGGTCCCCTCTGGTATTTTCTTCACCCAATATTTTTTATATATTCCAAAATAATTCTCCGTAAATTTTCAGGACTTTTGGAGTTGTGCAGAACAGGTCTCTCAGATTTGCTCATTTTCCAGTCCAGAATTCTAGCTGCCGGCATTCTCCCTCTTCATGTAAACCTTGTAAAATAAGAGAGAAAAGACATAAGTATTGTACCAAAATAGGTCATAACAGCCCATAATGCAATAAATATCAATATAAAATCATGATGCAAAATGGACGTATCACTGAGGCATAGGGAATGACTTTCATTTTCTCTCTATCTTCTGCAGTGGTCGGGCTTTGAGTCTGACTCAATTTCACACCTTGCAATACAGACAAGAACCCTTTCTTTGACTGATCCATTTTGAACCTCTTCAAAACTTTGTCAAGGTATGTGCTTTAGAAAGTCCTATTAAGCGTCTCGATTTATCCCTATAGATCTTGATGCCCAATATTTAACCAGCTTCACCAAGGTCTTTCATTGAAAAATTCTTATTCAAGTATCCTTTTATGCTATCCAGAAATTCTATATCATTTCCAATCAACAATATATCATCCACATATAATATCAGAAATGCTATAGAGCTCCCACTCACTTTCTTGTAAATACATGCTTCACCTTAAGTCTGTATAAAACCATATGCTTTGATAACCTCATCAAAGCATATATTCCAACTCCGAGATGCTTGCACCAGTCCATAGATGGATCACTGGAGCTTCCACACTTTGTTAGCACCTTTAGGATCGACAAAACCTTCTGGTTGCATCATATACAACTCTTCTTTAAGAAATCCATTAAGGAATGCAGTTTTGAAGTCCATTTGCCAGATTTCATAATTATAAAATGCGGTAATTGCTAACATGATTCGGACAGACTTAAGCATCGCTACGGGTGAGAAAGTCTCATCGTAGTCAACTCCTTGAACTTATCGAAAACCTTTTGCGACAAGTCGAGCTTTGTAGATAGTAACATTACCATCAGCGTCAGTCTTCTTCTTGAAGATCCATTTATTCTCAATGGCTTGCTGATCATCGGGCAAGTCCACCAAAGTCCATACTTTGTTCTCATACATGGATCCTATCTCAGATTTCATGGCCTCAAGCCATTTGTCGGAATCTGGGCTCATCATAGCTTCTTCATAGTTCGTAGGTTCGCCATGGTCTAATAACATAACTTCCAGGATAGGATTACCATACCACTCTGGTGCAGATCGTGCTCTGGTCGACCTACGTGGTTCAGTAGTAATTTGATCTGAAGTTTCATGATCATTATCATTTGCTTCCTCTCTAGTTGGTGTAGGCATCACGGGAACGGTTTTCTGTGATGTGCTACTTTCCAATTCGAGAGAAGGTACAATTACCTCATCAAGTTCTACTTTCCTCGCACTCACTTCTTTCGAGAGAAACTCCTTCTCTAGAAAGGACCCATTCTTAGCAACAAAGATCTTGCCTTCGGATCTGTGGTAGAAGGTGTACCCAATAGTTTCCTTAGGGTATCCTATGAAGACGTACTTCTCCGATTTAGGTTCGAGCTTATCAGGCTGAAGCCTTTTGACATAAGCATCGCATCCCCAAACTTCAAGAAACGACAGCTTAGGTTTCTTGCCAAACCACAGTTCATACGGTGTCATCTCAATGGATTTAGACGGTGCCCTATTTAATGTGAATGCGGTTGTCTCTAATGCATAACCCCAAAACGATAGTGGTAAATCGGTAAGAGACATCATAGAACGCACCATATCTAATAAAGTACGGTTACGACGTTCGGACACACCATTACACTGTGGTGTTCCAGGTGGCGTGAGTTGTGAAACAATTCCACATTGTTTTAAATGAAGGACAAAATCGTAACTCAAATAGTCGCCTCCGCGATCAGATCGTAGAAACTTTATTTTCTTGTTACGATGATTCTCCACTTCACTCTGAAATTCTTTGAACTTTTCAAATGTTTCAGACTTGTGTTTCATTAAGTAGATATACCCAGACCTACTTAAATCATCTGTGAAGGTCAGAAAATAACGATACCCGTCGCGTGCCTCAACACTCATCGGACTGCATACATCGGTATGTATTATTTCCAATAAATCATTAGCTCGCTCCATTGTTCCGGAGAATGGAGTTTTAGTCATCTTGCCCATGAGGCATGGTTCGTAAGTATCAAATGATTCATAATCAAGTGACTCCAAAAGTCTATCCACATGGAGTTTCTTCATGCGCTTTACACCAATATGACCTAAACGGCAGTGCCACAAGTATGTTGCACTATCATTTTCAACTTTGCATCTTTTGGCATCAATATTATGAATATGTGTACCACTACGATCGAGATTCAACAAGAATAGACCATTCATCAAGGGTGCATGACCATAAAAGATATTACTCATATAAATAGAACAACCATTATTCTCTGATTTAAATGAATAACCGTCTCACAATAAACAAGATCCAGATATAATGTTCATGCTCAACGCGGGCACCAAATAACAATTATTGAGGTCTAAAACTAATCCCGAAGGTAGATGTAGAGGTAGCGTGCCAACGGCGATCACATCGACCTTGGAACCATTCCCGACGCGCATCGTCACCTCGTCCTTAGCCAATCTTCGTTTATTCCGTAGCTCCTGTTTCGAGTTACAAATATGAGCAACCGAACTAGTATCAAATACCCAGGCGCTACTATGAGCATTAGTAAGGTACACATCAATAACATGTATATCAAATATACCTTTGTTCACTTTGCCATCCTTCTTATCCGCCAAGTATTTGGGGCAGTTCCGCTTCCAGTGACCATTCCCTTTGCAGTAGAAGCACTCAGTTTCAGGCTTGGGTCCAGCTTTAGGCTTCTTCCCGGGAGTGGCAACTTGCTTGCCATTCTTCTTGAAGTTCCCTTTCTTTCCTTTGCCCTTTTTCTTGAAACTAGTGGTCTTGTTAACCATCAGCACTTGATGCTCCTTCTTGATTTCTACCTCCGCGGCCTTAAGCATTGCGAAGAGCTCAGGAATCGTTTTATTCATCCCTTGCATATTATAGTTCATCACGACGCCTTTGTAGCTTGGTGGCAGTGATTGAAGAACTCTGTCAATAACACTATCAACTGGAAGATCAACTCCCAGCTGAGTCAAGTGGTTATGATACACAGACATTTTTAGTATGTGTTCACTGACAGAACTGTTCTCCTCCATCTTGCAGCTATAGAACTTGTTGGAGACTTCATATCTCTCAACCCGGGCATCTGCTTGAAATATTAACGTCAACTCTTGGAACATCTCATATGCTCCATGACGTTCAAAACGTCTTTGAAGTCCCGGTTCTAGGCCGTAAAGCATGGCACACTGAACTATCGAGTAGTCATCAGATCGAGCCTGCTAGACGCTCATAACATCTGCAGTAGCTCCTGCAGCAGGTCTGTCACCTAGCGGTGCATCAAGTACATAATTCTTCTATGCAGCAATGAGGATAATCCTCAAGTTACGGACCCAGTCCGTGTAGTTGCTACCATCATCTTTCAACTTAGCTTTCTCTAGGAACGCATTAAAATTCAGAGGAACGGTAGCTTGGGCCATTGATCTACAATATAGATATGCAAAACTATTAAGACTAAGTTAATGATAAATTTAAGTTCAATTAATCAAATTACTAATGAACTCCCACTTAAATAAACATCCCTCAAGTTATCAAAGTGATACATGATCCAAATCAACTAACTCATGTCCGATCATTACGTGAGATGGGGTAGTCATCAATGGTGAACATCTCTATGTTGATCATATCTACTATATGACTCACGTTCGACTTTTCGGTCTCCAGTGTTCCGAGACCATGTCTGTACATGCTAGGCTCGTCAAGTTTAACCCAAGTATTCTGCATGTGCAAAACTGTCTTACACCCGTTGTATGTGAACGTAGAGTCTATCACATCCGATCATCACGAGGTGCTTCGAAACGACGAACTTTGGCAACGGTGCATACTCGAGGAGAACACTTTTATCTTGAAATTTAGTGAAGGGATCATCTTATAATGCTACCGCCGTTCTAAGCAAAATAAGATGCATAAAGGCTAAACATCACATGCAATCACAATATGTGACATGAATGGCCATCATCATCTTGTGCTTTTGATCTCCATCTCCAAAGCATCGTCATGATCTCCATCATCACCGGCTCGACACCTTGATCTCCATCGTTGCGTCGGGGTCGTCTCGCCAACTATTGCTTCTACAACTATTGCTAACGCATAGCGATAAAGTAAAGCAATTATATGGCGTTTGCATTTCATACAATAATTAAGAGACAACCCTAAGGCTCCTGCCGGTTGTCGATATTACAAAACATGATCATCTCATACATCAACATATATCACATCACGTCTTGACCATATCATATCACAACATGCCCTGCAAAAACAAGTTAGACGTCCTCTACTTTGTTGTTGCAAGTTTTACGTGGCTGCTACGGGCTTCTAGCAAGAACCATTCTTACCTACGCAAAAACCACAACGGTGATTTATCAAGTTTGTTGTTTTAACCTTCTTCAAGGACCGGCCGTAGTCAAATTCGATTCAACTAAAGTAGGAGAAACAGACATCCGCCAGCTACCTATATGCAAAACAAGTTGCATGTCAGTCGGTGGAATCGGTCTCATGTGCGTGGACATGTAAGGTTGGTCCGGTATTGGTTCCTACATATTCTACGAAGATCTTTATCGGTCGAACCGTTATGACAACATACGTAATTCCCTTTGTCTGTTGGTATGTTACTTGCCCGAGATTCGATCGTCGGTATCTTCATACCTAGTTCAATCTCGTTACCAGCAGGTATCTTTACTCGTTCCGTAATACATCATCTCGTAACTAACTCCTTAGTCATTTGCTTGCAAGCTTATTATGATGTGTATTACCGAGAGGGCCCAGAGATGCCTCTCCGATACTCGGAGTGACAAATCCCAATCTCGATCCATACCAACTCAACAAACACCTTCGGAGATACCTGTAGAGCATCTTTATGATTACCCAGTTACGTTGTGACGTTTGATAACACACAAGGTATTCCTGCGGTATCCAGGAGTTGCATGATCTCATGGTCGAAGGAACATGTATTTGACATTCAAGAAAGCAATAGCAATAAACTGAACGATCATATGCTAAGCTAACAGATGGGTCTTATCCATCACATTATTCTCCTAATGATGTGATCTCGTTATCAAATGACAACACATGTCCATGGTTAGGAAACCTTAATCATCTTTGATCAACGAGCTAGTCTAGTAGAGACTTACTAGGGACACGGTATTTATTTATGTATTCACACATGTATTTAAGTTTCCGATCAATACAATTCTAACATGAATAATAAACCTTTATCATGAATAAGAAAATATAAAATAACAACTTTATTATTGCCTCTAGGGCATATTTCCTTCATCCATTACTAGGCGGATTTACATGCCGCCTGCAAGGAGATGGACGAGGCAGCGGATGAGGTGTTCGGCACGAGCGACGAAGATGCGTCCACGGCCACGTCCACGTCCCGCTGGCATGACCACGAAGCCGACATGTCCGCGAGCGGCGTCGGCATCGACGAAGAGTAGAGCATGGGAGGTCGTCGACGCTCGGGTCCCGGGAAGGCCACCTCTCCTCCCCCCATTGAAGTCAAGCTTGATGGGCTCAACATCGTATGCCGATTAGCCGCTTGGCGGCAACGTGGAGGCAGATAACTTCACTTCCTAGGACTCATGGCTGCGGATGGTTGCGGAGGAGGTGGGACTTCATTTTCCGTAGGTTCATGGCCGTGTAGGTTTAGAGTCCGGTCTAGTTAAAATATGTCTAAATATAATGAATTTACTCCTGTTTAGATGAAAAGCATCATCATGTTTTATGTAAAAACCATCCGAGTTTGAATGATATTGTCTGGTACGTTTAAATATGCATCAAATTTGATCAATTTCATTAAAATTCATTTAAAATGCAACCGAACATATACGGATAGCATTGGATGGCCGGCTCCTGCGTCCGTGTCCGTTTTACAGGTCAGCGTTGGAGATGACCCAAGCATAGACCTCTAAACTCCCTTGTCAGCTCCCGGTTCTAGAAGTCAAGGATGCTTGAGCTGACTGGACTTGCTGGCACTGCAGCGAGCAAAACGCCGCTCTTGTGGTCAAGTAGAAAGCCCAGATTGAAATGGATAGATCGATATACAGCTCTGCAGGAGAAAAGTTTCCGTAGGCTGCATAGAAAGTTACGATGGTTGAACGGGATTAGGGATGCTAATCTCAAACCTTCTGGGTGTCCTCAGGGCCTTCTTAGTAGTCCAACCAAATAAACCAAATTTTAACAGGTGATGATGTGAATTTTGGAAATCTGCGTTATTCTAACTGAGATCGACCGCTAGCCCCGCTATGCCCCGTGCATGGATGTACAGCAGAGGTGGAATCGTACGCAGCTGAAACATCTGGTGGAAACTCCGATTGATTGATTGATTGATCGGTGACCGGACAGGGAAACTGGAGGTACAGTCTACCGTTTCGCTTGACACGCAAAAGGAAAGGGAAGTGGGAGCGAGCATACGGCGAGCCACCCGCTCCTTCCCTCCATCAGTGCACTCCACTATGAGCAAAGCCGATCGAGCTGAACTGATCGGGATCATGGTGCAATTCCACGTCCGGGGCCTGTATCTGATGATTGGATGGAGGGTTGGCTTTCAGCAAAAGGAGCGGCTCAATTTATTAGTATTTCTTTCTGCAAAAAGAAGCAGCTTTGCAGTTTGGCCAAGATGCTTTCTAGTACTGATCCGCGTAGACGAACTCGTGTCCTTCCTGTTCTTTTGAGCGTTCTTTTGAGCCTGGGAAACGTTTATTTTCAACCGACTGATTTCTCACCGTCGTAAGCCGCATCGTCTGCGCGACACGTGTCCCGCCAACCGCTCCCACCTTATCTTCTCCCTCCAGCCTTATCTTCTCCGCCCATCGCTCCATTCTGTTTTCCCCCTTTTCTCGTTCAACGGCAGAGGAGAGGCACCACCGCAGGGGAGCAGCCTGATTCATCCTCACGCCGCCGGGGCTGCAGGGGAGCGCAAGCGAGGTTGTCAAAGCTCTGCCGTGGCTGTGTTGAAGCGCCACTGGAGTTGCATCGCGGCTTCCGCCGTCATCGTGTGCGTTGCGTCGTAGCGCTCGCCACGGCTGCCGCAATGGAGCGAAGTTGTTGAAGCTCCGCCGTGGGTGCATTGAAGCCCCACCGGAGCTGCATCGCAGCTCCCGCCGCCGCCGGCCGCGTTGCAATGGAGCGTGCCGGGGGGCTGCAATGGAGCTCCGCCATGGCTGCAGTGGAGCGCGGCCGGGGGCTGCAATGGAGCTTCGTCGGAACGCCGCTCGCCGGTGGCTGCAATGGAGCTCCACCTTGGCTGCACTGGAGCGCGACCGGGCTGCAATGGATCTTCGTCGAAACGCTGTGCACCGGTGGCTGCAATGGAGCTCCACCGCGGCTATAATGGACCATGGCGGGGGCGGCAATGGAGCTTCGCCGGGACGCCGACGATGCTGCGTTGGAGCTTTTTTTCGCGCCGCGGTGCTGCAACACAGCAGAGAGGCGCAGTTGCCGGAGACGCCCGCAGCTCGACACCAGTGCTTCGACGCAGCTCGCCGCCGGCTGCTCGACGTCGGTGCTGCAACGCAGCAGGGAGGCGCAGTTGCCGGAGGCGCCCACAGCTCGATGTCGGTGCTTCAACCCATCACGCAACGGAGGCCGGAGACGCCGGTGCTGCAATGTAGCTCGATGTCGGTGCTTCAACCCATCACGCAAGGGAGGCGGAGGTGCCGGTGCTGCAACGTAGCTCGCTGCCAGCTGCTCGACGTCGGTGCTGCAACACAGCACGCAGGGGAGGCGGGGCGCGACGCTGCAGGAGCATCTGGTGCGTCGATGCAACATCGACTTTTTGTGGTGCTGCTAGTGTCGCGATGCGGCACGCCGGACACTGCAAAGACGGCGTCGATGCGACGGCTTCCCGGCGTTGATGCGTGGCGGCTGGGAGTCAGGGGGGCGATTTGTTTTCAGCGGGCGGGGGCGCGTGCTGTTGCATCGATGCAGCCAGAGGAGAACGAAAATGGGGATGCAAGGAGAGGGACAACGACTCGATGCCCGTTGACTGGATCGAACGACCGCTCATTCGTTGATCGAACGGCTCTCCAGACGGCTTAATTCCGGATCAGCTTTGGGGTGCCGGCGGCGGCCAATTTTGCTATTTTGACCCAAACTTAAGCTGGATTTAACCTTGGTCTAAAAAATTTCATGATCTGAACCGCCGTAGCCTTCGATGGTAGGGTATAACTGCCTACCGTCACAGGCCTTGGCGGTACTAAAACTTAACTACGCCGTGACGTTTGTTTAATGTGAAAAATACCCTATCAGCAGGGCACTTGACGATAGGCAGTTATACCTACCACCAAGGACTTCGACGGTAGGTTATTTTTGCCGCATGCTATCGCTGTTACTCTTTCTAGTCTCGAGTCCGTGCCGCATGGTGCAGTAGATGTTGATGCTCCTCCAGGCGATAGATGGATGGATGGACAGATGCATGGATGCATATATGGAGTTATGGAGTACTTCCTTCGTAAAGAAATATAAAAATATTTAGATCACTACTTTAGTGGTCTAAACACTCTTATATTTTTTTAATCGAGGGTAGTAAATTCGGGATGCATGCGTGTACGTAGTACCACTCTGTGTGATTTGACAACAATGAATGCATATTTGTACTACAAGTACAATAGCCCCCTGCTTCTTGGTCAGAGCTTTGGAGCCTAATAATAATTTTATTTTTACAACCATGCATGATTACAGAAAACAACACAACCCTTTGTTAGAGCATCTCCAACAGGCGCGCTACCCCATAGCATGCTAAAACCTTTTTACAGCGTCGAAATAACGGTTTTTTGCGCGCAGCAGGGCGCTGGCTCCAGCGGCCGCTGTAAAATATGGCGCATGCGAGCAGCTCCAGCCGGCACGCTAATTTACAGCGCGGGCGAGCAGCCGGCACTTGCAATACATGTCCAATTTGGCAATACGATGATGTTTCAAACATAAAATAAATGCGCAACAAGCGAGCTCGCCGGCGCTTCGGTCGGCGCCGCATCCGCCGCACGCCCTGCAAGCTTCTCCTTCGTCCGCCTAGAAGAGCCGTTCGCCGCTTTGTTCTTCTTCCCGGACACCTTGCCCGCCTTCGCCGCCGTCGCATTTGGTCGCTTGGAGAGGGGGGCCCGTGGCTTCACGGTGGGCGCCGGCGCGACGCCACCCGCCGAGGTCGTCCGTGGTGCCATGAAAAGCCGCGTGCGAGACCGGTGCTTGGAGGAGGGCCAGCGGCGGCGAAGCCGAAGCTCAACCCCGCGCTAGGGTTTGCGCAGATGGCGGCGGATGGGTCGCGGGTGTAGGGAGGGGTTGGGGGATGTCGGCGCGGTCTTCCATTGGTCGAATTTCGCCGGCGGCGGCGCGGGGGCGTGGCGGCCGGAGAGGGTGGCGGCAGTGAGTCGCGGGCGCTCGAGTGTCCAGCGTGTGGGAGCGGACGTACGAAATAAGCGGCGCGCGATGCCGTTTTGCTCCGTGCGCTGAACCAACTTTACCGCATGCGCGGAACGGCAGCGCGCGCAAAAGGACGATTTTTCCAGCGCGACGCTAAAATCGCGCGTCTGTTGGAGATGCTCTTATGCCACTGATTTTTTTGCGCCTTGCCACATAGCCCCTTGGAGGATATTTGGCAAACAACAATGCCGACATGGCTATACGAAACACTATGCGAAATGTGGAATGCTCACAATTCTCCAAAAAATATAGGATGCTCGCAATGCCAAAGTCTTCAGGCAATAAACCCTAAGTGTAAGCTACTATTCTTAGAAACATCCCCTCTGATATGATATTCTGCCTCAAGTTTAAACACACCATAACTCAAAGCACACTCCATAGTTGTGGCCTGACCACCTTTCCTTACATTAGCGCGACAATGTGGTTATTAAAATTGCTGCGCAAAGTTATCTTTCATTTCAAAAAAATGCCTTAGCTTTAATTATGCGGCGCCAAATGAGGGACGGCACATGTGATTCTCGCGAGGCAACTTTTAGATCCAACTATCTACGTAACACGAATAAATTAACAAGGGTCTACAGATTTTAGAAGGAATCCATCAATGTCAAAAACCAAAACGTGTGGGGCTCTTGCTGCATGCGCGTTTCTTTTTTGAGAAACCGCTCACACTTGTGATGTTGATAGCCAATTAGCCATGGCGGCCATCAAGCCCAATCCGCGCAGACAAAGGAACAGCAAGCATGTGCCACTGACCCACTGGTCTCAAACATTGATGCTCACATACACTGCGCCACCACCACCAAACGAATATAGAAGATAGACTAGTTGATTAAAATCTTGTTTTGTAGAATCTCTGGATTGGAGCACACATGCCATGATTATGGTGCCTGGAACATTGGCTTGATTGAAGTTCCAAAAAACACTACTCAATGCTCCTTGGATAAGAAAAATCATTCCGATCGATCACATTTGATTTTTTTTAGATATTTAATTCTGTCACAGGTGAAATGCTCAGCTAAATAGTTAACTTCTAGAAGATCGAATTACACATGTTCTTTTAATATACAATACTCATTTTTTCAGACAATTAATAAACAACAACATCTTGTTATTCCCGCAACAAAATAAGTTGTTTTTATTCATGGACAAACATTATCATTTCACAAATTAAACCATCGCTTGTGCGGCGGAAAATAAACATAAATAGCCCCTTAGAAAGTTGAAGGGACAATAGCTCTTGCATCCACATAACAAAGAGAAAATGCGAACCTGAAGCAAGAATAGGTCAAAGTTATATACTATGTGTTTGGTCATCTAGTCCAGAGTAAAATTACCTTTTTTATAAAAAGAAAATAGAGAAGACGCCACAGTGACACAAATATTCCCTCGCGCGAGAAAAAAAATCAGGAGCAGAGCGGAGAAGACCGAAGACCAACAAACCCAAACGTGTGCGGGCTCACTTTGTTTAACAGTCGTCCTCTCCCACCTCCTCTATTCCGCTGACAAGCGCAGCAACCCCCACCCCCACCGTGGTGGCGCAGCAGCACTGGGGACCGTGGCTGGCGGCCGGGGATTGAGACCAACGCGAGAAAAGTCTGGTGGCGTCCAGCTTCCAGGATTCTCCACCAGTGAGTCCTTTGCTCCTCCCCTCTTGCTTCCCCACTAGTTGGTTCTTGCCGGCGCGTGGAGGGGATGGGATTTTTCGAGCTTTCTTCGGGTCGCTTGCTCCGTTGATTCTTCAGCTGCGGGGAGGTCACCTGGCGGCTCCGCCGGCCGGGCGCCGGTTGTTTCGTTTCTTGCGGTGAGGAACTCCTTTTAATCATTCCTTTTTTGCTGGTTCAGTTTGTTGATGTTTCGTTAGGATCATGCGGTGTTGTTAATTTTCTTGACCCCCTCTTCTGTTTTAGGTGACCTGTGAAGGGAGCTATAGGGGTTAGTGAGAAGAGGGGTCGCTGCATCCTGCGAAGATAAGCTCAAATCTTGGCCTGGTCTTCGCTATCTCAAGACCTGATATCTCGCACCAATTTCAAGTGTACCAGATTTTGCAAGAACAAGATCTTGCATTTTTGTGTAATTTGTCAGAGCATCACCAACCAGGCTTAAACAAGTCACCGGATTTGGAGATGGAGAGGCAGTCCAGCTCCCGGTTCGGCGCTCTGGAGAAGCTCAAGAGCTTCCGGGGCATAGAGAAGCAGATGAGCTTCAAGTTCCTGTCCATGGAGAAGCAGCAGAGCTTCAAGGAGAGGAGGAGCCGGGACAGCCCCGGGAAGAGGGGCGACAGCGCGCTCCACCTCGCCGCGAGGGCCGGCAATGTCTCCCATGTCCACAAGATCTTCGCCGACTGCGATCCGGAGCTGGTGGGGGAGCTGGCCGCCCACCAGAACCTGGACGGCGAGACGGCGCTGTACGTGGCCGCGGAGAAGGGGCACGTCGACGTCGTGTGCGAGATACTCAAGGCCTGTGACGTGCAGTCAGCAGGGCTCAAGGCAACCAATAGCTTCGATGCCTTCCATATCGCAGCCAAACAGGGCCATCTGGGTTAGTTCTCTTCTCTGATTCTTTCAGTTCATCGCTGATGGTGGTATGTTTGTTTAGTTTGCTCACAATGAACTCTGTCTGTCAAGTCAATGATTCGATGATTATGGTTGTTTGAACCTTGAATTGCAATTCTTTAGTGTGTGGATGTGGTGAGTTGATCAGTGGAACCAATCAAGCTAGCTTGTCTATAGTTGCAGTTTTTCTTTGTCTTATAAAATAAAAAATGACTTGCATTCGATTGACTTTGGCAAAATTCCCAATTCGTTGTGATTGCAATGAATGTTTCTCTCTCATTCATTTCCTTAAGAACAAAATGTGGTACTAGAGCATTTACCACATGGCTGCGTCTGCATTAAATTTTTGGTCCACATTCCAATCAAGAATGGTAGTATACGTTTTGGTCCACATTCCAGCTCATCTTTCCCGCTTTGCTTGGTTTGACAGGCAAAACTGACCATGGATTCACAGTTTTATGTATGATGATGTGTTGCTGTTGCAATATGTTTTGATGTATCCATAGCAGTGCGTCCGATGTGATTAATTAGCGAGATAATGAAATGTTGCTTCATCGTACATTTTTTGTTGTTGTGCCAGCAATCTGTGTTGAAACAAATCAACTCATGCAACTTTTAGTAGTAGGCTGTGGAGGATAGCAAACCACTGTCCTACTGCTGATCCTGACTATTATGATACTTGTATCTTTGTGGATGTTTGGCTTAACGTTATTGTCAAGTCATTTTTGACTCATATAGATGTTCCCCGCTTTGTTTCGCAGATGTTCTGCAGGAGCTATTGCAGGCATTTCCTGCGTTAGCTATGACGACAAGTTCTGTAAATGCCACAGCTTTGGACACCGCTGCAACCCAGGGCCACATTGGTATCGTCAATCTTCTACTGGATACGGACGCAAACCTTGCCAGGATTGCAAGAAGCAATGGGAAGACAGTTTTGCATTCGGCAGCAAGAATGGGTCATGTGGAGGTGGTAGCGTCGTTGTTGAATAAAGATCCGGATATTGGTTTCAGAACAGACAGGAAGGGACAGACAGCACTGCACATGGCTTCCAAAGGCCAGAATGCTGAAATTCTGCTTGAGCTACTGAAGCCTGATGTCTCTGTAATCCATTTGGAGGATAACAAGGGGAACAGGGCACTGCATGTTGCAACGCGCAAGGGCAACACCATTGTAGGTTCTCATATCTCAGAACTATCTTCTGTTTTCTTCATTATGTCTTTCTTCATGTGTTAATTATGTGGTGTTTGTAAATATTACTTATTTCATGTTGCAACCAGCAATGCTACATTGTTCTGGAACATCATTCTAAAGCAAATTGCAGTCCACCATGTACAAACATAGCGGAAAGATTTCTTTTCATAGACTTAAGAAAACCATGAAGTTCTAAGTAGTCTTCACCAGAATTTTCTTGGACTTAGGTATATGCACTTAGCCATTTAAGTTGTTTCATAACTCGCATCCGTTGATATTTGTGTAATTCCGTGCAGATGGTTCAGACTTTAATATCCATTGAAGAGATTGATATCAATGCAGTCAATAAAGCTGGAGAGACTGCTTTTGCCATTGCAGAGAAACAAGGCAACGAAGAGCTTGTTAACATCCTGCGGGAGGTTGGTGGAGTAACCGCAAAAGAGCAAGTGAATCCTCCGAAATCAGCCAAACAGCTTAAGCAAACAGTCAGCGATATCAAGCATGACGTCCAATCACAGATCAAGCAAACACGTCAGACCAAGATGCATGTCCACAAGATCAAGAAGAGGATTCAGAAGCTCCACATTGGCGGGCTAAACAATGCCATCAACTCCAATACCGTTGTCGCAGTACTTATTGCCACGGTTGCCTTTGCATCCATATTCACCATTCCTGGTAATTTTCTGGAGCATATGGAGGACGCGACTGAGCCCGACATGACCTTAGGGCAAGCACTGGTAGCAAGTAGGCCAGCCTTTATAATCTTCCTAGTCTTCGATTCCCTGGCTCTCTTTATCTCGCTTGCGGTCGTCGTCGTCCAGACCTCCCTGATTGTTGTTGAGCAGAAGGCGAAACAGAAGATGGTGTTTGTGATGAACAAGTTGATGTGGCTTGCGTGCCTCTGCATATCAGCAGCCTTCATAGCGCTGACCTACGTCGTCGTTGGCCGCAAAGACGAGTGGCTGGCTTGGTGCACGATGGCGATCGGCACCGTGATTATGCTCACCACCATTGGTTCTATGTGCTATTGCATCATCAGCCACAGGATGGAAGCGCAGAGCATGAGGAGGATCAGGAGGTCCTCCATGAGCCAGTCGTGGTCCATATCAGTCGACTCGGACACGGAGCTAGACATGACCAGCAGAAACAAGACGATGTATGCGCTGTAGGACGGTGAGTCGATGACCGACACCTCGTGCGGCAGAGTCATGTATATATCGGAGCCCGTTTGCCCGAGCCCAATTCCACGGCATTCAGCGGATTCGACTCGAGATGTATCTAGGCCTAGGAACATGGAAGCTGTATGTTACCATGTATGTATGCAAGTGAAGCCTCCTTTGCAAAAAGGAGACATCAGAGTGCAGTTCCTGGGTAGATTGGTTCCAGACAGAGCCACTTTTTATAGGCACTATATAGGAGTAGTATTACTTGTGAAGCAAAGATGTTTTGCTCTTATGCTTACCACTGTGGATGATGATGATGATGACAGTCCATACAATTATGTATACCAAACCAGTATAGTAGAATAAATTGCCATTTTGTCAAACCTGTGTGGTCATGGATGCTCATCTTGATCTTGTGCAGCATGGGTCAAAAGGAGAAAGTGATGCATCATATGGTTATGGTCATTGGGAATGGGACTGCTGAACCAGAATATGTTGAACCAAAAACCAACGATGACACATCGTCACTTCTCTGGACTTTGACCGTTGACATGAGAAAGCAAGAACAAGTTTTGCAACTGTTGACCATCAGGTTGTGCTCAAGCAATACAGTGATTAAGCAGCTTTCTCCTTCATATTCTGCCTTTTATTGTCTGGACGGAAAGCTGTCAAAACTTTCAGGTAGCACTCATCCCAAATCCCCAGAATTCCAAACCAAAATTTCATCCTGAAGCCAGGGTCGCCATCCACCCCTGAGATCCGCCGTGATCGCGTAGAGCGACCGAACACGGCGGGCGGATCTTCAGCCGGTGAGAGCCAGCCTGATGGTGCCAAATCAGATGCCAAGAAGAGCGCGGATGTGGAATTCTTGTGGAATTTTGCCCCGGTCGACAACCCTACTGTCTCCATCTGTTCCAAGTTCCAGCAGTGCCTGACAAAACTGATCACTCGGAAAGGGAGGGCCTGGACTCCTGGTGAAGATGTGGGCGGATTTCCATCGTCCATGGGCTTGGCTGAAAAAAAAAATCTAGGTTTGTTACAAAAGATATACTCTTGGAGTACTTCCTCCGATCCGGATCGCAGGGAGTAAATCAAGATGGCAATCGGGCCCCGAAACCCGCGTCCCCGCGGGTTTTTATCCTATTAGGGGACGGGGATGGGCGTCTTTCTAACCCCGCGGGGCTGGTGTTGGGTAAATTATAAAACCCGATATGTTTCACGGGTTCAAACCTGTTTTAGCAGTACCCGAAACCGAAACCCGTCATACCCGTCAAAATACGTAGCATCCATTGATGTCACAAGACTGGATAAGAAACAAATATAAAGGTGTGTCTTTCTTTACATATCATCTTATAGTTCATCCTTAACTATTCTTTGTGGCTATTATTTATCTCATATTTTTATGCTTAAATATGTTGATTTTTGCTGCTGCTATTGCTGTAATATGCTTTTATTTTTCTTTGAAAAACTGTTGTTTTCGCCGACTGATTGCGGGGACGGGTTCCCCGCGGGTTCAGAAAACCCGGCGGGTTTAGGGGATGGGTAAAAAACTAGCCCCGCAAACAATGATGGGGACGGGGATGGGTTTGCAGTTTTCTCGTGGGGATGGGTTTGGACAAGCAAAACCCGACAGGTTTCGTCCCCGTTGCCATCTTGAGGAGTAAATAATTAGATGGGGTTGTCTATTCTAGGTTTGTTAAAAATCTAGGTCCTAGACTCCTGAGTACTTCCTCCGATTCGGATCGGAGGGAGTAAATAATTAGATGGGGTTGTCTATTCTAGAGCTGTTTGACATTTCATAAATCTCACTCGGTCTTTGTACGCCTTTCGATGATTGGCGGGGTACTTCTTACGTAAATAAAGACTAGAAAAGAGAGATAATTAATAGAAAAGATAAAATCACCTTGAATATAGTTTACTTAATGTCTTTGACTTGTTGGCAGTTGAGTATGCGACTCCACAAGATGCCTTGAATGAAGTTTTCATGGTAGATGAGTATGAGACTCCACAAAAATGCTTTGAATTTTACTTGCAAATATGACCCGTGCTTTTACTCTCTCTACAAAAAGTGAAATGTAGTCTTTGGATCAGCCCTCTACCACCTGAGGCGCTTATTGGTTCGTGTTTGACACTTATTTTCATCTTTAATTATTTTTATTTGCCATTTTGTGCATCATAGTTATGCAAAGGCGAGGTGAACTCGTGATGCTTGCGTTATCTTGACATGACATTAGAAGTCAATAGCGGCACACTTTATAAAATAATAACTTTAGCATTATTTTTGTATAGGAAAGAGATTGTATACAATATGTTGTATTGCACCTTTAATAGTGTCTTTAGGCAAGTGGGTAAGTCCCGCCGAATAAAACCCTACTGACCCACAATAAAAACAAGATAAATGTACATAACTAGATGTGATTGTCGACATTTCATAAATCTCACCATGTACTTTGTAGCGTTTTGATGATTGGCGGGGTACTTCGTAATTACTAAATGAGACTAGAAAAGATAAATAATAATCAATAATAAACAAAACCCCCTTTGTCTATGTTTGACTTGTCAGCTGAGTATGAGACTCCACAAGATGCCTTGAATCCTTATAAAATATATGGCCCATGTTTTTATTCTTTCTCTAAAAAAAGGTGAAATGTAGTCTTAGGATCAACCCTCCACCATTCGAGACGTTTATTAGTCCACATTTGCACTTATTTTCACCATTTTTTGGTACTTGACATATGTGTGCATTGTGGTTATGCAGAGATCGAGTGTGAACTAATCACGATTATATTATCTTTTTTTTTAGGGTCACGATTATATTATCTTGATGTGACGTTATAAGTCAATAAAAACATCTTTCGCAGAAAAACTATTTTAAGAATTAATTTTGTACAGGAGAGATTATATACAATATGTTGTATTAAAACTTCAATGTCTTTAATGTCCGACGCTTCTATTTATAATTTTATACATAAACTATATAAAACTTTACCAACACACTGTAAAATCAATACATTTTACTTCAGGCCCCACCACTATTATGTTGTACTATTTGCACCATTTTAGAATTCATTTCGTTAATATGACATGTAAAGTCAAGTACAAAATGCTGATGCATATGTGTCCAAGCAACAATGGCCAACAACTTGTGAAACAATTTCTCAGGGGGCTATGAAGGGTACAATAAGCCAAGAAATTATCCGGTATGCAACCGAGAGAAAGAATAAGAGATTTGATGAAGAGGGCGATGGTGAATCCACCGCGGCGGGAGGATACGCGGATTTACGTTTTATCCACTACCAAGAACAACAAAACTATCTTTAATGAGCCACACATGATCTATGTAATAAGATCCAGTATTTCATTTCAGTCCCTGACATTTCTTTGGGTAAGGGGGTGAAAGTACATGTAGTCCCCATGTGTGGTTTTGGTAATTGATGACAATCCTTATGGACTAATGTTTTCATTGAGATATACATTTGAAGGTTAGTCCCATTGGAAAATGTTTGAAGAATAATGGAAGTCAACTCCTTTGAAGCAACAATTACATTGAGATGATCAAAATGAAGTTCATTGGAGTATCTTAAGGGTTGCCATGCTTAGAGCTATGGTTTGAGCCATAATGGATCAAGATCTTAAAAGGATGATTTGAATGATGAATTCTAGGAGTGGCTCAAAGATATGATCATAATGGACTCATGTGTTGAGTCATGATTGATCAAGTATTCAGGTGATTCTCATGGGCTCGCATCGAGAGAGAGATTTCAAGTGTCTGTGAGAGGATGACATCAAGTGTTGGTGATCATGGATGACAAGGGCAAATTCAAGATAACCATCCCAAAGGATTACATGCTTGAAGCTTGTGGATGATCACATGATGGACAAGTGAAGATGAATACAAAGCAAAGCTTCCCACATTGTGTATGGGGGAGAGACTTGAAGACTTCACCAATGTCTTGCCTTCATCTTGAGCCAAGAAGAAACATCAACATCAAGCTCAAGTGAACGGCTCATGTCAAAGGTATTAGTTCCTTTGACGTTAGTGTTGTGGAGTGATGACCACCAAAGAAACATATACACTCAAGAATGGATTCTCGATAGCTATGTAGTGTAGCTCTTTTATGATTCTTGAGTTATAGGGATCACGCACTATTAAGAGGGGATCAAAGGGGTTTGTGATGGATTTGCTCAAGTCAACATCTTCTATACACAATTCCACTCATATCCTATATACCAAAGAAAAGCCAAAGCCAAATAGTTTCCCCAAAATATATGATCTAACCTTTGCATACTTTGCACCCTCCATTTTGGTTTATCTTGGGTGGTTCTTTATGTGAGGACCTGGAGATTTTCCATAGCTTCAAAACGAGCCCAAGATCATCAAAATCGGAGTCCGTATGAAAAAGTTGTGCATGTTTTAGTTTTGGGGTTCCTGCTGTTTTTTATTGGCCGGACGTCCGGTAGCGTCCGGAAATCAGGTGGCCATATCCAGAAGCAAACGGACGGATTTCCGGTACTTACCGGACGTCCGGTCACCGGACGTCCGGAAAGTGTCGGATGTCCGACAAACCTGTTTTGCAAATATCCTGCTACTTTCGTCTGATGGCGTGCTACAGCCGTCGGACGTCCGGTGTTCCACCGGACGTCCGGTGCCTGTTTTGCCACCGGACGTCCGGTACTTACCGGACGTCCGACACTTTCCTGAGCAGAATTCCGCCCCAACGGCCACATTTGGGGCCACACTATAAATACCCCTTCACTACTTCGTGGAGGGGTTGAGCAACACAAATATCCTCACCCACATTTCAGAAAAGCTCCCTCTCCTTCTCCTACCTCAAATCTTAGATCCCGGAGAGATTTGTGAGAGTTCTTGAGAGAGATTTCACCCATTGATAGATCCACTCCCTCTCCCTCTCTTGACCAAAGGAATTTGTGATTTGAGCAAGTCTTGAGCATTTCCCCCTTGATCTTGTTACTCTTGGAGGTTGGAGACTCCTAGGCGGTAGGAGTGCTCCGGTGAGGAATCAACTTGTGATTTGTCCTCCGGAAAGTTTGTGAAGGTTTGGAGGCCGCCTCAAGGTCTACCACTAGTGGTTGGGAATCGCCTTCGTGGTGATATCTCAAGGAGAATAGGGTGAGCCTTCGTGGCGTTGGTGTGCCTTCGTGGTAACATCCACCTCTCTAACGGTGACTAGCTTCCCTCCAAGGAAGTGAACATCGGGATACATCATCATCTCCGTGACTTCGGTTATCCCTAACCCTAACTCCTTACTTGTGGTTTACCTTGGTCACTTGACCGTGCATTCGCTATTCTTGTTGTCCTCATTATATTGTGTTGGTTACCATATCGTAGAGATTATTTAGGCCAACACTTTATAGTCCGCAATTCATACTTCCTACTATTGTTCTATCTTGTGTTTAGTGTGAATTGCTAGCTTGTAACTTTCATTTCCACATCTTGTAACATAATTTGTGTAAGCTTGTATTTCCTACTTGTGGGTGTGTGCATTATTCATTTCCATATCTCGTGATATACATTGAGTAAGTTTGTGTAACTTACTTGTGCTTACTCATATCCTCGTTGTTCTCATCTTGTTTATAATAAGTTGTTGGTGCACTTAGTGAGCCTAGTATATTTAGGATTTGTGCTTGAAAAGTATCCGCTTAGTTTATTTCCGCATTAGGATATAGCCAAATCCGTAAAAGATTTTAAAACACCTATTCACCCCCCCTCTAGGCGACATCGTGGTCCTTTCAGGGGGAACTAGAGAAAAAGAAGCTAAATGCACATGTCATATATATTTTTGGAGTCAGAGCAATTAAAACAAATATAGGAGGTGTTTGGTTCATTGGCCGGTAACGCAAACGACAACAGTAACATGTCGCGGTGGGATTGAAGGGGTAACAACCCATTGGTTGTTTTGTTTGGCACATGCCAGTAATGTTATCAGTTACCTTTACAGTGATTGTTTTGGCACTATAATCTGAATACGTTAGATAACTTTTACATGCCGACTCAATTTCAAATTAACAAAAATTAACAAGGTTTTGACATGCATTTCATGGGTGCTTCACTAGCACAGCTTCAAAATCATCAAACAAGTACATAATTTAATATTTTTACATTCATCCAAGACATCCTTTAACTAGTTTTTAACACCACTTCTAAAATGCATATTAACTCAATAATACAAACTCAGAATTCAACGACAATTCGAGATAAACTACATAATTAGTCCCCAAATTTATTTTTGCGAGACAAGTCCAAAGGCCAATTTCAGAATCTTGCAAAGTAGCTTTACCATGGACCATTCCTCTTATCTGCCATACCACTAATCTTTTCTAATCAACCTTACTTCTTTTCTCATCTACCAATAAGCAAGAGTTAAATAAGAAATAAAGAAACAGACACGAGACAACCACTAATCTAAATCTAACAACGGAACAAGCCCTCTGATTAAAAAAATGTAATCAATCCATAATTCTCATAATTTATTCTGTTATTCACTAGTAAATCACTTGGCCTAGAAAGACAATTAAGAACTCTAATGACAAGTTAATTGACATATCTAAGCAAATATCCCTATTCATTGTAACTTAACATCTCATAGGTGGTTATTGAACTTTGTTATTCACCTGCATAACCAGCTTGTCAAGTAGAGATTGGATGGAACATATACTACGAAATGTCAAGCACAAGCAGCAAGTCAACTAGGATTGCAAATGCATATACTAGCAGCAAGTCAACTAGAGGATGCAAATGCATATACTAGCAGCTAGTCAAGTAGAGATTGCAGATGCATATGGCAGGTAGCCAAATAGAGTAGTACATGCTATCAAAGCTGATACTGTAGACTGTAGAGTTTAGCAGAAGGAATTGTAGAGTTTTAGGAAAAGGATACTAGAGAGCATTTTTAGGACGAACTCCCTCCTCAGATTTTCTGGAAGCACAAACATCGTGCTCAAGTGATCTGGAGCTTTAGCAAATACGGTTGCAGCCTCAACAATCTCACACCCGGTGAAGCTAAGCCTAGTGGCCTAGTCAATTCACTAATAGCCTTCCCTTTTGATTTATGTTGAGGATCCTCTTGTGCTGCTTCTCACGCCATTGATGATGTGAATGATGCTGCCATTGTACCCATGCGTTGCGTCACATTGTTTAGCTGGCTATTGAGATCTTAAAGCATCGTTGTAAAATAATCACTTGGTACCATCACCCTCTTTGGCCTTGATTCCTTCTTATGCCTCTTGGAACTAGTTGCATGTCGGGGATATCGCGCGACATATGCCAGGGGGTGGCTTATCGTGGATGGAGACAAAAGTACGTCGCCGGGCTCTAGAAGCGAGAGTGAGCGAGACCGCGTACGCTTGCGAATCTTACCCAGGTTCGGGGCTCTCCTAGGAGATAACACCCCTAGTCCTGCTCTACAGGGTCTCCGCATGATCACTACCTCAACAGGTAGCTACAAGCTTGCTCCTTGAGCTGTTTGGCTAGAGGAGGAAGAAGGGCAAGGCTAGCTCTACTCCACTCTCTCTACGTGTGTGTGTGTGTGGTGCTGTGGGTGCTCGACGAGGCGTCTGCCAAAGTGCCAACCCCTTGCATGGGGTGACCTGGGGGGTTTATATAAGCCTACCCCCCATGGGTACAACGGTAATCTGGCCAGATGCGGGGCCCGGCAGTCAGCGTCATTGGTCGCCGGCTTCTCCGCCGACCGCCGGGGCCCGCCGCCTGGTGGGTCCGCCGACTACCGCGATCTCAGCCAACAGGTGGGTCCCGCCGTCTACGGGCCGCGTTGACTGCTTTATGCTATAGCATTGCCCCTGATGACGAAGGCCTCGTCAGGGGGAGCGTGGATACAGTCTCGCCGCCTGGCGGGGGCTCACTATAGCCATACCCCGTCGTATCTGGTTAATGGCGCACAGACTTCAAGGGAGGAGGAGGGCCGCCTGCTAGAAGCCGACCTCCCACTGAGCCGACTGGTCTGGGCTCGCCGCCTTCTGGCTTGTCACGGACAGGTAGGGCCCGCCGCCTGCGGGCCGTACTGGGCGCCCGTCGTGGGAGCATGGCTTTCTCTGCCATGGGTGATGTCATGAGCGGCATGGCAACAGTCTTGCGTTGGCCGCAGGATGCCTGCTTGGTACGCTATACTGTGGCCATGTTCTGCCCTGGATTCGAGGGTGGCAGGCCTGTACTGTAGCCATGCCCTGTCTCATCATGTTTATGTTGGCGCTGACTTTGAGGGCGCGAGGGGCCGCCTGCTAGGACTCGGCTTCCCAGGAGGCCGCCTGCTAGGAGTCGGCCCACTTCATGGCCGTCTTGTGGACTCCGCCGCCCCCTGGCAACCGGCTGCTTGGACCAGTCGGCCTCAAGAAGGCGGCCCTTTGTCCTTGATGTTTGAGGGGCGCAGCCTGCCCCGATGTCTTGAAATACCAAAGGGAGCTGATGGGGCTACCTGTGGTCATTTACTCCGACAGTAGTCCCCGAAGCTGATGAGGCGCTGCGGCTGAAGGGGCGAGAAGCCTCAGCAGCTTCATATTCCGGGTCGCCTGGTATTCTGCTTCGTCCGTCTTCCGAGGTGCCGACTGGTAGGTGTCGGCCATGACCAGGCAGGCCGCCTGGTGATTTCGAAACGTCGTGGTGGGGACCAGGTGGCTTGCTAGCCAGACGTCAGGCTTGCCGCCCGCGCATGTCGGCCACATGGCGTCATCAGGTCAAGCCGGCCTGCCAGCCCACGCGCGTGACGGGACGGCGCCGTAGGCCGGGGCCCGCCATTACAGTGCCTCGGCACGCGCGCGGATCTGCTGCGGCCGAGGTGGATGGTTGGGCTTCTGCGGTAGTTAATACACGCCTTTATTGGTGCCGCAATCGTGGGATCGTGGGGGAGTGGGCGTAGTTAATCCCACGATCCCCCACGCCCCCGCCCCCTCAGCTTCGCCGCCTGGGGCTATAAGTAGGGGGAGGAGGGGGGCAGCAGATGCACCCGCGTCCTCCTCTCCCTTCAACGTTCTTCATCTTCTCCGCTGCCGCCGCGCCCTTTCCTCCCATCGAAGTGCTACCGCAGCCCGCCGTCGTCGAGCGTCCTCTTGCTGCGGCTTCCTTGCTCCGCCGCAGCCTCGCCCGCTCGTCACCGCGCCGTGCCTGCGACGAGCTCCTTCGTCCATGGCGCGCTCATGAGCCGACGGCTGGGACGGCTCCAACGTCCATGATGATCACCTCTCCTTCCTCCGTCAAACACGGCGGCTGCCCCGGGAGGCGAACGTGCAGGTGCGCATTCCCCCCGAAGCAAAAATCTCGTCGGCGCCAGAGGACGATGAACGCGTCGTCTTCCGGTCCCATTTCCTTCGCGGCTTCGGCCTTCCGGCGAGCGGCTTCCTCCGCTCCTTCCTCGACTTCTACCGAGTCTAGCCGCACCACCTCACGCCAAACACGGTGGTGCTGCTGGCCGCCTTCGTCACCATGTGCGAAGGGTACCTCGGCACTCTCCCCACCCTCGAAATCTGGGGGGAGTGCTTCTACCTCAAACTTGGCACCGCCGCCAAGGGCCAGGCGGCTCAATGCGGAGCCTGCATGGCGGTGCGGCGCCCGGGCACCGGGAACCGCTTCCCGCCCATCTCCCTGCTGCAGTCGGCCAAGCTGTGGCAGAAATCCTATTTCTACGTCAAGAACATCCACCCGACAAGCGACTACGTCAACTTGCCAGCCTACGCAGCCGGCCCACCAGCCGGGCCGCGCGCCAACTGGCAGTACAAGCCGAGTTCCCTGTCGGCCGCCTCCTCCGCCGCCCTTGCCCGACTTCAGGCGATGACGGAGTCGGAGGGCCTGAAGGGCTTGGACTTGCTGGCTGCCTTCGTGACGCGCCGAGTGCTCCCCCTCCAAGCTCGGCCTCACATCATTAGCTGCATGAGCGGGCACCGGGACCCATGCCAGATGTGCACACGGGACCTGCCGGACGTGGAGGTGGTCCGGCTGGTCAACTATATCTCCAACTGCAAGCTGTCGGAGGCGGACTGGCGGTTCGGCATGCGGCCGTACGACCGCGCACATCCGCCGCCTGCGGTGAGTCTTGTAATTCTTTTCTCTTTGCTGGTCCGAGTTCTTGTTTTGCCGCCTGACCAGTCGGCCATGCTGCAGGTCCTCCCGGCCTAGTCAGCCGCCGGCGCTCTGGATCCAGGTCAGTAGTATATGCCGGACCGAACGAGGAGCGACGTGGAAGACCCCGACTTGGGGGCGGCCGCCATGGAGGAGGACGACGCCACAGGTGGCGGCGGTGGAGCAGGCGGCTCCGGGGGAGGAGGCGGTCTTGAGGACTGGCCGGATGACGATGAGGAGGAGAACGAGCCGCGCCGCCCGCACGGCACCGACAGGGCGGGCGCGAGCTCCTCAGCTGCGCCGACCGCACCAGGCGGCCCAAAAAAGCGCCGAGCCGGCTCGTTGTTGTTCGGCAGTCGGCCGAAGAAATCCAAGAACGTGACCGCCGCGACCAGGCGGCAAGAGGCCGCCGCAAGAGCGGCCTAGTTCCAGAGGGCCCCGAAGCAGCCCCCGATGGTGTCTGCGTAAGTGCTTGGTTGTGTTTTCCTTTCTTATTCCTTGCAAACTTTTTCTGAGTTTTCTCTTGTCTTGCTTGAATCAGGGCCCCACTCACTCTTGAGCGGTCTGCCGCTGCTTCCGTGATCAGGGAGGCGGAAGGCTCCGCCAATACCCACCGCGTGGACCCGCTCGCCGACCTTCGGGCGGCGACGGAGAGGAACGCACGGGAGGCGCGCGAGGAGCGTGAGGAGGCGGAAAGGCAGGAGGCGGAGGCGGCCGAGGCAGCGCGGGCGGACGTGGACGCGGCGGCCAAGGCTCAAGCGGACGCTGCGGCCAAGGTCCGGGCGGACGCCACCGCCAAGGCTCAGGCGGACGCGGCCGCTAGGGCGCAAGCGGAAGAAACCGCGCGCGGCCGGACCCCGCAACTTGTCATTCTGTTGCGCGCGGCGCCGCCAGCGCCAGAGATCCCGGTGCCGACTGGAGGAGCTGGCGATGACCAGCCGGTCGTGGAGAGGAGAGGAGGCGACGCCATCATCTCGGAGGCGGAGGTGCCCCTGCAAGCGCCGTCTGCCGGGGCCCGAGGCAATCGGCCTGACGTGCCACCGGCGCCGCCGGTCAGTGGCGAGTTGGTGGTGGGGGCGACTCCCGTGGTCCGCCCTTCGATGCGCCGGCGTGCGGCGAAGGCGGCCTCGGCGCCGCGGGCGCAGGAGATCGGGGCCGCGAGCTCGTCGGCCCCAGACGCAGAGTCCACCAGTGCCGCCCCACCAGAATGGACGCCTGGGGGCGGGACGGGCGTGCTGAACAAGGCCGCGCAGGACGTTCAAGCCCAGCTCCAGGCCCAAGGCGCCGCCCTCCAGCAGCGTACGAAGGCGTTCTTGGCGACGCGGACGGCCGTTCGGGTATGCTTCTTTGCTTTGTTTTTTGATTCTTGCAATCTTCCGTGGGGGCGCGCCAGCGCACCCACTGGGTGTAGCCCCCGAGTTCCGGGCAGCCGACTCAGAACTTTAAGGTAGGTTCCGAGTGCTAACTTGTTTTCTCTTCTTTTGTCTTCGTTGCAGGACTACCACAACATCCGCGCAGCCGCCTTCAACTCCCAAGTCCAGGAGTTGGCTAAGCGGACTGCCGACCTCACTGAAAGCCGGCGTAAGCATTTTGTCTACTTCCTCGCGGGGGCGCGTCAGCGCACCCGCTGGGTGTAGCCCCCGAGATTCGGGCCGACTGCTGAGCAGTCGGGCCGGATCTTCTGGCAACCACTTTTCCTTTTTGGTCATCTTTGTTGATTGTCCTCTCTTTCTCATTTTTGCAGGAGCCAACGCCACATTGCAGCAGCATCTGGGCGAAGTCCAGACCGAGCTACGCGTCAAGGAGGAGGAGCGCCGTAAGGCGGCCCTGGAGCGCGATCGTCTGGCCAAGAAGTTGGCGGACCAGGCGGACCAGCACAAGGCGGAGCTCCAGAAGCTCAAGGAGGCGGAAGGCGCCTTTCAGGCCGAGTTTGAGATTGAACGCTCAAAGTGGGCCGAGAAGGAGGCGATCCTCGCCGCTGGCTACGGCGAGATTGAGGCATGATCGACGGTAAACTTCTTTCTTTAGAATAGCTGCCGACTGCATCGGGAGTCGGCTTCTGATCTTTGTTTTTCTTTTGCGTAGACTTCTTTCCTGGCCACGCTGTCACCGTCAGCCAGGCCATCGAGGCGCGGCGCGACCAGCGTAGGAGGGAAGGAGTGGAGATCCCGCCCGACGCGCCTCGGAACATGAACGAGCAGCTCCTGGCCGTCAGGACGCGTTTGCAGCCGATTCACCGTCTGCTCCGCCGCCTTCAGCGTGCCGGGTCTCAGCTGGTTTCCGCCCTCTGGTCAGGCGGCCAAGCTCCACGCACCCCCAGTCAGACCGCCGACTGGTTGGAGGCGGCAATCGGCCACTTCGAGGCTTGGAGGGGCTCCTCCACTCGGGCAGGCGCCCGAAGAACCTTGGAGTTCGTCAAGGCGTGGTAACCTGGGCTGAACCTAGCCCAGTTGGCCACGTTCCGGCAGGTGGCCATGGAAGAGTTGGCGGCAGCGGGGCCTGCGCTCACCCATCGTGCGGTGGCGATCGCCGAGTACACCGACACCAGCGTCTTCTTCCCCGAGCTGGACGAGGAGGGTGCCGAGGTGCCGATGAACTGGTTCGGGTTGAACCCGGATGACGGGGAGGACTCGGTGGAAGAAATCGCCTCAAGCGATGAAGGCGAGGACAAGGAAGATGAGGATGGTGAAGGCGACGCACCGGAGGGCGGAGCGGACGCCCAGCCTCAGCTTGATCGGGCCTCGAGCAACGAGCCGCGTGCGAGTGCATCGACTACTGCTGAAGGCGACCAAGCTGAGACTCGCCAGACGGCCACTCCACCAGCTGGCACCGCCGACTCCACCAACCTGCGAGACTCGCCTGTTGCTCCTTTGGCCTAGGCTGCCAACTTATCTTATCTTTTCCTGCTTTGGTAATCTTTAGAACAAACTTTGTTAAATTCGCGCAGTTCCACCCGCTGGGGGTGTATTCAAACTTTGTTGAATGCTGGCCGAGGGCCTCTTGCTATGTGATTTAATTCTCGCACAAGATGTGCTTCGCCGAGCTCTGACTTGTCTTGCTTTCTGTTCTTTTGGCTTTTTCCTTTGCCGCTTTCCCTTGGCTGCCGCCTTGCCGGCCAGACAGCCATTCTTCGGTCTGCTGGCCGGGTCAAGTACTTGGCCATTTTGGGAAGACAAGTACTTTGGCCGCTTAGAACGTAGCAATTTAAGTGAGAAGCCAGACGGCCGGCTGCTCAGCAGCCGGACGGCTAGGCGAGGAGCCGACTTGGCCTATGTGGGTGCTTTCGTCCTTAGCCATTTTTCATGTGAGCACCATTTCCTGCCTTTGACTCTTGCCTGCCAGACAGTCGCTCTGCGAGCTGCGGCTTATGGCAAGGGTGGGCTTAGATGCCGGCACACTACTTGTCCGACTGCAGGTAGAGCCAACATAGTACAAGGAGGCAAGCCCCCGGGCCGACTGGTCGGACCCGGTGCCGGGCGGAGGAATGAAATAACATACTCACAGGCATGAAACTTATCATACAGATAAGAAAGGTAGCCCCCGAGTGCTCCTCGAGGGACCCGGTGCCTTTGCCCTTAGTACAAAAGGTAGCGTGGTACATAGGAGTTGAGGATGGGCGCCCTTAACTATAAAATCTTCGGAGAAGATTTGCGTTCCATGGGCGCTCTGTTTCCTTGCCGGAATCGTCCCTTTTGCACGCCCTGGGCTTCTGCGCGTCGATGAGGTAATAGGAGTCGTTGCCCAAGGCTTTGCTGATGATGAAGGGGCCTTCCCAAGGGGCCGAGAGCTTGTGCTAGCCGGCTGTTCGCTGGATCAGCCGGAGCACAAGGTCTCCCTCTTGGAAGGATCGTGGCTTGACCTTCCGACTGTAGTAGCGGCGCAGGCTCTGCTGGTAGATGGCGGACCGGCTGAGTGCTAACAGCTGGCCTTCTTCCAGTAGATCGATGCCGTCTTCTCATGCTTCCTTCGCCTCCGCCTCCGTGTACATGGTGACGCGAGGCGAGTCGAACTCGATGTCAGTTGGGATGACGGCCTCGGCCCCGTACATGAGGAAGAAGGGAGTGAAACCGGTTGATCTGTTCGGAGTGGTGCAGAGGCTCCAGAGGACGGCCGGCAACTCGTCGATCCAGCAGCCGGCCGAGCGCTCCAGTGGCTCGACCAGTCGGGGTTTGATGCCGGATAAGATGAGGCCGTTTGCTCGTTCTACTTGGCCGTTTGACTGCGGATGGGCAACAGACGCTAAGTCCAGTCGGATGCCCTGCGTCGCGCAGAAACGGGCCAAGGCACCTTTGGCAAAGTTAGTGCCATTGTCAGTGATGATGCTGTGTGGTACACCGTACCGGGCGGTGATATCTGCAATGAAGGTCACAGCAGTCGGACCATTTAGTTTCTTGATTGGTTTTGCTTCAATCCACTTGGTGAATTTGTCCACGGCGACAAGCAGATGGGTCATGCCACCGCGTGCTGTCTTGAATGGGCCCACCATGTCCAACCCCCAGACGGCAAAGGGCCAGGTAAGGGGGATGGTCTTGAGTGCAGAAGCCGGCAGATGTTGCTTGGAGCTGAATTTTTGGCACCCCTTGCATTTCTTGACCAGATCCTTGGCGTCCTCCAAAGCAGTCGGCCAGAAGAAACCATGGCGGAAAGCTTTGGCGACAAGGGATCTGGAGGCCGCGTGCTGACCGCACTTGCCTTGGTGCATGTCTCTGAGGATTGCCTTGCCTTTCTCTGGTTCGACGCAGCGTTGGAAAACGTCGGTCACGCTGTGCCTGACAAGCTCTCTGTTTACTATCGTGTAAGCTCTTGCCCGGTGTTGCACCTACCGGGCCGAGATCTCATCAACTAGCAGCTCTCCGCTTACCAGAAAGTTGAGGATGGGCTGCGCCCATGATGGTGCTTCGACTTAATCCACTGTCATTACGGCCACAGAAACTAGGGCGGTTGGGTTGGGAGGTGGCGGGGTAGAGTCGGCCGCGTCTTGCTGCGTTGTTGAAGTCCCCGGGACAGCCGCTGCAGCCCCCGGGACAGCCGCTGCAGCCCCCGGGACAGCCGCTGCAGCCCCTGGGCCGGGTTGTAGAGTCCCTGGGCCGGGTGCGACTGCCGCAGTCCCCGAGCCGCTTGGTGAAGTCCTCGGGCCGGCTGCCGCAGCCCCCGGGCCGGGTGCGACTGCTTCAGTCCCCGGGCCGCTTGCCGAAGTCCCCGGGCCGGCTGCTGCAGCCCCTGAGTCGGATCCGACTGCTTCGGGAGCAGCCGGCACGAAGATGGATTCTGATTCCGGGGAAGGCTTGATAGACGGCTTGCGGAGGCATTGAAGGGACACGCCGGCTGGTATGGCTTGCCTGGTAGAGCCGATCCGTGCCAGGGCGTCTGCTTGCTCGTTGTCGGCCCGTGGCACGTGAAGGAACTCGCACCCATCAAAATATCCGCTGATCTGCTGGACGAGGAAGCGGTAGCTCGCCATATTTGCATCCTTGGCGTCCCAGTCGCCAGACGACTGTTGGACCACCAAGTCCGAATCGCCGTAGCACAGAATCCGGCGGATGCCAATCTCCTTGGCCAGCTGGAGTCCGTGTACTAGCGCCTCGTACTCGGCCACGTTGTTGGAGGCGGCAAAGTGGATTTGCAGCGTGTATCTGAGCTTGTCGCCTTTGGGAGAGGCGAGGATGACGCCGGCTCCCAAACCGGTGCGCATTTCGAGCCATCAAAGTGTATCCGCCAATGAGTGGAGTCTGGAGCTGGCGGCAGGTACTGGGTCTCGGCCCAGTCGACGAGGAAGTCGGCCAGTGCCTGGGACTTGATGGCGGCACGAGGCTGGTAGAAGATGGTGTAGGGGGCCAGCTCGATGGCCCACTTGGCCACTCGGCCCGATGCGTCTCTGCTGCCTATGATCTCCGCAAGCGGGGCGGTGCAGACGACCGTGATGGGATGCTCTTGAAAGTATGGCTTGAGCTTCTTGGCGGCAAAATGCACGCCATAGCACAACTTTTGGTAGTGGGGGTAGTTCTGCTTGGAAGCTGACAGCACCTCACTCAAGTAGTAGACGGGCCTCTGGACTGGCTATGCCTTGCCGTCCTCTCGGCGCTCTACCACCATAACTGTACTGACCACCCGGCTGGTGGCGGCGATGTAGAGAAGCATGGGCTCCTTGGCAGCCGGAGCGGCCAGGATGGGCGGCGTGGTCAACATCTTCTTGAGTCGGAGGAAAGCCTCGTCCGCCTTGTCGTTCCACTCGAAATGAGTGGTTTTCTTCATCAAATGGTACAGTGGAAGAGCCTTCTCGCCTAGCCGACTGATGAAGCGGATGATGGATGCCAAGCAGCCGGTGAACTTCTGAATGTCTCGCAGTCGGGTGGGCCTCTCCATCCTCTCGATGGCCTTGATCTTGATAGGGTTGCACTCTATGCCGCGCTCTGAGACAAGGAAGCCGAGGAGCTGGCCGGCTGGTACTCCAAAGGCACACTTTTCTGGGTTGAGCTTGATTTGAAAACGGCGCAGGTTATCAAAGGTTTCCTTGAGATCTTCCAGGAGGGTACCGCGCTTCTCCGTCTTCACCACAATATCGTCCACATAAACATAGGCATTTCTGCCGAGTTGCTTGAGGTGGCACTTCTGCATGCAACGCTGAAACGTGGTGCCGGCGTTTCTCAAGCCGAACGTCATGGTCAGGTAGCAGAAGGCTCCGAATGGTGTGATGAAGGCGGTCTTCAGGCGGTCGGCCGGGCTTAACTTGATCTGGTGGTACCCCGAGTAGGCATCCAAAAAACTCAACAGCTCGCATCCGGCTGTGGAGTCTATCACTTGGCCAATCCGAGGCAAGGCAAACGGATCTTTCGGGCAAGCTTTGTTGAGGCTGGTGTAGTCAATACACATGCGCCATTTGTTGTTCTTCTTTAGTACAAGGACTGGGTTGGCAAGCCACTCTGGGAAGAATACTTCCATAATGAAGCCGGCTGCTAGAAGCCGGGCTATCTCTTCACCAACAATTCCTCTCTTCTCCTTCGACAGGCGGCGGAGGGGTTGCCTGACTACTTTTGCATCTGCTCTGACATGTAGCTTGTGATCGGCGAAATCCGTCGGAACACCCGGCATGTCCTTTGGAGACCACGCAAAGATGTCCCGATTCTCATGGAGGAAATCGACGAGCTCGCTTTCCTATTTGTTGTCTAGGCGAGCTCCTATGACAGCGAACCTCTCCGGGTGCTCCGGGTCCAAGGGTATCTTCTTGGTTTCTTTGGCCTGTTGGAAAGAGCCCTGAGCTTCTGACCCTTTGGGATCTGGCGACAGGTCCGGCTGCTCGCCGGCCATGGCCACAACCCGGTCAAGGAGCCGTTTCTCGGCAGCAATCACAAGGGACTCGGCCAGCCGACTGCTGGCAGTGGCACAGGCGGCAGACTTCTGGTAGTCACCGGCTATGGTGATAATGCCCTTGGTGCCCGGCATCTTCATCTTGAGGTAGGCGTAGTGGGGGACCGCCATGAACATGGCCAGAGCAGGCTGGCCAAGCAACACGTGGTAGGGGCTCTCAAGGTCAACCACCTCGAACCAGATTGGCTCTCGGCGGAAGTGATTCTTGTCTCCGAAGAGGACATCTATCTTGATCTTGCCGATTGGTGAGCAGGATAGGCCAGGCACAATGCCATGGAAGATAGTCCGGCTGGGCTGGAGCTGTTTCTCTTTGATGCACAACTTCTCCATGGTGTCGCGGTAGAGGATGTTGATGCCGCTACCGCCGTCTATCAGAATTCGGGAGAAACGAGCAGCTCGCCTCTCTGTTGCAAAGGTGGCATCCAGCACCAGGGCATAGGAACCCGGAGAAGGCATCACCTCCGGGTGATCAGCTCGGCTCTAACTGATCGGCTTCTCCGACCAGTGCATGAACTCTGGGGCTTCAGAGGCGACAGTATTCACTTCTCGGCGCTGTTGACGCCGGCCGTGCCTGTCGTCAGTCACGCTGGTGAAGACGACGTAAGCTCCATGCTCTTCAGGAAACTCATCTTGGATCGCGCCGACTGGTCGGACCGCCGGCTGCTGGGGAGGCGGAGGCGGCGGGCCAGCAGGCGGCGGAGGCAGTCGTTCGCCTCTGGTGATGCGGATGAGCCAGTGGCACTTCCGGGTGGTGTGGTTGGATGGCTTCGCGCCGCTGTGGAACTTGCAGGGAGCATCGAGGGTTTGCTCAAACAAGACGGCGGGCAACCAGGCAGGCTTGCCGCCCTTCTGGCGTTTGGGGCCGGGCTGCTCCTCTGGCTGCTGGTCTTCGACTATCGCCACCTGCCGGCTGGTAGTAGCCGGCTGCGGGGCCTTGCGCTTATTGTCGTTTGACTGTTGGCGCCGACTGGAATCACCAGCCGGTGTCTGAGGGGCCGGAGGGAGCATCATTCCTGACGCATCCACTCGGAGTTCTGACTTCATGGAGGAGTCGGCAGTGGCGTACTTGTCCGCTATGATCAGCAGCTCGTCGAGCATGGCCGGCTCGTCGCAGAGGAGCCGGTGCTTGAGTAGGGTGCCCTCTCGGCACCCGGTAGTGAAGTATTCAATGGCTTGCACCTAATGAACCCCTTCGCAGGAGTTGCGCAGCTCGGCCCACCGCGTTAAGTATTCGCGGGTGGACTCGATCGGGCCTTGGATGCACAGGGAGAGCTGGCGAGGCTTGGGCGGCCGCTTGTAGGTGCTGGTGAAGTTGCGGATGAAAACTTCGGTGAAGTCTAGCCAGCTGTTGACGCTGTAGGGCTTGAGGCTGTTCAGCCATGTCTGGGCCGTGCCCTGGAGCATGAGCGGAACATACTTCACGGCGACACGCTTGTTGCCATTCGCTATGTTGATGGCAGTGGAGTAGTCGACCAGCCAATCTGCCGACTTCACAGAGCCGTTGTACTTAGGAGTGTCCCGAGGGAGCGAGAACCCTTTGGGGAAGGGCTCGTCGCGAATGCGGGGGCCGAAACAAGGCGGGCCGATTGCATCTTCTTCTTCCAACGCCAGGGACCGAGCCAAGCGGTCGATCCGGTTGCGGGCGTCGTTCTCTCCGACTCCTTCGCGGGGGCCCAGCCGGCGCCCGAGAGTCGGATGCTCAACAGGCGGCGAAGAGGCGCGCCTCTCCCCGCGCGGGGGAGGGGGCTGACGACCGTCCCGCCGTTCTACTGCTCGGGGGCGGCCGTCTTGGTCGTGCTCAATGGAGATGCGGGTGCGGCTGTGGCTAGCAACCGGCTCTGGGTCTCCTCGGTCGCGGGCGCCGGCTGTCGGCGTCCGAGAGGTCGCGCCGTGCTCTCGGCGATGGGGAAGGTTCCCAGCCTGTAGGCCGGGTTCCACCATGCGGCGGCCAGCTTCTTGCTGCGCGGCGGCCGCGTCGATGAGCTGCTGGACGCGCTCCATCATGCAGCGTTGCTCGTCACCCTCCAGGCGGTCCAGCTCGTCTGCTGCTGCCTGGGCGGCGCGCAAGTTCTCCATGGGCGTGGCGTAGACCGGGCGGTCGGCCCCCAACATGCTGGCGATGGCGGCGCCGCGCTGCCGGACCGTGCCCACGTGGCTGGGTTCGCCAGCAGCCGGTGTGCCGCAGACGGCGCGGTCGATCTCACGGTGGTAAGCCTCGGTGAGGCGTCTCATGGCCGCCAACTTGTTGGCGCTGTCGAGAAGTGCGATACGGCATGCTTCCAACGTTTCACCGCTCACATCGGGCACTACGGGAGCGGACAGGTCCCGCATTGCCGCTTGCAACGGGTCCCGGCCGGCCTGGTCGGAGGTTCCGTCATGGCTGATGACCAGCACCTCATTGACGGTGCTGGTGCTGGCGCTGCTGTCTGCAGCAGGAAGTGGGTCATCAAAGATCACCACGTCACTGGGGAAGGCATCAGGAAGCACGACGTCGGCGTCGATGACCATGTCGACGAGCAGGTCGGTGGAGCCAATGGACTCCGGGTCGGAGACCGGCTCGTCGGCGATGTGAAGCTTTCCGAGGCAGCTCTCGGAGCTAGCTGCGCCCGCGTCGAGTGCGGGCTTGTCGAAGAGGCGGATCCCGCCGATGAGATCAGCGAGGCTGCTTGCGGTGCAAACAACTTCCACGCCGTGCAGCATGTCGGCGCAAACGCCGTCGGCCGTGCCGAGCTGGCTGCGCTCGCCAGGGAGGAAGAGGGTTCCCGTCCAGAACGTGTTTCCGGACGACGGTGCACCTAGCCCCACGGTGGGCGCCAAATGTCGGGGATATCATGCGACATATGCCAGGGGGTGGCTTATCGTGGATGGGGACAAAAGTACGTCGCCGGGCTCTAGAAGCGGGAGTGAGCGAGACCGCGTACGCTTGCGAATCTTACCCAGGTTCGGGGCTCTCATAGGAGATAACACCCCTAGTCCTGCTCTGCGGGGTCTCCGCATGATCACTACCTCAACAGGTAGCTACAAGCTTGCTCCTTGAGCTGTTTGGCTAGAGGAGGAAGAAGGGCAAGGCTAGCTCTACTCCACTCTCTCTACGTGTGTGTGTGTGGTGCTGTGGGTGCTCGACGAGGCGTCTGCCAAAGTGCCAACCCCTTGCATGGGGTGACCTGGGGGGTTTATATAAGCCTACCCCCCAGGGTACAACGGTAATCTGGCCAGATGCGGGGCCCGGCAGTCAGCGTCACTGGTCGCCGGCTTCTCCGCCGACCACCGGGGCCCGCCGCCTGGTGGGTCCGCCGACTACCGCGATCTCAGCCGACAGGTGGGTCCCGCCGTCTACGGGCCGTGTTGACTGCTTTATGCTGTAGCATTGCCCTGATGACGAAGGCCTCGTCAGGGGGAGCATGGATACAGTCTCGCCGCCTGGCGGGGGCTCACTGTAGCCATACCCCGTCGTATCTGGTTAATGGCGCACAGACTTCAAGGGAGGAGGAGGGCCGCCTGCTAGGAGCCGACCTCCCACTGAGCCGACTGGTCTGGGCTCGCCGCCTTCTGGCTTCTCACGGACAGGTAGGGCCCGCTGCCTGCGGGCCATACTGGCCGCCCGTCGTGGGAGCATGGCTTCCTCTGCCATGGGTGATGTCATGAGCGGCATGGCAACAGTCCTGCGTTGGCCGCAGGATGCCTGCTTGGTACACTGTACTGTGGCCACGTTCTGCCCTGGATTCGGGGGTGGCAGGCCTATACTGTAGCCATGCCCTGTCTCATCATGTTTATGTTGGCGCTGACTTTGAGGGCGTGAGGGGCCGCCTGCTAGGACTCGGCTTCCCAGGAGGCCGCCTGCTAGGAGTCGGCCCACTTCATGGCCGTCTTGTGGACTCCGCCGCCCCCTGGCAACCTGCTGCTTGGACCAGCCGGCCTCAAGAAGGCGGCCCTTTGTCCTTGATGTTTGAGGGGTGCAGCCTGCCCCGATGTCTTGAAATACCAAAGGGAGCTGATGGGGCTACCCGTGGTCATTTACTCCGACATTGCATCCACAGAGCGAGTATCAACAGACCCTCTAGCTGTCCCTGTTGAGACCATTTCCTCTTCCTCATGTTCCTCTTCCTCGATAGCAATTTCATTTTCCAAATTTCCCACTGCCTCCCCAAAGCATTCAACACCACCCCTGCTATGTCCTTGCCATAAATAGCATCTAGCCGCTCAAAGTACGGAAATGGGACACCATACAATCCCTTTGCCTCATTGTGAATCTACAAGTTTTTTTATAAAAGAATGAACTTAGTCTCTAATAGAAATGCAACAGATCTGGGGTACATATATATAAAGGCAATAAGCAATAATGGAAATAATAACAAGCCAGGAAAGGTACAACATCAAGCTGTTCAACATTGCAAACTAATACGTCTCCAACGTATCTATAATTTTTTATTGTTCCATGCTATTATATTATCCATCTTGGATGTTTTATATGCATTAATATGCTATTTTATATCATTTTTGGGACTAACCTATTAACCTAGTGTCCAGTGCCAGTTGCTGTTTTTTTTCTTGTTTTTGTCTTTTACAGAGAATCAATACCAAAGAGTCCAAACGGAACGAAACTTTTTGAGGATTTTTCTTGGACCAAAAGACAACCACGAAGCTTCGGGAGGAGGCCAGAGGAGCCACGAGAGGGCCACAAGCGCTAGAGGCGCGCCCTAGGGGGGAGGCACGCCCCAGGCTTGTGGGCCCCTCCGGACTCCCCTAACCCTAATTCGAGCTTAATAAATACCCAAATATTCCCCGTACACCAGAGGGCACACCAAAAATACTTTTCCGCCGCTGCAAGCTTCTGTTGTTGTGAGATCCTATCTTGGGGCCTGATGTCGCTTGAACTACGTCGGTATTTCCCCAAAGAGGAAGGGATGATGCAGCACAGCTACGGTAGGTATTTCCCTCAGTTATGAAACCAAGGTATCAATCCAGTAGGAGAACCAAGCAACACTATGTAAATGGTACCTGCACACAAAGAACAAATACTTGCAACCCGACACGTAAGAGGGGTAGTCAATCCCTCCACGGTAAAAAGATAGATAAATTTGTGGTAGATTGGATAAATAGATCTCGCAATAAAACAAAATAAAATAAACAAAGAAAAAGTGCAGCAAGGTATTTTTGGGTTTTTGGAAATATAGATCTGAAAATAAAAGTGGCAAATAATAGATCGGAAAGCAAATATGAAGAAGAATAGACCCGGGGGCCGTAGATTTCACTAGTGGCTTCTCTCAAGAAAAATAGCATACGGCGGGTAAACAAATTACTGTTGGGCAATTGATAGAACTTCAAATAATTATGACAATATCCAGGCAATGATCATTATATAGGCATCACGTCCAAGATTAGTAGACCGACTCCTGCCTGCATCTACTACTATTACTCCACACATCGACCGCTATCCAGCATGCATCTAGTGTATTAAGTTCAGGGAGAAACGGAGTAATGCAATAAGAACGATGACATGATGTAGACAAGATCTATTCATGTAGGAATAGACCCCATCTTGTTATCCTTAATGGCAACGATCAATACGTGTGTTGCTGCCCCTTCTGTCACTGGGAAAGAACACCGCACGACCGAACCCATCACAAAGCACCTCTTCCCATGGCAAGAAAAATCGATCTAGTCGGCCTAACTAAACCAAAGATTCGAAGAAGAAATACGAGGCTATAAGTAATCATGCATATAAGAGACCAAAAGAAGACTTAAATAACTTTCATAGATAAAATAGATCTGATCATAAACTCAAAGTTCATCAGATCCCAACAAACACACCGCAAAAAGAGTTACATCAAATAGATCTCCAGGAGACCATTGTATTGAGAATCAAAAGAGAGAGAGGAAGCCATCTAGCTACTAACTACGGACCCGTAGGTCTACAATGAACTACTCACGCATCATCGGAGAGGCACCAATGAGGATGATGAACCCCTCCATGATGGTGTCTAGATTGGATCTGGTGGTTCTGGAACTTGCGGTGGCTGGAATTGTGTTTCGTCGACTCCCCAAGGGTTTTTGGATTTTTGGGGCATTTATAGAGCAAAGAGGCGGTGCGGGAGGCGGCCGAGGTGGGCACAACCCACCAGGGCGCGCCTGGGCCCCCAGGCGCGCCCAGGTGGGTTGTGCTCCCCTCGGAGCCCCCCTCTAGTACTTCTTTGGCCCAACAGGTGTCTTCTGGTCAAGAAAAAATCTCCAAAAAGTTTCACTGCGTTTGGACTCTGTTTGGTATTGATTTTCTGCGAAGTAAAAAACAAGCAAAAAAACAGCATTTGGCACTGGGCACTATGTCAATAGGTTAGTCCCAAAAAATGATATAAAGTTGCTATAAAATGATTGTAAAACATCCAAGAATGATAATATAACAGCATGGATCAAGCAAAAATTATAGATATGTTGGAGACGTATCAGGGCCTTTTCTGGCACTCTGCCGGAGGGGGATTCGATCACGGAGGGCCTCTACGCCAACCTTGTTGACCTTCCGATGATGTGTGAGTAGTTTACCACAGACCTACGGGTCCATAGCTAGTAGCTAGATGGCTTCTTCTCTCTCTTTGATCTTCAATACAATGTTCTCCTCGATGTTCTAGGAGTTTTATTCGATGTAATCTTCTTTTGCAGTGTGTTTGTTGAGATCCGATAAATTGTGGGTTTATGATCAGATTATCTATGAATATTATTTGAGTCTTCTCCGAACTTTTTTATGCATGATTAAGATAGCTTTGTATTTCTCTCCGATCTATTGATTTGGTTTGGCCAACTAGATTGATCTATCTTGCAATGGGAGAGGTGCTTTGTTTTGGGTTCAATCTTGCGGTTTCCTCACCCAGTGACAGTAGGGGTAGCGAGGCACATATTTTTATTGTTGCCATTAAGGATAAAAAGATGGGATTTTTACCATATTGCTTGGATATATCCCTCTACATCATGTCATCTTGCTTAAGGCGTTACTCCGTTCTTGTTAACTTAATACACTAGTGCTACTTCTTGAGCTTGCGTTGGTTTTTCCCTTGAAGAGGAAAGGGTGATGCAACACAATAGAGGTAAGTATTTCCCTCAGTTAAGAACAAAGGTATCAATCAGTAGGAGAAGAACGCACAAATCACCAACACCTGCACAAACAATCAAACACTTGCACCCAACGCGACAAAGGGGTTGTCAATCCCTTCACGGTCAATTGCAAAAGTGAGATATGATAGAGATAGATAAACAAAAGATAAAATATTTTTGGGTTTTTTGGTATATAGATCTGAAAATAAAAGATTGCAAAATAGTAGATCGGAAAGTAATATGATGGAAAATAGACCCGGGGGGCATAGGTTTCACTAGTGGCTTCTCTCATGAAGGCAAATAATACGGTGGGTGAACAAATTACTGTCGAGCAATTGATAGAAAAGCGCAAAGTTATGATGATATCCAAGGCAATGATTATGCATATAGGCATCACGTCCGTGTCAAGTAGACCGACTCCTGCCTGCATCTACTACTATTACTCCACACATCGACCGCTATCCAGCATGCATCTAGAGTATTAAGTTCATAAAGAACGGAGTAACGCATTAAGTAAGACGACATGATGTAGAGGAATTAACTCAAGCAATATGATGAAAACCCCATCTTTTTATCCTCGATGGCAACAATACAATACGTGCCTCGCTACCCCTACTGTCACTGGGTGAGGACACCGCAAGATTGAACCCAAAGCTAAGCACCTCTCCCATTGCAAGAAAAACCAATCTAGTTGGCCAAACCAAGCCGATAATTTGAAGAGAAATACAAAGATATTAAATCATGCATAAAAGAATTCAGAGAAGATTCAAATAATATTCATAGATAAACTGATCATAAATCCACAATCCATCGGATCTCGACAAACACACCGCAAAAGAAGATTACATCGGATAGATCTCCAAGAACATCAAGGAGAACTTTGTATTGAGAATCAAAGAGAGAGAAGAAGCCATCTAGCTACTAGCTATGGACCCGTACGTCTGAGGTAAATTACTCACGCATCATCGGAAGGGCAATGGAGTTCATGTAGAAGCCCTCCGTGATCGATTCCCCCTCCGGCGGATGCCGGAAAAGGCCCCAAGATGGGATCTCACGGGAACAGAAGGTTGCGGCGGTGGAAAAGTGTTTTCGTGGATGCCTCTGGTGGTTCTGGAATATATGTGAATATATAGGAGGAAGGGCTAGGTCAGATGAGTCCGGAGGGGCCCACAAGGTAGGGGGCGCCCCCCCTAGGGCGCGCCCTCTACCCTTGTCGCCGCCTCGCGGCTCTTCTGACTTGGCATCCAAGTCCCCTGGGTGTCTTCTAGTCCAAGAAAAGTCATCGTGAAGTTTTATTTCGTTTGGACTCCGTTTGGTATTCTTTTTCTGCGAAGCTCAAAAACAAGGAAAAAACAGAAACTGGCACTGGGCTCTAGGTTAATAGGTTAGTCCCAAAAATAATATAAAATAGCATATTAATGCATATAAAACATACAAAACAGATAATATAATAGCATGGAACAATAAAAAATTATAGATACGTTGGAGATGTATCAAGCATCCCCAAGCTTAATTCCTGCTCGTCCTCGAGTAGGTAAATGATAAAAACAATTTTTTTATGTGAAATGCTACCTAACATACTTATCCATGTAATTTTCTTTATTGTGGCATGAATGTTCAGATCCATAAGATTCAAAACAAAAGTTTAATATTGACATAAAAACAATAATACTTCAAGCATACTAATAAAGCAATCATGTCTTCTCAAAATAACATGGCCAAAGAAAGTTATCCCTACAAAATCATATAGTCTGGCTATGCTCCATCTTCATCACACAAAATATTCAAATCATGCACAACCCCGATGACAAGCCAAGCAATTGTTTCATACTTTTGATGTTCTCAAACCTTTTCAACTTTCACGCAATACATGAGCGTGAGCCATGGACATAGCACTATAGGTGGAATAGAATATGGTGGTTGTGGAGAAGACAAAAAGATGGAGATAGTCTCACATCAACTAGGCATATCAATGGGCTATGGAGATGCCCATCAATAGATATCAATGTGAGTGAGTAGAGATTGCCATGCAACGGATGCACTAGTGCTATAAGTTTATGAAAGGTCAAAAAGAAACTTAGTGGGTGTGCATCCAACTTGCTTGCTCACAAAGACCTAGGGCAATTTGAGAAAGCCCATCATTGGAATATACAAGCCAAGTTCTATAATGAAAAAATTCCCACTTAGTATATGAAAGTGACAACATAGGAGACTCTCTATCATGAAGATCATGGTGCTACTTTGAAGCACAAGTGTGGAAAAAGGATAGTAACATTGCCCCTTCTCTCTTTTCTCTCATTTTTTTGGTGGGCTTCTTAGGCATCTTTTATTTTATTTGTGGGCTTCGTTGGCCTCTTTTATTTTTTTTTCCTCACATGGGACAATGCTCTAATAATGAAGATCATCGCACTTTTATTTACTTACAACTCAAAAATTACAACTTGTTACTTAGAACAAAATATGACTCTATATGAATGCCTCCGGCGGTGTACCGGGATGTGCAAGGACTCAAGAGTGACATGTATAAAAATTATGAACGATGGCTTTGCCACAAATACTATGTCAACTACATGATCATGCAAAGCAATATGACAATGATGGAACATGTCATAATAAAACGGAACGGTGGAAAGTTGCATGGCAATATATCTCGGAATGGCTATGGAAATGCCATAATAGGTAGGTATGGTGTCTGTTTTGAGGAAGGTAAAAGGTAGGTGTATGGTACCGGCATGCTCCTAGGGGGATAGATTGGTAGGAAAAGACCATCGCTCGTCCCCGACCGCCACTCATAAGGAAGACAATCAATAAATAAATCATGCTCCGACTTCATCACATAACGGTTCACCATACGTGCATGCTACGGGAATCACAAACTTTAACACAAGTATTTCTACAATCCACAATTACTCACTAGCATGACTCTAATATCACCATCTTTATATCTCAAAACAATCATAAGGAATCAAACTTCACATAGTATTCAATGCACTTTATATGAAAGTTTTATTATATCCCTCTTGGATGCCTATGATATTAGGACTAAATTTATAACCAAAGCAAATTACCATGCTGTTTAGAAAGACTCTCAAAATAATATAAGTGAAGCATGATAGTTCCATAATTTCTATAAAATAAAACCACCGCCGTGCTCTAAAAAGATATAAGTGAAGCACTAGAGCAAAATTGCTTAGCTCAAAAGATATAAGTGAAGCACATAGAGTATTCTAATAAATCACGATTCATGCGTGTCCCTCTCAAAAGGTGTGTACAGCAAGGATGATTGTGTCAAAATAAAAAGCAAAGACTCATATCATACAAGACGCTCCAAGCAAAACACATATCATGTGGTGAATAAAAATATAGCCTCAAGTAAATTTACCGATAGACGAAGACGAAAGAGGGGATGCCTTCCGGGGAATCCCCAAGCTTAGGCTCTTGGTTGTCCTTTAATATTACCTTAGGGTGCCTTGGGCATCCCCAATCTTAGGCTCTTGCCACTCCTTATTCCATAGTCCATCAAATCTTTACCCAAAACTTGAAAACTTCACAACACAAAACTCAACAGAAAACTCGTGAGATCCGTTAGTACAAGAAAATAAAATCACCACTTTTGGTACTGTTGTGAACTCATTATTTATTTATAATGGTGTAATATCTACTGTATTGCAACTTATCCATGGTTCATACCCCCCGATACTACCCATAGATTCATCAAAATAAGCAAACAACACAAAGAAAACAGAATCTGTCAAAAATAGAACAGTCTGTGAAGATCCGAATTTTTATAATACTTATGTAACTCCAAAAACTCTTAAAAATTAGTAAAACATAGTAAATTTGTATATAAATCCCTTTTAAAAAATTCAGGGTTTTTAAACTCTCCAGTGAATTATTAAAATTCTGTGACTTGACGCAAAAGTTTCTGTTTTTCAGCAAGATCAAATCAACTATCACCGTAAGCCATCCCAAAGGTCTTACTTGGCACAAACACTAATTAAAACACAAAAACACATCTAACCAGAGGCTAGATGAAAAATTTATTGAAAAACATAACCAAAAAAAGTAGAAACAAAATAAATTTGGGTTGCCTCCCAACACGCGCTATTGTTTAACGCCCTTAGCTAGGCATAAAAACACATAGATCTAGGTATTGTCATTTTTGGTATGCAATCCATAAGTAGCTCTCATAATAGATTCATTTGGCAACTTAATTTTCTTTCTAGGAAAGTGTTCCATGCCCTTCTTTAACGGAAATTGAAATATAATGTTTCCTTCTTTCATATCAATAATTGCACCAATCGTTCTAAGGAAAGGTCTACCAAGAATAATAGGACATATAGGATTGCAATCTATATCAAGAACAATGAAATCTACGGGCACATAATTCCTATTTGCAATGATAAGAACATCATTAATCCTTCCCATAGGTTTATTAATAGTGGAATCCGCAAGATGCAAATTTAAAGAACAATCATCCAATTCGCGGAAACCTAACACATCACATAAATTTTTAGGAATTGTGGAAACGCTAGCATCCAAATCACACAAAGCATGGCACTCATAATATTTTATTTTAATATTAATAGTAGTTTACCACTCATCATAAAGTTTTCTAGGGATAGAAACTTCCAATTCAAGCTTTTCTTCAAAAGATTTCATCAAAGCATCAACAATATGTTTAGTAAAAGCTTTATTTTGATTATAAGCATGGGGAGAATTCAACATGGATTGCAACAAGGAAATACAATCTATTAAAGAACAATTATCATAATTAAAGTCCTTGAAATCCAAATGAGTGGGTTCATTGCTACTTAAAGTTTTGACCTCTCCAATCCCACTTTTATCAATTTTTGCATTAAGATCTCTAAACTCCGAATCATTGGGTCGCCTTCTAACTAAAATTGACTCATCTCCAGTCCCATATTTATCAAGATTTATTTTAGAAAACAAAGATTCAATAGGAGTCACATCAATCACTTTAAGATCTTTATCATTATTTTCACAAGAACTAGAAGAACACGCTTTCACAAACCAATTTCGCTTAGCACGAATCTTAGCAGTTCTTTCCTTACATTCATCCATAGAAATTCTCATAGCTTTTAAAGACTCATTAATATCATGCTTGGGTGGAATAGATCTAATTTTCAAAGAATCAATCTCAAGAGAAATTCTATCCACGTTCCTAGCCAAATCATCAACCTTAAGCAATTTTTCTTCAATCAAAGCATTGAAACTTTTTTGCGAACTCATAAATTCTTTAATACTATTCTCAAAATCAGAGGACAACTTATTATAATTTCCATAAGAATTGTTATAGGAATTACCATAATTATTAGAGTAATTACTAGGAAACGGCCTAGGATTAAAATTACCTCTATATGCGTTATTACCAAAATTGTTCCTACCAACAAAATTCACATCTATAGATTCATTATTGTTCTCAATCAAAGTAGACAAAGGCATATCATTAGGATAAATAGGAGCACTCCTACTAGCAAACAATTTCATAAGTTCATCCATCTTTCCACTCAAAACATTAATCTCTTCAATCGCATGCCCTTTTTTATTAGTAGAAGATCTTTCGGTATGCCATTGCGAATAATTAACCATATTATTATCTAGGAGTTTAGTAGATTCTCCTAAAGTAATTTCCATAAAAGTACCTCCCGCGGCCGAATCTAAAAGATTTCTAGAAGCAAAATTCAATCCGGCATAAAAAATTTGTATGATCATCCACAAATTTAAACCATGAGTAGGGCAATTTCGTATCATATATTTCATCCTCTCCCAGGATTGTGCAACATGTTCATGATCAAGTTGCTTAAAATTCATAATATCATTCCTAAGGGAGATGATCTTAGCGGGAGGAAAATACTTAGAAATAAAAGCATCTTTACACTTGTTCCATGAATCAATACTATTTTTTGGCAAAGATGAAAACCAAGTTTTAGCACGATCTTGTAGTGAGAATGGAAATAGCTTCAATTTAACAATATCATTGTCCACATCTTTCTTCTTTTGCATATCACACAACTCAACGAAATTATTTAGATGGGATGCGACATCTTCACTAGGAAGGCCGGAAAATTGATCTTTCATAACAAGATTCAGCAAAGCGACATTAATTTCATAAGATTCCGCACTAGTGGCAGGGGCAATCGGAGTACTAATAAAATCATTATTATTAGTATTGGAAAAGTCACACAATTTGGTATTCTCTTGAGCCATCATGACAAAGCAAGCAATCTAACACACGAGCAAACAAAAAGCAAACGAAAAAGATGAACGAAAGAAGGGTGAATAAAAAGGCAAATCTTTTTGAAAATCATTTTAGAAGTGGGGGAGAGGAAAACGAGAGGCAAATGGCGAATAATGTAATGCAAAAGATGAGAGTTTATGATGGGTACTTGGTATGTCTTGACTTGATGTAGATCTCCTCGGCAACGGCGCCAGAAATCCTTCCTGCTACTTCTTGAGCTTGCATTGGTTTTTCCCTTGAAGAGGAAAGGGTGATGCAGCACAGTAGAGGTAAGTATTTCCCTCAGTTAAGAACCAAGGTATTAATCCAGTAGGAGAAGAACGCACAAATCACCAACACCTGCACAAACAATCAAATACTTGCACCCAACGCGATAAAGGGGTTGTCAATCCCTTTACGGTCAATTGCAAAAGTGAGATCTGATAGAGATAGATAAACAAAAGATAAAATATTTTTGGGTTTTTGGTATATAGATCTGAAAATAAAAGATTGCAAAATAGTAGATCGGAAAGTAATATGATGGAAAATAGACCTGGGGGCCATAGGTTTCACTAGTGGCTTCTCTCATGACGGTAAATAATACGGTGGGTGAACAAATTACTGTCGAGCAGTTGATAGAAAAGCGCAAAGTTATGACGATATCCAAGGCAATGATTATGCATATAGGCATCACGTCCATGTCAAGTAGACCGACTCCTGCCTGCATCTACTACTATTACTCCACACATCGACCGCTATCCAGCATGCATCTAGAGTATTAAGTTCATAAAGAACGGAGTAACGCCTTAAGTAAGATGACATGATGTAGAGGAATTATATCAAGCAATATGATGAAAACCCCATCTTTTTATCCTCGATGTCAACAATACAATACATGCCTCACTACCCCTACTGTCACTGGGTGAGGACCCTGCAAGATTGAACCCAAATCTAAGCACCTCTCCCATTGCAAGAAAAACCAATCTAGTTGGCCAAACCAAACCGATAATTCGAAGAGAAATACAAAGATATTAAATCATGCATAAAATAATTCAGAGAAGATTCAAATAATATTCGTAGATAAACTGATCATAAATCCACAATTCATTAGATCTCGACCAACCCACCGCAAAAGAAGATTACATCAGATAGATCTCCAAGAACATCAAGGAGAACTTTGTATTGAGAATCAAAGAGAGAGAAGAAGCCATCTAGCTACTAGCTATGGACCCGTAGGTCTGAGGTAAACTACTCACGCATCATCGGAAGGGCAATGGAGTTGATGTAGAAGCCCTCCGTGATCGATTCCCCTTCCGGCGGGATGCCGGAAAAGGCCCCAAGATGGGATCTCACAGGAACAGAAGGTTGCGGCAGTGGAAAAGTGTTTTCGTGGATGCCTCTGGTGGTTCTGGAATATATGTGAATATATAGGCGGAAGGGCTAGGTCAGATGAGTCCCGAGGGGCCCATAAGGTAGGGGGCGCCCCCCTAGGGCGCGCCCTCCACCCTTGTCGCCGCCTCGCGGCTCTTCTGACTTGGACTCCAAGTCCCCTGGGTGTCTTCTGGTCCAAGAAAAATCATCGTGAAGTTTTATTCCGTTTGGACTCCGTTTGGTATTCCCTTTCTGCGAAGCTCAAAAACAAGGAAAAAACAAAAACTGGCACTGGGCTCTAGGTTAATAGGTTAGTCCCAAAAATAATATAAAATAGCATATTAATGCATATAAAACATCCAAAACAGATAATATAATAGCATGGAACAATAAAAAATTATAGATACGTTGGAGATGTATCAATTAGATGCATGCTGGATAGCGATCGATGTGTGGAGTGATGTCGCTTGAACTACGTCGGTATTTCCCCAAAGAGGAAGGGATGATGCAGTACAGCTACGGTAGGTATTTCCCTCAGTTATGAAACCAAGGTATCAATCCAGTAGGAGAACCATCAACACTATGTAAACAGTACTTGCACACAAAGAACAAATACTTGCAACGCGACGCGTAAGAGGGGTTGTCAATCCCTCCATGGTAAAATGATAGATAAATTTGTGGTAGATTGGATAAATAGCTCTCGATAAAAAGTGAAATAAAATAAGCAATAAAAAAGTGCAGCAAGGTATTTTTGATTTTTTTGGAATAATAGATCTGAAAATAAAAGCGAATAAAAATAGATCTCAAAGCAAATTTGATAAAGAATAGACCCGAGGGCCGTAGATTTCACTAGTGGCTTCTCTCAAGAAAATTGCATACGGTGGGTAAACAAATTACTGTTGGGCAATTGATAGAAGATCGAATAATTATGACGATATCTAAGGCAATGATCAATATATAGGCATCACATCCAAGATTAGTAGACCGACTCCTACCTGCATCTACTAATATTACTCCACACATCGACCGCTATCCAAAATGCATCTAGTGTATTAAGTTCATGGAGAAACGGAGTAATGCAATAAGAACGATGACATGATGTAGACAAGATCTATTCATGTAGGAATAGCCCCCATCTTGTTATCCTTAATAGCAATGATACATGCGTGTCTTACTACCCCTTCTGTCACTAGGAAAGAACACCGCAAGATAGAACCCATCACAAAGCACCTCTTCCCTTGGCAAGAAAAATTGATCTAGTTGGCCTAACTAAACCAAAGATTCGAAGAAGAAATACGAGGATATAAACAATCATGCATATAAGAGATCAAAGAAAACTCAAACAATATTCATGGATATAGATTTGATCATAAACTCAAAGTTCATCGGATCCCAACAAACACACCGCAAAAAAAGAGTTACATCAAATAGATCTCCAAGAGACCATTGTATTGAGAATCAAAAGAGAGAGAGGAAGCCATCTAGCTACTGCCTACGGACCCTTAGGTCTATGGTGAACTACTCACGCATCATCGGAGAGGCACCAATGAGGATGATGAACCCCTCCGTGATGGTGTCTAGATTGGATCTCATGGTTCTGGAACTTGCGGCGGCTGGAATTGTGTTTCGTCGACTCTCCTAGGGTTTCTGGAATATTTGGGAATTTATAGGGTGAAGAGGCGGTGCGGGAGGTCACCGAGGTGGGCACAACCCACCTGGATGCGCCTGGGCCTCCTGGCGCGCCCAGGTGTCTTGTAAGGTGTGAAGTGGAGTAAGACTCAAAGCTCGACCATGACAGAAGAAAGAAAAAGGACGAAGGTCATCCCCTATGCCTCAGCCATAGGATCTATATGGTATGCCATGCTGTGTACCACACCTGATGTGTGCCTTGCCATGTGTCTGGCAAGGGGGTACAAGAGTGATCCAGGAGTGGATCACTGGACAGCGGTCAAAATTATCCTTAGAGGAATAAGGAAATGTTTCTAGGTTATGGAGGTGATAAAGAGTTCGACGTAAAGGGTTACATCGATGCAAGCTTTAACACCAATCCGGATGACTCTGAGTAGCAAACCGGATACGTATAGTGGAGCAGCCATTTGGAATAGCTCCAAGTGAAGCATGGTAGCAGCATCTACAATATGACATAAAGATTTGCGAAGTACACGTGGATCTGAATGTTGCAGACTCGTTGACTAAAACCTCTGTCACAAGCAAAACATGAAAAAAACCCAGAACTCTTTGGGTGTTAATCACATGGTGATGTGAACTAGATTATTGACTCTAGTGCAAGTGGGAGACTATTGGAAATATGCCCTAGAGGCAATAATAAATTGGTTATTATCATATTTCCCTGTTCATGATAATCGTTTATTATCCATGCTAGAATTGTATTGATCGGAAACTCAAATACATGTGTGGATACATAGACAACAATATGTCCCCAGTGAGCCTCTACTAGACTAGCTCATTGATCAAAGATGGTTAAGGTTTCCTAACCATAGGCATGAGTTGATTTGATAACGGGGTCATATAATTAGGAGAATGATGTGATGGACTAGACCCGACCGTAAGCTTAGCATCAGATCGGTTAAGTTATTTGCTATAGCTTTCTTCATGTCAAGTATCTGTTGCTTTGACCATGAGATCATGCAACTCACTTACACCGGAGGAGTACCTTGTGTGTATCAAACGTCGCAACGTAACTGGGTGACTATAAAGATGCTCTACAGGTATCTCCGAGGGTGTCTGTTGAGTTGGCATGGATCAAGACTAGGATTTGTCACTCTGTATGACGGAGAGGTATCTCAGGGCCCACTCGGTAATACAACATCACAATAAGCTTGCAAGCAATGTGACTAAAGAGTTAGCCACGGGATCTTGTATTACAGAATGAGTAAAGAGACTTGCCGATAACGAGATTGAACTAGGTATAGAGATACCGACGATCGAATCTCGGGCAAGTAACATACCGATGGACAAAGGGAATTGTATACGGGATTAATTGAATCCTTTACATCGTGGTTCAACTGATAAAGATCTTCGTGGAATATGTAGGAACCAATATGGGCATCTAGGTCCCGCTATTGGTTATTGACCGGAGAGGAGTCTCGGTCATGTCTACATGATTCTCGAACCCGTAGGGTCGCACGCTTAACGTTCGGTAGCGCTAGGGTAGTAATTAGATATTAATAGTGGAAATTCCGAAGGTTGTTCGGAGTCCCGGATGGGATCCAGGACATCACGAGGAGCTCTGGAATGGTCCGGAGGTAAAGATTCATATATGGAAAGTTGTTATCGGGGTTCCGGAAAAAGTTTGAGTTTTTTTGGTATTGTACCGGGAAGGTTCTGGAGTGGGGCCCACCTACATGGGGGGACCCACATGAACGTGGGTAGTGGGGAAAGTTCCTACAACCCTGGTGCACCAAGATCCTCCCTTGAAAGGAATAGTATCATATCCCGAAGGGATAAGATCAGGACCCCTAAAAAGGGGGATAGCGATCGGTGGGGAAGGAAAGGAGGGATTTCCTTCCTCCCCCTTTGACCAACGCCCCTAGGGCCTTGGAGGGCAAACCACCAGACCCCTCCACGCCTATATAAAGGTAGGGAGGCGTTAGGGGCAGCCACCCTTCACCCCTTGCTCGTTACCTCTCCCAACTCCTCCCACGTTTCACCGGTACGCGCTTGGCGAAGCCCTGCCGGAGTTCCGCTGCCACCACCACCACCATGCCGTCGTGTTGGTTCAGATCTCATCTACCTCCTCTCCCTCCCTTGCTAGATCAAGAAGGAGAGGATGTCGCCGAGTCGTACGTGTGCTAAACTCGGAGGTGCTGCACGTGCGGTACTTGGATCGGATTGGATCTCGACGCGAGTACGACTACACCAACCACGATCTCTAGATCGTTAACACTTTCGGTCTACAAGGGTATGTAGACACCACTCTCCTCTCATAGATGTGCATCTCCTAGATTAATCTTGGTGAGCGTAGGAAATTTTTTGTTTCCCATGCAACGTTCCCTAAAAAAAAGGCGCATCATTAAGATCAATAGGAGCACTTTTATTAGCAACCAATTTCATTAGAGCATCAACTTTTTAATTCAACATACTAATTTCTTCAACCGAATTAACTTTTTTACTAGTAGGTGCTCTTTCAGTATGCCATTGTGAATAATTTTCAATAATATTATCAAGCAATTTAGTAGCTTCACCCAAAGTAATTTCCATAAAAAGTACCACCCACGGCGGAATCTAAAAGATTTCTAGAAACAAAGTTCAATCTCACATAATTTTTTTGTATGATCATCCAAAGATTTAAACCATGAGTAGGAAAATTTCTTAGCATCAACTTCATTCTTTTGCAAGATTGTGCAACATGTTTATGCTCAAGTTGCTTAAAATTCATGATTTGAGTTCTAAGGGAAATAATTTTCTAGGGCGGAAAATACTTAGTAATAAAAGCATCTTTGCACTTATCCCAAGAATTGATACTATTGTGAGGAAAAGAAGAAAACCAAATTTTTTCACGATCCCTCAAAGAGAAAGGAAATAATTTCAACTTCACAATATCATTGCCCACATCTTTTTTCTTTTGCATATCACACAATTCTACAAATGTGTTTAGATGGGACGCGACATCCTCATTAGGAGTATCGGAAAACTGATCTTTCATAAAAAGATTCAACAAAGCGGCATTAATATCACAAGATTCTGCACTAGTGGCGGGAGGAGCAATCGAAGTGCTAATAAAATCATTGTTATTGGTATTGGAAAAATCACACAAATTGGTGTTTTCTTGAGTCATCGTGACTACGCAAACAAGATTGTAACAAAAAACAGATCTGACGAGAAAACGGCGAATGAAAAAGATGGCGAATAAAATGGCAAATTTTTGTGAAGTGGGGGAGATGAAAACGAGAGGCAAATGGCAAATAATGTAAATTGCAAGGAGATGAGATTTGTGATTAGGAACCTGATAGATGTTGATGATGTCTCCCCGGCAACGGCGCCAGAAATTCCTTTTGATGTCGCTTGAACTACGTCGGTATTTCCCCAAAGAGGAAGGGATGATGCAGTACAGCTACGGTAGGTATTTCCCTCAGTTATGAAACCAAGGTATCAATCCAGTAGGAGAATCAAGCAACACTATGTAAACGGTACCTGCACACAAAGAACAAATACTTGCAACCCGATGCGTAAGAGGGGTTGTCAATCCCTCCATGGTAAAAAGATAGATAAATTTGTGGTAGATTGGATAAATAGCTCTCGATAAAAAGCGAAATAAAATAAGTAATAAAAAAGTGCAGCAAGGTATTTTTGGGGTTTTGGAATAATAGATCAGAAAATAAAAGCGAATAAAAATAGATCTCAAAGCACATATGATAAAGAATAGACCCGGGGGCCGTAGATTTCACTAGTGGCTTCTCTCAAGAAAATAGCATACGGTGGGTAAACAAATTACTGTTGGGCAATTGATAGAAGACCGAATAATTATGACGATATTCAAGGCAATGATCATATAGGCATCACGTCCAAGATTAGTAGACCGACTCCTGCCTGCATCTACTACTATTACTCCACACATCGACCGCTATCCAGCATGCATCTAGTATATTAAGTTCATGGAGAAACGGAGTAATGCAATAAGAACGATGATATGATGTAGACGAGATCTATTCATGTAGGAATAGCCCCCATCTTGTTATCCTTAATAGCAATGATACATGCGTGTCTTGCTGCCCCTTTTGTCACTGGGAAAGAACATCGCAAGATCGAACCCATCACAAAGCACCTCTTCCCATGGCAAGAAAAATCAAAAAACTTGGCCTAACTAAACAAAAGATTCGAAGAAGAAATACGAGGCTATAAATAATCATGCATATAAAAGATCAAAAGAAGACTCAAATAATATTCATGGATATAGATCTGATCATAAACTCAAAGTTCATCGGATCCCAACAAACACACCGCAAAAAAGAGTTACATCAAATAGATCTCCAAGAGACCATTGTATTGAGAATCAAAAGAGAGAGAGAGAGAGAGGAAGCCATCTAGCTATTGCCTACAGACCCTTAGGTCTATGGTGAACTACTCACGCATCATCGGAGAGGCACCAATGAGGATGATGAACCCCTCCGTGATGGTGTCTAGATTGGATCTCATGGTTCTGGAACTTGCAGCGACTGGAATTGTGTTTCATCGACTCTCCTAGGGTTTCTGGAATATTTGGGAATTTATAGGGCGAAGAGGCGGTGCGGGAGGTCACCGAGGTGGGCACAACCCACCTGGGCGCGCCTGGGCCTCCTGGCACGCCCGGGTGTCTTGTGCTCACCTCGGGCCTCCCCTTTGGTACTTCTTTGGCCCATTGGGTGTCTTCTGGTCTAGAAAAAATCTCCAAAAAGTTTTGCTGCGTTTGGACTCCGTTTGGTACTGATATTCTGTGAAGTAAAAAACAAGCAAAAAACAACAACTGGCACTAGGCACTTTGTCAATAGGTTAGTCCCAAAAAATGATATAAAGTTGCTATAAAATGATTGTAAAAGATCCAAGAATAATAATATAACTGCATGGAACAAGCAAAAATTATAGATACGTTGGAGACGTATCATGGAGTAATAGTAGTAGATGCAGGCAGGAGTCGGTCTACTTGTAACGGACGTGATGTAGGAGATATGCCCTAGAGGCAATAATAAATGTCATTATTTATCTCCTTGCTCATAATTATATTTTATGTTCCATGCTATAACTGCTGTGGTTCCCGAGCCCGTATATCCATAAAGGCTCTGGGGAAAACCCATGTGCACGTGTGGAATAATAAACGGTAAAAAGTATTCCTAGTCATGCCTCTAAGACTAGCTCAAGTGTTGCATGATGATTATGTTTTCCCAATCATGGGCATGTCTATGCCAGCAGCTTTGAGGGCACAATGTTAGAAGAACATTTGTGTTGAATCGACCCGATTGATGTTATGCTATGAGATTCATTCGTCACAAGTTAATGGTTGATAACACAGAGATGGTTAACGTTTGCATGATTCCTCAGACCATGAGAGTATCGAGTTTCTTAATGCTTGATTCATGAACTTTGGGGTTTGTTAAACGTCATCCGTAACTGGATGGCTATTACGGCGGCTTACGGGTTCATGGGAAAGTATGTTAAGTAACTTGATAGCTCAAGATTGGGATTTGCTCCTCCGACGATGGAGAGATATCTCTGGGCCCTCTCGGTGTTAAGGTATCCATCATCGTCTGGCCAGACACTTTGTGATTTGATCACAGGGATGCCGGAACACGGTAACGAGAAAAGAGAACAATACCGGTAACGAGGTAACTAGCATAGTGGACAAGTTGTTGATCCACGGGAATGCCAACATGTCTCGCCTCGGGTATTTGTAACACATCGCGAAGCAACAGGAATAGCACACGGCAACTGGAGGTTCACTCGAATATTCATTCGTGTGGGTATAGGGGTCAATATGGGTGTCCACGGCTCCGATGTTGATCATTGATCGGAAGGGGTTCCGTGTCATGTCTATACTTCACCGAACCTATAGGGTCACACGCTTAAGGGTCATCTATCTGCTGAATACTAGACAGGGAGTCTGAGAGAAAATCACCGAAAAAGTTTCGGACACCGAAAAGTTTCGGACAGCGGAAAAGTTCCGCAGAGAGAGGTCACCGGATGAGTTCCGGTGAAACTGAAAAGTTGTTTAGGGATACCATTAAGTCAAAATGGTTTCGGCACATGCCTGATAATTCTTGGAGGATACCAGAATCATTTTGGAAACTTCTGGGAATTTTCTGGAAGAAAAACCGGAAATGTTCCGGGGCTGCCGGAACCGCTTCAGATGCTTTTCGCAGATGAAATCACTAAACTGGAATTGTTCCAGAACGCATTGAAAATTATTTTAGTGGGTACTGGAAATGTTCTAAGCCCACATAAATATTTTCAGTTCGAACGGACGCTGAAAAATGTCGTCGTGAATAGTGAAAGTGCTTTTTGGGAATTTTATGGAAAGCACCTTTTGGGAATTTCCCAAAAGGCTTCTAGAATGCCTTAGGCACTAAGGAAGCCCCCTTGGGGGGTCCCCCAAGGGTGTGGCCGGCCAAGCATGGTGGAGCTCCTTGGAGCTCCACATGACACCCCTTTTATCTTTATTCTTTTGTGGAAAGGCATAAAGTGGGGGTACTTTGGGTTTTTTTGTATGACATCTTTACCCCTTGGCTATCCTATAAATAGAGGTGGAGGGGCAGCCCTCCACACTCATCCCTTCTCACATACATGCCATTGCAATGATCTGGCTTCTCTCTCCCTCCCACGAAAAGAGTTTCGTAGAGCCGAAAGGCTGTCTGGGTTCCGGTGGGAACTAGTTCTGGACGGCGAAGCCCTGCCGGATAGATGACACCGTATGTGTGCAACTCTGTAGAGAGGTCGTAGTTTCGATCTTAGTGCCCGAGGGGCTGTTCGAGAGTGCCTCCCGAAGGGCTGTCCAAGTGACGGTCCGAGTTCTGTGAGTCCTCCCGAAGGGCTGTCCGAGTGACCGTTCGAGTTTTGAAGGTCCTCCCGAAGGGCTGTCCGCGACATCGTCTGGGGGACTGTTCGACAGCCTCCCGGAGGGCTGTCCGAAGGGAAGACGAGGGTATACATCCTCGCGGTTGGGAGGTTGTAAATCCTAGCTGCGGGGATCTGCACCGCCGATCGTCATCGACTCTACTTCCGCTGCGCTTCGAGTCGGTAACGAAAATGATCAAACCTTGTATGCAGTCTCCATAGTGGTCCTGGGCTGGTGCGTAGGTCAGAAATTTTTTGTTTTCTGCTGCATTACCCTACACGTGATGCCTATATTCATGATCTTGCCTTGGATATCGTCATAATGATGTGCTTTTCTATCAATTGCTCAACAGTATTTGTTTACCCATCATATGTTTCTTTCAAGAGAGAAACCTCTAGTGAAACCTATGGCCCCCGGGTCTATTTTTATCATATTATTTTCAGATCTATAAAACCAAAAACCCAAAAATACCTTGTTGCAATTTATTTATCTTTACTTTATTTTACACTTTTACTTATCTTTTATATCAATCTCCGTCAGATTTCAGATCTCACCCTTGCTAGTGGCCATGAAGGGACTGACAACCCCTTTTTCGCGTTGTGTGCAAGTGTTTGTTAGTTTTTGCAGGTGCATCTGTTGGGGACTTGTGTGTTCCTCCAACTGGATTGATACCTTAGTTCTTAACTGAGGGAAATACTTATCTCTACTTTGCTGCATCACCCTTTCCTCTTCAAGAAAAAAATCAACGCAAGCTCAAGAAGTAGCAGGAAGAATTTCTGGCGCCATTGCCGGGGAGGTTCTACATCAAGCCTACCAAGTACCTATCATAAACTCTCATCTCTTGCACTTACATTATTTGACATTTGCCTCTCATTTTCCTCTCCCCCACTTCTAAAACATTTTCAGAAAAACACAAAAATATTTGCCTTTTTATTTGCCTTCTTTCCGTCCTTCTTTTCGTTTGACTTTTTTTTGCTTGCATGCTAGATTGCTTGCTTTGTCAAGATGTCTCAAGAAAATACCAAGTTGTGTGATTTTTCCAACACTAATAATAATGATTTAATTAGTACTCCGATTGCTCCCGCCAGTAGTGCGGAATCTTATGAAATTAATGCCTCTTTGTTGAATCTTGTTATGAAAGAACAATTTTTTGGTAGTCCTAATGAAGATGCTGCATCCCATCTAAATACTTTCGTTGAGTTGTGTGATATGCAAAAGAAAAAAGATATGGATAATGATATTGTTAAATTGAAGATATTTCCGTTCTCACTACGAGATCGTGCTAAAACTTGGTTTTCATCTTTACCTAAAAATAGTATTGATTCATGGATTAAGTGTAAAGATGCTTTTATTTCCAAGTATTTTCCTCCCGCTAAGATCATCTCCCTTAGGAACGATATAATGAATTTTAAGCAACTTGATCATGAACATGTTGCACAATCTTGGGAGAGGATGAAATTGATGATAAGAAATTGCCCTACTCATGGATTAAGTTTATGGACAATCATACAAAAAAATTATGCTGGATTGAATTTTGCATCTAGAAATCTTTTAGATTTCGCCGTGGGTGATACTTTTATGGAAATCACATTGGGAGAAGCTACTAAACTCCTAGATAATATTATGGCAAATTACTCTCAATGGCATACCGAAGATCGTCTACTAGTAAAAAAGTGCATGCGATTGAAGAAATTAATACTTTGAATGGAAAGATGGATGAACTTATGAAATTGATTGCTAGCGAGAGTGCTCCTATTGATCCTCATGATACGCCTTTGTCTACTTTGATTGAGCATAATAATGAATCTATGGATTTGAATTTTGTTGGTAGGAACAATTTTGGTAATAACGCGTATAGAGACAATTTTAATCCTAGGCCATTTCCTAGTAATTCCTCTAATAATTATGGTAATTCCTACAAAAATTCTTATGGAAATAATAATAATATACCCTCTGATCTTGAGAATAATATTAAAGATTTCATTAATTCTCAAAAGATTTTCCATGCTATGGTAGAAGAAAAATTGTTTAAGATTGATGATTTGGCTAGAAACGTTGATAGAATTTCTCATGAGATTGATTCTTTTAAGATTAGATCTATGACACCCAAGCTTGATATTAATGAGTCTCTGAAAGCTATTAAAATTTCTAGTAATGAAAGTAGAGAGAGAACCGCTAGGATGCATGTGCTAAGAGAGATTGGCTAGAAAAAGCACGTTCTTCTAGTTTTTGTGATAATAATGATGAAGATATTAAAGTGATTGGTGTGACTCCTATTGAATCTTTGTTTGCTAATATAAAACTTGATAAAGAAGGGACTGGGGATGATTCAACTTTAGCTAGAAGGCGTCCCAATAATTTGGAGGGTGAAGATCTTAATGCAAATTTTGATAAAAGTGGGATTGGCGATGTCAAAACTTTAAGTAGTGATGAACCCACTCTTTTGGATTTCAAGGACTTTAATTAAGATAATTGTTCTTTGATTGATTGTATTTCCTCGTTACAATCTATGCTTAATTCACCTCATGCTTATAATCAACACAAGGCTTTTACTAAACATATTGTTGATGCTATGATGAAATCTTTTGAAGAAAAACTTGAGTTGGAATTTTCAATCCCTAAAAAGCTTTATGATGAATGGGAACCTACTATAAATATTAATATTAAAGATTATGAGTGCTATGCTTTGTGTGATTTGGGTGCTAGCGTTTCGACTATTCCAAAAACTTTATGTGATGTGTTAGGTTTCCATAAACATGATGATTGTTCTTTGAACTTGCATCTAGCGGATTCTACTATTAAAAACCCTATGGGAAGGATTAATGATGTTCTTTTGTTGCAAATAGGAATTATGTGCCCATAGATTTTATTGTGCTTGATATAGATTGCAATCCCACATGCCCTATTATTATTGGTAGACCTTTCCTTAGAACGATTGGTGCAATTATTGATATGAAAGAAGGAAACATTATATTTAAATTTTTGTTAAGGAAGGGCATGGAACACTTTCCAAGAAATAAAATTAGGTTACCATATGAATCTATTATGAGGGCTACTTATGGATTGAATACCAAAGATGACAATACCTAGATCTATGCAATATGCCTAGCTAGGGGCGTTAAACAATAGCGCTTGTTGGGAGGCAACCCAATTTTATTTTGTGTTTTGTGTTTTTGCTTCTGTTCTTGAATAAATATGCAATATTACTTCTGTAATAATTTTGTTTTAGTGTTTGAGCCAAGTAAGACCTTTGGGATGTTTTGGTAAATCATTGATTTGATTTTGCTGAAAAAATAGAAAATTTTGCTTCCAGTAGCAGAATTGTTCAAATTCACTGGAACATGTAAAAACTCTGAATATTTTACAAAATATTTATATATGAATTGCCTCTGTTTTCCTAATTTTTCATATTTTTTGAAGTTACAGAAGTATGACTATAATTCTGGTCTTTACAGACTGTTCTGTTTTTGACAGATTCTGTTTTTGATGTGTTGTTCGCTTATTTTGATGAATCTATGGGTAGTATCGAGGGGTATGAGCCATGGAGAAGTTAAAATACAGTAGATATAATGAAAATATAAAATTGGAATGAGTTCACAACAGTACCTAAAAGTGGAGATTTATTTTATCACACTAACGGATCTCACAAGTTTTTTGTTGAGTTTTGTGTTGAGAAGTTTCAAGTTTTGGGTGAAGTTTCGATGGACTACGGAATAAGGAGTGGCAAGAGCCTAAGCTTGGGGATTCCCAAGGCACCCCAAGGTAATATTCAATGTCAACCAAGCATCTAAGCTTGGGGATGCCCCGGATGGCATCCCCTCTTTTGTCTTCAATCCATCGGTAAAATTACCTGAGGCTATATTTTTATTCACCACATGATATGTGTTTTGCTTGGAGCGTCTTGTATTATATGAGTCTTTGATTTTTAGTTTGCCACAATCATCCTGGCTGTACACACCTTTTGAGAGGGACACACATTAATCGTGAATTTATTAGAATACTCTATGTGCTTCACTTATATCTTTTGAGCTAGGTAGTTGCTCTAGTGCTTCACTTATATCTTTTTAGAGCACGGTGGTGGTTTTATTTTGAAGAAATTGATGAACTCTCATGCTTCACTTATATTATTTTGAGAGTCCTAAAAATAGTATGGCAATTTGCTTAGGTTATGAATTTAGTCCTAATATGATGGGTATTCAAGAGGGATATAATAAAAACTTACATGAAGATCATTGAATATATGAGAAGTTTGATTCCTTGAAATTGTTTTGAGATATAAAGATGGTGATATTAGAGTCATGCTAGTTGGTAATTGTGGGTTAATAGAAATACTTGTGTTAAGGTTTTTGATTCCCAAAGCATGCACGTATGGTCTTTCGTTATGTGATGAAGTTGGAGCATGATTTATTTTTGATTGTCTTCCTTATGAGTGGCGGTCGGGGACGAGCGATGGTATTTTCCTACCAATCTATCCCCCTAGGAGCATGTGTATTAGTACTTTGTTTCGAGGGCTAATAAATTTTTGCAATAAGTATGTGAGTTCTTTATGACTAATGTTTAGTCCATGGATTATACGCACTCTCACCCTTCCACCTTTGCTAGCCACTCTAGTACCGTGCAACTTTCACCGGTGCATTAAACCACCTTATACCTTTCCCCAAAACAGCCACCATACCTACCTATTATGGCATTTCCATAGCCATTCCAAGATATATTGCGATGTGTAAGGGCATATTTCTCCCTAAGTGGTTTTGGTGATTGATGACAATGCATTTGCGGACTAATCGTGTGCATTGAGCATTTCAGATATCTCATGTCTAGGCAAAAGAGGATTCGGCGCCCCTCAAAGCCTATCGAAGACGGCTGTTCTCTATGTTTCTTTTCGGTGGATTTGAGTCGTAGGAAAGCCGTACTATTAAGAGGGGGTCCGCTTCGGAAAGGTTAGGGTGGAATCAACACGTACACATCTGTTCCTTTGCACCACCTTTCCTTCGCTTCGATGGAGCACCATCCGTTTATCCTTGTCTCTTCGATATGAAGGCTGCCAAATGCTAAAGCCTCTGTGGCGTGCGGTAGTACTGCTCAAGGGAGCAGTAGTATCGCAGGGGCGTGCGGTAGTACTGCTCAAGGGGGCGGTAGTACCGCAGGCCAGCGGTAGTACCGCTCCAGGTGAGTGGTAGTACCACTGCCTCCAGCCCTGAAGCTGAAGCATGCGAAAGTAGGCGCGGATGTAATTTTTTTACTTCCGCCCCTACGCGGTAGTACCGCTCCCTGTGAGCGGTAGTACCGTGCCAGATTTTTGCACAGCTCCAACCTCAGCGGAAGTTGTTACGGAAGTAACTTATTACTTCCGTGCATTTCCAGCACCAGTTGAGCCCTGCCTTACGGTAGTACCGTAGGGGCGCGCGGTAGTACCGCTCCGGCGGTTCTACCGCCCGTTGCCCTATGCAACAGGCTCTCATCTGGTCACTACCGCGCAAGCGGTAGTACCGCAACCTGCAGCGGTAGTACCGCGGCTGTGTGCAGTAGTACCGTGCCGCGCGGGCTGAGTGAGGGGATAACGGTTGGATCTTTTCCCCCACTATATAAAGGGGGTCTTCTTCCCCAAGAAGACCACCTCTTCTCTCCCCAAGCTCCATTGTTGCTCAAACCTCCATTTTCGCCCGATCTCTCTCCCTAGCCAATCAAACTTGTTGATTTCCTAGGGATTGGTTGAGAAGGCCCCGATCTACACTTCCACCAAGAGAAATTTGATTCCCCCCACTAATCCCTTGTGGATCTTGTTACTCTTGGATGTTTGAGCACCCTAGACGGTTGAGGTCACCTCGGAGCCATATTCCATTGTGGTGAAGCTTCGTGGTGTTGTTGGGAGCCTCCAATTAAGTTGCGGAGATAGCCCCTACCTTGTTTGTAAAGGTTCGGTCGCCGCCTTCAAGGGCACCAATAGTGGAATCACGGCATCTCGCATTGTGTGAGGGCGTGAGGAGAATACGGTGGCCCTAGTGGCTTCTTGGGGAGCATTATGCCTCCACACCGCTCCAACGAAGACGTACTTCCTCTCAAAGGGAAGGAACTCCGGTAACACATCCTCGTCTCCACCGGCTCCACTCTGGGTTATCTCTTACCTTTACTTGTGCAAGCCTTTATTGTGTTGTATTCCTTGCTTGCTTGTGTGCTTGTTGTTTTTGCATCATATAGGTTGCTCACCTAGTTGCACATCTAGACAACCTATTTTGATGCTAAGTTTAATTTGGACAAGAGCTAAAAATTGTTAGTTGCCTATTCACCCCCCTCTAGTCAACCATATCGATCCTTTCAATTGGTATCAGAGCCTCGTCTCTTTATTAACGACTTTACTGTCCGAAGAGTATGGGTGACACCGTAGACAAGGGGGAGGAGCACTCCGGTGTGAATCCGTCCTTGTCTACAGACGATGGGGGATCCTCGGTCTCTCGTGAGGAGTTCAATGTGGCTTTGGACACATTGAAAACCTCCATGACGACCGAGGTTAAAGGCATGTTTAAGGAGTTTCTTGATGGGCTTAAATTATCCACCGCACCGTTGGAAGTGGTTGATCCCGCTAACAAGGTGACGGATGCTAACTCCAATAAGGGGGAAGCTAGTAGTGACCAAGTTCCTTTGCCTAGTGGTAAGAGTGGGAGTGACATCTTTGCCCATGTTGAAGCACCCCTTACCTATGGAGGACCGGTTCCCTCCACGCATATGAATCATGTTGGTCCTCCTCCTAAGCTTGTGAAAAATGAGGATTTTGCCTCTTGGGTGTATCGCTTTAAATGTCATTTAAATCATAGTTCTACTAATCTTTGGAGAATTATTGAGCAAGGTTTCTACCCGCACGACCCAAGCAACTTCACTCCTAGAGAAGCCGCGGATCATCAATTCAACGAGTCCGCTCTCTTCATTCTCCAAGAAGCCATTCCTCCCGAAGATATTGCGCACCTTCGACCTTTCACCATGGCCAAGGAAGAATGGGAGCATGTTGTTTCCTTGTACAAGGGAAGCGCAAGCATTCAACACGCAAACTTTGAAGTGGTGCAAGATGAAGCCGATGAGTTTGCAATGACTAAAGATGAAGAACCTCGAGAGCTTTACCGAAGATTAACTACTGTCGCGGTCTCACTCCGAGATCATGGGAGCAAGGATACGGATGACAATTGGATCAAGCACAAGTTTCTCAAGGCCATGATGCCTTACCATAAGGCCATGTCCTTCGTCATCCGTCAAAGGCTGGACTTTCACGCCTTGTCCTCAAGCGAGGTGTTGGATGAATTTGTTGCAATGAGGATCTTGGACAAGACCGCCGACAATGCGGTGTTGCGTTCTCAATGATCAAAGAAGTCCAACCTTGCCTTGAAGGCCAAGGCTAGTGTGGAAGAAGAGGATGAAGAGGAAGAAGAGGAGTGTTGCCCCGAAGACACCAAATATGCCTATCATGAGCACATGGCTCTTGCTTCACGGCAATTTTGGGGCAACAAGAAGAACACAAGGCCCAACTTCAACAAGAACAACTCAAGTGGCGCCAAGGGTAAGCAACGTGTGAGGACGTGCTATAATTGTGGCAATGTGAGTCACTTTGTTGTGGATTGCCCTTACGAGAAGAGGGAAGACAATGGTGGCAAGCTTATCCGAAAAGACAAGGCCAAGTCTTTCCCCAACAAGAACAACTTCACCAAGAAGACTCCTCCCAAGGGGTTGGTGGCACAAGAAGAGTACAATGAGGATGATGATGATGATGAAGTCCGTTGCCATTGCAACAACTCCACGGGTGTCCCTCTTCGATTCACCCAACGAGAACATCACCGCCAAGTGCCTCATGGCTAAAGCCACCAACAAGGTAACCCCTAACATCAAGACTACCATCACTACTAATCCTTCCTTGATGGATTGCATTTATGAAAGTGAGGGGGCGAGGGAGGAGGAGAATGAATTTGAGTGTTTCATGAGTAAGCTCAAAGGTAAAATCAAGAAGCACATTGTTGCTCTCTTGGAACAACTTGGTGAAGCCAATGACATGATCGAGGCTCACGAAGAGACCATCTCTAAGATGGAAGGGCATAGTCGTGACTATGCCGATGAGATTTCGGATCTCTCTAATGCGCTTGAGGAAGAGCGTGGTCATCGTTTGGCTCTTGAGGATACACACAACTATGATCATGCTAAATTAAACAAAGATCTTGATCATGCTCTTGTTCTCTCTCATGTGCTCAATTCCGAGAAGGCCAAACTTGGGGTTGACCATGATAGACTCAAAGAGGAGTTTGATCTACTTGACAAGGCTCACAAGGCCTTGAAGAGTGCTCATGCTAGCCTCAAAGAGTCTCATGATCAACTCCAAGTGAAGCTAACCAAGGAGAAAGCCACATTTCCTCATATGGTTTTAATTGATAATGCAAATGCTACTAACCCGTGTTGTGAGCATATGCATCTTGTGGAGGAGAATGCCAAGTTGAAGGATCAACTTGAGAAAGGCCTTGTGTCTTGCATACAAGGTGAGAAGAACCTCAATGATCTTTTAAGCAATCAAAAGGAAGTTGTGGCCAAGGAGGGGATTGGGTTTGCACCCAAGTCTAGGAAGAAGAAGAAGAATGACAAGACCAAACAACCTCCTCCTCTCAAGCAAACGTTTATGAAGGAGGGAGAGGGTACTCCTAAGGAGAAGAAGAACAATGCGAAGGGTGGTGGTGTGAAGAAGGGCAATGCCACTCCTTCCAACAAAGCCGGCGACTTTAACCCTTCTTATGTGTTATGCCGTGCTAGTGATGGGCATGTTTATGCCAAATTTGTTGGTTCTTCTTATGAGTACATTGAATGGTCTATTTGGGTTCCTAAGACCCTTGTTGCTAACATAAAAGGACCCATTACAAAATGGGTACCTAAAACCAAGCATTGATCTCTTGTAGGTGTTTGCTTCCGGTGGGGGATCATGGTTGCTCGATAGTGGAGCCACAAATCATATGACCGGAAGCAAGGACTTGGTGGTGGACATGCACAAGGTTTCATCTATGCCCACCAATGTCGAATGGGGGGATGCCTCATCTTCTAAGGTATTGGGTCTTGGCAAGGTTGTCATTTCTCATGATCTCACGATCAAGAAAGTCATGCTTGTTGAGTCCCTTGCATACAACTTACTTTCCGTTTGTCAACTTGCACTCATGGGCTTTGCCACTTTCTTTGATATTGATTCCGTGGCCCTCTTGTGGAGCAAGACTCTTAAAGTAGCCTTTGTTGGGCATGTCAAGAACGGTCTTTATGTGATTAACTTTTCGGAGCGACCCACTAAGATCGCGACATGCCTAATGGTTAAAGTTGACGTGGGATGGCTTTGGCATCGCCGTTTAGCTCACGTCAATATGAGATATTTGCAAAGTCTTCTCAAGGGGGACCATGTCCATGGACTAACAAATGTTAGTTTTGCCAAAGATCGTGCTTGCAGTACTTGTATCGAAGGAAAGCTACATGAGAAGGCTCACCCTCCCACGACTATCATCTACTCGACGAGGCCTTTGGAGCTCCTTCACATGGATCTCTTTGGGCCTCCATCCTTTGATAGTCTTGGGGGTAGAAAGTATTGCTTGGTGATTGTGGATGATTATTCAAGATACACTTGGGTATATTTCTTCAAGAGGAAGAGTGAGACCCAACAAACCATCATCAACTTTGCAAATGAAGCTCAACGTCAACACAATGCAAAGATTTTGATGATAAGAAGTGACAACGGCACCGAGTTCAAGAACTACACCTTGGATGAGTTTCTCAGTGATGAGGGGATCAAGCATCAATATTCCGCACCTTACACCCCTCAACAAAATGGTGTTGCGGAGAGAAAGAACCGGACATTGATGGACGCGGCAAGGACCATGATGGCGGAGTTCAAGTCTCCGTACAACTTTTGGGCCGAAGCCATCAACACCGCTTGTCATGCATCCAATCAGCTCTATCTCCGCAAAGGCTTGAACAAGACTCCATATGAGATACTTACCGGCAACAAGCCCAACCTCAAGTACTTCCGGGTGTTCAGTTGTAAGTGTTTCATTCTCAAGAAAGGTGTTCGTTTGTCTAAATTTGAGGCTAGAGCTCATGAGGGCATATTTGTTGGTTATGCTACAAACTCTCATGCTTACCGTGTCCTCAACAAGTCCACAGGACTCATTGAGGAGACGTGTAACGTGGAGTTTGATGAGAATAACGGCTCCCAAGTGGAGCAAAGTGGTACTTGTGATGTAGGTGATGAAATTCCTCCCCAAGCCATAAGAAGAATGGTTGTTGGCCATATCCTACCCATTGAGGAACCCCTTGTGGCCGAAGAAGAAGGACAATGTTCCACTCAAGTGGAACCATCACCAACCCAAGACCCACACGCTTCCGAAGAACAAAGTGAAGGCCCTCAACCAAATGAACAAGATCAAGGGCAAGATCAACCTCAAGATGGTGGTGATCCACAAAGTGATGCCCAAGGTCAAGTTCTCTCCACCGATCAAGTTCAAGATCAAGAGCAAGCTCAAGATCAAGAACAAGCTCAAGATGATGCTCATGATGATCAAGTTACAGCTCCTCAACTCTCTCTTGAGGAGCAATTGGAGCGTCGTGCCGCCAAGATTGCATCCAAGCTCACTACCAAAGATCATCTCATGAAGAATGTGCTTGGAAGCTTAAGAAAGGGGGTAAGCACTCGTAGACAATTAGCAAACTATTGTGAACATCATGTGTTTGTCTCTTGTGTTGAATCCCAAAAGGTCTATGAGGCACTCGAGGATCCGGATTGGCCTAATGCCATGCATGAAGAACTCAACAACTTCGAGCACAACAAGGTGTGGAGATTGGTGCCAAGGCCAAAGGAGAACCATAATGTTATTGGAACAACATGGATATTCAAGAACAAGCAAGATGCTCACGGGATTATCATTCACAACAAGGCTCGTTTGGTGGCACAAGGCTACTCCCAAGTCAAGGGTATCGACTACGGTGAAACCTTTGCTCCCGTTGCTCGCCTTGAATCTATTCGTTTGTTGATTGCTTATGCTTCTCATCATAACTTCAAGTTGGAACAAATGGATGTGAAGAGTACTTTTCTTAATGGTCCTCTTAATGAGTTGGTGTATGTCAAACAACCCCCGGAGTTTGAGGATCCCGAGTTCCCCAATCATGTGTACCAACTCGAAAGGCGCTCTATGGCCTTAAACAAGCCCCACGTGCGTGGTATGAGCACCTTACCGAGTTGTTGCAAGATCGTGGGTTTGAAATTGGGAAAATCGACCCCACTCTTTTTACTAAGAAGGTCAAAGGGGAGTTGTTTGTATGCCAACTATATGTTGATGATATTATCTTTGATTCTCCTAACAAAGCTTTCAATGATGAGTTTGCCGCACTCATGACCGCGAAGTTTAAGATGTCCATGATGGGAGAGTTGAAGTTCTTTCTCGGGTTCGAAATCAAACAAAGAAGAGAAGGAACCTTCATCAACCAAGCCAAATACACTCAAGACATGCTCAAGAGATTCAAGCTAAGTGATGTCAAGCCGGCTTCTACACCAATGCCTACCAAATGCCAACTTGACATTGATCCCAATGGTAAAGCGGTGGATCAAAAGGTATATCATTCTATGATTGGCTCCTTGCTTTACCTTTGTGCATCTAGACCGGATATCATGTTGAGTGTGGGAATGTGTGCACGGTTTCAAGCCTCACCTAAGGAAAGCCACTATGTGGCGGTCAAGCGAATCTTTCGATATTTGGCTCATACCCCAAACTTTGGCTTATGGTACCCTAGAGGAGCAAACTTCAATCTTGTGGGTTTTTCGGATTCGGATTGGGCGGGAGACAAAGTGGATAGGAAGTCAACTTCCAGAGGGTGCCAATTTCTTGGTTGCTCTTTGGTGAGTTGGTCTTCCAAGAAGCAAAGTTGTGTGTCTCTCTCCTCCACCGAAGCCGAGTATGTGGCCGTCGGTAGCTGTTGTGCTCAACTTCTATGGATGAGGCAAACTTTAAAGGATTACGGTGTCATTTGTGACAAAGTGCCTCTTTGGTGTGACAATGAAAGTGCCATCAAGATTTCTCTCAACCCGGTGCAACACTTCAAGACGAAGCATATTGAGATTCGGTATCACTTCATCCGGGATCACATTAGGCGAGGGGAGATTGAGCTTAACTATGTCAACACTCATGATAACCTTGCAGATATTTTCACGAAGCCTTTGGATGAAGCAAGATTTCGTGAGTTAAGGCATGAGCTAAATATCATCGATTTGAGCAACCATACTCATCTTGTTGTCTTGTTTAGGTGTAGGCATGGACATAGGGGGAGTGTTGTTCTCTCAATGAACTCTCCCTCCCCCATTATGCATAAATTGATCAACTCTTTCACATTCGCCATTGTTGATGGTACGTGTGCTTCAAAGACAAGTTTTGGTCATGGGCCCAAGGATAATTCTTCGCGAGCCATACCAATTGAATCAAACATAGGTGGCTCCGGCCACCGCCCTCTCTTCATGAGAGGTTTGGTTCATTGTTTGGTCCTCTCTTTCTCCATGCTTATCTTTTGGACCTCGTTCGTGGTTAAGTTGCTTCTTTTGTGTTCTCTTTTGTGTGTCTGTTTGCTTGAAGTTTGTATTGCAAAGGCCTTTTATTTCTCTCTTTTGCCGAAACCTGCACTTTCTTGGGCTTGTGGTACTACCGTGGCATGCCACGGTACTGCCGCTGGAGGTGGTGGCTCCTGTGCTTGCACAGCTGCGACCACGGCATGGTACTACCGCTTCCAGCGTGGCAGTAAATTTTTACTGCCGCTGGAAGAGCAGTACTACCGCCCAGAGTGCGGTACTACCGCCCGGGCTGTACTACCATAATGATCCGCGGTACTACCGCGCTGTCGAGACCGCGTGGGGGTTAAGCGCGGGCAGGGGGAGTTCCAACTCCCCCATACCCATTCATCTCTTCCCCTCACGTCTCTCTCTCTCCTACCCAAGAACGGCGCTGGAGGACCTCACCGGATCTCCGTCTCCGGCCACTCTCCTCTCATTTCAACCGGTGGGATCGATCCCCACCTCGCCCTCTTGCCATGGACCTCGGTATCTCTCCTAGTCCTTCTCTCTTTGCCTCTTTATTTTTTTTCTAGGTTTTGGGGGATGTATGAGTAGGTCTTGTGATTTTTGGCTAAATATTTGCAAGAGGAGATTGTTGAAGAGTGCTTGTGCAGTAGATATGCTATTTGGTGTGATACAACAACGTAGTTTTGATCAATGGTAGTACCGATTCATCTTTACGGATGTTCTCAGATCTGTTCTTGCGAGATCCGCCCCGTGCGGTACAACTGCTCCGCCTGGAGTGGTACTACCGCCCGGTGCGCGGACGTAAAATTTTACTTCCGCTCTGAGCGCGGTACTACCGCACCGACCCAGTGCTGTACTACCGCGGTCAGAGCAGTAGTAAATTTTTACTTCCGCGTCATGTTACAGTACTACTGCTTGACTTAAAATTGCTTTGTTTTGTCACACCCAATCTCATTTCCATTTGTTTCATTCGTTTTGGCCTTGGTCTTTGCAATAATCCTTCTTGCTCTTCTCGTATGTTTGCGTTGTGTGTCATAGGTGGTGGCTCCGGTTCCATTGCTAGGCGCTTGAATCCCACTCATAATACGGGCTCAAAGCGTCTTCGCAACAACGAAGCTCCTGAGGGGTCCAATGCCCCGCAACGCAACTTCAAGACAACAGCCACCAAGATCAAGGAGCCAGTTGTTAGCTTGGAAGACATGCCTCTAGGTGAGTTTCAGATTCGAAGGAAGCTCAACCCCTACATCAAGCCTCGGGAACAAATAAGGGGAAATGACTTGTTTTGGACCAAGCAACAAAATCTCATCTACCTAGATGTGATCAAGGCCAAGCAGAACATCTACGTACCCGTTCAGTGGATTGACATGGAGCATCTGAGGAAGAACCAGGGATATTTTGGTGAGCCTCTGGATTTGGTGGAGCAGTTTGGTATTGAGGAGATCATCACGTTCCACCTTGACTATGACCCGGAGATTGTGGCTCAGTTTTTTGTTTCTGTCCACTTCCACACGGATGAGAAGCGGAGCATGACTTGGATGACAAATGGAAAGAGGATGACTGCTGAGTGGAAGGAGTTCATGGATCTGTTGCACGTTTGTGATGAGGGGCTGGATGTGCCCGTTGGTATCCGCCCGCATGCCAACCCAGAGTCTGCTTCCAAGAATAAGCTTCAACCCTACCTTGTTGAGAAGACTTTATCCAATGGCAAGAAGTCTTATGTGCTGAACCCGTTTCTCGACATCATGCACCGGATCTTCCGCAACTCTATTTTTCCTCGCATGGGCGACAAGGACAAGGTGCATTCCTATCTTGTGGACATGCTGCTTATTTGTGAGGAAGCGCGTCTTCAACAACCTGCACCACTTGATGTCTCACACATCATGTGGTGTGAGCTTCAGTCTGCTGTGTTCCATCGGAAGGTTCCCATCTATGGACCTTATTTGCACCTCTTGATTCAGAAGACTTGGGAGAAGCTCTTTCCGGGTGAGGAGTTTCATGCTCCCAATTGGTTTCGCCGTGAGCCCATTAAGCTGCGGCAGAAGAACAAGTGGGCTAACACCACTACCCGGGCTGAGGCTGAGGCTGCTCGCATGGATGTTGATGAGGATGAGATTGAGGAGGAGGAGGCGGAGGACAGTTCTGAGGAGTATGCACCTCCCTCTGCTGAGCCATCTTGGGCTTCGAAGCTCAAGGACAAGGTGAAGACTCTGTTCTGCATGCAGGCTAAGGGGCAGTATCAGACTCACGTTGCTCAGAAGGAGAGTTGCCAGCGCAACATGCGGATTCTGAGGAAGCTTGGCAAACACTTCTCGAGTGGGTCTGAGAAGAACATCACACCTGAGGCTGCTTGGATGAAGAAGAAGGGCTATCAGCGGGCTGAGTCAGATGAGGAGTCCATTCCTGCTGCTTCAGAGGAGGAGATTGTCGGGTGATCACTTCAGTGGGAGCTACCAACTGTGTCTTAGGTGTCCTCTCTGCCTTTTTGGTGTCACTATGCCAAAGGGGGAGAGAGAGTAGGATTTGCGAGTATTTGTCTCCTTGCTTTCGTTGAACCTTCGTTGCTTTGTTTTGTGTTATTTGCGTGTGAGACCAGGAGACTTATTCTATCATATGGTGTGAGACATATGCCTTCACTCTTATCCTTTTATTGTCAAGTATGTCTAGTAGCTTGTGAGTTTATTTTGTCTTGTGCCCTTATCTTCATGCTCACTTGCTATACCTTGCTTCCTTGCTTAGTGTCACTTATCTTGTTGCAAGGATTGCCTTGTCTACAAAATATAGGGGGAGTGTTGATCCTAGTGTGTGTGTTTTGCAGTCCAAAGCATATCTATACAATGCACACATCTAGGGGGAGCCTGTCTATATTTTATACATTTTGGGTTTGCTTATGCTCATTATATATCTCTATGTGCAAATCCCGTATTGTCATCAATCCACCAAAAAGGGGGAGATTGTAAGGGCATATTTCTCCCTAAGTGGTTTTGGTGATTGATGACAATGCATTTGCGGACTAATCGTGTGCATTGAGCATTTCAAATATCTCATGTCTAGGCACAAGAAGATTCGGTGCCCCTCGGAGCCTATCGAAGACGGCTGTTCTCTATGTTTCTTTTCGGTGGATTTGAGTCATAGGAAAGCCGTACTATTAAGACGGGGACCGCTTCGGAAAGGTTAGGGTGGAATCAACACGTACACATCTGTTCGTTTGCGCCACCTTTCCTTCGCTTCGATGGAGCACCGTCCGTTTATCCTTGTCTCTGCGATATGAAGGCTGTCAAATGCTAAAGCCTCTATGGCGTGCGGTAGTACTGCTCAAGGGAGCAGTACTACCGCAGGGGCGTGCAGTAGTACTGCTCAAGGGGGAGGTAGTACCGCAGGTCAGCGGTAGTACCGCTGCCTCCAGCCCTGAAGCTGAAGCATGCGGAAGTAGGCGCGGATGTAATTTTTTACTTCTGCCCCTACACGGTAGTACCGCTCCCTGTGAGCGGTAGTACCGTGCCGGATTTTTGCACAGCTCCAACCTCAGCGGAAGTTGTTACTGAAGTAATTTATTACTTCCGTGCATTTCCAGCGCCAGTTGAGCCCTGCCTTACGGTAGTACCGTAGGGGCGCGCGTTAGTACCGCTCCGGCGGTTCTACCGCTCGTTGCCCTGTGCAACAGGCTCTCATCAGGTCACTACCGCGCAAGCGGTAGTACCGCAACCTGCAGCGGTAGTACCGCAACCCTTTGCGGTAGTACCGTGGCTGTGTGCAGTAGTACTGCGCCGTGTGGGCTGAGTGAGGGGATAACGGCTGGATCTTTTCCCCCACTATATAAAGGGGGTCTTCTTCCCCAAGAAGACCACCTCTTCTCTCCCCAAGCTCCATTGTTGCTCAAACCTCCATTTTCGCCCGATCTCTCTCCCTAGCCAATCAAACTTGTTGATTTCCTAGGGATTGGTTGAGAAGGCCCCGATCTACACTTTCACCAAGAGAAATTTGATTCCCCCCACTAATCCCTTGCGGATCTTGTTACTCCTGGGTGTTTGAGCACCCTAGACGGTTGAGGTCACCTCGGAGCCATATTCCATTGTGGTGAAGCTTCGTGGTGTCGTTGGGAGCCTCCAATTAAGTTGCGGAGATAGCCCCAACCTTGTTTGTAAAGGTTCGGTCGCCGCCTTCAAGGGCACCAATAGTGGAATCACGGCATCTCGCATTGTGTGAGGGCGTGAGGAGAATACGGTGGCCCTAGTGGCTTCTTGGGGAGCATTGTGCCTCCACACCGCTCCAACGGAGACGTACTTCCTCTCAAAGGGAAGGAACTCCGGTAACACATCCTCGTCTCCACCGGCTCCACTCTTGGTTATATCTTACCTTTACTTGTGCAAGCCTTTATTGTGTTGTATTCCTTGCTTGCTTGTGTGCTTGTTGTTGTTGCATCATATAGGTTGCTCACCTAGTTGCACATCTAGACAACCTATTTTGATGCTAAGTTTAATTTGGTCAAGAAAAGCTAAAAATTGTTAGTTGCCTATTCACCTCCCCCCACTCTAGTCAACCATATTGATCCTTTCACCATGCAACTTCCACCATTCCGTTTTACTATGACACATACCATCATCGTCATATTGCTTTGCATGATCATATAGTTGACATAGTATTTGTGGCTTGGCCACCATTCATATTTTTCATACATGTCATGCTAGATCATTGCACATCCCGATACACCATAGGAGGCATTCATATAGAGTCATATCCTTGTTCTAGTATCGATTTGTAATTCTTGAGTTGTAAGTAAATAAAAGTGTGATGATCATCATTATTAGAGCATTGTCCCATGTGAGGAAAGGATGATGGAGGCTATGATTCCCCCACAAGTCGGGATGAGACTCCGGACTTAAAATAAAAAGAGGCCAAAGAGCCCCAAAAAAAAGAGTCCAAAGAGCCCAAAATAAAAAAAAATAAAAAGGAAAAAATGAGAGAAAAAGAGAGAAGGGACAATGTTGCTATCCTTTTTCCACACTTGTGCTTCAAAGTAGCGCCATGTTCTTCATATTGAGAGTCTCCTATGTTGTCATTTTCAAATATTACTAGTGGGAATTTTTCATTATAGAACTTGGCTTGTATATTCCAATGATGGGCTTCCTCAAAATTGCCCTAGGTCTTCGTGAGCAAGCGAGTTGGATGCACACCCACTTAGTTTTCTTTTGAGCTTTCATACACTTATAGCTCTAGTGCATCTGTTGCATGGCAATCTCGACTCACTTGCACCAATATCAATTAATGGGCATCTCCATAGCCTATTAATTTGCCTAGTTGGTGTGAGAATTTCTTTCTCCTTTTTGTCTACTACCACATTCTATTCCACCCATAGTGCTATATCCATGCCTCATGCTCATGTATTGCGTGAAAGTTGAAAAGGCTTTAGAACGTTAAAAGTATGAAACAATTGCTTGGCTTGTCATCGGGGTTGTGCATGATAAATACTTTGTGTGATGAAGATAGAGCATGACAAGACCATATGATTTTGTAGGGATAACTTTCTTTAGCCATGATAGTTTGAAAAGCCATGATTGCTTTATTAGTATGCTTGAAGTATTATTGTTTTTATGTCAATATTAATCTTTTGTTTTGAATCTTATGGATCTGAATATTCATGCCACAATAAAGAAAGATTACTTGATAAACATGTTAAGTAGCATTCCACATAAAAAATTCTGTTTTTATCATTTACCTACTCGAGGACGAGCAGGAATTAAGCTTGGGGATGCTTGATACGTCTCCAACGTATCTATAATTTTTTATTGTTCCATGCTATTATATTATCCATCTTGGATGTTTTATATGCATTAATATGCCATTTTATATAATTTTTTGGGGCTAACCTATTAACCTAGTGCCCAGTGCCAGTTGCTGTTTTTTTCCTTGTGTAGGTGCAACAAACATTCACATTTGGTTGCCTGGACTTATACACAGACGTGCTGGCATCACATGTCCTACACCAAGCTACAAAAGCAAAACCAAGCCAGAAGAACCGCTCTTCGTGAGATCAAGGAGCGGATCAAGAAGGCCAAGACAACAGAGCATCACCTTGGGGAGGCTTCCCTTGCCGGGAAGGAGAGCCTGGCGGGGTCGAGGCCACCCCCGGGACAAGTCCAAGATTTCCCCGGCAAGCTTGCCGGGTCCGCCAAGGGCGAGAACCCCCGCCAAGGCACCACCGCTCCATCGCACCATCACGCAAATCACCTATCAATGCGGTGTCGAGCCTCCAAGTGATTAAGTGGCTACCACCAAGCACGTGGCAGCCCATTAGAAGACAGATTATCTTCACGTGACACCCGTCCAAAGGCGTGCCAGACATATAAGTAGAAGATGGTTAAGCGGCACGGCAGGCTTGCCGGGCTTCACCCTCAACACGACACCTAGCAGTGCATTTAATGCACTTTGTCCTAACTGCCAGAGTTAGGTATGCTAGCACTATTAGCTATCTAATCACTAGATAAAGACTGTTTTGCCACTATGGTCACCCCTTAAGCTATAAAAGGAGGTCCAAGGCTAACTAGCAAAGGATTCGGACCCTTGCACACTTGTACACGCGTAGCTGCTCTCTCCGAGGCCACCTTGCCAGGCTTGAGCGCTGTGTGTTGATCGTGTTCCTCTATCCAATCCACCAAAGCAGGAGTAGGGTTTTACGCTTTCCAGCGGCCCGAACCTGGGTAAAAACCACCATCGTCACCACCGTCTTGTTGTTCCATGGCCTCTGCTCTTTGTGCAACATGATCTTCCCCCTTGCCGAACCACAAGGGGCCGATGGCCCCATAGGTGATCGTGTCCACCCACGACACCTTGTTTTTGTCTTTTACAGAAAATGAATACCAAATGGAGTCCACACGGAACACAACTTTTTGAGCATTTTTTGTTATGCAATGAAATTACATCCTACTTGTGGTGCATTATTCGGTTTTAGTTATGATTAATGCTCGCTTATGAGATTTTTTGTTTCTTGGTTGGATGCTTCTTAATCTTTTTGCTAGCCTTCATTTGTACTAAGTAGGAATACTACTTGTGCATCCAAAATCCTTAAAACCCAGTTTTGCCATATGAGTCCACCATACCTACCTATATGCTGTATTTTCGTGCCATTCTAAGCAAATTTGTATGTGCCATATCTAATTTTCAAAATAAATTTCCTTTTTGTGTGCTCATACCGCTCATGAAACGGTAGGGGGTGGATGATATTTTTTCCATGATAGATGTGTTATTCTCAAGATGAGTGTTTATTCACTTGTCATTGAACGAGAGTATGGCAAAGGTATTAGGGATGCCCAGTCCCGAAATGAAAAATGAATTTACTTTATGTTGTCAAATAATAAATTCCTTGGAAAGTGTTGGTATGGACGGCACCCGTGGATACGGCTAGCCGTGGAATGTGAAAGTATGGTGGAAAAAGGAATAAACTTTATTTTCTGTTTGGGAACCGCCTATGATATATCTAGCATGGAAAGTATTGGGAACTACTCGATCATTTTTGTTGACAGGAAAAGCATGCCACCCAAAATGTTTTATCTCTATTCTTTTCGCTTTGAGCTCTGGCACCTCTACAAATCCCTACTTCCCTCCATGAAAGGTCTTTCTATTCACTTTATGCAATTTTTATTTTTATTTGAGTCTCCATCTTCTCTTACAAAGCACCAACTAAGGGGCACTATGATCGTACTTGAGCATTGGGTGTAGCTAATATGCGAGTGTGTTTCATGAATGGATCAATGACTGAGCATAATGGGCTAGGGATAACTTACTTTAGTGTTGATATTTTGAAAGACATGGTTGCTTGTTGATATGCTTGAGTATTGAAATCTTCATGTCAAAACTAGACTATTGCTTTGAACCATATAAAATTCCAAATGTCCATGCTACAAAAGAAAAGAATAAGTGATGAACATGTTAGGCAGCATTCCACATCAAAAATTCTGTTTTTACCATTTACCTACTCGAGGACAAGTAGGAATTAAGCTTGGGGATGCTGATACGTCTCCAACGTATCTATAATTTTTGCTTGTTCCATGTTGTTATATTATCACTCTTGGATGTTTTACAATCATTTTATAGCAACTTAATATCATTTTTTGGGACTAACCTATTGACATAGTGCCCAGTGCCAGTTGCTGTTTTTTGCTTGTTTTTTAATTCACAGCAAATCAATACCAAACGGAGTCCAAACGCAGCGAAACTTTTTGGAGATTTTTTCTGGACCAGAAGACACCTGTTGGGCCAAAGAAGTACTGGAGGGAGGCTCCGAGGGGAGCACAACCCACCTGGGCGCGCCTGGGGGCACAGGCGCACCCTGGTGGGTTGTGCCCACCTCGGCCGCCTCCCGCACCGCCTCTTTGCTCTATAAATACCCCGAAAATCCAAAAACCCTAGGGGAGTTGACGAAACACAATTCCAGCTGCCGCAAGTTCCAGAACCATGAGATCCAATCTAGACACCATCACAGAGGGGTTCATCATCCTCATTGGTGCCTCTCAGATGATATGTGAGTAGTTCATTGTAGATTTATGGGTCCATAGTTAGTAGCTAGATGGCTTCCTCTCTCTCTCTCTCTTGATTCTCAATACAATGGTCTCTTGGAGATCTATTTGATGTAACTCTTTTTGCGGTGTGTTTGTTGGGATCCGATGAACTTTGAGTTTATGATCAGATCTATTTTATCCATGAAAGTTATTTGAGTCTTCTTTTGATCTCTAATATGCATGATTACTTATAGCCTCGTATTTCTTCTTCGAATCTTTGGTTTAGTTAGGCCGACTAGATTGTTTTTTCTTGCCATGGGAAGAGGAGCTTTGTGATGGGTTCGGTCGAGCGGTGTTCTTTCCCAGTGATAGAAGGGGCAGAAAGACACGTATTGATCCTTGCCATTAAGGATAACAAGATGGGGTCTATTCCTACATGAATAGATATTGTCTACATCATGTCATCGTTCTTATTGCATTACTCCGTTTCTCCATGAACTTAATACACTAGATGCATGCTGGATAGAGGTTGATGTGTGGAGTAATAGTAGTAGATGCAGGCAGGAGTCGGTCTACTAATCTTGGATGTGATGCCTATATAATGATCATTGCCTGGATATCGTCATAATTATTTGAAGTTCTATCAATTGCCCAACAGTAATTTGTTTACCCGCCGTATGCTATTTTTCTCGAGAGAAGCCACTAGTGAAATCTACGGCCCCCGGGTCTATTCTTCTTCATATTTGCTTTCCGATCTATTATTTGCCACTTTTATTTTTAGATCTATATTTCAAAAACCCAAAAATACCTTGCTGCACTTTTTCTTTATTTATTTTATTTTGTTTTATTGTGAGATCTATTTATCCAATCTACCACAAATTTATCTATCTTTTTACCGTGGAGGGATTGACAACCCCTCTTACGCGTCGGGTTGCAAGTATTTGTTCTTTGTGTGCAGGTACCGTTTACATAGTGTTGCTTGATTCTCCTACTGGATTGATAGCTTGGTATCATAACTGAGGGAAATACCTACCGTAGTTGTGCTGCATCATCCCTTCCTCTTTGGGGAAATACCGACGTAGTTCAAGCGACATCAATGAGGCATGAGGAACTCTACGTCCGCCCGCATGCTGCCGTTACAGCAACCCCTCATGTGCAGCCTCAATCCTGGCAGCTGTTCTACGTCCATCACCCTTGCGAACGGGGTGGGAAGCCGAAGATGGCTACACGGTGGCCCTCGCAGTTTGACGATGAACTCCAACGGCTGGTCGCTGGCGTGGCCTTCCATTGGGGCCACGGTGGCTGGGGGAGGAGCGACCAAGGCACCACCACGTGCTCCTCGGCCCTGAGCGCCGCGATGGCCATGCCCACGCCCTGCGGTACCACCTTGTGTGCTGGATTCTGCCCCTACATCCCCAACAGGGGGAGGGAGGCGCTGCCGAGAAGAGACCCTCGTCGCCACCGCTGGAGGACGACCACGTCCTCTTCCTCTCACCATAGTGGAAGAAAGATACAAGAAGAAGGAGGAGATGTGTGTGGGTGAGCCCCTTGCCCACGTTCCCTTTTATAGGGGAGCATGGCCGGGGGCTGGCTCTTCACCACCCGGAAGGCAACCGTCCCACTCCACCAATCCTGTCCCTCTACGTCACTGACAACGTCCAGAATCAATGACCGCCCTCCTGCGCCTATCCACGGCACCGAGCTTTCTGCCATGGCACTCATTCCCGCACCCTACGCATCCGCCACCAACCCTGCGCAATGCATGCAGCGTACGTGGCGGAAACGGTAGGCGTAGTGGGATGAGTAAAATGGCAGTTACCTCCCCATGAATGTGGGCATCCCATGAGCCATTACGTGGGTAACCCCACGTCGCTCCGCACGACTCACGGAAAAACCGGAAACTGATTCAATGACAGGTTAATGAAGAAGCAAGGAAGATATCAAGAAAGACATGAATCCCATTGCGGTTTGGCCAAAGTGTGCGCCTGTGTATTTGTTGGGGCCTACCCCAACGATGCCAGGCGGCACGTATGGGCCAGGCCCCGGGGCTCCTGTCGGTGCAACAAACATTCATGTTTGGTTGCCCGGACTTATACACAGATGTGCTGGCATCACATGTCCTACACCAAGCTACAAAAGCAAAAGCAAGCCAGAAGAACCGCTCTTCGTGAGATCAAGGAGCGGATCAAGAAGGCCAAGACAACAGAGCATCACCTTGGGGAGGCTTCCCTTGCCGAGCAGGAGAGCTTGGCGGGGTCGAGGCAACCCTAGGGACAAGTCCAAGATTTCCCCGGCAAGCTTGCCGGGTCCGCCAAGGGCGAGAACCCCCGCCAAGGCACCACCGCACCATCACGCAAATCACCTATCAATGCGGTGTCGAGCCTCCAAGTGATTAAGTGGCTACCACCAAGCACGTGGCAGCCCATTAGAAGACAGATTATCCTCACATGACACCCGTCCAGAGGCGTGTCAGACAGATAAGCAGAAGATGGTTAAGCGGCACGGCAGGCTTGCCGGGCTTCACCCTCAACATGACACCTAGCAGTGCATTTAATGCACTTTGTCCTAACTGCCAGAGTTAGGTATGATAGCACTATTATCTATCTAATCACTAGATAAAGACTGTTTTGCCACTTTGGTCACCCCTTAAGCTATAAAAGGAGGTCCAAGGCTAACTATCAAAGGATTCGGACCCTTGCACACTTGTACGCGTGTAGCTGCTCTCTCCGAGGCCACCTTGACAGGCTTGAGCGCTGCGTGTTGATCGTGTTCCTCCATCCAATCCACCAAAGCAGGAGTAGGGTTTTACGCTTCCCAACGGCCCGAACCTGGGTAAAAACCACCAGCGTCACCACCGTTGTGTTGTCCTATGGCCTCTGTTCTTTATGCAATGTGATCTTCCCCCTTGCCGAACCACAAGGGGCCGATGGCCCCATAGGTGATCGTGTCCACCCACGACACCTTGTTTTTGTCTTTTACAGAAAATCAATACCAAACGGAACAAAACTTTTTGAGGATTTTTCTTGGACCAGAGGACAACCACGAAGCTTTGGGAGGAAGCCAGAGGAGCCACGAGAGGGCCACAAGCCCTAGAGGCGAGCCTTAGGCGGGCGCCCCAAGGCTTACGGGCCCCTCAGGACTCCCCTAACGCTAATTGCAGCTCTATAAATACCCAAATATTCCTTGTACACCAGAGGGCACACCAAAAATACTTTTCTGCCGCCGCAATCTTCTGTTCTCGTGAGATCCCATCTTGGGGCCTTTTCTGGCACTCTGCCGGAGGGGGATTCGATCACGGAGGGCCTCTACACTAACCTTGCTGCCCTTCCGATGATGTGTGAGTAGTTTACCACAGACCTACGGGTCCATAGCTAGTAGCTAGATGGCTTCTTCTCTCTCTTTGATCTTCAATACAATGTTCTCCTCGATGTTCTTGGAGTTCTATTCGATGTAATCTTCTTTTGCGGTGTGTTTGTTGAGATCCGACGAATTGTGGATTTATGATCAGATTATCTATGAATATTATTTGAGTCTTCTCTGAACTATTTTATGGATGATTAAGATAGCTTTGTATTTCTCTCTGATCTATTGATTTGGTTTGGCCAACTAGATTGACCTATCTTGCAATGGGAGAGGTGCTTTATTTTCGGTTCAATCTTGCGGTGTCCTCACCCAGTGATAGTAGGGGTAGCGAGGCACGTATTTGTATTGTTGCCATTAAGGATAAAAAGATGGGGGTTTTACCATATTGCTTGGATCTATCCCTCTACATCATGTCATCTTGCTTGAGGCGTTACTCCGTTCTTGTTAACTTAATACACTAGATGCATGCTGGATAGCGGTCGATGTGTGGAGTAATAGTAGTAAATGTAGGCAGGAGTCGGTCTACTTGTCACGGACGTGATGCCTATATTCATGATCATTGCCTTGGATATCGTCATAACTATGCGCTTTTCTATCAATTTCTCAACAGTAATTTGTTTACCCATCGTATGTTTCTTTCAAGAGAGAAGCCTCTAGTGAAACCTATGGCTCCCGAGTCTATTTTTATCATATTATTTTTAGATCTATAAAACCAAAAACCCAAAAATACATTGCTGCAATTTATTTATATTTACTTTTTACTTATCTTTTATATCAATCTCTATCAGATCTCACCCTTGCTAGTGACCGTGAAGGGATTGACAACCCCTTTTTCGCGTTGTGTGCAAGTGTTTATTAGTTTGTGTAGGTGCATCAATTGGGGACTTGTGTGTTCCTCCTACTGGATTGATACCTTGGTTCTTAATTAAGGTAAATACTTATCTCTACTTTGCTGCATCACCCTTTCCTCTTCAAGGGAAAAATCAACGCAAGCTCAAGAAGTTGCACAAACTACAATAGCAATGTGCACAACAAGACTACAATAACAATAACAAGGCAGAAAGCAATTCAACATTAATAAGGAGTTCAGTTTTAATTGATGCAGTGATCTATCTTGCAATGTGCTTCAGCATATTGTGCCTTCTCGCATTGAATCATCTTTCGGTTTGCCCATATAAAAACACTTTTGGATATCATTACTTCAAGAGCACCAAATCCTGTCCTAAAGTGCCTCACTCTTGACTCGATGTGTGGAACTACAGAGATACCACAACCCGGGCACTTTTCAGCAAGATGCTTCTCCAATATTGCCAGGTATCCATTTTTGAAGTTACCATCTACCTTCCACCTTGGATCTAAAGACAACTCATACAAGGCTTTAATAAGTTCATCATCCTCATCCGAAATCCATTTGAGTTATCCACTTCCATATCTGCACAAGGAAGAACTAATACAAATGAGAAGGAGCAAATATATATGAAATGGAACAAATACAAATGAGATGCAATTGAGGATTATTTAAACAAAAATAAAGATAGTAGAAAAAAATGAAAAAATAGGAATGGCTTATACCTCAGTTACCCCTAACAGCCCTATGTCTATTATACATGCCCTGTGCAAGAACATTCCGAAATTGTTCGAAGTTGAGATAGAAGTGATGAATTCTGGTTGGCCTAATTCTCCCTCCATGGCTTCCAATGTTTCTTGCATTATTGGCTCGTCATTATCGAGTGAGTCGAGCGGCATCTTTTGCAAAATAAGAATGTGGAAGAGTGCACATGTCATGATGATTCGGCATTGGGTCTTCATAGGAAAAAAGGACGGGGACCACAAAATTGCCCACTGACTCTTGAGCCTTCTAAAGGACATTTCTACAATATTTCGGGCTATTGCATGGCGCATGTTGTAATACTCCTCTGCACCTACGGGGTGGGCTTTGTGTTGTCCAACCACCCAAGTGGTACCTTTGACCATGGTATGGAACTAAAAATCATCTCGCATTTGTGTAACTAGCATCGACAAAATAATACTCCCTCCGTTCCTAAATATAGGGTGTATAGTTTTGGCACGGAAATTAAAGAACGCACATGGAGGAAAAATTTCACAAGTTTTGGTTGAGATTTCACCTGACTAATTGACATGAGAAAATAGAGGAGCTTGCCTAATATAAGGAAATGTAATCAAATCCCTAAAAAAAATCTCCAAACGAGTGGTGCAACGCAATACACCTTATATTTTGGATTTTTTTCTCAAAAATCTATACACCTTATATCAAGGAACGGAGGGAGTATTGATCTTCGGGGACATGGAACCCATTTGGCCTTGAGATGGCATCCCTAAGAAGACCATCATGTGTAGAACCCTCCCAGCCAGGTAATATGTACATGAACTACATGTCATGTGCACACACACCTAACACATTTGTATCTATATTACCAACCTTGATCGATATCTTCCTTTCATATTAGCCGAGACGGTTACTCCTATGTGCGTTACATTTTCCCAAACCAAACACCTCTATAATTTATACTAAACTTCTACACTTCTGTATAACTTACATGTTTGCTATATTTTTAACTTATTTTTTGTTTAATTAGCATAGTTAAGCACACTAACATTGCTACTACTATAAATGATATCTGGTATACAATTACTATGTATATTATTCTAAAATACATTCGCGTTGTGCTAAAACTTATCTGTATTTTCTAGCAAAACCTTCTTGAATTAGTTTTTGGCAAATGTATAAATAAACTATGTAGTGTGAATTGTATGTGTGTGTATTTTACCATTCTTAAATATACCATGCTAGAGATGTCTAAAGCATACCATGGAACAAATATCTCCATAATTGTTTCTAGTGTACGATGAGACAATCATCTTATAGAGCCGCTAGTTTATAAGATGAATTGTCGGAATTAAACATTCATCAATATTTCTTGGTCAAATGTATTTTGGAAGTTATGATGATTTCAGTAACGAATGGGTTATGCCTAATGCAATGAAGAAGAAGTAACCTTTGCAACCCCCGCATCCGTCCGGACCGCGCGGTCCAGATGTGTTTTTTCATCCAACGTGGTCCCGCATCCGTTCAGCGCGGTCCTGCATCCGTCCATGGACTGGTCCGGACGTTCGAACCACTGCCACGCACGCGTCCGACACCCCGGGCCCACCCAAAACCCTCTCCCGTGCTTTTTTTTCTAACAGATGTGCCGCTTCCCGCGCTGCATTCATGCCGGTCTACAGCTGCAGCGACCAGCACTGATACCGCGCGATGTGACCGGACGGGAGGGCGACGCTGACCGACGCGACCAGATGAGAGACACTGCTTCAATGCGGACGCATTGTCTCGAGAAACCAACTCCGGCTGCTACACCGCATTGACGCGGGTTGACCGTCCGTTCGCGTGGCCTGGCGACACCTATATAACCCGTGCTCTGACGAAGTCCATATCCACACCTCCACGCTCAGTCACTTCTCGTCATCTATGAACTCCTCCTTCTCTCCCCATCCACACCATGCCCAAGTCATGGTTTTCCACGTCGGCATATGGTGGCTTCAGATCTTGGCGCTGGCGCCATCGCTCTTCGGGGCCCTCAAGCTCCACGGCCGTCGGCCCTCCCACGAGGATGAGATTGTCATCTCCTCCGGCGACGGGGAGGACCAGGCGCCGCCACAACAACAACCACTCCGTAAGCAGTCGTGCCTCCTCTCGGTGGCCGCTGTGACAGACGAGGAGTTCGTCCGTCAGATCGAGCTGCTGACTGAGCGGTCACTCCAGGAACGTGGTCCCGGCACCGCCCTCACTACCGCGTGCCGTCAAGGAGGAGCTGCACTCCCCACGCGCGCTACTATGTCAAGCAGGAGCCGACGCCCCCCCCCCCCCCCCCCACACGCAACCAAGGCGTCCAAATCAGGCGTCGTGTGAAGGAGGAGATGACCCCCCCCCCACGTAACTGCAGCGTCCAAATCAGGCGCTGCGTGAAGGAGCCGGCGTCGCGGCCACGTCACAACTGGCGCAACCAGGTCGTCAAGGAGGAGCTACCGCCTATGATCGTGATGGCATGTGGGCGCGTCCTCCATTACCTCGGTTGCAGCGGCTCCTCTTCGTCGCGGGCCAACGTGTCCGCTGAGAACAGGGTGGCTAGGCAGCTGGCGCGGCAGGAGCGTCACAATGCCCACCGCTCCGTGTTCGCCAACTCGGACGAGGCGTCGGCCTGGATCCGCAACAACCCCGACCTGGCGGCGGTCTGGGCTCTCGACCGCTCCGTCACCACCGCGGAGACGGACGAGAGGCGACACCGCTGCCTCTCAACGGGGAGCTTGCCAAGATTGGCGAGGAATGTCACTAAGCGACACCTCCAACAATGCCGGCAGGGGCAAGGCCGCCGCCAGAGCACCACGGCCGGGGCTGGTATTGCGATGGCGGCCCTCCGCACGATGCAGGAGGAAGCGGAACGGCTCCTTCGCGAGCTCAAGGTGGCGGCGACCAGGCAAGGCTGTCGCGGCCCTGCGCCCTTCCGGCGCTGGAAGGACGATGGCGTTGGCGGTGCAGCTAGCCAGGGCGGCCACACGTAGGAGGTCATCGTTCGCTACAATTTAGCATCCTAGTTTTTTTATAAAAAATAGTTAAACTAAATTATATCTGAACTATGCTGAAATCCGTTTTGTTTGATAAAACTCGTCCAGTTTATTCAGTTTTGTTTTGAAATGTATGTGGGCACGGTTGGATAGCCGGTTTCCACATCACTGTCCACGGACTAGTCTCCACCAATCCACAGACAGATACAGTGTCTGATTTATGAGTCATCGTCGGAGATGCCCTAACAGGTTGGCTAGGTGGACAAAACAACTATATGTAGTTGCTGGCCCAAGTTGTAGAGGGGCATTTTTTTTTCTTGTGCCGGGTGCACTAGTCCTAGTGTAGACTGGTGTTGGACATTAGGGCATCTCCAACACCAACACACAAATTTCTCCGGTTAATGTCCGTTTTTGTGACCGGACATGATCCACGGACATGATACGAGAGTGAGCCATCCCATGCTAATTATAAAGTATCCGGATGGGAGGAAAAAAAGTAAGTGGGCACCATGCATGTGGTGGCTATTTATGATGTGGTGTTCGGTTGGGAGAAGAGAGAGGAGTGGGGGACCATGCATGTGAAGAGAGAGAAAAGAGAGGAGGACCACGCGGATGCTTTTAGTTGGTCAAGTGGATGTCCAGACTCCGGTATATCTCCCCCACTTTTGTCTCTACTTTGCCAGAAAATAGACGTCCGGACCGTTCCGCGGACCAATACGGATCCTCGTTGGATTGCAAAAGTCAACAAATATGTGAGTCAGACATCTCCTTCGAGATGCCCTTGATAGGCATAATCCCGACTGAAAAGCTTTTCTCTGACCGGCTATGGTAGCTCCACCCCTCCTTTTGATTAGTCTATTCCATACGATGTGTGGGTTTTGTACTTGCATGTGTGACGAGTTGTTTCGGCGAACTTGAAATTTCATAGAAATGAACCCGCAATTTTTTTCCATAGAAATGCATTTCTTTTACTGAATGTACCAACGATTTCACTGCTTGAGCGACTTGTATTACAAGACGGTTCTGCTCCTCAGCGCGGAGACTGTTCATTCAGCTACATAGTGAAAATCTCTATTGCAAAATATGAACAAACTTTCAATCAAATGTACTTTGCATAAATTTAAGCAACTGAAAGTTCTTTTCTGAATCGAATGTTGCCATCTCCTTCCTGAAAGTTCAGGCCAGGATGCTGAATGCCGGCCAGGGAAGCTACCCAACCAGCTTCTTTCCATGGCTTCCAACCTTTTGTTGCCTCTGCTGCTCCTTCTCCCCGCCTGCTCTCCTCCTCCCCTTCACCGCAGCCCCGTCAGCGGCATCGACACCGTTACCAGTAGCCGGCTCATGGCCACCTCTGCTCCTTCCTCTTGCCGCTGCCGGCACTGAAGAGGGGTCTTTGCCGATACCTGTTGCTGCAGCCGGTTGACGTGGCACTCTTCTTGCAGCGCCACCATTGCCGGCATCGACCTTCAGGTCCTTTGCACCAACTGACACTCTTCTTGTGCCGCCCCCATTGCCAGCATCGACCTTCAGATCCTTTGCACCAACCGACACTCTTCTTGTGCCACCACCATTGCCAGCATCGACCTTCAGATCCTTTGCACCAACCGAAGGGTCCTTGGTCCGAGCTCTTGGGGCAGCCGCTGTGACATCCTTCGTCGTGGGTTTGTCGGCGATGTTCTTGGCTGCCTTTGTGCTGCCTGGGGCTACAGCCTTCTTGTCTGACGAGGTTTTCTTAGCTGCCTTGGTGTCTGCCGTAGGAGCTGCCACTGCATTATGCAGCCGGTTTCCCAGAGGTGTGTAGCTTGATCTCTTGTCTATTTTGTAAGATGGGGACTCTTGGTTGCAGAAGGCAGGGGATCCTCTGGCGGTGAGGCTTTTGTCTGACGAAGAGTTGGGTCTCGCCGTTGGAGTGGCAGACTTCGAGGAGCTGGACGTTGTAGGAGATTCGGACTTCGTCGATGTGCTACTGGGTGCCTCGAACTTTCCTGAGAACTGTCAAAGTTTCACAATGTCAAACAGTAAGATCAACAGAAAAAAGACTAATAAATTGCATACAAAAAGCTTCTCATGTTAATAACTTTCACGGTTGCCTGTGTGGTATCAGAAGAGGGTTTTTCTTAAAATGTTCTACAATCCTGCTGCCGTATTTCGACTTGGTGAATGATGAATTACTTCGATATGTATAGCGATTTTTTTTCTACAACGGACGGGGGAGCTGCATGTCTTCTATACCAAGGTATGTATAGTGAAAAGTCAAAAGTGTTGTTATTACTGTGAAGAGCCATCATACCCTTGAAGTTTTAACTGGTTGAAGGATAGGCAGCTCCCTCTGGAAAATCATTTGGGGAGAATCAGCTTCCATCTCAAGGGAAGCGAACAGCGGGGTGGCCGGAGGAGTCTTGAGCCTGAAATCAAATGGCCCGTCCCGTTTCAAAATACGCAGTAGAGAGAATAGGTCAACATGTTTTACTGCAAGCAATTACCAATCGTAATCATGCTTTTCGCCATCTGTGAGTAGGTAATCTCTCTTCCCCGATGCGAGCTTGAACATACGGCGGTCACCTATATTCAGACAACCAAAGCGTTCTAGTCAGATTATCCATCTTCCAAGCAAAGATGTGTATGAACTTCCCTAGATCTTTCCAACAGTTTACTGAAACCAAGCTCCAGACGGCGATAGCAGGTGAAAAAAAAAATGCATCTCCGTGACAAAATGAACACGCAAAGAAGTGGAAATTAGAAGAGACAACACCTGACCTTGGATGGCTTCAAACTCCACGGAGTACATTGGGTCAAGGAGGTTCACCTCCTTCTCCTGATCATGCCTGTACAGTTCCCCAAAGAGAACCAGGCTCTCGTCTTCGTCCTTCCGCCCCGGAGCCGATGCGGGTGTGCCCCTCGCCATGCCGGAGAACCTCTTCTTGCGATCCATTCTTCTGGTGCTCAACGGAGGGAGCAGAGTAAACAGCCAAACTAAAGGTGCCGAGACACAGGGAGAGCAGGTACACACATGCATATATTGCATAGAGTGACGGAAGCTTACCTGAATAATAGAAGGCCAAAACTGTGCCGGCAATTCTGAAGCTTTCCCTGGAGCTCCACGTGATCTGCACAAATGCAACAAATATGTTGGTGAAAGGGACATCAAGATGCAGCCGAATGGGAAGTATTATTACATTACATTGTGCAGTATCGTTTCTTTCTCCTTGGGCTCCACATGGCACAAAATCGTTCAGTTTTGGCCCCTTCAGAAAGGCCAACTGTAAATGTTTTCAGTGCGCCTCCATATAAAAAGCATGCCCAGAGTCGGCGGAGGCCGGGGATAAATCCGTCGCGAAAAAAGAAACAGGCTTTCACATGATATAATTCACACACAAAGAACAGAGTAGATACATAGAGAAGCAGGTTGCTGGTCTATGCAGAGCAGAAACAAGCATATCACGTCACTCACATTGCAGTACAGTGTCTACAGGGCCACTCACATTCACATGTAAATCATACAACACAGAGCCAAAAAAAGAGGAGGTTAGCATGGTCATACACTTGTACGGCAACCAGATTTAACTCCGCAGTTGAGCGTTGTCGCTCCCGGATTATTACTGTTAGTACACATCTCTGCCTGCAAAATTCCGAAGTACTCTACGATTCTGGGTGACAAGCAGCCGCTTCTAGACAGATTGTTGATTCAACACCCAGTAGTGGTGATCTCCACCGAATGGTGTGGATGTCGTCGCCGTTATTGTATATGTTTTTTCTCGAGGCCATTGACTAAGTTTGCGCCTTCCCTTTCTTCGACTCGTATGACTGCCTGATTGCATCCCAGAATGCAGGCATCGCCTCGGAGTCAGGAACTTCTTTGAACGACGGAAGATAGTTTAGGTCCACTATGACGTGGTCTCCGCTGCCCTCCTGAACCTGCGTATTCAAAGGCTATTTTTGACAATTCCGAAGTAGAATGCACAACAGTAAAAAGATAATGGTGACTTGAAGTGTTTCAGACTTCCAGTGGGAAGAAGTTACTCTGTTTGTAGCTGTACTGACTACTAATAGCACCAACCATACGAGAAGAAATACTTACAACAACATCAAATCCAAAAATTGTTAGTCCAAGTGATTCCTTTAACAATTTTGCAGCCTCTTCCACCACACCGATGTTCAGAGATTTGTTATCCTGTACCCTGTTCAGCAGCAGCTGCTCCTTGGTAGCCACTGGAAGAGTCTTCAAACTGTGAAGCAAATTCAAATAATTTGGTATGGGAAGTACATTTTAGCAGATGAATGAAAAAGACATCCAACACCATGCCAAAAATATATACTTCCAAACTTTACCTATTAAACGTAAGAGGTTCATCCCCCGATGACGATTTTAGCAAATTTGCATTGGGCATTGAAGTTTTTACAGCATGAAAAACCTTGTCTCCAATTACATAAAATTTGTATATCTTGGACCCGTGATCAATGTATTCCTACATCACATAAATAAAACCTACACATCAGAATCTCCCGGTTGTTTCTGAAGATGAATCATCGCAAACTGTAGTTCACAGGTACAGATCTGCAGAGTGCATCAAGACTCAACATGGAATGCCTCAAGAGTGTCAAAATTGAAGGAAAACACGCAAGATTTGATTAATCATCAAAACATATAATACATTAAGAGTATATCAAATATGCCCATTTCCTTCCAAGACACCTGCTATCAGAGAGGAAAAGGCAGAAAATTGTACCTGTAGAATAGCTGGAAGAGGCACACTAAGGTTGCTAAACTCTTCAATTTGGAAAACTAATGCCTGCAGACAACAATATTTCATTTAGATGCATAATTCAAAAGAAAGCAAATAAAACTCCAAATTGAAAAGGGATCAAGCAGCACAATAAGTCAGCATAACCATCTTCGTAGGAATGGTGACAAAAAGATATGATTGGAAATTAATGCACTACCCGAACATTCAGTTGATGTAGAACTAAATACAAAGACAATAAGCTACCATATTGTGCGCATCAGCAACTCCACATGCTACTTGTGGCTTCACGATGAGTGGAAATGATAAATTAGCTTCTGCTAGTTGCTTCTGTAATTCCCTGCCATTGAAGTTTATGACCTGCATTGGAAAATAGCAAGAAAACTCAATAGTCAAGACAAAGCCGATGTAAAACAATGCAACATGCACTGCACATAAATGCTCTTCAGAAGTGCATGAAGACAGGAGTGTTTAATGATGGTAGATGTCAGTAACATACAGTACAAAAGCCATGAAGTCATACTTCTGCATAAGTGTAATTCAAATAAAAAGACCTTCAAAGAATGTGGTGCTCGGAGTTTGGGCCTTCCTTCAGAGCCAAGTTCTTGCAATCTAACTAGAATTTCTTGAATTTGCAGACGATCCAGCAACGGGGAAATATTTTTGAATGGATCAATGATGGAGAAATCAGGATATTCTTCCATAAACCTGCTTAACAAAGAGGGTGATAGTGAAAACAGGAGTATAATACTTCAGCATATCGACCTGGTACAAATTATATAAAGCAAGTTATCAGATGGATGCTATTTGTTGCTAGAAGATACAAAAGTGTAAATCCACTAAATTACTTCTGTAATCCATTGTACCTTATAACTTCAGACATTCCTGCAGAAAATGAAATTCCCCTGGGAAAACTGATGGAGCAATTTGGATCAATGCTAATGATCTCATCCGTCATTTTGTGGAGGATTATGTCAACTTCTTCAAGTTGAGAGGCTAAAGGAAGTTCAAATGAGAGTGGGACAAAGATAAGTCCATTTTGACTTGGATAAAGGGGAAATCCTCCTCTCTGCAAGCAACGCAGGAATAATGATGTTCCAGCAGAGATCAAATACTATGTACTTAGTAACACACTATAGAAAACTTGCCTTGGCAAAGTCTTCCTCACGGGATGGTTTCATTGCATAGCCAACCATCAAAACAGATGAGCTAGCTATTTCCTGCATGAAAGAACATATAATTTCGAATTCAGTGCACTACATCACAAGAAATATGACCAAGTAGACATGAATGACAATTTGACCTTTTTAATTAACGTAGCCAAAGTGATAAGCAGCTCTTGAAGCTTTCCAATATTTACAACTCCAGAATCTTTTGTTCCACATTCACTATCTGGATCATAAGAAGAATATCAATAGCCCTCAAAGATAATATTAGCACCTCCTTCCAATATGTAAAACAGCATGGGCTACGCAGCAGATATATCATGGATGAAGTCCAAACGCGAAACATCTAGTTGGAAACAGCATGAGAAGGGCAATTAACATTTCATCCTGATTTATGCTTACCTACAGCAATAACTCTCCAGTTATGGCTCTGAAGTTCAGAAAATAGATCTTCATCAACTGTCGAAGTAGCATAAAAACAAGAACTTGTTCTGCTCCACTCTAACATCAACTCATTTAGTAAGTGATTCCCAGTTGGAGCAGGTAGTGATATATACCCAAAGGAGTTCAAGTCTGCTGTCATTTCAAGAAAGCCTGACTGATAAAAGCAACAGAGAAGCACGTGTAAGCGTATACTACCTTACGGAATGACGGAAAGCATTCACAAAAAAATGCCTTCAGAAGAATGGGAATGTAATGCCGCAAGCCAGCGATAGCAGTTGTTTCATTTCATAGGGGAGGGTACAGATATTAGCGCAGTAAACTGGGGGTTATAAAAGGTTTGGCCAGAAATATTGCAAGTTTTAACCGCACAACGGGATTTAGCAAAAGAAAACTTTGACAGATATCAAGAGTGATCAGTGCAATGGGAGCATCTGGAAATAAATCTAGCTGGATATATTCCGGTTCATCTGAAGTGATCCTGCGACCTAGCACAAGCAGTGAATCTTGCAAACACCTCTTTTTTAAGTATACTATGTATATCCCCCGTCACAAATCGTAAACAGTAAAAGTATAACTGAGATGAATCAAACACAATGACTTGGGGAGAAAAGTGCAAAAGGGGGGTAAACAGATACCACAGTAGTTGGCATTTCCTCCGGATGGCAAATTGCCTGAAACAAAAGGAGCAAGAAGACGCAGTCAGTTGACTACAAGGTTACTGTATTTCCTAACAATTCACCTCAGATCGCACGCGGTGAAGAGCCGGTCTCATACCACGCCCAGATTGGAGTGGCGCAGCCGCCGCAGCAGCGCCTCCGCCCCGGGACGCAGCGTGGGCACCGGCGCAGCCTCCTGCGCCCCTGCCCCGACGGGATCGAGGAGGAGGGACGCATCCAGCACCAGCCGCACAGGTCGCTCCATGGCCATGGCTGCGGGGTTCGGGTCTCTCTGTTCAGCTTTGGGTGTTGGGGCCGGACAGACTCGGAGGAAGGAGAAGCTCCTGAGCGGTGGGGCCACGTGTGAGGAGGGCCAGGTTGGTCCCGCGGGCGCGTGGCGGACAGGTGGCGGGGCGGTGGTGAAATGCGGAAAGCACCTTCTCGTTTTTATTTATTTTCTTTTCATTCTTTAATAAGGCTACTGGCTAATGTTGCAGGGAATCCGGTGCACTGTGTCGAGGAAAAAGGACGTGGTACGTGCTCATCTTTTTAAGAGTTTTTTTTACACGATCTTTTTAAGAGTTATATATAAATATACTATATGGGTACCTCAACTTGTCCAGCGCGGTCACTTTGGTGTCGAAACTTTAAAAATACATGAAACATATGCTACAACTTGTCCAACCACATGACATATGCGGTAAGCAATCCAAACAATTAAAGAAAAACCTTATCCAAGCGTTCAAATACAGTGCCACCATTCGTATGCATGTAGACCTGGCCAAGCCTCGGGCCGGGTCGGGCTTCGGGCCGGACCTAGCCAACCCGAGGCAAAAAACCTAGGCCCGGGCCCGACCGTCGGGCCTGTTTTTTGGGCCCGAGCCCGGCCCGAACGCGTAAAAGCCCGCCGGGCCTCGGGCCTCGGGCCGGGCCCCTTCAGAAAAGCGCAAAAATGATGGGCCCGGGCCCGGCCCGGTCCGGCCATCGGGCTCAAAATCTAGGCCCGAGCCCGGCCCGGTAGCTGCGTCGGGCCGAGCCAGGTCGGGCTTTTTCGGGCCGGGCTTCCCATGGCCAGGACTATATGCATGGGTATGTGCAGCCCGCGTGGCATGCCAGCTGGCTGGTGGCCCACATGTCAGTGAGTGTTAGCGGAGGCCACGCTGGTGAGACACGCGTGGAGTATTTTTTGCAGAAAACTCCCTAAATTTCTAGTTAAATCTCAAAAATCCTCTCATATTTAATTTAATTACGTGTAACTGCTTTGAAATACTGATGTGCAGGTCGGTTGGGCCCACCTGTCAGATATGGGCCCAAATGTCAGTACATAGGGCGAAATAGTGATAAGAAACAAAAAGGCGAGGCTTCGAACTAAGGCCGTCAGGTGCACCAAATTTAAGCATTGCTCGCGTTCTTGTAACCAAGCAGCGCATGTGCTAGTAAAATTTAGTTATTGTAATAAGTTTTCTTCTAGTTGGACGGACGAGCCCCCGGGCTGTCTCGTTTCTGCACTTGTGGATGATATTATTCCTTCCTTTAATCAATAAAGCTAGCCATGATGGCCTTTCTTAAAAAAAAAGGCCGTTAGGTGCACGGCGTACTCACATGTTAACCACTACACAACGTACATTTCCATGATCAAAGTGGAGACAAAATCTCTATAATAATAGCTACGGGCAAAATAATAAAGATAATTACCAAAGAAAAAATTGAGTCACAGGGATTCGAACCCAAGAGCTCGTTTTTTACCGGATGGTGGCGGTAAAACCAGTAACCGTGAAATCTTGAAATTTCAGTTTGTTTATTCAATATTGTTCAGTTGATTTTTTAATTTAAAATATTTTAGAAACAAAATGCACGAAACCACCCCTAAACCCAAACAGAAATACCAGTTTTTTTAATAAAAAGTCAGATGGGGGAGTCGATTGGGCGACATGATGAGTACAGGACATATGCCTCTGCAATACACCAGCAGATACTCGATGTTTGAATTAGCATACGCAACCTATTTGACATACACTTCCGGTGTAAATTCAAAATTTCAAAAAGAAATAGAACAAAAACAGAATTTCTGGTTACCGGACAGTAACAGAAAAATTCAACCGAAAAAAGCTGTCACATCTGAGCTCTTATTTTGAATTCTCGCGACAAATATTTTCCTTTATTATTTCACCCGGTATGTTTAGTATAAATAAATTTGTATCTCCACAGAGACATAGAACTAAGCTTGGTGTAGTGGCTAACGTTGGTGTGTTCCAATCTCGTAGGCTCTCTCCACTACTAGGAAAAGGCCTGCTAGTGGCGCACCAGTTTTGCCTACTAATGGCGCACTACTGGTGCGTCACTAGCACCACGCCATTAAAATTAAATACTAATGGCGCACCCCTGGTATACTAATGGCGCACCACGCAGTGCAGTGCGCCATTAGTATAGCCCACCGTGCGCCATTAATATGCCTCCCAGGGGGCCATATGTACCCATGTGCTTTGGCATACTAATGGCGCACTAGTGGTTGATGCGCCATTAGTGTCATTTTTGCAGTGCGCTATTAGTGTGCTGAGTGGTGCGCCACTAGTATGAATATTAGGGATTATTTTTTTTTCTTTTCTGATATTTTCACAGGTTACAAAATATATTATTGGACAGAATATAGACAGCACCACACAGCAACAGCAGATTCATCGAATACAATAGAAGATTAGTCTCCGAATACAATTCATCATATTAGTCTCCGAATTCAAAAGACCGAACAAAGATAGAACATTACAAGTCTCGAGACCACGAGTAGCGAGTTTGTCTTCACATTACAAGTCGATATCGATCATCTAAACTACCATCACATAGAAGAGAGATGCGGTCATCACGATGAGCATCATCGCGATGAAACTGGTCTTCATCCGGTTCCTCCTCCGCTCCCTCCTCTCTCCCGCTAGATAGCGCGCGTATCTAGCTTCCGCCTCCGCCCTAGTGGTGTACCCTTTGTAACTGTTACCGCTGAAACGGTGAACCTGTCTCAGACACTCCTCCCAGTCGTCGTAGACTCCGGGAACCTTACCCTTGTACACGACATACGACGGCATCTCTATGCACTAGCCAAACAAAACGTTAGTAGCAATTCACAGACAATACATAAGCAATATATAAGTATGCAACAAAAGGATCGGAAGAGAAAAGCAAGACATTAATAGCACGATTCATGGACCTACTAATAAATAGCATCGATTACATATAAGTTGAACGACTGTCCAAACCAAAGAGGCATACAAGTTCATTAAAGTTTAATTACAACATGAGCTAATCGATATTTCAGAACTACATAGCATCACTACTTTCGACTCGACTCAGGGACCGGAGCGTGGATGAAGCCGTCGTCTGTCGTGATGGTCATGAAATCGCGGGCGTCGTCAGCCTGCATTTGTAGCGTTGTTTCTATCTCACTGTTGGACGGTTGATATCTGAGGTAGAACTGCCCCGAGGTACGAAGGACATCTTGATGGATGATTTCCGCAAACTCCGACTGGATGCGAAAGAATTCTTGTCTGATGTCCGCGTCCTGGATTGCCGACAAGCGTGCGGCCCAATCTTTGAGATTATTTGGTAGCAGAAGGTGATTATGGTCCCGTACGATCGCCCGCATGTGATGGAGGGCGTAGTAGGCATCCTTCTGACCGCCAGGCGGCTGCTTGACGCAGGGGAACGTCGTATTGTGGGTGAACACGTGCTTGCCGTACCTACGAATTGGCCTGCTGAAGGTGCCTCCAGATCTGGCGTAGCCGGGAAGAACATCATCAAGAACTTTCTTGATATTTGTGTAGTCTTTCTTCGACTGACGGTCCGAGTCGAAATACGTGGCCATGGAATATTTCGGGCTTAAGAGGATGAGTGTGCAATGTGTGTCACTGCACAAAACACGGAATTTTAGAAGAAAAAAAAGAACGATCGAAATCTAAGAAATCATATGTTACGGGGCGGTGAGGGGATGACTTACTCGGGAAAGTAAGGCACGAGGAAGTTATACTTATCTGGGTTTGCCAGAATGACGCCTTCGAGGTATGAACTCGCGACTTGCCGGTCCCCAGCGCTGCCCAAGATCTTGGCACGCATGTAGAAGGGGTCGACTATCACGATGTTCGGGGTCTTGTCTCTAATGATCCGCATCTCCATACTCAGCGAAAATAGCCGAACGAAGGTGTAGTGCAGCGGATGAAGGTTAAACATAGCGAAGATGTCATCAAACCGCAGGACGATCATACCCCCGATGGTGCTATCCACAAAGCCCTTGCCCTCTGGCACCTTGGCCACGAAAACCGGGTATGCCACATCATTCTCTCGGAGACGCCGCTTCTCCAAAGAAAGAACATTGTCATGCAGACTCCGCATAGCACCGGTTGCAGCATTGAGCAGATTAGTCGGTAGCATCGGCCTTCCCGCCACATGCACCCTCCTCGAGATATCCTTAGGTGAAGGTGGCCCGTCCTGAGCACGGATCGTACTCGGTGCCGGCTGGCTCGCAACCTTGTTGGTTTTTCTTTTCCGTCCCTTCTTCTGCTGTAATGGGATCGAGTTCTGCTCAGAGACCGCCTTCTTGAGTGTGTTGGGGCTGATAATATTTCGCACCTCGGCTATCTGAGGCTCGGTGAAGGCGGCAGCTGGAGGCGTCTCCTGAGAACTGAACGCCAGACGACGCCTGTTGCAATTGGGTTTCTCCGCGGTACCAGCTAGATCGCGATCGTCTTTTGTAGGGTTGGGTTCTTGAGAAGGAGGCCCCAAGAATTCGTCATCGCACCCATGTTCGTTGAAGTACTTATCGACGTTGGTAAATGTACCGTCGTCGTCGTCGTCCGGATCCTGTGCCATATGCATGCCCGGATCCTGTGCCATATGCATGTCCGGCATGTCCGGTAGCGTTGCGGGGGTCTTGCCATGGCTTGGCGCCGGCACGACTAGCGGTGTTGTCTGTGGGGTGGTGTCCCCCGCCCCCAAACGAATCTGGCTCTTCGGCCAAAGCATGGGCCAGCTTATGCAGGCGCTAAGGGTCATCACATCATCTTCGTCGGCCCCATGGGGTCGATACGGAGGTAATATGTCGTCGAAGCCCGGCAGCACCTGAACCAGTTGAACCCTATAAACGGTGGGTGGCATCTGATTACCGTGGAACACGCGGCTGCCCGGTTGAACGATTCTGCCCTTGGCGACATCGACCAACTCGTCGTTCACGAAGTGCAGGAGAGTGCACGGAACGTCGGCGGCGCCCTGCGAAAACATGTAGGGCGTCAGGGATGCCCAGTCAAAGGCAAGGAGATGAAGTCATCGGCCGAGAGGCTTAATTAGTTACCGTGATGGCGTCGAGCTCAGCTAATGTCGAGGCACCGCTAACGGCGGGCGTGAAATTGACGGAGGGGCCGCTTGCTGCCGAGGTGTCGGCCGGCGTATTCTTCCCACACCCGGGTACATTAAGCTGCAATGCCGGCGCCGCCGCCGGAGACACCAATGTCGCCTCCGCCGGAGACACCAATGCCGCCTCCGCCGGCGAGTTGCGCGAGTTGCTGCCCGAGAAGCTGGGAATCGGGGGCGGCCCCTGTTGGCCGCCCGCCACCCATGCCTGCAGCCGAAAAACCAAGGTAGGTATAATGGCGGTGATCGTCGCTCCCAGTTGGTCTCGCACTTGCTCTTTGACCATCTCCGAAATCCGCGCCACTTGTGCCTTGAGTTGTTGAACCTCGCGCTGCTGGCTTTCCGAGCTGGTCTTTCTCTCCTTTCGCCTAGCGGTATAGTATTCTGACCATTTCGTGGACAAGCCTTTGCCGGCCACACGACCAGCTGACGACGGCTTACTGAGCTTATCCTTGTTTTTCATTATGTTCAACGCCCTATTTAAAGGGGAGCTCTGAGACGACCCCGCGCTACTGCTTTCAGTGTCCTGCGGAAGGAACGTGAACCATTTAGAAATTTGGCTTCATTAATTAGAATGCAACCATATGGAGCTAATTACGCGGGGGTGTATTCCTTACCAGAACACGCTCAAGCGCCTTGGTCTTCGCATCCGTGGTAAGCTCCTTTGTTACCGGGTCCACCTTGTACCGGGCCCTGACATAGTTCCTGGTCTGCTTGTCATGGTATTTCTCGAAGCGGGACGGTAGGCCTTGCTCGGCACGCTCCGCGTCCTCCTTGTCCATATAGGTTCCGCCACTCTGTAACCGCCGGGACCGAGTTGGTGGACCCCTAAGTTCAAGTCCCGCATATCTTTCCCCCACTGACTTGATTCCACGGTTGCGTTGCTCTCGCACTTGATCTTGAACTCCTTGTAGTCATCTTCGCTGATCGAAGGATTTTTCTCCTTGATCTTCTCATAACTATCACCTTTGTCAATCATTCTCTTCACCGCGCTTCTCCAAGTAGACAGGGCCGTGCTCATCTTCGTGAGGGCGGCACTGTTCACTTTATTCCCTGAGAGGCGTGTGTTTGCAAAGTCAGCGGGGAACTTGTATCGTTCGTGCAGCTTCGTGAAGAGGAGGTTGCGCAAATTCCCTCGATCCTTATGCCTTAGGTTCTCGGTGTTGATCGAGACGGTGCTCCGGAGAATGCACCCGAGCTGAACCGAGTACCCCTTGACTAATTCTTTGGGCGCCGTTGGATGCCCCTCGGAGGACACTTCAGTAAATTCCTCCTTGACGGTGCCGAGCACGTTCGGGCGCCGGTCCTTCCGTTGCCTCTTCGGTTGGCTGCCATCTGTGCGTGCGCTGCCATCATCAGTGGTGGCATCCTCGGCGGCACCATCAGTGGTGTCATCCCCGACGCCACTAGGGGTTGTGTAGTCAGGATCGGTGTCTTCCGCGGCGTCCTCATAGCGGTGAGGTTCTTCCTCCATCTCCTGGGACAGCTCCCAGAATGCCTTGCCGCCCGAACCGCCGGCCTCATCGTTGTGGGCCATGTTCGCTCTAAATAGGAAAAAAGTTTGGTCAAAAAGTTGGTTATTGTCAAGGAACAAGATCATGGTCTCATCATTTAGGGTTTGTCGACACCGAGGCATCCTAAAAGCTAAGCTTTTATCATTTAGGGTTTGTCGACGCCGAGGCACCCTAAAAGCCTAAGCTTTCATCATTTAGGTTTTTATCGACACCGAGGCACCCTAAAAGCCAAGGTTTTATCATTTAGGGTTTGTCGACGCTGAGGCACCCTAAATGCTAAGTTAAGTTTTCATCATTTAGGGTTTATCGATGCCGAGGCACCCTAGGTTGACTGATATATATGGGTATCTTCTACTAATATACCCTATCAAGAAAAGGGAAGGAGAATTCTAAGTTGGGCCTAATCACTTGGCTCTATTGCCACCTATGGTTTAATGCAGCAAGAATAAAGGGGCAGTTGATCCTACTTAATTAAGTACTAAGATACCCCGGCCCATGCATTAGTCGCAAGTACCCCATATGTCCTATTTTTAGCAAAGTCATGCTAAAATTCACGGAAAATTTCAGCATGACCTTTGCTGAAAATAGGACATATGGAGTACCCGAATTTGTCGGAACGGAAGTTAATCGACATTCCGGCAAACTCAAGGGCCTCTCGGGGTACCTGCAAAATCATTATCCCCGAATTTGCCGGAACGGGTCACTGTAGATTCACTTAAACTTCAATGTAATGCAAATGAAACTGTTGACTATTAACTGAAACTGTTGTAGTTTGATAAAAAGTTAAATGAAACAGTGACTAATTATGCTAATTGACTAGTTATGCAGGACAACTACTAATATTGTTAATTTCAGAGTACATCAATACTGCTTCTTACTGTGATCTTCATTTGCATAAATCTTGACAATCATTTGATCAAACACAGAATTCAGTCAATATTCAGTCAAACACAGAGTGAATGCTCTATAACTCCAGCTGACAATATTCAGTCATTTGATAAGAAGATGCCTGATGATCTTGTTGTTGCTGTTTTATTCAGTTTCTGCCATTACAGATCAATCTACAGATCTTGTTGTTTCATTTGATAAGAACCTGCTGCTTGTAACTGGAAATCTAAATCAATCTACAGAAGCCAACAGCTAACTGAATTTTTTTGATGTCAATTACCTGCAGTCGCCAACAGCAGCAGCAGAGGCGATCAGCAGTAGCCAATAGCAGGAGCAGGGCGGGGACTGGATCCGGCAGGCGGCAGCGGCAACAGAGAGGTCTGTAGGTCGTCTCGCTGCCGGGGAGGCGGGGAAGATCCGGCGAGGCGCTGCAGAGGAGGGGGCGCACGGTGAGAGAGAGAGAGAGAGAGGGAGGGAGAGAGAGAGAGGGAGGGAGGGAGCGGGAGGCTTACCAGAGCGAAGGGGGTCGCCGGAGACGAGCAGGTAGGGGGCGGCGCGGCGGGCGGTCGCGGGAGAGGCGCTCGATCTGCTGCGATGGGGGCGCGAACGTGTAGAGAGAGAGGGAGGGAGGGAGAGGGAGGCCACCAGAGGGCGGCGCGGCGGGGCGGTCGCGGGAGAGGTGGGGATGGGAGTGCGGCGGCGGCGGCGGTGGTTTTGCGCGAGAGGAGCGAGATGTGTGTGCAGTGGTGGGGCTAGGTAGGCCGCGGCGATAGCAATGGCGCACCCCCTGGCGGTGCGCCATTAGAATGCTTTTTTATAGCAATGGCGCACCACCGGGACGGTGCGCCATAAGTAATCTTTTTTTTAGATAGCAATGGCGCACCAGCCAGCGGTGCGCCATAAGTAATTTTTTTTAATTTTTTTTTTGTTGCATCTAATAATTTTTTAGAAAATGAATATGAATATGAAACAGTAATAAATTTTTATAAAAACAGTAATAATTTTTAGTTGCATTCATTTGTGACGGTGGAGCGGGGGAGGATGCGGGGGTCGTCGGCGGTGGTGCCCATGAAATTTAAAAATATTCATGAGTTCAAAAAGTGCCCATGAAATTTAAAAATATTCATGAGTTCAAAAAGTGCCCATGAAATACAATCGAGAAATGAAGGCTACAATTTAAATACAATCGATCTTAGCTAGCTAGCTATCTGTTCACAATCTTCTTGCCCTTCTTTTTCACAAATGGAGTTCTTCTGTGGAACGGACGTCCTTTAGGTAGGGTGGTCCTGCTTCTTCTTGTGGTGTATGCTGCTACTTCATCGTCGTCGTCATGTTCCATCTTCGGGTCGCCGTACTTGTCAAAGTCTTGCTCATTGGCGACTCCATCCATTCCGATGATCTTCCTTTTGCCTCTCCTCACAACAACACGACTGGGCTTTGACGGGTCGGTAATGAAGAAGCATTGGTCCACTTGGGAAGCCAGTACCCATGGCTCATTTTTTGCGGTGACGTGTACGCCCGCGGTCTTGGATTTGGCTTCGGGTATAACTATGGTGGTGAAATACCGGTCTTCTTTTAGGACGCTCTTGGCCCATCTGACACGGAACATCGGGACCTTCTCTCCAGCGTAGCTCAGCTCCCAGATCTCCTCGATCCTTCCGTAGTATCTGTCCTTGTCGTTACCGGTGTAGGATTCCATCATTACCCCGGAGTTCTGATAACCATCGCTCTTCATGTCCTTGTCCTCGGTGTAGAATGTGTAGCCGTTGATATCGTACGCCTCATAGGTCATCAGGTTGTGCTCGGCGCCCTGTGACAAGGCGAATATGAGTTGTTCTTCCGCGGAAGAATCCTCATGTAAATGGTACGACAGAAGCTTCTGCTTGAACCAACGCGTGAAACATGAGTTGTGCTCTTTGATTATATCTCCGTCCGTCCTCTGTTGGCCTCGGTCATTGTACGTCTTCTCAATAAAGGTTTTATGCTCTACCACCCAAGGATCGACCACGTCTATGTGTTGTAGCGCGACTAGGTTTGCTCTTTCAAAGTCGGCGATTCGACCCTCGAAGTCGACATGCATTTCGCGGCGACCCTCGCGGTGACCCCATCCAGCGAGCCTGCCGAGGTGCCTGTTGACGGGCAGACCAACGGGGTTCTCGATGCCTAGATAATTCGTGCAGTAGGAGATGCACTCTTCGGTCAGAAAGCCCCTGGCTATGCTTCCCTCTGGACGTGACATGTTGCGAACGTATCCTTTGATGACACCATTCATCCTTTCAAACGGCATCATGCTGTGCAGGAACGTCGGCCCGAGTTGGATGATATCCTCCACGATATGGACCAGAAGATGCACCATAACGTCGAAGAATGCGGGCGGGAAGTACATCTCAAGCTCGCATAGTATCACCATGATCTCTTCCTGTAGCCTTCTGAGTTGCCTCACGCCAACCGACTTCCGAGAGATGACATCGAAAAAGTTGCATAGGCCAAATAGCGTTTCACGAACATGCGCGTCCATGATCCCACGGATTGCAACTGGAAGTATCTGCGTCATCAGCACGTGACAGTCGTGAGACTTCATCCCGCTGAATTTCTGCTTCGCTGGGTCTAGGTATCTGCTTATCTTCCCCGCGTAACCGTAAGGAAGTTTTACTCCTACGAGGCAGGTGAAAAACTGCTCGATCTCCTCCTGACTTAGAGTGAAGCACGCGGGAGGGTAGTCATTTCCGGTCTTCTTGGCCTTTTTGCCTTTGCGACGACTTTCCGTGTCCTGCTTCGCCTCATCATCATCATCATCATCATCATTAGCGTGAAGCTCCTCCCTGATGCCCATTGATTTCAAGTCTGCCCTTGCTTTTGGCCCATCTTTGGTCCTCTCTGGCATGTTGAGCAGGGTACCAAGCAGACTCTCGCACACGTTCTTCGTGATATGCATGACATCAAGGCTGTGAGGCACACGGTGGATCTTCCAGTACGGCAAGTCCCAGAAAACAGACCTCGTTTTCCATACCTTCAGCAGCGGCTCTGGCGCCTTTCGCTTCTTTCCCGGCTCTGGCGCCTTTTTCTTCTTTCCCGGCAGTGGGCAATCTTTCCAATTTTTCAACAGCTCGTCTATTTCCTCGCTGCTCCTCGTACGCGGGCGTCTTCGGGGTTCGGTTTCACCATCGAACAGATCCTTGCGTTTTCTCCATGGGTCATCGTCGCGAAGCCACCTTCGATGTCCCATGAACACGGTTTTCGAAGACCCGGGATCTCTATCTAGCTGGCGATACGTTGTGTCATCCATGCACCTGACGCATCCAGAAAATCCGTGGACCACCTGCCCCGCGAGATATCCGTAACCGAGATAGTCGTGCACCGTCGTGAGCAGTGCGGCTCTCATAGGGAAATAATCTTTCTCTGCGGCGTCCCACGTATTGGCTGGCGTTTTCCACAGCGTGTCTAGCTCCTCTTTCAGCAGCCCCAGATACAGATTGATGTCGTTCCCTGGTTGTTTCGGCCCTTCAATTAGCATACTCATGTGAATGTACTTCCTCTTCATGCACTTCCAGGGGGGAAGGTTGTACATTGTGACGCCCCCGGCCCGATCGTGCACTAATCATACACGCAAATGCACACGATCAAGCCTAAGGACTCACGGGAAGATATCACAACACAACTCTAAAACATAAATAAAGTCATACAAGCTTTATATTACAAGCCAGGGGCCTCGAGGGCTCGAATACATAAGCTTGCGAACAAGCGTCAGCGGAAGCATCAGATATCTGAGTACAGATATGAAATAGAAACAGAAAGGCCTTTAGGAAGGCGGGGCAAAATAAAACACTACGATCGAAAGGCGAAGGCCTCCTGCCTGGGACCCTCCGATCCTACTCCTGGTCGTCAGTCAACTCGTAGTAGTATCCATCCTCTGGGTAGTAGTAGTAACGATCGTCGGGGCATCTGTCTCAGGGGGCTCCGTCCTCTGGTCACGTCAAACTGATATGGGGAGAAAAAGGAAAACAAAGCAACCGTGAGTACTCTGAAGTACTCAGCAAGCAAGGATCTACACTACATATGCAACATTATCAAGGGGAGGCTGTATATGTGGACTGGGCTGCAGAAATGCCAGAATAGAGAGAAGGCCTAGTCCTATCGAAGACTAGCATCTTCAGCGGTCTTGCAGTAGTAGAAGAGAGTAGAACAATACCATATAATGTAGCAGTAATAATATCAACCTCACCCAGAGATCCTTTCTCGACTCCCTGCGAGAAAGCAATCCCAGAGCCATATATACAGGTCTCATCACAGGTATCCAGTTCTAAATTGTATCAATCAGGATACAACTCCGAGTGTCCTTTACCGTAGGACCGGCTATCGATAGAAGTGTTCTTCCCTGCAGGGGTGCACCAACTTACCCAACACGCTCGATTAACTTCGGCCGGACACACTTTTCTGGGTCATGCCCGGCCTCGGCCAAACGACACATCGCAACCCTACCTACAGCTCAGCAGAGAGGTCCCCGCCGGTCTACGTCCTAAGCGCAAGGGGGTCTTGGCCATCGCCCCTCGCCCTCCGGGTCGTTGCGCACAGGGTGGATACCAGCATCGCCTCGGGTGGCCGACACGATCCGACCGTGCCGCAGTGCTGAACTGGACATCTGACAGAGCTTTCGGCTGATGCATACGATGCAGAACGCCCATACTATGCCCACGTGATGGTTAGTGCTATCAGGCCAGAGGCCTGCTCGGATCAAATATCCAAATCGTTAGGACTAGGGCTTGCGGTAACGAGCAGAGACTCACGAAAGATGTGACCCCGTCGCCCCGTCTCGAGGACTTGCGGCAAGGGTTAAGAATGCCCGGCCGCGCCTCGTATCCACAACTCGGGCACCACACTGGCAACCCGCCTTCACATCACACGCGGGTACCCCTCAGGGTCGACCCGCCTTTCCAAGTAACATTGTAAGGTCCAAGTATCCGTGTGTCCATAACATCAGGGAATCCGAGGTATCACCCTCATTGAATTCCCACTCGATGTATCCGTCAAGGTGAACTAGGAGGAATCACCCTCACTGGGTCCACACTTGAGGTGTTGTAGGACAGTGTCGTTATCGGAAGCGGTGAAGGAGGAATCACCCTCGATGACCACGACCGAATAGCTACTCTACAGAGTTAACATCAGAAGTGCTACAAGAGGTTTCACCCTCGGCACTCGATAGTAACGCTGCAGTGTCGTTACAACTAAAGGGGGGGTGATGTGCGGTGTCGGGGCCTGGTCTTCAATCCCGTTGATCGGGTCTTCTGACGATCCAGCGCGGCAGTCGGGATAAGTGGGGTCACTGATAGGTCTCTACCCAGCCTAGACTAAACAGTTTAGGATATGCAGGTAATTATCAACAGCAGGTTACAATGAACAGGCTATGCATCAGAATAGGTAAAGCAGCAGCAGCAGTAATTCTAATGCAAGCATGAGAAATTTAGAATGGGCGATATCGGTATGCTCAAGGGAGGGGCTTGCCTGGTTGCTCGGCGGCAAGGGCAAGGTCGCCTATGGTGTCTTCGGGATCCGGAGCTGCGTCGGTCTCGGGGACGACGTCAGGGTCGGGGGCTATCGAGAGAGAAGAGGGGGCGGAAACAGTATAAATATATAGCAAACATGAGCATGACAAATACGATACACGGTGCTAGGGGTAGTCTAACGCAGCATCACACGTAACAGACGGAGCGGGAGAATATCTGACGATATTTCCCGGGTCTTTGGAATTATCGGACAGAGGATAAGAGGGGAACGGTTGCAAGTTCGGATAGTTAGGGACGCGTGACGGGCGAACGGACCGCGTATTCAGATTCGTCTCGTCGTTCTGAGCAACTTTCATGTACAAAGTTTTTCGATCTGAGTTACGGATTATTTAATATGATTTTCTAAAGTTTTTATTAATTTCTGGAATTTAATTAATTATTTAAATTAACATTATCCGAAACAGTGTCTTGCTGACGTCAGCATGACGTCAGGACCAGTGGGTCCCACCTGTCATAGGCTGTTAGGTTAATTAGTGATTAACTAATTAAATTACTGTTTAATTAACACTAACTACTTAATTAAATTAACCTAATCAGGATTAATTAACTAATTAATTAATTAATTAGTTTAATTATTTTTATTTTTATTTTTATTAAATCATAATCCTATTTTTTTTTTAACGTTTTGGGGGCTGTGGGCCCCTGCTGTCGGTGGCACAGAGGCCAAGCGGGCGAACGGGCGCGGGTGCGGGCGTGGACGCCCGACGGGCGCAGCGCCGCCCGAACGGGCGCACCGGCGGGGCGCGGCTGCGGCCGGAGGGGAGACGCGGCCGGGAGCGGTGTAGGGCGAGCGGCGATGCGCGGGCGCGGGGAGGCGGAGGCACGGCGCGGAGCGGGCCGGGCGCGGGCGAGCGGAGGCCGGAGCGCGCGCGCGGGCGAGCGGGCGGCAAGCGAGGCGTGGGCGCGGGCGCCTTGGTGGCGAGCGGGGACGAGGGCCCGGGCGCGGTGGGGGCGCGCGCGCGTGCGGCAGAGGCGAGCGGGGAAGGGGGAGGGGGACGAGGTGCTCACAGCGAGTCTGTAGGTGAGCTTAGCGTGCGCGGGGAGGGCTCGGAGTGGCCGGAGTCGGCGATGGCGTGCGGCGGCCGAAGGTGGAAGATGACGGCGCCGGCGACGCAGCGACGCGTTCTAGCTCGTGGGGCTCGGGGGAGAGGCGTAGTCGACGGAGGCGAACCATGCGGGCACGGTCACGCGACGAGGCAGAGGCGGTGGCCGCGCGTGCTACGGCGGCGGTGCCATGGCTGCGCACTGGAGAGAGAGGAGAGGTGGTGTCCAGGGGAGAGTGAGGCGAGGGAGAGCCAGGGGGTCCGGGGTGCTGCTCATATACGCGGCAGTCGCGGCGACGCGCTGTCGACCGCGAGGGAGGGGGGGCCTGGGCATGCGCGCGTGCGTGCGCCAGGTGCTCGACAGCGAGCCCCGGGCGTGAGCAGTACGAAGAGGACGAGCGAGTTGGGCTGGGCCGGCCACTGTGCTGACTTAGGCCCAGCACAGTGGGTCTTTTTCTTTTTCTTCTTTTCTTTTCTGTTTTCTCTTTTTAGTTTCTGTTTTGACTTTTGTTTTGATTTCAAAATACTTTTGTAAAATATGAAACTAGCCCAAATAAATATGGTGCATTATTAGTCACTGCTAGAAACTGGTTTGGCGTCCATATCTTTTTGGTTTGGATTTTATTTAATTGAAAAGGGGTTGAATAGTGCTATGTTGCTGCTGTTTCTTGTTGTTCGAGTCCTTTTACAATTCCAACTAATGTTGCAATCATTTTTTATAAATGCTAGGGGAATATTTGCAACAAGATGCACATTTTAGTTTTCCAGTTTGAACAACTTTTATTTTCCACTTTAATTTAATTTGAATTTGAGTTAGAAGTTGAAATGCATTATGATGCAAATGATGATCATGCACTGTTAAACATGATGACATGGCATAATCAAAAGGGTGATTACTGTAGTTAACCACTGGGGGTGTTACAAATCTCCTCTACTAACAAGAATTCTCGTCCCGAGAATTAAGAAGTAGAAGGAAAAAGTTCGGGGTATTCCGCACGAAGATTATCCTCGCGTTCCCAAGTGGCTTCATTTTCAGTATGATTTGACCACTGCACTTTGAGGAACTTGGTAACCTTCTGACGGGTTCGACGTTCAGCTTCATCGAGGATGCGGATCGGATGCTCCTTATAAGATAGATCATCATGCAATTCGAGCATCTCGTGATCCACAGCTCGGTGCGGAGATTCCTTGAAGCATTTACGAAGTTGCGACACATGGAAGACGTCGTGGATATGAGAGAATTGCGGCGGCAATTCCAATTTATATGCCACTTGACCACGTCTAGCAATAATGCGGAAAGGACCAATGTAGCGTGGAGCTAACTTGCCCTTGATTCCAAAACGGTGAGTGCCCTTCATAGGAGTGACACGAAGATAAGCTTGATCACCAGGTTGATAAGTCAAACCCCATCGTTTGCGATCATAGTTGCTCTTCTGGCGGTCCTGAGCCGCCTTGAGATTTTCCCGGACAATACGAACTTGTTCTTCGGCTTGTTGAATAATATCTGGACCCACGAGCGGTCGTTCCCCAGTTTCTGACCAATTCAGAGGGGTTCGACACTTACGTCCATAGAGAACTTCAAAGGGGGCCATTTTCAGACTGGCTTGATAGCTGTTGTTATAAGAGAACTCGGCATATGGAAGAGATTCTTCCCACTTCTTGCCAAACGATATAACACAAGCTCGCAGCATGTCTTCAAGCACTTGATTAACTCGTTCAACTTGGCCTTGGGATTGAGGATGATAAGCTGAACTCCAGGTAATATGAGTTCCCATAGCCTTTTGGAAACTTTCCCAGAAATGACCAGTGAATATGCTGCCACGGTCTGAACTGATCTCTTTCGGAATACCGTGGAGTGAAACAATTCTGGAGATATGTAACTCTGCTAACTGACTAGCAGTGATCGTCTCCTTGACAGGCAGAAAGTGTGCAACTTTGGAGAGTTGGTCGACGACGACAAGAATAGCATCGTGACCCTTCTGTGACCTGGGAAGTCCTGTAATGAAATCCATCTGAACCTTATCCCATTTCCATAAAGGAATAGGAAGTGGTTGCAGAATTCCAGCAGGCTTCTGATGTTCTGCTTTAACGTGTCGACACACATCACATTCAGCAACATAGCGAGCAATGTCCTGCTTCATTCTAGACCACCAGTACCTTTGACGGAGATCACGATACATCTTGGTGCTACCCGGATGAATAGACAGCGGGGTATCATGTGCCTCCTTCATGACTTTGTCAGTCATAAGCTCGAAGCGAGGTACGACAATGCGGTCTCTGAAATACAAGGTTCCATCTTCAGACAGCGAGAAATCCCTGTACTTTACAAGGTGAAGGTCTTTCTTCATCAGATCAATTTCAGCATCTTTAGCTTGCGCATTCTTAACAGCTTTCTCAAGGTCTGGTTCAACAACCAAGGTTTTTAAGTATCCTTGGGGAACTATCTCGAGATTTAGCTTTCGAAGCCCTTCATACAGAAGTGGTTGCTGTAGCTGAACCTCAAGTTTGCAGCAATAGGATTTGCGGCTCAACGCATCAGCCATTACATTAGCCTTGCCAGGGGTATAAGAAATACCCAAGTCATAGTCCGCAATGGTCTCCATCCATCTTTGCTGACGGAGGTTTAGAGAAGGTTGAGTGAACAAGTACTTCAGACTTTTATGATCCGTGTATATCTCGCAACGATTACCGAGAAGGTAATGTCGCCATAACTGCAATGCATAGATGACAGCAGCTAGTTCTAGATCATGTACCGGATAATTCTCTTCATGTGGGCGCAACTGACGAGAGCCATAAGCAATCACTTTACGCTCTTGCATTAGGACACAGCCTAATCCTTCACGGGATGCGTCACAATAGATCACAAAGTCTTTGCGGGTATCTGGAGGAGATAGTACTGGGGTATTGTAACGGATTGACATCTGCCCCAGTGGATAAAGAATGTACTCTGGATGTATCCCTGCTCGAACAGCTGGTAGCTGCGTCGCAGGGTGTGGTGGAAACAAACAATCCATCTGAATTAGAGGAAACTCATGATTGTCAAAAGACAAGGAGAAGTATAACCGATCTCGGAGAGAAAGGTTAAACAAAACAATGGAAAGGAAAATGATTATCAGACTAATCAGATCAATGTCAGGGAAATCGCAAAGATATCCAGCTCTCCGGGTGGACGAGAATTACGAGATCCTAAGTGTCGGCGTTAGTAAACTTTAGTTAACCCGAAAGGAAGAGAGGTCAGAGTCCCAGAGTAAAGATGAGGAATAAAAGATCCTAATACCACCCAATTGGCGACGTGGGCCCGTAAGCCACACAGCCAAGTTAGTAAAACAATTTTCCGGTTTCTAGACTCAACTTCGGCCAAGGAGTTGGAAAGGGGGTTCCTACAGGCAGTCGGCTCTGATACCAACTTGTGACGCCCCCGGCCCGATCGTGCACTAATCATACACGCAAATGCACACGATCAAGCCTAAGGACTCACGGGAAGATATCACAACACAACTCTAAAACATAAATAAAGTCATACAAGCTTTATATTACAAGCCAGGGGCCTCGAGGGCTCGAATACATAAGCTTGCGAACAAGCGTCAGCGGAAGCATCAGATATCTGAGTACAGATATGAAATAGAAACAGAAAGGCCTTTAGGAAGGCGGGGCAAAATAAAACACTACGATCGAAAGGCGAAGGCCTCCTGCCTGGGACCCTCCGATCCTACTCCTGGTCGTCAGTCAACTCGTAGTAGTATCCATCCTCTGGGTAGTAGTAGTAACGATCGTCGGGGCATCTGTCTCAGGGGGCTCCGTCCTCTGGTCACGTCAAACTGATATGGGGAGAAAAAGGAAAACAAAGCAACCGTGAGTACTCAGAAGTACTCAGCAAGCAAGGATCTACACTACATATGCAACATTTTCAAAGGGAGACTGTATATGTGGACTGGGCTGCAGAAATGCCAGAATAGAGAGAAGGCCTAGTCCTATCGAAGACTAGCATCTTCAGCGGTCTTGCAGCAGTAGAAGAGAGTAGAACAATACCATATAATGTAGCAGTAATAATATCAACCTCACCCAGAGATCCTTTCTCGACTCCCTGCGAGAAAGCAATCCCAGAGCCATAAAGTCATCAAACCTCGTCCTGAGATCCCTTCTCGACTCCCTGCGAGAAAGCAATCCCAGAGCCATAAAGTCATCAAACCTCGTCCTGAGATCCCTTCTCGACTCCCTGCGAGAAGCAATCCCAGAGCCATATATACAGGTCTCATCACAGGTATCCAGTTCTAAATTGTATCAATCAGGATACAACTCCGAGTGTCCTTTACCGTAGGACCGGCTATCGATAGAAATGTTCTTCCCTGCAGGGGTGCACCAACTTACCCAACACGCTCGATTAACTCCGGCCGGACACACTTTCCTGGGTCATGCCCGGCCTCGGCCAAACGACACATCGCAACCCTACCTATAGCTCAGCAGAGAGGTCCCCGTCGGTCTACATCCTAAGCGCTCAGAGGTCTTGGGCCATCGCCCTGTGCACTCCGAGTCGTTGCGCGCAGGGAGAAGCCTGGCACCAGGAGGGCGCCGGTCCGTCCGTGCCGCCATGCTGAACTGGACGTCTGACAGAGCTTTCGGCTGATGCTACGATGCAGAACGCCCATACTATGCCCACGTGATGGTTAGTGCTATCAGACCAGAGGCCTGCTCGGATCAAATATCCAAATCGCTAGGACTAGGGGCTTGCGGTAACGAGCAGAGACTCACGAAAGATGCCACGGTCTGAACTGATCTCTTTCGGGATACCGTGGAGTGAAACAATTCTGGAGATATATAACTCTGCTAACTGACTAGCAGTGATCGTCTCCTTGACAGGCAGGAAGTGTGCAACTTTGGAGAGTTGGTCGACGACGACAAGAATAGCATCGTGACCCTTCTGTGACCTGGGAAGTCCTGTAATGAAATCCATCTGAACCTTATCCCATTTCCATAAAGGAATAGGTAACGGTTGCAGAATTCCAGCAGGCTTCTGATGTTCTGCTTTAACGCGACGACACACATCACATTCAGCAACATAACGAGCAATGTCTTGCTTCATTCTGGACCACCAGTACCTTTGACGGAGATCACGATACATCTTGGTGCTACCCGGATGAATAGACAATGGGGTATCATGTGCCTCCTTCATGACTTTGTCAGTCATAAGCTCGAAGCGAGGTACCACAATACGGTCTTTGAAATACAAGGTTCCATCTTCAGACAGCGAGAAATCCCTGTACTTTTCAAGGTGAAGATCTTTCTTCATCAGATCAACTTCAGCATCTTTAGCTTGTGCACTCTTAACAGCTTTCTCAAGGTCTGGTTCAACAACCAAGGTTTTTAAGTATCCTTGAGGAACTATCTCGATATTTAGCTTTCGAAGCTCTTCATACAGAAGGGGTTGCTGTAGCTGAACCTCAAGTTCGCAGCAATAGGATTTGCGGCTCAACGCATCAGCCATCACATTAGCCTTGCCAGGGGTATAGGATATACCCAAGTCATAGTCCGCAATGGTCTCCATCCATCTTTGCTGACGGAGGTTCAGAGATGGCTGAGTGAACAAGTACTTCAGACTTTTATGATCCGTGTATATCTCGCAATGATTACCGAGGAGATAATGTCGCCACAACTGCAGTGCATAGATGACAGCAGCTAGTTCTAGATCATGTACCGGATAATTCTCTTCATGTGGGCGCAACTGACGAGAGCCATAAGCAATCACTTTACGCTCTTGCATTAGGACACAGCCTAATCCTTCACGGGATGCATCACAATAAATCACAAAGTCTTTGCGGGTATCTGGAGGAGACAGTACTGGGGTATTGTAACGGATTGACATCTGCCCCAGTGGATAAAGAATGTACTCTGGATGTATCCCTGCTCGAACAGCTGGTAGCTGCGTCGCAGGGTGTGGTGGAAACAAACGATCCATCTGAAACAGAGGAAACTCATGATTGTCAAAAGACAAGGAGAAGTATAACCGATCTCGGAGAGAAAGGTTAGACAAAACAATGGAAAGGAAAATGATTATCAGACTAATCAGATCAATGTCAGGGAAATCGCACATATATCCAGCTCTCCGGGTGGACGAGAATTACGAGATCCTAAGTGTCGGCGTTAGTAAACTTTAGTTAACCCGAAAGGAAGAGAGGTCAGAGTCCCAGAGTAAAGATGAGGAATAAAAGATCCTAATACCACCCAATTGGCGACGTGGGCCCGTAAGCCACACAGCCAAGTTAGTAAAACAGTTTTCCGGTTTCTAGACTCAACTTCGGCCAAGGAGTTGGAAAGGGGGTTCCTACAGGCAGTCGGCTCTGATACCAACTTGTGACGCCCCCGGCCCGATCGTGCACTAATCATACACGCAAATGCACACGATCAAGCCTAAGGACTCACGGGAAGATATCACAACACAACTCTAAAACATAAATAAAGTCATACAAGCTTTATATTACAAGCCAGGGGCCTCGAGGGCTCGAATACATAAGCTTGCGAACAAGCGTCAGCGGAAGCATCAGATATCTGAGTACAGATATGAAATAGAAACAGAAAGGCCTTTAGGAAGGCGGGGCAAAATAAAACACTACGATCGAAAGGCGAAGGCCTCCTGCCTGGGACCCTCCGACCCTACTCCTGGTCGTCAGTCAACTCGTAGTAGTATCCATCCTCTGGGTAGTAGTAGTAACGATCGTCGGGGCATCTGTCTCAGGGGGCTCCGTCCTCTGGTCACGTCAAACTGATATGGGGAGAAAAAGGAAAACAAAGCAACCGTGAGTACTCAGAAGTACTCAGCAAGCAAGGATCTACACTACATATGCAACATTTTCAAAGGGAGGCTGTATATGTGGACTGGGCTGCAGAAATGCCAGAATAGAGAGAAGGCCTAGTCCTATCGAAGACTAGCATCTTCAGCGGTCTTGCAGCAGTAGAAGAGAGTAGAACAATACCATATAATGTAGCAGTAATAATATCAACCTCACCCAGAGATCCTTTCTCGACTCCCTGCGAGAAAGCAATCCCAGAGCCATAAAGTCATCAAACCTCGTCCTGAGATCCCTTCTCGACTCCCTGCGAGAAGCAATCCCAGAGCCATATATACAGGTCTCATCACAGGTATCCAGTTCTAAATTATATCAATCAGGATACAACTCCGAGTGTCCTTTACCGTAGGACCGGCTATCGATAGAAGTGTTCTTCCCTGCAGGGGTGCACCAACTTACCCAACACGCTCGATTAACTCCGGCCGGACACACTTTCCTGGGTCATGCCCGGCCTCGGCCAAACGACACATCGCAACCCTACCTATAGCTCAGCAGAGAGGTCCCCGTCGGTCTACATCCTAAGCGCTCAGAGGTCTTGGGCCATCGCCCTGTGCACTCCGAGTCGTTGCGCGCAGGGAGAAGCCTGGCACCAGGAGGGCGCCGGTCCGTCCGTGCCGCCATGCTGAACTGGACGTCTGACAGAGCTTTCGGCTGATGCTACGATGCAGAACGCCCATACTATGCCCACGTGATGGTTAGTGCTATCAGACCAGAGGCCTGCTCGGATCAAATATCCAAATCGCTAGGACTAGGGGCTTGCGGTAACGAGCAGAGACTCATGAAAGATGTGACCCCGTCGCCCCGTCTCGAGGACTTGCGGCAAGGGTTAAGAATGCCCGGCCGCGCCTCGTATTCACCACTCGGGCACCACACTGGCAACCCGCCTTCACATCACACGCGGGTACCCCTCAGGGTCGACCCGCCTTTCCAAGTAACATTGTAAGGTCCAAGTATCCGTGTGTCCATAACATCAGGGAATCCGAGGTATCACCCTCATTGAATTCCCACTCGATGTATCCGTCAAGGTGAACTAGGAGGAATCACCCTCACTGGGTCCACACTTGAGGTGTTGTACGACAGCGTCGTTATCGGAAGCGGTGAAGGAGGAATCACCCTCGATGACCATGACCGAATAACTACTCTACAGAGTTAACATCAGAAGTGCTACAAGAGGTTTCACCCTCGGCACTCGATAGTAACGCTGCAGTGTCGTTACAACTAAGGGGGGGGTGATGTGCGGTGTCGGGTCCTGGTCTTCAATCCCATTGATCGGGTCTTCTGACGATCCAGCGCGGCAGTCGGGATAAATGGGGTCACTGATAGGTCTCTACCCAGCCTAGACTAAACAGTTTAGGATATGTAGGTAATTATTAACAGTAGGTTACAATGAACAGGCTATGCATCAGAATAGGTAAAGCAGCAGCAGCAGTAATTCTAATGCAAGCATGAGAAATTAGAATGGGCGATATCGGTATGCTCAAAGGAGGGGCTTGCCTGGTTGCTCGGCGGCAAGGGCAAGGTCGTCTATGGTGTCTTCGGGATCCGGAGCTGCGTCGGTCTCGGGGACGACGTCAGGGTCGGGGGGGGCTATCGAGAGAGAAGAGGGGGAGGAAACAGTATAAATATACAGCAAACATGAGCATGACAAATACGATACACGGTGCTAGGGGTAGTCTAACGCAGCATCACACGTAACAGACGGAGCGGGAGAATATCTGACGATATTTCCCGGGTCTTTGGAATTATCGGACAGAGGATAAGAGGGGAACGGTTGCAAGTTCGGATAGTTAGGGACGCGTGACGGGCGAACGGACCGCGTATTCAGATTCGTCTCGTCGTTCTGAGCAACTTTCATGTACAAAGTATTTTCATCTGAGCTACGGATTATTTTATATGATTTTCTAAAGTTTTTATTAATTTCTGGAATTTAATTAATTATTTAAATTAACATTATCCGAACAAACAGTGTCTGCTGAACGATCAGCATGACGTCAGCATGACGTCAGGACCCGTGGGTCCCACCTGTCATAGGCTGTTAGGTTAATTAGTGATTAACTAATAAAGTACGTTTAATACACTAACTACTTAATTAGATTAACCTAATCAGGATTAATTAACTTACTAATTAATTTTAATTAATTAATTTAATTATTTTTATTTTTTTTACTTTTAAAACGTTTTCTGGGCGGGGCCCATATGTCATTGGCCCATGGCCATAGCGGGTTCGGGCGAACGGGCGTACAGAGTGCGGGTGGCTCGCACCCGGGTCCACGAGAGGCGCGAGGGCGGAGACGCGCCGAGGCCTCGATGGCCGGCTGACGGCGGAAAGCAGCGCCGGGAGCGGGGAGCTACGGGGCACCGGCGGCCACAGGATGAAGGAGAGGCGAGGAGGAAGGGGGGGCGAGAAAGCAGTGGGGGAGCGGGGAGAGACAGGGATGAGGGCGGGAGGTGGCGATGGGCGCAGAGAAGCAGTAGCGGACACGACAGCGGAGACGGAGCGGAGTGGCGAGGGATGAGGTCAGAGAGCGGGCTGCGGGGAAGCACGAGGGCGAAAAAAGATGCGCCCAGCTGGGCGAGTCTGGGTTGCGCGACGGCGAGAGGGGCAGCGTGTGGGCTGGGCAGGTGGGTGCGGCCAGGGTGCAGAGGGAGTGGAGCAGGCGCAGGGGAGCAGAACACCAGGCGCGGCCACAGGAGGTCGCGGGGCGAGGAGCGCGGCCACGGAGTCGGGCAGGGCGCCGAGGCGGGCGCGAGCTCGAGGTGCAGGGCGCGGTCGAGGTGCGTTGCAAGCACGGGTGACCGCGTTGCGCTGCGAGGGGAAGCCGGGAGCAGAGGGAGGCGACGTGCGGGGCTTGGCCCTAGCGCGGACGACGCGGGGATGGGCGAGCGGGGAACAGGGGAGAGAGGAGGAGGAGAGGTCGGAGCTACGGCGGGGGTAGGGTCTTAGGCAGCGGGGGGGGGGGGAGGAGACGGGGACGACGGCGCGGGGTCGACGACGGGGATGGCGGTCGCCGAGGTGGTCCGGCGATGTGGTGGTGGTGGCGACGACGGGCGATGGCGTCGGGCCGGCGACGAGTCGAGGCCGAGGCTCAGGCGGGTGCCGCGCAAGGGAGAGGAAGGCGCGGAGGAGCCCGAGAGGGGTGGCGCCGGCGATAGCGAGCGGCGACGGCGGTCGGGGACGGACCGGCGGACGCGGGCGACGGGGGGTTCGATCTCCGATCCAGAATTTCTGGATCGGGGGGGGGGGGGGAATGAGCGAGGGGGTGGGGTAGCGGCTAGGGTTTCGGTGGGAGGGGGGTTAAGGGAGAGTGGGGGTGGGGAGGGGGCGCCGGTGGCCGGCCTGGATAGCCCAGCGGGCCAGCGGGGCGAGGCCCCAGCGAGGGGGGGGGGCTTTTCCTTTTTTTTTTTTTTTTTTTCCCTTTTCTGTTTTCTCTTTTATTTTTATTCCAAAAGACTTTTGTAAAATACGAGACTTGCTCCATTATTTACAGTGCATTATCTGTCACTGCTAGAAATTGGTTTGGGGTCCATAACTTTTTGTTTGGATTTTATTTAAATTGAAAAAGGATTGAATAGTGCTATGTTGCTGCTGTTTCTAGTTGTTCGAGTCCTTTTACAATTCCAACTAATGTTGCAATCATTTTTATAAATGCTATGGGAATATTTGCAACATGAGGCACATTTTAGTTTTCCAGTTTGAACAACTTTTATTTTCCACTTTCATTTAAATTTGGATTTTGAGTTAGAAGCTGAAATGCATTATGATGCAAATGATGATCAGACACTGTTAATCATGCTGACGTGGCATAATCAAAATGGGATTACTGTAGTTAACCACTGGGGGTGTTACATACATCCACACAAACACAGGCCAGGTGCTATGTGTGCTTCTCTGGCTGCCAAACGGATTGACTCCATCGGTTCTCGCGCCCAGCACGATGTTCCTTGGATCGTCCCCAAATTCTGGGTGTTCGAAGTTCAACGCTTGCCACTGGCTCGCATCCTTAGGGTGACTCAGCATCTTGTCTTTTTTATTTATCTCCGGATCATTTCTGTCATCTTCTCGCTTCTTCTTCTCCCTATCCGCGTGCCAACGCAGGAGCTTTGCTGCCTTAGGGTCCGCGAAATACCGCTGCAGACGAGGAGTGATCGGAAAGTACCACACCACTTTTCGAGGAGCTTTCTTCCTCTTCTTGTATCGAGTGACGCCGCACACCGGACATATGGTAGACTCCGCGTGCTCGTCCCGATAAATGATGCAATTGTTCATGCACACATGGTATTTCACGTGCGGTAAATCCAGAGGACACACGATTTTCTTCGCCTTCTCGAAACTGGTCGGGCACTTGTTCCCCTTGGGAAGATGTTCGTGCCAGAATGACATGTTCTCGTCGAAGCATGCGTCGGTCATTTTGTGTTTTACCTTCATCTCCAGAGCCATGAGCGTTACTTTCAGGCGGGTATCCTCGGGCCTGCATCCTTCATACAATGGAGTAACCGCGTCTATCTCCAGTTGATCCAGCTTGGCTTTCTCTCGGGCGGCAGCTCTTGCGTTATCCGTCTGCTTGAGAAGCAGCTCTTGAATATGAGGGTCCTGCACCCAGCCCATCGATGGCCCATCGTCGTCTGCTCCGGCATCTTCATCTTCATGATCATGCCCTTCGTCTTGATCTTCCTCATCATCATGTCCGGCATCTTCTACATGATGACTGTGTACAGCATCACCGTCGTGATCATGTCCTGGAGATTCTTCGTCTTCTCGCCCGCCCTCGCCGCGGTGGTTGTCTTGCTGCCCTTCCTCATTTCTTGCCCGGCCCCCATGGACGACTTCATAGTCATCTTCATCACCTTGCCACCGATAGCCATCCATGAAACCACGCAAGAGTAGGTGGTCCCGCACCTGCCCGGAATCCGGGTCCGCAATAAGGCTCTTCAGCTTGCATCTTCGACACGGACATCTTATCTCCGTCTCGTTCTTTTGAAGCATCTCGGCCTTCGCGGAGCTCAAAAACCTATTCACGATGCCTTCGGTCATCGTGCGGACCATGGTCGCCTGCGGGGTAGAGCAAAACGATATTTTAGAACCAAGAAAAAATTTGGCATGACTTTGCCTAAAAATAGGACAAAAAAGAATGCATAGTGCCAAAATTCTCGCCGAAACGGAAATGAATCAACATTCCGGCAAAATATTGGCAACTATCGCATTTCAAATACCGGTACCTGCAAACACAAACATATATGCAACACCACAAACATATGCAACACCACAAACATACATAGATCTAGCTAGGCCATAAAAAGTGCATGTGCACGTTGTTGGAGGGAGAAAAAAAGTAGATCTACAACATAAAGATAGCTTTCCCCTTACTTACCTATCAAAAAAAGGTAATTTAACCACTTAATTTTGATGAATCTATGGTGCAAATGAGGTGAGGAGGAGGAGGCAGCCGACACAAGCTTGGAGGAGGAGGTGGAGAGAATGAAGTGGGGAAAGTGAGTGTGTAGGTGTGGCTGTCCAAAATATCTAGCTGGTCCCAGGTTACTAATGGCGCACCACCTACAAATGCGCCATTAGTAACCCTGGTTACTAATGGCGCACCAGCTGGTGGTGCGCCATTAGTAGTTTTGCAAAAAAAATAATAATAAAAAAATACAGTAGTGGCGCACTGTGTGGCTGGTGCGCCATTACTAGTTAAAACTAGTAATGGCGCACTCTGCCCTGGTGCGCCATTAGTATTTTTGGAAAAATAATTAAAAAAAAAATTGTTACTAGTGGCGCACTCTGTGGCTGGTGCGTCATTACTAGTCTAGTAATGGCGCACTCTCGCATGGTGCGCCATTAGTATTTTTGGAAAAATAAAAAAAATAAAATTTATTACTAGTGGCGCACCATTGGTCTTTCACACTAATGGCGCACCAACACATGGTGCGCCACTGCTATATAGTAGTGGCGCACCTCATGTCTGGTGCGCCATTAGTGGCCATATCATCTATAGCCCTTTTCCTAGTAGAGCTCTTTTTATTTCTTATATTATATATTACTTCCTTCTGTCCTTTTTAGTTTGCATATAAGTTTTGTCTGAAGTCAAAGTATCTCTACTTTGACCAAACTTATAGATAAAATTATCAACGTTCACAATGTTGAATCAATATTGTTAGAGTCATTAGGAAATGTAGTTTCATAGTATATATATATTTGGTATTGTAAATGTTGATATGTTTTAATATAAATTTGATTAAACTTTGCAAAGGTTAGACTTGACACAAATCTAATACGTGAAGTAAAAAGGACCGAAGGGAGTATTTCATCTCACGTGCTAACAAATGATTTTTTGGATTATTTTAAAGCAAGGGCCTTTCATGTAATTAAATAAAACATAAGGGGTTTTCTGTAAAATAATCCACTGTGTGGGCTCGCCCAATGCCTCAACTTCTAGCCACTAACATGCGGGCCACCAGCCAGCTGACACGCCATGCGGGCAGGGCATACACTGAGATACGTATGGAGACACCATATTTGCATGACATGACAAGTTATAGCACCTGTTTCGTGTATTTTGCAAGTTTGGGCACCAAAATGATCGTGTTGGCCAAGTTAAGGCACCCGTGGTGTATTTAAAAAAAAAACAGTTTCGAACATTCAACATGTCTGACAAACACCTCAAGTGACACAAATAAATATACTCCCTCCGTTCCAAAATATAGTGCGTCCTCGGTTTCCGTGCTTCAACTTTGACCATAAATTTAATCAACGAGACCGACTACGACGGGAGCAAAAATTATACTGGTGAATTCGTATTCAAAAGAAGTTTTCAGTTATATAATTTTTGCTTCCGCCACAGTCGGACTCGTTAGTTAAATTTATGATCAAAGTTGAACCTCGGGAAGCGCGGACGCGCTATATTTTGGAACGGAGGGAATACTAAAGACTCAAACAAGAAATAAAATTTACACCATTGTCCCTAAAGTCTTTCCAGCTCCATCTTTCTTCGTCGACCTCATCACTGAAGAAACTGTCGTGAAAATGGAGCGGCTGCAAAGACCGCACAAAAACTTCAGTAAAAGTACATGCCATAACAGGCTATACGAACTACAGTAGAAATCTACTCCAAGATGCACGATAAGGCACATGCTTGAAGAATGTCGGCCGGAGGCGCACCTCGAGAGACGCACCCTGAGAACAGGTTACTAAAGTTTTATCGTAGAAAAACCAACGCGAAGGGAGAAGAACAACCATCTTAGGCTAGAAGAAGAGAAGCACTCTTCCTTTTCAAAAGTTTTGATGGCAGACTCTTCAGCTTCATCTGCAATATCAGGAGCATTCAAACAATCATCCTCGATCAAGTACTCCACATAGGCGAGGCCAGCGTGTAGAGTATAAGGGCATCTCCAACGCGAACCCGTAAACTGCCCGCACCCGTCCGGACCGAGCGGTTCGTACGCGATTCGCCATCCAATAACTACTCTGATTACATCAAAGAATGCAGGCATCGAGCTAGGAACTTCTTTGAACGACAGAAGACAGTTTAGGTCCACTATGACATGGTCTCTGATACCCTCTTGAACCTGCATATAGAATGTTGGGTTTTACTCCCTTCGTCTCATAATATAAGATGTTAAAACATCTTACATTATGGGACGGAAAGAGTACATTTCTGAAGTAGAACACGCGCCATGAAAAGATAATTGCGACCAACGGACCAAGTGTTCTAGACTTCGAGTGGGACGACATGTTCAGTAGGAAGATTATTATTTGGGAAATATATCAAGACATATTTTTCCCGCCAATTAGAAAAAGAAGAATATATTGGACTTATTTATGGGAGGCAATCTGAACATAGATAAGTATGCTGTATGCTCTGTTCCATGAGTAGCAGGATCTGATCTTCCCTTTATTTCCTCTTTGAGTTAGCAACCAATTGGTATTACGAACGGGGGAGAGACACAAATCTATACGACTATAACGTGTTCAAGTCTTCTAGGCCATATATATAAGCGCACACACCCGGGACATCAGATCATCAGATTCACCAAAGAAGCCAAACCTAGCTAGGGCCAGACAAGATGGCACGCGGGTTCACCGGCTCCGACGCCCTGACGGCGCTCACCCACCGACTCGCCGACCAGTTGTCGGTCACCAGGGAAACCCCCAGCAACGTCGCCTTCTCGCCGCTCTCTATCTACTCGGCTCTATCCCTGGTGGCCGCCGGGGCCCGCGGCGGCACCCTGGACGAGCTCCTCGCCGTCCTCGGCGCGAGCCCGCGCGACGAACTCGCCGAGAATGGCCGCTTCGTGGCGGAGCACGCGCTCGCCGACCGGTCGCCGTCGGGCGGGCCACGCGTCGCGTTCGCCTCCGGCGTGTGGCACGACGCGGGGCGGGCGCTGGAGCCGGCCTACAGGGAGGCCGTCGTCGCGTCCTACTTGGCCGAGATACGCGCCGTCGACTTCCGCAACAAGGTCAGTGTCTATATCGTCAGGTCATATGTATAGTGTATGCATGAATCCATTCATGGAGATTGATTGGTTGCTGTCGGTGCAGGCGGACGAGTCGAGGGAAGAGATCAACAAGTGGGTCGCGGCGGCCACGGGCAACCTCATCGACTCGATCCTCCCCCCGGAGTCGGTGGGCGAGGACACGTCCGTGGTGCTCGCCAACGCTATCTACTTCAAGGGCAAGTGGGAGACGCCCTTCAGGAAGAAGAGCACGAAGGTGGAGCGATTCTACCTCCTGGACGGGACCGCCGTCGACGCGCCCATGATGCGCACCGGGCGGAGCCAGTACGTTGACGAGCACGACGGCTTCAAGGTGCTCCGGCTGCCGTACAGGTCCCAGGACCCCGTCGCCTCCAAGAAGCGGCCACGCTCACGCCAAAGCGGCACCTCATCCAGAGACAATCCTGCACCACTGCCGCGGTACTCCATGTGCGTCTTCCTGCCGGACGCGCGCGACAGCCTGTGGGACCTCGTCGGCAAGATCGCGTCCAGCCCGAGCTTTCTGCGCGACCACCTGCCGGAATACGAGGTCGATGTCGACGAGTTCCGCCTGCCCAAGTTCAAGGTCTCCTTCTACGGGAAGCTGTCCGGTGTTCTTGGGGATATGGGACTCGTGGCCGCGTTCAACGCCGACAAGGCTGACCTGACTGACATGGCGCCCGACGTCGAGGATGCCTCTGGGGAGCTAATAAAGCGGCTGGTGCTCAAGGACGTTTTCCACAGGGCGGTGGTCGAGGTGAACGAGGAAGGCACCGAGGCGGCCGCGGTAACCGTCTGTCACGAGGAAGATGAATCGGCCTGTCAGCCGGTCGATTTCATCGCCGACCATCCGTTTGCCTTCTTTGTGATCGAGGAGGTGTCCGGTGCCGTCGTCTTCGCCGGCCATGTGCTTGATCCTACAAAACACCAAGACACATTACACGACGTGGATTAGAAACTCGACTATATTTTGTATCTCCAATAGCCACCCGCCAACTAATGACTCGAGCTTGTGAATTTTTATTTTTATTTTGCGGAGACTGGGAGTTTAAACTGGATTGACTATTCAAAGAGAGAAATGAGTAGGCGAATATGGACTATTACTATTCATTGCTTCGAAACCGATTTTTATCCGACGAACAGGAATCACTCGAGGCCAAATCAAACGGCTAGAATCGCATCAAGCTCGAGAAGTCACTGAGATCTGAGAGGATAATATGAGCATGGTGACTTAGAGTGTCTATTGCGCACCCAGTCGTGTCAAAGGTGGACACAATTTCTTTTAATACAATATACCATCGATGTCGCTCACATACACGAGCATATATACACCCATCCCTATAAGGCTATAATCACACACACGCATACCCTACCCCCAATTGAGCACCTCCGAGAGAATGACCGGCACATCATCTTAAGATTGACAAAGTCATCAAACGCACCTTGTAGTCGAGGGAAATGTCTCCTTCCACTTAATGAACATTGCCGGAAAGCTTAAAATAAATCCAAAGAACGCGACCACCAATGTCTAAGTCTAGGATTTGAAACCTAGTGGACTGGGGATACCACTGTCCTCCTACCAACCTATCGGAAGTTGGACACAAATTGGAGAACATAAAGCGTAAAGGATGTCGATGGGAGGGGGTGATTGGGTGAGTAGGCGACTACCAACCTATGGTTGGGTGCTCGCATTTTCCTGAATTTATTTCACGCCTTTTGGCAATGTGTGTTCAGTGGGAGGAGATATTTCCGCCGGTTATGAAGGTGTCTGTGACAACTTCATCAATCTCAAGATGATATGCCGATTCAATTTCTTAGAGGTGCTCATAGGTGTATGATGTGCGTGTGTTTATAAAGATGAATGTATGTACGTATATATAAGCATATGTGTATGTACTATGTTAAAAAAAGCAACTATAAATCTTAACCTTCTTTGTTGATTTTAAGAATATGGAAGGAGTGTCAATTTCACGTTCGAGTGAAAACGGATTGACTTTCACATCTAAATTTTCAGCCTAAAAACATGGCAGCTATATGTACCAAACCACCGACACAAAATGTCAACCCAATTATTTTAACCTAAAATCTGTTATGTGAAGAGTTCCTCTTGTTTTCTTCCCTAACCCTAGATGGTTAGGATAAACTCTCCCCTCTAGACTTCACCTACGAATTCGTGGATTTGCCTCCCTTCTGCTTGCCGCTCTGAAGCATGATGACTTAAAGTGTCTGTTGCGCACTAAGTCATGCCAAAGATTGACACAATTTCTTTTAATACAATACAATCGAAGTCGCTCACATACACGAGCATATATACACCTATACACACACACACGCGTATACCTTACCCTTACTGAGCACCTCCGCTCCAAGAAAATGACCGGCACATCATCTTAAGATTGACAAAGTCATCAAACGCGCCTCGTAGTCGAGGAAAACATCTCCTTCCACTTAACGAACATCGCCGGAAAGTCTAAAATAATAAATCTAGAGAAATATGAGCACCAATATTAAGTCTAGGACATGAACCCTGATGAACTGGGGATACCACTATCCTCCTACCAGCCTATTCCAAGTTAGACACAATTGAAGAACATAAAGGGTAAAGGATGTCGATGGGAGGGGGTGATTGCGTGAGTAGGCGACTACCAACATATAGTTGGGTGCTCGCATTTTTCTGAATCTATTTCACGCCTTTCATCAATATTCGCTCGGTACCCAAAACCAAAGCTTGGTTGGAGGGAGTGGGAAACTGCGGAATGCGTGAAAGTTAAAACAAAAAACTGCCAGATCTCAGAAAAGAAAAAATATACTGCCGAATGCCTGAAAGTTAAAAAAAAAACTTTCAGATCTCAGAAAAGAAAAAAAATACTGCCGAATGCGCGGTACGCATTAATTTCTTCCTTGGTAGATCCTAAAAAAAAAATTCTTCCTTGGTACACACACGCTAGACTATAGAGTACAGACAGCAGCGGTGTGTTGATCTCACGGGCCGCCGATACACGACGCCAACATGCGCATGCTGCCGAACCTCCGGGACCTGGACAGCCCGCGCCCGCCGTTCCGGCCGCTGGACGCCGGAGACAGCTCGCCGGACAGGTCCTCCGGTGGCGGCCGGTCGTCGTCGTGGCCGAGGCCGAGCTCGTCCGCCCCGGGACGTCGGACGGGGAACCTGCAGCTCTGAGAGTACTGGTAGTGCCCGCCGCCGGCCAAGCTCTCGTGCTCCCGCCCGAGCCCACCCGGCGCGCCGGCGGGGACGGCGAGGCGATCGTAGCGGTCCGGCGGCCTCGGCCTCCGCCTCCTGATGACCGAGCAGAAGAAGGGGAAGATGCCCTCCATCACCGGCCCGGAGCAACAGATCGACCGAGTAGAGCAGCGGAGCTTCTTGTTAATTTGCAGAGGTGCTTGACTGCTTGGCTGGTTTCATGGTGGGATTTGAGGAACTGAGGGATGGAACGAATTGGCATCCTCATCAGGTTTCTTATAGCGGAAGAGGACAGTAGGGATTTGACTTGCGCGTTTGTTAATCTGCATCCCAGCATGATTGATGGCAGGCGCTCTGTGGATGGTTGCAACGACCGTGCTGCGTATGCATGTGACCACGAGACGGGAACAGGAGTTTCACATGGAGGCGTGGAGTGGCATACCACGATCGATCACCTCTTACTCTCCTAGACATCTCCAACACCGACCTTCAAACCTCCCGCAACCGTCTGAACCATGTTATTTGGATCGCGAAAGCCATCCAAAACGGTCTGTTTCGGTCTGCGGCGTGGTCCGGACGCGATTTCTTCTGTAAGCTGAAGACAAACATGAGGGATGGGGGCTTTGCGGGAGTCCGCACCGATCTCAAGTCCGCTTCTGACCGCCCTGAGCCATCAAAAACCCCTCACCCGTTCCTCTCGCGCTTTCCTTTCGATGCACGCGCCGCTAACCACGCTGTATTCATGCCGGCCCAGAGCACGCGGAGGCGGGCATTCATGCCGCAATGTGACTGGAGGGAGGGAGGGTCGCCGCTTCAATGCGGACGCAGGTTCCCCAGGAACCAACTCCGGCCACTGCGCCGCATTAAAGCGGCTGACCGGCCCTTCGCATGGCCTGACGGCGGCTATATAAGCCGCAATCTGGCGCCGTCCACGTCGCATCCTCCTCCTCCTCCTCACCTCTCCCCGTCCATCTCCCTCCACATCTTCGGTGATGGGCAAGTCCCGGGTGTCTGCGTCGACAGGCGGTTCCGGGATCTGGCGGATCGTGGTGACGCCGCCCTCGAACTCCGGGGCCGTCATCCTCATCAGCGGGCGGCAACTCGACAAAGGCGGAGATCGTCATCTCCTCCGGCGACGAGGAGGACCATCAGTCGCCGCAGCAGTAGTCCGCGCCAGTAGTGCCGGGCCAAGTCTACGCCGAGATGGCCAGGTACGACGAGGAATGGTCCCTCACCGAGATGACGCTGCCAATGACGCCTCCTCCAACGATCGCCGCCCTCTTCCCCAGCCCACGTCCTCGGTGGGGCGGCCGCACTGCGCAGGAAGAAGCGAAGATGATCATCCACGAGCGTCCGGCTACCCGCTGGGAAGCCCTGTCGCAGCGCCGCCACCTTCCGCCGCTCGAAGCCCGACTCCGACGCCGGATCGGGTGCCGATGATGAAGGAGGAGCCGTCGGCCAGCCCGACATGGCCTACGAGGTCACCGTCAAGTATAGTTTTAGTGTTTTATTTTAAGGTTTTTAGTTCACCAGACGAAATATCGTCCGGTTTTATGTACAAGTTATCCTAGTTTTAATGAAATCTACCGTTTTATATCAAAATTCGTTCGGTCTGGTCGAATTTCCTTCAGTTGATTCGAGCTGTTGTTAAAATGTATGCAGCTACGGTTCGATGACGGTCTTCCGTATCCATCTCCACGGACTGATCCTCTGTCTGTGATCAGTCCGCGGACGGATGCGAGAGAAATTTTGCAGGTTGCGATTGGAGATGCCTTTATGCACTAGTAGAAAACAGGGCTTTGGTTGAAGCCTGGGTAAGGGCATTAATCCCAGTTCACTCACGAACCGGGACCAAAGGGGGCATCAGTCCCGATTCGTGAGGCCAGGGCGCCGGCCGGGCCTCGGGGGCCATTGGTCCCGGTTCGTCTGACACTTTTGGTCCCGGTTCCAGACACGAATCGGGACCAATGGTCCTCGCTCCTGGCCCACCACCTTTAGTCCCGGTTGGTGGCTGAAACCGGGACCAAATGTTGTCCTTTAGTCCCGGTTTTAGCCACCAACTGGGACTAAAGAGAAGCCTATATATACCCCCGCGAAGAGAGCCACTGCTCTGTTTTTTTTGCCGGCCGTGGGAAGAGGTGTGTGGTGCTCTAGCTCACCTCCTATGCACATGAGGTGTTCGATGAAATGTCCGAGCCACACTTAAGCTTTTTTCTCTCGAAGCTCCTTGTCCAAGCTCCATTTTCCTCAAGATTTATCTAGATTTGGCGGTCCATCCTGTCCCGTCCCCGTCCTCACCGCCGTCGATCGCCCGCGCCGATCTCGTCGCCGGCACCACCGTGGTGAGCCTCTTGTTCTTATCTTCTTTCTAAAAGAAAAAAAAATTCTTACTTGTATGATTTAGGTAGATACTTGTATAATTTTCTTACTTTTATTATTGTTTGTTATTATATAGTCCGATGGTTTTGGTATCCGCCCCCGTCGGCCCTCGTCCTGTCTATGATTCGGATGTGGTATATATTAGTGTTTATGACAATTATGCCGACCAACGTGACATAGATGTTTTTATCTAGGAGGTATGTGAACCAGAAATTCCAACCAACCCTCTTGTTGAGAGGTTAAATTTAGTTGAAAAAGAAAACAATTACTTGAAGAAAAATTTGAAAAGAATTGAGGACGAGAAGATGGAATTGGAGTTGCATGTTGCGGATATCGTCGATGATCACAAGATCAAGATGGATAAAATGCGCTTGAAGAATAGAAAGATTAAAAATATGCCATTCATACTGAGGCTTGGTATCATTTTGCCGTTGGATCAATTGTTATCTTAGTTGCGATTATGATCGCATTTGTTGTTGCATTGAAATGGTTTACATAGTTTCAGTGTATGTTTTAATTAGATGCTCTAGAGAGCTATATGTTGTTCAATGAGAACTATGTATGAACTTTATGTATTTATTTTTTCAGTAATAACATTTGATCACTACTGTACTTTGGTTTTAATGTGATGATGAACTTCTATTAATTTGGTCACTTCTCTATTCATGATGTTCTGTAATGGTTTTGGACACACTTAATTATATATAATGCACGCAGATGAACCGACAATGGATGTACGGTGACAGACGCACCTCCGAGTACATTAAGGGCGTGCATAATTTTCTCGAAGTGGCTGAGGCAAACAAGCAGAATGGTTTTATCTATTGTCCATGCCCTAGATGTGGGAATACGAAGGCTTACTCTGACTCGAAAACCCTTCACATCCATCTGCTTGAGAAGGGTTTCATGCCACACTATAATGTTTGGACCAAGCACGGAGAAAGAGGGGTTATGATGGAAGACAACAAAGAAGAAGAGGATGATGACAACTATCCGCCCCCTGAATACGGTGATGCTGCAATGGGGGAAGCTGAAGATCAAGAGGAACCAGACGATGTGCCCGATGATGATCTTCGCCGGGTCATTGTTGATGCACAGAGAGAATGCGAAAGTGAAAGCGAGAAGTTAAAGTTCGATCGCATGTTAGAGGATCACAAAAAAGGGTTGTACCCAAATTGCGAAGATGGCAACACAAAGCTCGGTACCACACTGGAATTGCTGCAATGGAAGGCAGAGAATGGTGTAACTGACAAGGGATTTGGGAAGCTACTGAAAATATTGAAGAAGAAGCTTCCAAAGGATAATGAATTGCCCGACAGTACGTACGTAGCAAAGAAGGTTCTATGCCCTCTAGGATTGGAGGTGCAGAAGATACATGCATGCCCTAATGACTGCATCCTCTACCGCGGTGCGTACGAGGATTTGAAAGCATGCCCGGTATGCGGTGCATTGCGGTATAAGATCAGACGAGATGACCCTGGTGATGTTGAGGGCGAGCGCCCCAGGAAGAGGGTTCCTGCCAAGGTGATGTGGTATGCTCCTATAATACCACGGTTGAAACGTCTGTTCAGAAACAAAGAGCATGCCAAGTTGATGTGATGGCACAAAGAGGACCATAAGAAAGACGGGAAGTTGAGAGCACCCGCTGACGGGTCGCAGTGGAGAAAAATTGAGAGAACGTGGGGGGACTTTATAGGTGACACAAGGAATGTATGGTTTGGTTTAAGCGCGGATGGCATTAATCCTTTTGGGGAGCAGAGCAGCAATCATAGCACCTGGCCCGTGACTCTATGTATAACCTTCCTCCTTGGTTGTGCATGAAGCGGAAGTTCATTATGATGCCAGTGCTCATCCAAGGGCCTAAGCAACCCGGCAACGACATTGATGTGTACCTAAGGCCATTAGTTGAAGAATTTTTACAGCTGTGGAATGAAAAAGGTGTACGTGTGTGGGACGAGCACAACCAGCAGGAATTTGACCTACATACATTGCTGTTTGTAACAATCAATGATAGACCTACTCTCAGTAACCTTTCAGGACAGACAAACAAGGGATACAACGCATGCACACACTGTTTAGATGACACCGAAAGTATATATTTGGACAAATGCAGGAAGAATGTGTACCTGAGACATCGTCGATTTCCTCCGACCAACCATCAATGTCGAAAGAAAGGCAAGCATTTCAAAGGCGAGGCAGATCACCGGAAGAAGCCCGCCGTCCGTACTGGTGATCACATACTTGATATGGTCAATGATTTACAAGTAATCTTTGGAAAGGGTCCCGGCGGACTATCTGTTCCGAATGACGCTGAGAGACACGCACCCATGTGGAAGAAGAAATCTATATTTTGGGACCTACCCTATTGGAAAGACCTAGAGGTCCGCTCTACAATCGACGTGATGCACGTGACGAAGAATCTTTGCGTGAACCTGCTAGGCTTCTTGGGCGTGTATGGAAAGACAAAAGACACACCGGAGGCACGGGAGGACCAGCAACGTGTGCACGAAAAAGACGGCATGCATCCAAAGCAGTATGAAGGGCCTGCCAGCTACACTCTTACCAAAGAAGAGAAGAAAATCTTCTTTGAATGCCTGCTCAGTATGAAGGTCTCGTCTGACTTCTCGTCGAATATAGAGGGAATAATAAATATGGCAGAGAAAAAGTTTCAGAACCTAAAGTCTCATGACTGCCACGTGATTATGACGCAACTGCTTCCGGTTGCATTGAGGGGGCTTCTACCGGAAAACGTTCGATTAGCCATTGTGAAGCTATGTGCATTCCTCAATGCATCTCTCAGAAGGTAACCGATCCAGAAATCCTACCAAGGTTAAGGAGTGATTTGGCGCAATGTCTTGTCAGTTTCGAGCTGGTGTTCTCACCATCCTTCTTCAATATCATGACGCACATCCTAGTTCATCTAGTTGACGAGATTGCCATTCTGGACCCTGTATTTCTACACAATATGTTCCCCTTTGAGAGGTTCATGGGAGTCTTAAAGAAATATGTTCGTAACCGTGCTAGGCCAGAAGGAAGCATCTCCACGGGCCATCAAACAGAGGAGGTCATTGGGTTTTGTGTTGACTTTATTCCTGACCTTAAGAAGATTGGTCTCCCTCAATCGCGGTATGAGGGGAGACTGACTGGAAAAGGCACGCTAGAAGCGGACTCAATAATATGTAGGGTCGGGCATTCTTGGTCTCAAGCACACTACACAGTTTTACAGAATTCTACCTTGGTGACCCCGTATGTCAATGTACACAAGAATATTCTGCGCTCGAAACACCCGGAGCAGTGTGACGACTGGATTACATGTGAACACATCAGGAGTTTCGACAGTTGGTTCCAAACACATCTCATGGGTGACAACACTGTTTCTGATGAGTTGTACTCGTTGGTCAGGGGACCATCTTCGACTGTATGGACTTACAAAGGGTATGAGATAAATGGGAATACATTTTACACGATCGCCCAAGATCAAAAGAGCACCAACCAAAACAGTGGTGTCCGCTTTGATGCAGCAACCAAGAGGGGAAAGGACACATATTATGGTTACATAGTGGACATATGGGAACTTGACTATGGACATGATTTTAAGGTCCCTTTGTTTCAGTGCAAATGGGTCAATCTGTCAGGAGGCGGGGTACAGGTAGACCCACAGTACGGAATAACAACAGTGGATATGAATAATCTTGGGTACACAGACGAACCATTCGTCCTAGCCAATGATGTGGCACAGATTTTCTATGTGAAGGACATGTCTACCAAACCAAGAAAAAGAAAAGATAAGGAAGCGAATACATCATACGATGAGACAAAGCGCCACATAGTTCTTTCAGGGAAAAGAGACATCGTGGGAGTGGAAGGCAAGACAGACATGTCTGAAGATTATGAAAAGTTTCATGAAATTCCTTCCTTCAAAGTCAAGGCTGACCCAAGCACCCTGTTAAACGATGAAGATTATCCATGGTTACGGCGCAATAAGCAAAGGACACAAGCGAAGAAAAAGTGAAGACTTTCTCTCCATAACTATTCGGATGATGCCTTTGATCTAGAATATCACTTTAGGTACATGTGAAGAAATGAAATGCCTTTTGTAACAGATGAGTTTTCGTCCGAAACCCTGATACTTCGAAAGAGATTGTCCATTTTGTACACGAAGTGCATCCAGTTTTTGCCGTAACCCTCTCAACTTTTTAGAACATGCTATGTGGGTGAAATGATGATACCATGCCAACTTTCAACCTTTTCAGACTTCATTTGTAGTGCTTTTCAATTTCAGGGTCATTTAGCTCAAAAAAATTAGTAAATGCATGAAAAATACCAAATGAAGTAAGAAAGGGTTGAAATTTTATGATGTGGCTTTGAATGGTGCATTTTGAACACACACAAAGTCTGAAGTTCAAATAAATTCAAAAAAATGAAATGCCTTTTGTAACAGATGAGTTTTCGTCCGAAACCCTGATACTTCGAAAGAGATTGTCTATTTTGTACATGAAGTGCATCCAGTTTTTGCCGTAACCCTCTCAACTTTTTAGCACATGCTATCTGGGTGAAATGATGATACCATGCCAACTTTCAACCTTTTCAGAGGTTATTTGTAGTGCTTTTCAATTTCAGGGTCATTTAGCTCAAAAAAATCAGTAAATGCATGAAAAATACCAAATGAGGTCAGAAAGGGTTGAAAAATGATGATGTGGCTTTGAATGGTGCATTTTGAACACACAAAAAGTCTGGAGTTCAAATAAGTTCAAAAAAATGAAATCGCTTTGTAACGGATGAGTTTTCGTCTGAAACCCTGATACTTCGAAAGAGATTGTCCATTTTGTACACGAAGTGCATCCAGTTTTTGCCGTAACCCTCTCAACTTTTTAGCACATGCTATGTGGGTGAAATGATAATACCATGCGAACTTTCAACCTTTTCAGAGTTTATTTGTAGTGCTTTTCAATTTTAGGGTCATTTAGCTCAAAGAATGAACTAATAGCAAAAAGAATGAACTAGAAAACTTTTATAAAACTCTAATAGCAAAAAAAATGAACTAAAAAGAATCAATTAAAATATTCTGTTATGATCAACTAAAACAAAACTAATATATTCTTCGACAACAAAAGAATCACTAAAAGCTTTTCTAAACCTCTAGTGTTTTTTTAAACTAAAATTTATAAAATTTATGCACTAAAATTATCAAAGTATTTTTTGTTCAAAACATTAATAGCAAAAATAATTTTCATAAAGTATTTTTTGTTAAAACTTTAATAGCAAACTAAAATAACAAAATCTGTTTTTGATTAAAATATCCATTTAAACTAACCTAAATTTACCAAATTGAATATAATGATAAAACACACTAATATTAAATAGCAGGAAAAAGAATCACTCAAAAATCTATTTTTAAAGTAATTTTTCACAAACTAGTGATCGCATAAATTTTAAAGAATTCAAATTTAAACTATTCAAATTTGAAAACTAATGGCACTAACAGAAAGTTTATAATTTTTGTGACCTAAAGCAAAAAGAACTACTCAAAAACTCTAAGTATTTAGCTGTAAGTAGAAAAAAAAAAAAAGCAAAAAACAAAACAAAAATACTGGAAAAAAATTAAAAAAATGCCGCCTACTGGGCCACCACGGCCTGCATACGACTAGAAACCCAACACGCTAGTTGGGCCAGGATGCAGGCCCGCAGAAGGCCCAGTAGGCCCACAGGCAGAGAGAGTGTGTATAGGCCCGTAGGCCTGCATTAGAGAGGAGCTCGAAGTGGTAGGCGCAGCCGCGCTTATAAACCAGTGTTGAAGCCTCTCAGCTAGCGAGGTGGGACTAAACATCCAACCGCACCGCGGCTGTGCCAGGCACAGGCCTTTGGTCCCGGTTGGTGGTTCGAACCGGTACCAATGCCACCCTTTCGTCCCGGTTGGTGTGGTGGCACGAACCGGGACTAAAGGGGGACATTGGTCCCGGTTGGTGGCACGAACCGGGACTAAAGGGGGACATTGGTCCCGGTTGGTGCCACCAACCAGGACTAAAGGCTTTACTATATAAGCCAACACTTAGCATTTTTCAGATTTCATCTCTGCAGTTGCCCCCGACGACGCCGCCAGGCTGCCCGAGCTCGCCGTCGACGCCCTCGCCGACGCCCTCTGCCCCGACGCTCTCCCTGCCCTGACGCCGGTGCCGCTCCCCATGCCCCTGCCCTGCCCCGACGCCGCCGTGCCTCTGCCCCTGCCCCGACGCCGCCCCCAGTGAGCCCCCCTTCCCCCGCGCCACCGCCCCTGCTCTGATTGTCGTGCCGTGCCCCTGCTCTGCTTGCTGCGCGCCACCGCCGCCGCCCTGCTCTCTGCCTTTTTTTTTCTGTTCATACATTTTTTTGTCCATTGATGTATGTATGGATGCTGTATGTATATGTATATGCAGATGTATGTATGATCCATGGATATGTATGCATTGATGTATGATTTTTTTTGTTCATAGAATTTTTTTGTCCATTGATGTATGCTTTTTTTTGTTCATAGAAAGTTTTTTGTTCATAGAAAGTTTTTATATATGATCCATGGATATATGAGCAATGATGATCCATGGATGTACGCATTGATATATGAGCAATGATGTTAATAGAAAGTCTTTTGTTCATAGAACTTTTTTTTGTTCATACAAAGTTTTTTGTTCATAGAATTTTTTTTGTTCATAGAAAGTTTTTATATATGACCATGGATATATGAGCAATGATGATCCATGGATGTATGCAGTGATATATGAGCAATGATGTTCATAGAAAGTTTTTTGTTCATAGAATTTTTTTTGTTCATAGGAAGTTTTTTGTTCATAGAAATTTTTTATATATGACCATGGATACATGAGCAATGATGATCCATGGATGTATGCCGCGAGGCCGAGCTCCCCGATAACTTACCAAGTTATTAAGTTACTAAGTTAAAATGTTCTGGGACTGCCGAGGGAGCTGCGATTTACACATCCGAAAGTAAGTAGTATTAGCTAGTTCCGCGCATCTCTCATTGATTCTAGTTTCATCAATATCATTTATCATGCTTGATTATCAGTTTGATTGAAATCTATTCTCGTAAAGTGCTTGTGGCAAGAAGGCGAGAATAATTTATGTGAATACTACTACGTTTGCGAGTTCATCCGCCAATCGATCTCTGAGCGGGGCTACTCTGACCGACAATATGAAGTACGTAAACAATAATATTCATAATTTTATTTTATTACCATTATTTGTGTTGAGTTTCATTCATATATATGTATTGACCCCCTTCTTTAAATTAGATGTGGCAGATGCGGGATGAACTCCTACCACATGATCGCATACGAGCAATTCAAGAGGAATTGGCGGGATTCTTTCTTGACCACGTCATGAATGAGAAGGGAGAATACCATCTGAAAATTGAAATGGATTTTAGATGTTATGGATTGTAAGAGATGTTATATTGTATATATGTAGTAGCGTCGGATAGATATACGAAAACTTGTTGTTCGACCAATCTCTCGGAGAAAGAGATGTCACTTCTCTCTGTATATGTTCATGACGATCTTGTGTAATTAATGGTTCCTTCATTTGCTTACTAGCTAGCGTGTCGAGTTCTCTCTATATGTATAATAGCTAGCGTCGACCAAGCACGGAGAAAAAAATGCCACTTCTCTTTATTAGCTAGCTAACACAGTATGAAACCCCTAAATTAACCCTTCAAAACCCTAACCAAAAAAAAAAAAAACCCTAGCGCCTGCGAGCTGCTGACACGTGGCTTCCTTTTGGTCCCGGTTGATGTTACCAACCGGGACTAAAGGTCCTTCTGCCTGGACGCCCCGCAGCGGCCATGTGGAACCCCTTCGGTTCCGGTTCGTAAGCGAACCGGGACTAAAGATTTTGGGTTTTAGTCCCGTTTGATTTGTCCTGATTCTAGAACCGAGACTAAAGGTCATCTGAAATCGAAACTAATACCCTGTTTTCTAGTTATGGCCATTCCACGGCTGCTTCACCGAAATCAGTTGCGGATTCGCACGTGAATCGTGCACGTACGCGCCTACGTCATTGCATGCGAAAATTCTTTTCTTCCCATCCACCGCCAGCCGGTGATTACTCCCACACTTTTTTTTGGTGATTTTGTTAGGGATACTTTTTTTTTTTGTGATGAATGATGGTTGAAATGGAGGCCCGTTGCCGCTTCCTGCATCTCGGTGGACCGGGCCGATCGGAGAAAGCGTACTAATCTCGTCGAGCGGGCCGGAGCTAAGCTACCTCCCAAAAATCCACCGGAGAGAGAACGCCGGCCGGCCCTCCGCCGCCTTCCCCGTGTAGGCAGGCGATTCCTGCCCCTCCTCCGTCCCCGGTTTCTCACCGTTGAGCTATCTCGGAGGGGAGGGCTAGCTCTTGGCGCGTGGATGGCGGGGGAGGAGGCAGGTGGAGGCCAGGCGCGCGTCCCCGGAACCGTTGCCCGTCCTGACTTCCCCGCGCCGGCGACGCTCGAGCAAGGAAGCGGGAGTGGGCGCCGGCGGCCACTCGGGTAAGACGGAAACTGTTACCACTGACATTTTTTCCAGTCCCATACTTCAGTATAGAAGGGCTAATAAATAAACAAAATGAATAGTGGGGAAATAATAATAGATAAGATTTACCACTTGAAAGCCTACTCCATGAATTCAACCTTTTGTTTGCTTCTCGATTGGTTCTGCTCGGTTGTCACCACCAGGGCAGTTGATTAAACAGATAATGAAATGGAGATTTTCGGCTGGATATGTTTTATTTGACAGCTAATTTTGATTTAGTACGGAATTTACATGTGATTGGCTTGTCTATCTGTAAATATATAAATCAATTGGACTACATAAACTAAGCCCAGGGCAATGGTTGTTGGATATGAGATTTTCCAATGAAACCATGCTGCATCATATCAGCACATCAATCATTTAATCGTTTCACTAACTCAGCGCAAGATGGACTAAAATTTTCTATAAAAAGGTGTACTACTAAACTACTAATTCCATAGACTGCCTGGCATAACAGGCACTAAGACTGGCATGTAGGCTTCTTCGCCGCCATGGTTAGCACTAGTTAGTAGTTACCAAACCATGGACTGAGATCTGTTTGCCAGTGTTGACTTTAATATATGAGAGTGTCTGATCTCTAACTAACTTCAGCTTGTTTACCTCTACAGCAGTGTCTGGTTTTAGTTTTGTACTGGTAGTATCGAGTGTTCATTTTGAACTTCGCTACTCGAGCTATGCATATTGAGAAGAACAAGAATCAAACTATAATAGACCGTACATCTCTGTAGTTCCATTCTGTTGTCCCCATTTCTATCATGATTGGAGATTTCACGGCCCACTTCTCATTCTAGAGAGATTCTGTTTCTCAAATCTAACCCTTGAATTATTCATCCAGCAACTACAACATCTTCCTCACCAGAGACTGCTTGGCCTCCAACAAGATAAAGCCCGCGGTCAACCAAATTGAGACACACCCTTACTTACAGCCCAATTCCCCTGTGAAGTTGCCACACCTTTTTTTTGCGGGGAAAGGGATTTCCTTGCTCAATCAAAGATTACAATCATTCCAAACAGGTACTTTGACTTCAGGTGGGTAATTACCAAGCCAGCATGCAGTGGATTGCTGCGACCGGCCTCTCGAAGCGAGAGCATGGCCAGCCTCATTTTGAGTACGAGAAATCTTCGCATTCCTTTTTCCTGATATCAGCTGCCTAATTTCCATCACCTAGTTTACATACATAGAGCGGCTCTGGCCTGGACACTTGACAAGATTGATATCCTCTTAAAAATCAATTTCCACCTTGGTTCTGGCCAGACTTGGTGGCCTATGGTCCACAGTCAAAATAGGGCATGAGAAATTAGTTTCTGAGTCCAGACAATTAAAGACCCAAGAAAAGAGCGCAAAATCAAGGTTAGAAGTGGCGAAAAACCTAGCTGGAGCGATGCATATCAGCTATGCATCTTGTGCCACTAAGAGTGCGCTTATAGGTGTACTGCCCGCTAAAAGGGTTCCTGAATATGCAGTAAAAATGACTTGAAACTTGAAAGCTTGCAGCCTGCGTTCGTAAATCGTCTAATCTAGTGGCCTAACTAGCCGCCAACTAGTCAGACTGTTTGTTTGGGAGGTGTCTTGAATCGACTTGTCGACTTGAATACCTTGTTCCAGGTACTGTTGCATGAAAAGTTCATACATCCCCTCGTCTAGTAGTGGTTGATTAGTCAAATTTAATGAATCCCCTTGATTAGTAGTGTTGATTAGTCAGATTTAGCCTGTTGGAAGGCGTCTCGACTTGACTTGTCACTTAAAAAGAAAAACTTTCTCGAGACACTGTCAAGATGATGATTTTTTTATTCACAGCACCATATCAAGATGATGCAACTACAGAAGAGGTCAACTTTTAGCCTTATTTTTCAAGCGGGAAAAGAGAGAGATAGCAACCTAATGCATTGATTGATGGGTTTCTTCATTCCCTCATTTTCTCCCAATTGACTTAGCCTGTCGTAGACCCTTATCCTCTTCCCAGGATTCCTTAAATAAGTCTGTGACAAGGGCAAATGTTGATTTTGGTGCCAGGAGTGAGACCATTATGCATGGTGAAGTTGCCTAGAAGTTCAGCTGATCTGGTTTGTGATAGTATGCAACTCACTCCAGGAATCTTCCTATAAGAATAGATTGCCATTTCCTAAAAAAAGTGGAGTCGGTTGGAAGAAAGGTAACCTCCTCGTATGATTGGCTGACACTTGGTGCAGAACGCAGTTTTTGCCAATCCACATTCTCTTCTTATTCCTAGAAACAATACTGGTAGTCAGGCAGACCAATGTAATCAGTTCAAGCGAGGGTGACATGCATGAACCAGTTCTGGTACAAAGGTTGGACCTCGTCACAAGGATAATCAAGTTTAGGCACCGTTCACATGGTTGACCGATACTCGAAGTTCATGAATTCCACTTCTATATACATTGCTGCTTTGCAATGACGAGCCTCTGCCCATACCACTTGACATCTCCTTCTTCCGAATCCCAAAGCCTCACACACAGTGCATAAGGCTATTTGGATTGCTTGATTGTGGGAAAGAAGATCCTGCAACAAATGGAGGGGGTGATAGCGGTTACCATGACAGGAGCGATGTCATCACTCCTCAGCAAGCTCGCGGCCTTGCTGGAGAAGAAGTACAAGCTGTCCAAAGATGCGAAGAAGGAGATCATCTCTTTGAAAGATGAGATGAGCTCTATGAATGCTCTGCTCCTGAAGCTGTCTAGGTTCGACGAGCTCGATGAGCAACAGAAGGACTGGCGTGACAAGGTCCGTGAGCTATCTTATGGTATGGAAGACTGCATCGACATATTCATGAATGATCTTGATAGTGCTGATGCCAAGGCTGGGCTTTTGGGTGAACTAAAGAAGCTCAAGGCTCACTACAAGATTGCTAACAGAATTGAAGAACTGAAGGCTCAGGTCTTGGAAGCAAGCGATCGTCACAATAGATATAAGCTTGATGAGCATGTTGGTTCTTCTCGGGGCCCTGAAGCTATTGACCCTCGTGTACAGGCACTCTACACCGAGGCCAGTAGCCTTGTAGGTATAGATCGCCCAAAGGACAAGCTTATCGAGTTGCTGAGGATGGAGGAGAATGCACCACAACTTCATGTGGTATCAGTTGTTGGATTTGGAGGCATGGGCAAGACAACGCTTGCCAAACAAGTTCATGATAAGATCAAAAGCCAATTTGATTGCACAGCCTTTGTATCGGTGTCTCAAAATCCCAATCTTGTCAAGGTATTGTCAGATATACTCTCTGGAGTTTGGGGGCAGGTGCCTTCTTTCCTGAATGAAGAGCGCCAACTGATCGACAAACTTAGGGAAGTTCTCCAAAACAAAAGGTATGCTCCTATGACTAGATCAGCTATAACAAATGATTACTATGTGTGAATAGCCACATCGTAATTGGATAACCTCCATAGAATTGACTAGTGAAGTACTATCACTTCTTTATCTGTGCTGGTTCGCAATTACATTTGCATGGCCCCATAATTGCTAAATTATTTGAGCATTTTCTGTTGACACTTCAGACATGCCGTTACTTCTCTGACTTATCGAACTACTTGGGCTTGGTCATTTTTGCCTTTCTGTAAAACAAAGTCCACTTAAATCCATGGCATGCTTAGATCCTGAAACCAATAGTTTGTGAATGTTGTAGATCAAGGATATGTATATCCATATAACGTATCCAACTAGACTAAATGTGGGACGTTACCACCAGAGAGCACCACCATATAGTATGCAATGAGATAGGATTTGTTAGTACACAAAGCAAATTTTAGTTTGGTCTGAGACTTTGAGCACAGAAGGCACTACTTAGGAGTGGAGGCCTAAACTTCACTGTCATTTATGTTTCTAAATTGGAGAAATATAAATTTAAGTCTCAAACTTGTATACAAAGTAACTTCTGATCAGAATTACTCAAGTGGAATTTACCAAGTAATCAAAATTCAAACTAAGCTGCAATTAGAAATATTTATTAGAAATTTTGTGAGTCTTTTATCTGTATATTTCTCAATTGAGACCCAAAGTGGTCAGACCCTTCCCTGGACCTGCGCTAGAGGGAACTACCTGCATCGGGCCGCATTTTTTTATTTGTATATTTCTCAATCATGCATGCTGGAAAAATTCTAGTGGTCTTTTTTTTTTCTTAACCATGCAGGAGAACTGCACGTATAAAATTCAAGTGGTCTATCCAGGCTCTGCACAGGGTTCTTAGATATATGTGAAGTTAATGATGATACTTTAACTCACATTTGTTTTTTAACAATCTGTAATTACACAAATTTAACTAGCATATGTAAGAGCGATAATACCGTGGTATCCTGCTGTGGTTCTATACTATTAGTGTGACAAATCGTATTTCATATTGTTTGACAGGTACCTCATCGTCATTGATGATATATGGACAATGGAAGCCTGGAACATTATAAAATGTTCTTTGATGGAGAATAATAATGGCAGTAGAGTTATAACAACTACACGTATTGAAGATGTAGCTCAGGCATGTTCTTGTTCACATGGCCATGTTTACAAGATCAAACCTCTTAATGATCTTGACTCAAGGAGATTATTCCATAGAAGGATTTTCCCCTCTGAAGATGCTTGTCCTGAGAAACTAATGAATGTTTCTGATGAAATTCTAAAGAAATGTCAAGGGGTTCCACTAGCCATACTGAGTGTAGCCAGCCTTTTGGCTAATCATAAGGAGGTAAATTCAAAGGATTTCTGGGAAATGATACAAAACTATTTAAGTTTACAGTTGGAAGGAAACCCTGCTTTTCAATGGATGAGACTATGTCCTTAATCTTGGATACAGTTATTTATCTCTGGATCTCAAGACCTGCATGCTATATCTTGGTATATTTCCTGAAGATTCTGAAATAAGAAAGGATGATTTGGTTAAGAGATGGGTCGCCGAGGGTTTTGTTGGCCTAGAGGAGATGGCAGAAAGTTATTTTATTGAGCTCATCAATAAAAACATGATCCAAATAGCCAGGTTTGATGACTGTGGGAATGTGCTGTCTTGTCGACTGCATGATATAATGCTTGACTTTATCATACTGAAGTCCACAGAAGAAAACTTTATCACTGTAATTAAGGAATCCCCTATTATTCGTGATCCACATACCAGGAAAGGCTCCATGGAAGTTCGCCGACTATCCCTCCAAGTCAGAAATTCAGAATGCAATCATGTGGTAGGGAGCATTGCTCTAGCCCAAGTTAGGTCATTTAACTTTTGGGGCCCTGGTCAATGTATGCCTTCTCTCTCGAGGTTTCAACTCGTGCGAGTTCTACATCTTAATGTTTATGATACCAAGGAAGAGCAGTGTGATCTATCTTCTATATGCAATTTGTTCCTACTGAGATATTTGAGGATTGGAGGTTTGAAGTGTGAGAAACTCCTAAAACAATTGCAAAAATTGAAACATCTGAAGACATTGGAGATCGTCGGTGGAGAAAATGGTGCATGGCTGGATGTTCGCTACTTACCCTCAATGTTGTGGCATCTCATCATTCCTTCAGATCTGTCTTTGTTTGGTGGGATCGGCAGGATGGAAGCCCTCCGTACTTTGCATGAACTTCCCATCACAGATTTTGGGCTCCTGGATGAACTCAATCTGAGGACAAAAGTTGATCTGAAGACAAATCTGGAGATCCTGAAGGAACTCGGTAATCTGAAGAACTTGAGGGAGCTAAAGCTTCACCTGTCCGGACTCACTAACGCTTTTGAAGACTGTCTACTCCCTTCGCTCTGTATGCTCGGCAGCCTTCAATCCCTAACCACTAGTGGAGACCACTTAAATGATGATTGCTTGGCTTATTGGACCCCACCTCCACGCCATCTTTATAGATTGCACGTGCTGAACTGCCCCTTCTCCGTGGTCCCAGATTGGATTGTGCGACTTGAAAATCTCAAAAGCTTGGAGATGCAACTTGTGTCACTGCCGAGGGTTGGTGTTGAGGTTCTCTCCAGTCTGACCTCACTGGTGCACCTTACATTGCGTGTTAGGGATCATGCTCCCGAAGAAGGCGTCGTCGTTATCCGTGGTTCAACGTTCCCAAACCTCAAGAATCTTGTCTTCACATATGAAGTGCCTTGCCTGGTGTTCGAGGCAGGGGCTATGCCAAGGCTCGAGGACCTCACTATAGAGTGTTGCGCAGAAGCTGTGCAGCACGCCGATGGTGTTCTTGATGGCATCGAGCACCTGGGAAGTCTCAAGGCATGCAAGGTGAACATTTACGAGCGGGCCGGGCTCTTTAGGCAAAGTTGTTTTCATATGATGGTATGCAGTTCATGTGGAATGGAAGAAAAGGATCCACACATGCAGGGGCAGAGTCTTCAGGCTGCGATCAGGGAGGCGATCAACAAGCACCCGGGCAATCCCAATATCAGTATTATAACTTTTTGATAGTGCGATCAAGTGAAGGAGATGGGAGGAAGCACCCAAGTCAAAAAGGTAGGATAAGAAAATTTCCATACTGTTGTACTTTGTATCCTTTTATGTTTTGTGAAAGCAAAACATTTTTTTTGCGAGTGGAAAACAAAACATATTGCTTTTACATATTTGGCCAATGATAGAACTCCACCATGAAGCATGCCACATGTTTTCAATACATGGTTTTGTGGAGTACATAACCCTCTCCACTCACTAATTCCTGTTGGCAGGTGTTTGTTCTTGTGTATCAAATGGTTGCGATGTGAGCAGATGGAAGCTAGGGCCAAGCGATTAGAGTGTTGGGGGCTTTACTACAACGCCTCAGTACAAGGAGCAAATGGAAGCTAGGGCCAAGCGATTAGGGTGGGCTTATGAGGGAGTTTATGTCCCAATTTGAATGATGAGCCTGTAATTTTTTCCCATGCTAAGTTGATATGGTGTGTTTATTTTGTTTTGAGCTTGTAATCCTTGTAGCTATGACACGCTAATAAACATTGGGTTGTGTGCATTCGCAATATAGAGGCTGGAGGCAATATATATTTTATTTTCTGAAGAAAAAGCACTTTGAAAGTAGAAACCGTGCATGCATTGGATCGACTAACTAATTTAGATATTATGAAATGAAGTTTAAATCTGAAGACATTTATTATATATAATGTGGTTGAAAAATCATCATAAGCACGGTATTATTATTTTTTTTGCGGAAAAACTTTCAATCTATTCATCTTCAATCATGTCAGTACAACGAACACTAGAAATAAAAATTACATCCAGATCCATATACCACCTAGCGACGACTACAAGCACTGAAGCGAGCCGAAGGTGCGCCGCCGTCATCACCCCTCCATCGCCGGAGTCGGGCACAACTTATTGTAGTAAACAGTCGGGAAGTCGTCGTGCTAAGGCCCCATAGGACCAGCACCCCAGAACAGCAACCGCCGCCGATGAAAAATAACGTAGATCGGAAGGTTCCAAACCGAAGACACACGAACGTAGACGAACAACGACGAGATCCGAGCAAATCCACCAAAGATAGATCTGTCGGAGACACACCTCCACACGCCCGCCAACAATGCTAGACGCACCGCCGGAACGGGGGCTAGGCGGGGAGACCTTGATTCCATCTTCAGGAAGCTGCTGCCGTCTCGCCTTCTTGAGCAGGACACAAACCCTAGCAAGATTGAAAAAAACGACTAAAACGGAGCACTCCCGCCGGCCCTTGCCAGGATCCACCGCGCTTCCATGGCCCTAGGGCCACCGGAGACGAGGCGAACCTGCGCTGGCGCCGGCGAGAGGCACGAACCCTAACTTTCTTTCTTGGAGGAGGAGGAGGAGGAGACGGCTGCTGGCGTTTTTAGCCCCTACACAGAAGCACGGTATTCAATATGGTTCAGTTAGAACTTTAGTTGTGTGAGCGAGTGGTGCTCTAGGTTTTGTAATAAGTTCATTCAGGTTGCTACACGTTGTGTGAGGGTTTGCCACGTTGGCTGGATGGGGCACTTTTTGAACCTTGTATGAACTTGCTGTTGGTTTCAATGAAATTGGGAGCGAGAGCTCATTAATATGAAAAAGTACAGTATGTGATAGCGTTCGAATTTGCAATTTGTTACCATTCTTAGGTTCACCCATGGACGTTGTCTACAAGCGTCAAACGTCATCACCCACCGCAACTGCGCCTTACTTTACCATAAAGTCCCGAGTCATCTTGCCGAAACACCACGATCACCGCACGTCCACACACACCAAGCTCACGCCACTGTAGAGTACCGAAGTCAGCTCACTAAGAATACTTACAGCTACGAGGTTTTTTTTTTTTTTTGCGGGTGAGCTACGAATTACTCCTTGTTCTTCAAATCTAAAGGCCTTTTAATTACCCTGTCAAAAAGAAAAACCTTCTACTTAATAATTGGGAAATGTCTTAAAATAAATAGCAACATTGACATGACAAAAAAAATACTTACCACATGGTGAAATTTCAAATCTGGTTTTGAAACGGCTAAAAGAATAAGGGAAACACTTATGTTCACCCGGCGGATCTATCCGCTCGCGTCAACCGCCTCCTGGGCGTCAGATCTGTTATTGATCAGGCGGTCGGGAGCCAACCTCCGCTACTTCACTTTCCTATAACTTGACACGTGTTTCAGAAGCGTTTCCACAACCAGACCCCTGTTGCAGACATGCAAGGCTCTTTTGAAACATTCTGCCTGTTGCGAAAAAGATTTCTGAAACATGAGTGATGTTGCAAAACTTTCTTCCGTGGCGTCATATAAAAAGTGAAGATAAAAAATTTCCGCAACATTAGCTCTGTTGCAGAACAACTTCTGTAACAATACCTCTATTGCAAAAGTTCTGCAACATGAACTCTCTTGCAAACATTTGGGCGCAACATCATTCTTGTTGCAAAGCTACCAGTTTAATCTGACGACCACCCCGCGTTTAATCTGGTGGCTCGTGAGGCGGCGGATCTTTTAAAAAGATCTGCCGGTTGGCGCGTAGCGCTCCCCAAAGAATAAATCTTGTACTGATATTGATAAATGGGCCAAATTGAAGGCCTGAGTGGATTTGCCATTTTCTTCGGGTCACATGCTTAATTTGGATTTGATTCTTTTCAGACAATTATAATAGGCCAAAATAACGGCCTAACTAGATTTGCCATTTTCTTATAACTACATGTTCAACTTGGATTTGATTTGTTTTACTAGTCTATACTGGAGTTTATTACTCATTTTTATACTTGTTGTTTTATTTTCCAATTACTTCTTCGATGGAGAAAACGAAAGAGACTAATAAGAATTCTCTTATCCTAGGAAGGGTACCATCTTTTATAACTATCCATCACCCTTTTTGTCTCCAGCACGACCCATTGATAAAACTAGATGATACCCCGCGCGTTGAGGCAGGAACACGCGAGAATTGGTTGCAATATATTATTTTGATGAGATTTGGTTGTCTTGAATTTGAATATGAGACTAAAGATTAAAAATATTTTTTCAATTTGATTATATATAATTATAAAATCTCTACTCTTAATGGAGCAGTTGGTAGCCTGGTACTCCGGTTTTATTTTCGTCCGGTTTTATTTCCTCCCACCTCTCAAGGGTTTTCTTATCCATTGGTTTATTTTCACTCCACTCTTTTCTTTCAAAAATCAGCACTTTCCTAACATATAAAATATTACGGATCTAACTTTCCTAACTTATTCAAATCAACCGATCTCTCTCATTAATGCAATTTGCTTTAGGAAATAAATAATATATTTTTTGGAGACAAATAATGGATTTTAAGAAAATTAACAAGTAAACCATGACAAATAATCTCTACTCCTAATGGTGCAGTTGGTAGCCTGATACTCCGGTTTTATTTTCGTCCAGTTTTATTTCCAACCACCTCCCACGGGTTTTCTTATCCATTGGTTTATTTTTCACTCCACTCTTTTCTTTCAAAAATCAGCACTTTCCTAACATATAAAAGATCACGGATCTAACTTTCCTAACTTATCCAAATCAACCGATCTCTCTCATTAATGCAATTTGCTTTAGGAAATAAATAATATATTTTTGGGAAACAAAATAACGGATTTTAAGAAAATTAACAAGTAAACCATGACAAATAAATCTTATTGTGAAAGTGTTATTTTTTCATCTCTAAAGGGGGAGTACGTGTGTTGTTTTGTTCATTCGTAACTCCCACCTCTCCGACGATCCCCCTCACCCCGAGTTTTTCTTTCAACCGAACCTAATCTCCGTTTCCAGTTTTCTGTGGTCTTTAACCTTACAAAATAAAACGTTCCCGGCCAAAATAATTCTCGAGCGAGTTCTAGGTCAAATCCCGCTGGCAAGCCGTCGCCGCCTCCCTCGCATACGGCGCGATACTCCCGCGTGGTGTCGCTGCCCATCCCGCTCGCACTCCATCCCTGCTATCATCCCGCTCGCACGTTGCCGCCACCCACTCGCTCAAATGGTGCCATATTCTCTGGCTCATTAGAGTCGAGTCCTTGGGTGATGGTGACGATGACATCGGCCAACATGCTATGGGCCTACCAGAGGGCGTGACTGTCAGAAGCACAAGGCGGCTCGTAGCGGGGCGCGTGGCCGATGCTCATAGCAGCGACGGGCGCGAGCATGGCGCGGGAGGCGGCCAGGTGCGGTGCGGGCGAAAGGTGCCATGGGATCTAGGTGCATGTGGCCAAGGAGATGGGGCTGCCAGCCTACCTCCTCTTCAACTCAACGCTTTTGGATTCCTGGGCAACCTCAACTTGGATCAACTTTTTCAAGAGAGGATACATGTTATTCAAAGGTAAATGGTCTTGATCAAGGCTCTTCAGTTTTGTCGTTGTCTGATTTGGCTTGCAGTTTCTACAAATGATATGGGGCTTAGTCTTTGGATTACATATTATCCAAACCGGTGTTTAATTTGGCGTCTACACAATCAACTCCAATGTTGCCCAAGTACAATTGGTAATCCCGGCCGAGAGCTGCTTCTTCTTTTTGAATAATTCTATGTTTATCTGTTATAGTTAACTTATTATGTAAGGGAGCCACTAAGATGTAGTATGATTTATGTGATTCAAATGGTTTGTAATTTATAGAATTCACTAGGGTGCACACTCATTCATGTATCTATGGCAGGATTCTGATGGAGAAGATAAAGACAGCTACTGTGCTGAAAACAGTTTTACATCCTGGTTGGAAAAGGAAACGAAAAATCTTTGAGTAAATTCATGCATGTTCTACTGCAAAGGAACTTCTTGAGGGATCTCACTGAAATTGGAAGTACGTTTCTATTTTTTCTTTATAGAGTTTGAGCATCTTGAAGGTTCATCACTTGATTATTCTTTTGGTGGGTATTTCTTGGTACAATGTTCTCATTGAGGAGCAAGTAGGCGGAGCACAGCAGCGATGTGATACTCCAAACTCCCACTAAATTGCATAGTTAATGATTCAAATCTTAGCATCTCATAATGGGTGTTCAATTACTTTCAAGTAATTTTATTCGTATATGGTGATCTGTTGTAATGTATAGATAATTTTTCTTATTTATCATGATCATTTTGTAATGTTTTCTTACCATTTTTGTAGGGCTCCGATTTCTGCTACCACTTGCAATTATTTCTTAGGTAAATTTCTGGACCAGTGCACACCCAGATTTTCAGGATTAATAACACCAGTGGGTTAATAGAAATCCTAACATAGCGGCCCAGTTTATAAGGGAAACTAGGCCAAAAACCGCACAAGCGACAATGTCGACCACACGACGCGACACAAGCCTACAACCGCACCCAAACACACACCCTCGGATCCCAAGATCCAACACGAGGGCTCCGCCTCTGCTCTGGCTATGCGGCCGCGAGATGCAGCAGAAGCGCCCCTCCGCCACCTTCCCCGGAGCGCGCGTGGTGTTCGCCGGCGGCCTCCTCGGGTGGCAGCGATACTAGGAAGGAGGGAGGGAGGGGAACACGGCGACACTAGAGGGGATTCCCCCGCGCCACCCCTGCACACACATCAATTTATTTTAATGTTATGGGATATAATATAAATGTGTCCTGTTTATGAATTGTGTTTCACATGGAACTATTGATGTTGTTTTGAACAAAGAAAAAAAATCTTAGTAGGGTTCAAGTCCTTGTTGTTAATAAGAAATTTATATTTCAAAACTTGAGAGATATGACACGCATAGTCCTGTAAAGTACAAGTAGAATTAAACTCCTGGAACTTATGAAGCCGAATAATATTTCAAGTTGTTTACAATTAGGGTGTAGAGGCCATAAGGCTTCTTGAATCTGACACAAGTCATGCACATTTGACAAGTCAAGACAGAACACTCAGATTTTGGCCAAGCCCAATAAAGACATAGGCCCCGCAGGTAAAAGCACTAAGAACACATGTTTTTTCTCCATTCATGTTAACGTACCTTATTATTTTTCTTTCTAGGGCATATTGCTCTTCTCCTTTTTAATATTGATTATTTTCCTTTTTGTGTGAATTTTGTGCATGTCACGCAGCCAACTTTAGTAGTTCAGTTACGCTAATATAAAGTAGTGAATTTTATTACATGAGAATATGAATAGGGAGGTGAAGGAGTTATATTGGAAACAAAGTTTTGTTGGCAATTCCATTGGAAATATTACCGTAAGAACCGCCTAAGGTATTTTCCAACTTGTCAAATTCATGTGAATAGAGTAATTATTTTAGGGGACTAACTACATTTCTGCATGTAAATAGAACTTGCATTGCAGCCATACTTGAAGAACCACCACAAATACATGCCAATATCAGTGCCTCACTTAGGATCTGGTATGTGGCTTCTAAAAAAGCTCAAGGTTCCACAATGCATCAATCAACTTACTTTCAGTGATGATCAAGACTCCCAAAAAGCTCAAGGCGCAGGCACACATCATTGTTGGTTTTCTCATGTCATGCCATGCTTGGTCTTGTAACTGAATCTTGAGAATCCGCTGGATGTTCCGCGAGTGTGCAACCAAACTTGGATGACTTAACGTACAAATGCATTATTCATAATGAAAGTAATATCAGTGTATGTGTCTAAAAAATTATGGCATACTTTTGTAAAAAGATGACATCTTCTTCCAGATAAAGAAGTGATCATGGTAAAAAAATTACTTTCTTTGGGTAGTCTCCATGACTAGAAGGTTGGAACGTTGAGATCGATATCAGGGAGTGTGCGTTTGTATAAAAGATTATTAGATACCAGTGGTGGCTCAAAGGTGCTCCCCACGGAAAATCGGTCGGCCAAGGAATGAGAATAGCCACATGAACTCCAAATCTCTATGATTTTGTTTGTATTTGAATTAAGAAAAGGGCAAGATAGTAAAATGGTCCCGTGTCTTTATAATAGTATAAAGAAATACGGATAACAGTGTATACATCACCAGCACCACCACCACACTTATGCACTCACACATGGATGGGTACCACAACCCTCCTAACCATTCAACTACTGGTTGGTTTTAATAACATATTTTTAAGTTGTCAATAACATATTATTGTGTTTGATTTTTTTGAGACAATATTATTGTGTTTGATAGTATGATGTGTGTTAGCTGATTGTGAAAAAGAAGGACATGTGTTAGCTGAGATGTGCATTGTTCTCGGTTATTTTTAGCTCTGTCGATAGCATCTTAATAAATAAATTTAAGCCCGTGGCAACGCACGGTCATTCTACTAGTAAATATAGTATCTCTCATGCATGTTGAGAGAAATAAAAGTAGTGGAGTTGATGAAGTGGGATGTGTGCATGTTGAGGGAATTAGTATAGGTAGCGTTTTCATGCATGCATGCTCAAAGAAATAAAAGTGGTGGAGTTGATGAGGTGGCATGTGTACATGTTAAGATAAATATGATAGTGGGAATGAACTTCTTAAATATATAGGATGTGGAGGAAAGTAAGGGAAATAACCGATACTACATGAACAATTTGTCTTTGCCATAGGTATTGTAGCTGGTATTCATGTGATTGATTTAGCAGGTGTTTTTTTTACAGTTCATACTCTACATTGGGTTCGTCTATGCAGTAATTGGAGGGACCCAATTGTAAAACTAATCGAAGGGGCCAGATTGTAAACATGAAGAAGTAGTAGCTTAGTGGGTAATTACTTACTTTTAGGAAAATTACTTTTATCTGATTAGAGAGGAAATGATCATAATTTTTACTAGTACAGTGTAACTTTAATCTATTCTATTTACTCGTATGTTCCGCGTGCGCGCACACTATACAATAGGTTTATGAAAGAAATAATGCATGATGTCTTTAGCTTTTTTTAACCATCATAGCATAGGGGCATCGTCTTAACTCTTAAGTGTGTCAAATTTTAATTATTGTTATTTCTATGTAGACATTTTTTCCTCTTATCTGCTCCCTCATTACACATGATACTTTATAAATTAATACATTTATAAGGTGATATTTTCTATAAAAAAACTCTAATCATATCGATCTAGACATGGCTTTTTTTACACAGCTCTCATTTACGTACTCCTCCTTCGATGCCTTTCTTTGACAAACTTCTCCTCCTTTATTCACTCACAAGAATGGTTGCATCCTTTACAGGGCATGCATACCACCACATCCGGTGCTAAATCCATCCAGACAGAGGGAGGAGAAAATCTAGCTATCCTAGCTAGTTCATGAGCTACTTGGTTACTTTCTCTATTACAATGATCATAGCTAGACCACATGATTAAAGTCTAGGGACATGAAAGAACAATCATCAAAGATAGCACTAGCTACCGATGATGAATTACCCTCTCTCAAGGCTGCAACAACTTCCACAATATCTCAATCTTGCTACATCCCATAGTTCGTGTGAGATACAACGCATCTTCAACGACTCCAGCTCGTCAGGGCTCGCAATATCCACTGCCCATACTGATCGATGGAGGGAGCCCGCTCGCGGGAGGGGAAGGGGGTGGGGTGCAGGCGTGCGGCTAGGGATCCTAGGAGGGGAACGAGTAGGTTTCATCGCACGGTTTTCCCAGAGGTTTTTTCCATCAGTTTGTGGAGGATAGAAAAAAATTGGTGGAGTGAGGAGGTTCGATCAGGGCCAACATAATCTAAGTACGAAATGATGAACCTACTCAACTTTAATAGTAGAGATAAAAGAAATTATATTTGTAATCGGATGCCCATAAACAATATTTCTATTTCTTTTGAATAATAATACTGCAATAGACAGTAGTGCGTGAACAAACAAACTACTGATATTTCGATAACTAAACATAAATAAATTATTTTAATTTGTTCTTCAAGGGACGCTGAATGGTGTGTCTGATCGAACAAACCATCTCTTTGAACCTTTGGATATCTACGTAGAGGGAAAGAACCATTCCAACCTTGAAGATTTCGTTGGAGTGTGGCCTCTGAGTGAAACTAGACTAGTTTTTCCAGTCTTCATGTCATATACACAGTAACTGGGGATGCCATCGGCAGTCGGAACACCTGCACGGGGCGGTCCGCCTCATTGCCCGCACCCATGCCCAGTCGCTGCCCAGAACAAACACACGGTTGCCTCCTTGAAAACTCCGGTGATACTGCTCCGACGAGCCTCCCACTGCAAGCGCTCTAGAGCCTGTCGTGCCAACAAATAGGACCTGGTCGCTCATGTCCTTCACCACCGACCGCCCTTGTCCAAGTCTGCTTCGAATACATGCAAGTTCATCGTGTGGTGATCAGTCACCACGTCCAGGATTCTCCCGCGGACCATCATCAGCTTTTGGTTGTCCGACGATGTCACCAGGTAATATTTTGCGTGGGCTGCCCTATGTTCTCCCTTGATGACATGCTCAACTCGACTCTGAGATAGTGCCGCTGCCTCTCCGACGAGAAACTCATGGACGAATAGATCCCTGTTCCAGCCGATAGCAAAGATCTTTCCTTGGTGGATGGTTACATCCATGTAGAAAAAGTCCAGACCATGGTAGTGACCAGCGGACGTGCCGGCCGCATGTGACCATGAAAGCGGCTGCGGCGTGCCCGGCAGGAAACATGCAAAGTTGGCAGCTGGTGCGACGTTGAACGGGCCGCCTAGGAACATGGCGATGACGAGTTGAGGCGACTGGACGACGATCTTCAACACAGAGCACGGGTTCCGAGGTATGAGATTGCACGTGCCGGTGACGTCGTGAGGACGGTTGGCGCGCCGCTTGTAGCGGCACGGGACCTCAATGGCCGTCGTGCCTCCGGCTCCGGAGAATGGGTCGCGGAGGAAGCATCTACGGGATGGCCTGTGCTGGTACAGAAGCAAGTTGCCGTAGGAAGCGTGGACGATGCCGTTGCTGGGCGTGGCGAATCGGCGCACCTTGCCATCGATGAGGCTCTGGTAGGCTCCGCCACCGAGGTTGATGCACGGCACGGCCGGAGGCCGCAGCAGACGATAGTGTTCAGCGCCGAGGCAGCGTCGAGGCGCCAGTCACGACAGACGGAGGCGAAACTGAGGCGGTCGTTGTGGGACGCGAGATGCGCGAGGACGAGGCCGAGGATCTCCGGCGGCAAATCCGGCAAGCATGGCGGAGAACTGGAAGAAGTGCTTCCAGAGGTGGACTTTCCGAGACAAAGACCCATGATCAGATCGTAAGAAATCAAGAGAGGAGACGATTTATACAAGCAGGTTACAACAGCTCGTGGATCAGTTCAATACTATACAATCCTAACTAACAAGCGGGAGGTGGGTTAGCCGATCCAGGATAATATGGCTCGTGAGAGAAGATAACGACGATCTAGGATAATAGGACTCGTGTCCATCACTGATATGCAGCTTTACAGACCTTCAAGATAATAGGGCTCGTGAGAGAAGATAGCGACGATCCAGGATAATAGGTCTGTAAAGCTGCGTATCAGCGACAGGATAATAGGGCCCGTGTCCATCGCTGATATGCAGCTTTAAAGGCCTTCAAGGTGGCTCATCAAAAGTGAATCCCTCGCCGTTAAATGAATCAGACCGGGGCAACATCTCGGACACGCCATCGAATTTCAGATCTGACACCCTACCACGACTAAGACACCGAAGGAGGAAACCATACCTGTCATCCACGAACCACGAACCCAGCACACGTTCCGTCTTCCAGATGTCGTCGATGTAGACCACAATCTGCATCCGCTCCTAGACTACCTCCCGAACTCCGCGTCAACGTTGGAGCAAACGCCGTCGCAACGGCGGAGTCCAAGGGCACAGGTCCACCACGAGGATGTCGCCGCCACCACGCCATTTTTAGTTGCATATATGTAATCGTAAAGTTTATTGTCAAGATATATTTGTATACCACACACTTATTATGATAGTTAATGACACACATATACATATACAGTACTTTAATACAAGATTCACAAATTAATCCAAGAAGACATGGAATTTTGTCATTTCTTATTCGATCACATTTAAGTTGGATTGATTTAAACATGTTTGAAGGCGTATTTTATTAAGAAATGTATTCGTATTACAAAAAAATGTGTAAACTTACCATAATAATTAGCTATCATTGTGAAACGGAAGAAATGACTTATAGACAAGTATTAAAATTTAGTATATATATTAATATTTATTTGACTCGCACTAGGGCCCAATAATTTTTGGAACAACCCTGGACGCAAGATGCGCGAGGACAAGACCGAGAATCTCCGGCGGGAAGTGTCCGACTAGCCTGGCGGAGAACCGGAAGAAGTGTCAGCGCGGAGGTAGACTTTCCTAGGCAAAGATCCGTGATGAGATGAATGTACAGACGTGCACAAGATTGTGAGATGAAGAACGATGCGAAAAGGTTTGAGTAACAAACTATGATACGAATAGATTCTGTTTTTTAGAAAGGTTTGATCGAGTTCGAGTAACAAACTCTGTTTCATCGATATCCACGGAGCCGCAACTGCCTCCCGTTATTGTTGGGCACTCTTCATATTATTTTCCGTAAAGAGTGCTACGTGGGGTTCACTAAAAACATGGGTCATGTGACATGTTTGCGGTAGGAATTCCCTTTTTCGCTATTTCTAGCCTGAAAATTTCCCTCGGGTTAGTCGGACTATGCCAGAGACGATGTGATGATTGCCAACGAGGAGCGTCAACTAGACCAAGCCGAGCCAGGACCTCGCCGGAAAGGGGATGCAAGTGAGGAAGAGGGTTGACTCGTGCGGGTGGATGAGAATGTGAGAGCCCGCTGGAGAAATCTGGTAGCCGGGGAGGTTTAGAGGGATGGCCGGGGCGGTGGCAGTACGATGGTGGGAGGAGGGAAGGTCGGGGAAGGGCGGCGGTTCCAGGAGGAAAATCACGTTGAAGAATAAGGACGGACATGGCAACGGTTGGAGGAAGAAGAAACACATCTGATCTCTCGTTTTAGATCCAATGGCTAGGCATGGCCTCCTTCCAAATTGACTGATGTTGTAAACATTTTTTAGCTAAATAAATGATAGATAGGTGCTCCCTTTTTTCTCCTAAATGGCAAGGTTACAACAAAAATGTTCAAAGTTTTTTTCAATAAAATTCACATCTAGGTGGTGTTTAAAACATTCTATAGAAATAAATGAAAGGTCAAAGATTTTCAAAACCACCACACCAAAAGGTATGAACCTAAAACAGTTTTTTTTTAACCATGCAGGAGAACTGCATGTGATCATTATAGAAGAAGAAGAAGAAAAACATATACAAATTCGGAGTAACAAAAGGGCGACCAAGTCGTAAACAGTAGTAACAAACAAACAACCCGCTCAGTCAGACAAAGACTCTACGTACTTACCTCCCGCCTTGAACCAAAAAAGGGTCGCATTTGATCTGCTGACATACACGATCAACAAGACTGAATTTGTGCTCAAACACCGTTACGCTTCTTGCAGATAGACCAAGCAGTTAATATGGTTAAGCTGTTTAACTTATGCCTGCTACCCGGAGGGGTATTCATCCTAGTCAAAGCCCACCAATCTGAAAACATGGCACCAATGGCGGGGGCAATATTAATCAGATCAGCCGAGCACAAAGTGAAAGTGCTAGTTATCGACTAGAGGGGGGTGAATAGGTTATTTTTATGAAAGTCTTCAAAATAGGCAATGTCTTTGATGACAGACAGGTAAAACAGTAACTAAACGGGATACAGCGGAAGATAAACTACACTAGCCATGCAAGAGTGCCAGAATACAATACAAGTGATGTACGAAGACAAGTGGCAACTAGGTAGAACAGATCAGGTTTGGAAGATAGTATGAAGACAAATATGTATTCAGAGGGAATGTCTTCACACAAGGTCTTCGAACAAAACAGGCAAGCAAAGACTTCACGAAGCTAAACAGTAAGTAAAGGAGAGAAGTGATAGAACCAGTTGCTCGATGAAGACAGTTCCAGTTGCTGTGACAACTGTACGTCTGGTTAGGGAGGTTGAGATTGAACTCAGAAGACCACGTCTTCACCTTATTCCCCTTGAGCTAAGGTCATTTAGACCTCGCTCAATCACTCAGGTAAGCCTTCAAGGTAGACTTTCAAACCTTCACAGACTTTGTTCACCGGCAATCCACAATGACTCTTGGAAGCTCATAATGCAAAGCCTAACCGACTGAAAGATCACAGTCTTCAAGTGTAATAAGTCTTCGGTTCACGTGGAACAAAAAGGCTTCAATGATGCTCAAAACTCTTTGGGCTCTGGGTGTATTGGGTTTGTCCTCGCAAGGATTCTCTCCCAAGGGATTTGGAGGTGGGTTGCTCTCAAATGATAAAAGCCGTACTCTTAACTTGGAGCAGCCGCCAACTTATGGTGGAAGGGGTTGGCTATTTATAGCCAAGGGGTAACCCGACATGATTTGTCTGAAATGACCCTGGGTCAATGGACAACCAACACGTGTCCAATGGTCAGATTTCAAACACACACGATAGATTGACTTGGGATACAAGTAAAGCTGACTCATCCAACACAGGATAATATTTTCTCTCATTTGTCTTCACTCGAAGACATAGGATTTTAGGTTGAGCATCACGTCAATTTTCTGACTTTGTTTACCTCGACCCGACTTAATAGTTCGGTGGTTCCTACGACTCAGGAAAGAAGAAGATGAAACAACGAAAGAAACTATGTCTTAACGCTCCATTGGCTTCAAGCGGATGTCTTCACGTGTCGTTATGTTCGACACAAATGTCTTCGTAAACCACCATTGTCTTCAATGTCTTCATACATTTTTAGGGGTCATCTTCGATGGGTTAAACGAATCAATAGGGACTTCTACCTGTATTCTCTGTGAATCTCACGAACACATTAGTCCTTCAACCAAGTTTGTCGTCAATACTCCAAAACCAACTAGGGGTGGCACTAGATGCACTTACAATCTCCCCCTTTTTGGTGATTGATGACAAACTGGTTGTGGTTTTCAACGGGGATAAAATACGAAAGTTAAGGAACGTGGTCATTGGCTTCATGAAGTTGGAGGGGCTCCCCCTGAAGATGTGCATATAAGTAATTAATGCACATGACAAGTTTTGCTTTGTGGAGATCTCCTTCTTTTCATGAAGTCAAATCATAGTGCATATAAGAAATATTTTAAAGATAATGACATGCATAATAAAAAATGGGTGTCTGCAGAATGACTTCATGCGCATAAAATCAAAGTTAAATAGCGCGCAACCAAAAGAACAACAAGTGTAGCAGACATCCATCAGGACTTAAGTTTACAACTCAAAACCATGAATGTTGAAGAACGAGAGTTGCAAGACTTAACAAAATATAGCACGCCCGACCCAAAATCCCGCTTGAAGACTATCAACCCATATGCTTCTCCCCCTTTTGTCATCGATTGACCAAAAAGGAATGAAGACATAGGGCGTCTAAGCATTCCCGGAAGGTGGTGGTGAAGATGTTGGTGCAGCCGGGTCGACGTTGGAGTTGGGTGATGCAGAGGGGCCTGGTGCAGCGTCGTGATGCAGTGAAGCCATAGCTGGTGAAGTGGCGTCGTCTTCCTCATCAATCACACAAGCATGGACTGCTGGTGCAGATGATGAGTACCCAGAGTCTTCAATGGAAGGTGTAGCACACCACTTTGCTGTTTCTGGGGGCTTGGAGCCAAATTTGAAGCGCTCCTTGAAGACATCTGTAGTAAGGTCTTCTTCAGAGCACAGCAGTGTGAGGCTCTTCCAAGCACGTCTATTGGCTTCATGAGCGACAAACGCATATTTAGTAGATAAATTGCGGATGCGATTGACATCACTGAGCAGACTCTGCATCTTGCGCTTCATCCATTCATGATGCTTATCTTTCTATTGGTGAAGAGAAACAAGAAGCTCTCTATCAGTCATCACTCTTGAGCGCTTCGGAGGACTTTGCGGGACTGTGCTGGTAGTGGCTTCAGTGTCAACTTGTCGAATCTGACCAATAAGCGGACCAGGAGCAACAATATTGGGGACATGTATGGCTTCAAGAGGATCTGAGAAGCTTTGATGTGCTGCATTGTCTTCACCAACGGGTGTCTTGTCTGCCCGAGGATAGATAACTTCATGAGGAGCATAGACTTCAGGGAAAAAATATGTGATGTGTGCGACCAGATGGTTCATATTGCACTGTGGAGTGGGTCTTGATGAGGCACATTATCCATGACGCATAGAATTTGAGACCAAATAGATCCATGCCAGAAGCTGCAAGTTGCCTGATGAAGAAGTCATGGGTATTGAATCTTATGCCATTGACGACATAGTATACCAATGTCTTCATGGCTCCTTCAAGCTGAACTGAAGATGAATGCCCTTTAATTGGCCACAGAGTATGCCGAAGAATGTGATAAACTGTTCGAGACAGATACTCAAGGTCTTGTACAAAGAAGACAGTGGGGGTATTTAGCTTCAACTGGCAATGGCTTCATCATGGTGAGCATCTCAGTCATATTTGGCTCAGGCTTCTGGAAGATGCTCTCAACTTCTTTCAAATCTAACCCTTACTCATTCATCCAGCAACTTCAATATCTTTCTCACCAGAAATTGCTTAGCGTATAGAGCCAGCATGCAGTGCGTTGCCAGCACCAGCCTATAAAGCGAGAGAATGACCAGTGTCATTCTAAGTGCGAGAAATCTTCACATTCCTTTCTCCGGATATTAGCTGCCTAATTTCCATCATTTGGTCTACATGCCGAGAGCGATATATATAACACATTATATATATTTACCATGCATATTAATCACCACATTATTAGTGAATTCTTTTTATCCCCAAGAGCCTGCTCAATATTGTATATATAAATCTTTGAATATCTAAACAAACTAAGAGACCCAATTTGGACGCGGCGTTCCTGCACCCAGGTCTAGATGCTCCCATCCGTGAACATTAAAATCGTTTTACATAGTAAAGAAACTCAAAAAATTCTAAAAAAATTGTGGTGCAATATGGCCGAATGCGTGATGCTCGTGCCAAATTTGGTAGAGTTTGGACATTCGGGGAGTTCATGGCAAAAAGATAAATTTCAGACCTGTGAGGAAGTTTGAAAAAGAGCATTGTTCATAGCCGATTTTATCTTTTTGGGCGCAATCTCATCGAATGTCATTTGCCCATGAATTTTTTCACGCACCTGGTGCACTCAAGGATCTTGCTTGCAAAAAAGTTTCAATTTTTTTAATCTTTTTACTGTTCACATGGTGTAGATGAGCCTGGGCACCGTTTTGAATATCCGACCCAATTTGTAATAGCAAGTTCACACCTCCCTCTTTGGTAAATGCTTTACAGTTTGTACTAATGGGAGTAATATTATTTCAATACCAAATATATATTATAAGCACATCATCAACATATTATTGAACCTACTTGAATATGTTCCGCATATTTTGGCAAAGATATGAATAAAGTTGCATACATGCCAATTATTAGGTACCAGACTCTTCGTACACATCTCGTGTACTCTAGATCTTTTTAGTTGCATATATCTAATGGTAAAGTTCATCATCAAGATATATTTGTGTACCACACACTCATTAATTATGATATTTAATGAGACACACATACCTATACACTACATTAATACAAGATTCACAAATTAATCCAAGAAGACATGAATTTTTGTCATTTCTTATTCGATCACATTTAAGTTGAATTTATTGAAACATGTTTAAAGGCGTATTTTATTAGGAAATGTATTTTTATTACAAAAAAGCATGCAAATTTACCATAATAAGTAGCTATCATTGTGAGTCGGAGTAAATGATTTATAAACATCTATTACAAATTAGTATAAATAGTGATATTTATTTGACTCGCACTAGGGCCCAATATTTGTTGGACTGACCCTGCATGTGAGACGCGCAAATACGAGGCCAACAATCTCCAGCGGCAAGTCTGGCCAGCATAGCGGAGAACCGGAAGAAGTGCCGTCGGAGGTGGACCTTCCGAGGCAAAGATCCATGATGAGATTGTAAGAAACCGAGAGAGAAGAGTTTCTACGGCACACTTGATGCATTCGCTTTCTGGAGAATTTATACAAGTTGTTACAACAACTCGTGAATCTGCTTAACAGAATCTTAACTAACAGCAGAGATTGTGCGGGAGGTGGGTTAGACGATCCATGAGAATAGGGCTTGTACGTGCGCTGACTAAATGGCTACCGTGACGCTTGAAACAGTTGCCACGGACATGACAACGACATACAAAGCCAGTATTTTTTAGAATCTACAAAGCATGTTTAACTATAGATATTTACCGTGCATATTAATCACCGCATTATTAGTGATTTTTTTTACCTCCAAGCACTACAGGAATCAGCTTCTCTGCCAAAGGAGCGGAAAGCGGACGACAAACCTCTTTGCCGTCTGCCACTGACGGCAAAGGTGCCCGGCAAAGAAAGCTACGGTAAACAGGTTCTTTGTCGTCTGCTTTCTCAAAGCGGACGACAAAGACCCTTTGCCGTCGGTGGCAGACGGTAAAGAATGTGGACGGTAAATACCAGGCGTTAGCCATGTTAGGTGGCTAACGGGAGGCTTTGCCGTCTGCCAGCAGACGGAAAACATGCCCTCCCCTTTGCCGTCTGCCTTGTGACGTCAGCAGACCCAGCTCTTTGCCGTCTGTCACAGACGGCAAACCTCTCCAGCCTTTGCCGTCTGCCACGGACGGCAAAGTGACCAAATGGGTCAGCTCCCAGATTGCATAGGTTGCTGCCACGTGGCCTCTTTGCCGTATGTGGCGGACGGCAAAGGCCCCTTTACCGTCGGTGGCAGACGGCAAAGAGCTGCATTGCCTCTTTTGTTCTGTTTTTTCTTATATCGAACCATTTTCACAGCAAATATATGATATTTCATAGCAAACATATATATATATATATATATATATATATATATATATATATATATATATATATATATATATATATATATATATATATTTCACACCAAACATATGAGATATCGAACACATAGATAGCAAGTTCCACATACATATGACATATCCAAATACATAGCAAGTTCAACATACATAGTTCATCGATACATATTACAAGTTCCACAACCCAAGTTCCACATTGTTCGAAAATGAAAACAGAAAGGGAAAACAAGCCCTCCATCAATGCAAAGCTTCCGCGAAGTTAATGAAATCCGCAAAATGGGAAACAAAAAACTTAGAAGAAGAAGAAGAAAATGAAGAAGAAGAAGAAGAAGTATATGGCATTTATGAGCTAACTTAGGTAAAAATGACATTTATGAGCTAACTTAGGCAAAATTGATCATTTTGGAGCTAACTTAGCTAAAATGGGTCATTTTGGAGATAACCTAGGTAAAAATGACATTTATGAGCTAACCTAAGTAAAATGGATCATTTATGAGCTAACCTAGCTAAAATGGATTATTTAGGAACTAACTTAGGTAAAATGGATCATTTTGGAGCTAACCTAGGTAAAATGAATCATTTTGGAGCTAACCTAGGTAAAATGGATCATTTTGGAGCTAACTTAGGTAAAATGGATCATTATTGAGCTAACCTAGGTAATTATGCCATTTTTGAGTTAACTAAGCATATTATGCCATTTTTGACATAAGTAAGCTAAGTATAGGTATTTATTGAGCTAACCTAGGTAACTATGCATATTAGAGCTAACTTAGGTCATTTTGGAGCTAACTTAGGTAAAATTGATCATTTTGGAGCTAATTAATCTTATTATGTCATTTTCGAGGAAAATAAGCTAAGTATATGACATATATGAGGTTACCAAGGTTGTTATGCCATTTCAAACCTAAGTAAGATGCCATTTTTGACATAAGTAAGCTAAGTGTATGTCATTATTGAGCAAACCTAGGTAACTAACCATATTAGAGATAACTTAGCATATTAGAGCTAACTTAGGTCAGTTTGGAGGAAACAAAGCTAAGTATAGATCATTTTAGAGCTAACTAAGGTAAAATGGATCATTTTGGAGCTAAGTAAGCTTATTATGTCATTTTGGAGGAAAATAAGCTAAGTCTAGGTCATTATGGTAAGCATATTGGAGGAAATAAAGCTAAGTCTAGGTCATTATGCATTTGTTAAGCAAAACACTAGAGAAAACTTACCATCATCACGGAGGTGAAGCACCCGCGTGGCTCGTGCCGGTACCAGCTGGAGAAGGATCGTGTGATGCTTGTCTAGAGGTACGCTGCACGAAAGATCATTTGCAATGTCTTGTTAGCATGACGACACTCAAATGTTAAGACTAGTAACTATTGACCATTCAAATTAAACTCACCGTGGTCCCCGGAGCAATCTCTGGCATCGGCGGAGGGGTCTGACCGGCCTTCTGGGACACAGACTGCACATTTGGTTTTGACGGGTCAATCATACTAGTTAGTAATGAAACGAACATTACGTGAATGATTTGGCTAATATGCAGAAGAAACTTACCACGAGGAGCTCGTACATGGCCCGGTTCTGCATGTCATTCCGTGCTCTCTCCTCCTCCAACATCCTTGCCGTCTTCTCCTCCAACTCCCGCTGCTTCTCCTCCGCCTGCAGGTCCCTCTCCGCCATAAGCGCCTGGGTTCTATCTCTCTCACTCTTAAGAGCAGCCTGCAACACCACTCCTCGTTAGCATTGTAATCATCGATGGCCGCACACACAATGTAATGGAGGAAAGATACCTCGAAGGCGAGCTCGACTGGCCGTTGACGAGGCCTCATCTCAGGAGCGGAGCTCGACTGGTGCGCCTTGATCTCCGGGAGAGTGCGAGGAGAACGTATAAGTCCATCTCCAATGGCTATCGAGCCATGGGACCTCCCGCCACCAGATATCATCACCAGCTCTGGATTCTCGGGTTAAAGTCCTCCCCTTTCCTCGCTTTCCCCTCATCTCTGTACCTCACGAGTTTGTTGTGGGAGGAGATGTTGGTGAAGTTCTTTGGATTATCGAGGTCAGATGGCTCGAATGCCTTGACCTTCTTGTACGAGCCAGTATGGGCCATGGCATAGAGGTCGTACACCTCTGGCACCTCTGCCTTATTGTGTTTTGCCTGAAAGAGAGGAACCGAGTAAATTAGTAATTAAAGGTCTCAAGCTAGCATGAAGAATGAATTGCATGAATCATGAAGCAAACCACATACCCAGTTTTGCCCGAACTGAAATAAGTTGGCGCTGCCTTGATGGTGTGGCACACCTTCCATTTGGGCACACTTGTCCTTGGCATTGTTGTGCTGGGCACGCCATTCGTTTGAGCACCACTCATCGACCAATAGCTCCCAACAATCCATCTGATCCGCACACCATCTCGGGGGCACCTAAGTTAGTAAAGAGAAATGTACTTGAGCGCTACGCCTACGACTCAAATCAAGGAAACTAAGTACAAGGCCTTAAGAATAGATAATTACCGTCATGTACTGCTCCTTCTTCAGAAATTATCGCGGCACACCGGCTTGGGCTTCTTAATACCACGCGAGGCGTAGTAGTCTCGAACAGCCTGCACCCGAGCCTCGTGCCGTAAGTTTTGTTGTAGGCGCCTACACTCGACATCGATAACCTTTGCCGCGGCCTCCTCGTATCCCTCCTCACACCTATAGTAGGTCTGCAATCAAACAAGACAACATTGATTAGTACAATAACTAGCTATTTGAAGATTTTTAATTATGTAAAGGAGAAATTACCCAAAACTTTCTGATCACCATCTCTGCCCTCGTGTGGCACTAGACACCGTCGATCATCTCCTCCGGTGGGGCTGAGGCAGCCAAGTAGTGCTCCCAGCTCAATCCTAGCTCTGGAACCTGACCCTCACCGGGCAACGTGACAAACCCCGGGAAGTTTTGCCGGCAAAGCACACCAAGGATGGTGTTGGGCCTGCGCACACCATCAGCGTGGTGCCAACCCCTACAGTATGACAAGGCCAACACATCAGATATTTGAAGAAACATGAAGGCAAATGGTACAAAAAGAGTAAATGCACTTACCTCTCCCCATCAGGGAAAATCAACCACCTCTGCTCGCGGGTCGCCGGCACGGGCGGGAGCCGTGTACAACCACGCTGGTAGACGGTGGCCCCCTCAACCACCTCGCCCTCGCTATCAGTCGGATCCCCGCCACCAGCAGCATGGCCACTCGGCCCCTCAGGCGGATCCGGCCAGGTACCCCATCCGGACGTCTCCTGGGACGTACCCCGGTCCGGAGTCTCGTGGGCCGAAGGCCCGTCGACCCGAGGCTCGTGGACCGGAGTCCGCGTAGCCTCCTCCTCAGATGTGTCCACCCTAGCAGTCCTGTGCTCGGGTGAATCAGCTAGGGGTGGCGGCGAGGAAGGTGTATGAGCCTGCCTAGCTCTCCCACGGCCACGTCCTCCCCGACCTCCTCTCTTCTTCCCTCCCCGACCTCCTCCCCCGGCGGGCAACGATGCCGACGAAGAAGCGCCCATCGGTGTCTTCATACTGTCGACCAACGCTCTTCGGAGAGTCTGGGGTGGAATGGAAGTACCCCTCCCACCATGCGCCGACGAAGAAGGAGCCTCGGAGCGCTCCTTACCCGCGGCCACCATCTTTCAACACCTGCCATGACATAGAGTAAACGAAATTAGTACAACATAATTTTTTTTTAATACCGACATGAATAATAATATGCATATAACTTAAGTATATCATCATCAAGTACAACATAAAAAAATTGAATACCTAACATGAACTCGACCCCTCGATGATCCTCGACCGTCGACCCCTCGACGACCCTCGACCCCTCGGCGACCCTCAACCCCTCGGCAACCCTCGACCCTTGACCCTCGACCCCTCGGAGATCCTCGACCCCTCGATCCTCGACCCCTCGACGACCCTCGACCCCTCGGCGACCATCGACCCCTCGACCCTTAACTCCTCGGGAATCCTCGACCCTCGACCCCTCTGCGGTCCTGTCGAACACCTTCACTGTGAGCATGGTGTGGCTATTGTCGTAACTTAAGATGCGGATGTGCCCGAGCTGAAGGTCATCAGCGCGGGCGAACTGCTTCCATCCATTCTTCGCGCACGGATGGAAGCAGTTCACCCGTGCTCATGACCTTCAGCTCGGGGACGTCCGCATCTTAAGCTGCGACACCAGTCGGTCAGCACTCGGACCGGAAGATCCTCTACCATCGACCCCTGGACCCTCGACCCCTCGCCCCTGGACCCCTGGACCCCTCGGCGACCCTGGACCCCTCGGTGACCCTGGACCCCTCGGCGACCGTCGACCCCTCGACCCTCGACCCCTTGGCAATCCTCGACCCTCGACCCCTCGGCGGTCCTGTCGAACACCTTCACTGTGAGCATGGTGCGGCTGTTGTCGTAGCTTAAGATGTGGACGTTCCCGAGCTGAAGGTCATCAGCGCGGGCGAACTGCTTCCATCCGTTCTTTGCGCACGGATGGAGCAGTTCAACCGCGCTCATGACCTTCAGCTCGGGGACGTCCGCATCTTAAGCTACGACACCAGTCGGTAAGCACTCGGACCGGAAGATCCTCGACCATCGACCCCTGGACCCTCGACCCCTTGCCCCTGGACCCCTGGACCCCTCGGTGACCCTGGACCCCTCGGCGACCCTCGACCCCTCGGCGACCGTCGACCCCTCGACCCCTTGGCAATCCTCGACCCTCGACCCCTTGGCGGTCCTGTCGAACACCTTCACTGTGAGCATGGTGCGACGGATGGAAGCAGTTCGCCCGCGCTGATGACCTTCAGCTCGGGCACGTCCGCATCTTAAGCTACGACACGAGTCGGTCAGCACTCGGACCGAAAGATCCTCAACCATCAACCCCTCGCCCCTCGACCCCTCGCCCCTCGACCCCTCGACCCCTCGGCGATCCTCGACCCCTCGGCGACCGTCGACCCCTCGACCCTCGACCCCTCGGCAACCCTCGACCCCTCGGCGACCCTCGAACACTAACTAAACTACACTAAAATAGAACACTAACTAACTGCAACTAAACTATACTAAACTACACTACACTAACTAAACTATAGTACACTAACTAACCAAACTACACTAACTAAAAAACACTAACTAAACTACACTAGCTAAACTACACTAACTACACTAACTACACTACACTAACTAAACTACACTAACTAAACTAACTAAACTACTCTAACTACACTAAGTAAACTAACTACAATTAACAGAGAAAAAAATTGAAAAAAAGAGAGGGGGAGGGGGCTCACCGGAGTGGGGGAGGTGGAGGCCGGCGTTGGTGGAGGTGGAGGAGGCCGACGCCGGCGGGCGGCGGGCCGGGGCGGCGTGCCGGAGCGTCAGGTCGTCGGGGGGCCGGGGCAGTGAGGCGTCGGGGGGGGGGGAGGGCCGGGGTGCGGTCGGTGGCGGCGTGGGGTGGGGGGCGCGGTGGTGTGCGGTCGGGGGCGGCGTGGGGTCGGGGCGGCGGTGATGTGCGGTCGGGGTCGGGCGGCGTGGGGTCGGGGCGGCGGCGGTGGCGTGCGGTCGGGGTCGGGGCGGCAACGGGGTGCAGTCGGGGGCGGGGGCGGCGTGGGGTTGGAGCGGCGGGCCGGGGTGGCGAGGTGCAGTCGGGGGCGGCGGCAGTGCGGTCGGGGAGAGGGAGGGAGAGAGAAAGAGAAGAGAGAGAGAGAGGAGGGGGCGAGTGGGTAACGGCCCGTTAGGTAGTGGCTACTTTGCCATCTGCTAGCGGACGGCAAAGAAACTTTGCCATCAGCTAGCCGACGGCAAAGATGGGGGATGGGCCAGGCCCCACGCACCGGCCTCCACTGGACCCCACCCCACCTCTTTGCCTTCCGCTAGCTGACGACAAAGAATCTTTGCCGTCAGCTAGCTGACGGCAAAGAATAGGATGATGGCAAATAATATCTTTGCCATCAGCCAGTTCTTTGCCGTCTGCTAGCGGACGACAAAGAAGGTCTTTGCCGTCTGAGCAGACGGCAAAGAACTGGCTGATGACAAATTCTCTGATTCCAGTAGTGAAGAGCCTGCTAAATACTGTATATATAAATCACTGAATATCTAAACAAACTAAGATACCCAACTTGGATGCGGGGTTTCTGCACCCAGGTCTAGATGCTCCTATTCATGAACATTAAAATTGTTTTATATAGTAAAAAAATCCAATTTTTTTTGTGGTGTAATGTGGAGGAAGGCATTATCACTTCAGGAATCAGGAACTTTGCCGTCTGCCATGGCTGACGGCAAAGGCATGCCTGGCGGACGGCAACACATCCGGCTGAAAAGACTATGGCAAAGGGCTCTTTGCCGTCTGCTGGCGGACGACAAAGATGCAAAGGCCTTTGCCGTCTGCTAGCGGACGGCAAAGGGCCTGGACGGCACATGTGCCAGCTTAGGTCCGTTAAGGGGTTAACGGTGTGCTTTGCCGTCCGCTGGCAGATGGCAAAGACATTTGCTTCTTTGCCGTCTACCAGCAGACGACAAAGTGCCCAAATAGGCCAGTCCCCAGGTGCCCCAGGTAGCTGACACGTGTCCTGCTATGCCGTCCGCTGGCAGACGGCAAAGATGCACTGGTCTTTGCCGTCTGCCAGCAGACGGCAAAGCAACCATATAGACCAGCCCATTGCCCCCAGGTTGCACAGGTAGCTGCCACGTGGCAGCTTTGCCGTCTGCTGGCTGATGGCAAAGCTCTTTGCCGTCTGCCAGCAGACACAAAGAGCCTGTACAGCCCCTATTTTTTCTGTTTTTTCTTAAATTCATTCAATTTCACAGATATATATATATATATACACACACATTTGAAGATATATATACACAAGCATACCAACACATATCCAACAACATATCCAACACATATCCAACAACAAGTTTGCAACAACACATATCCAACAACAAGTTTGCAACACATATCCAACAACAAGTTTCCTCCAACAAAGTTCATCGTACAAAATCAAAACAAAAAGAAGCACAAGGAGAAGAGTAGACTCCATGAACGCAAGCTCCTCATCTAAAGCAAATCTGCAAATTGGGAAAGAAGAAAGTTAGAAGAAGAAGAAGAAGACTAGCTAGAAGAAGAAGAAGAAGAAGAAGAAGAAGAAGAAGAAGAAGAAGACTAGCTAGAAGAAGAAGAAGAAGAAGAAGAAGAAGAAGAAGAAGAAGAAGAAGAAAAAGAAGAAGAAGAAGAAAAAGAAGAAGAAGAAGAAGAAGAAAGACTCCTCTTCTTTATCTTCTTCTTCTTCTAACTAAGGTAGGTAAAAATGCCATTTTTAGCTAAGCTAGGTAAAAATGCTAAGTGTAGGTCATTTTAGAGCTAAGCTAGGTAAATAGGTCATTTTGGAGCTTAGTAAGGTTATTTTGTCATTTTGGAGAAAAATAAGCTAAGTCTATGTCATTTTGGAGCTAAATCAAGGTTATCATGCCATTTTTTACCTATGTATGCTAAGTATGTCATAAATGAACTGAAGAAGCTATGTATAGGTCATTTTTGAGCTAACCTAGGTAGTTATGCCATTTTTGAGCTAACTAAGCATATTTTGTCATTTTGGAGGAAAAAATGCTAAGTATAGGTCATTTTATAGCTATCCTAGGTAAAGTATGTCAGTTTGGAGCTAAGTAAGGTTATCATGTCATTTTCGAGGAAAATAAGCTAAGTATAGGTCATTTTGGAGCTAAACCTAGGTTATTATGCCATTTTTTTTACCCAAGTGAGCTAATTATGTCATAAATGAACTAGCTAAGCTAAGTATAGATCATTATTGAGCTATCCTAGGTAGTTATGCCATTTTTAGCTAACTAAGCATATCAAGTCATTTTGGAGGAAAAAAATGCTAAGTATAGGTCATTTTATAGCTATCCTAGGTAAAATATGTCATTTTGGAGCTAAGTAAGGTTATTATGTCATTTTCGTGGAAAATAAGCTAAGTATAGGTCATTTTGGAGCTAAGTAGGTCATTTCTTAAGCTAAGTATGCATTTGTTAAGAAAACACTTGGGAAAACTTACCATCATCACGGAGGTGAAGGACCGGTCGGGTTTGCGCCAGTGCCAGACGAAGAAGGACCGGTCGGGCTTGCGCCAGTGCGAGATGGAGAAGGATCGATCGATGCTTGTCGGGAGGCATGCTGCACCAAAGATCATTTGCAATGTCTCGTTAGCATGATGCAACTGAAATGTGAATAGTAGTAACTAATGACCATTCAAATGAAACTCACCGTGTCCGCTATACCAATCTGGGGCATCGGCGGAGGGGTCTGACCGTTTTTCTCGCACACAGACTGCACATTTTGTTTTCACGAGTCAGTCATATTAGTTAGTAATGAAATGAACATTACGTGCATGATTTGACTAATATGCAGGAGAAACTTACCACGAGGAGCTCATATAGGGCCTGGTGAGACGCGTCGTTCCGGTTCCTCTCCGCCTCCAACAGACTAGCCGTCCTCTCCTCCAACTCCCTCTCCCTCTGCGCCACCTGCCCGTTTGCCTCCGCCAGAAGCTCCTGGGCCCTAGCCTCAATGGCGAGCTCCATTGGCCGTGGACGAGGCCTTATCTCAGGAACATACCTCGTCTGGCGCTTCTTGATCTCCGGGAGACTTCTAGGACAACGTATCAGTCCATCCCCAATGGCTACCGAGCCATGTTTCCTCCCGTCACCAGATAGCATCACGAGCTCTGGATCAAAAGGACTCTGGCTCGGGTTGAAGTCCTCCCCTTTCGTCGCCTTCCCAAAGTCTCTGTATCTCACGAGCTTGTTGTGGGAGGAGATGTTGGTGAAGCTCTCTGGATGATCGAGGTCATCCTTAGAGAATGCCTTGGCCTTCTTGTACGGGGCACTATGGGCCATGGCATAGAGGTCATACAGCGGTGTCACGTCCTTCTTGTTGTGTCGCGCCTAAAAGAGAGGAACAAAATATTAGTTCAGGGCTCAAGCTAGCATGAAGAATGAAATTGCATGAATCGTTAAGGGCTCAAACCACATACCCAGTGATCCCCGTACTCAAACAGGTTGGAGCTCCCTTGATGGTGTGGCACACCTTGCATTTGGGCACGCTTATCCCTGGCCTTGTTGTGGACGGCTAGCCATTGGGGAGAGCACCACTCATCCACCAACGCCTCCCAACACTCCATCCTATCCGCACACCATCTCGGGGGCACCTAAGTTAGACAAAGAGAAATTTCAGCCTGCACCCGAGCCTCGTGCCGTAAGTTCTGAAGTAGGCGCTTAAGAATAGGTAATTACCTTCATGTACTTCTCCTTACTCAGATACTTGGCGCGGCACTTCTTCTTGGCCCTCTTAATGTTAGTCGAGGCGTAGTAGTCTCGAACAGCCTGCACCCGAGCCTCGTGCCGTAAGTTCTGAAGTAGGCGCTTGCACTCGGCTTCGAGAACCATAGCCGCGTCTGCCTCGTGTTCCTCAAGACACCTGTAGAAGGTCTGCAATCAAACAAGACAACACTGATTAGTACAATCACTAGGTACTGTTGATTTTTAATTCTGTAAAGGAGAAATTACCCAAAACCGCTGGATCACAATATCGGCCACCGTCTCGCACAAGACACTGTCGACCCTCTCCTCCGGCGGGGCCCGGGCAGCCACGTACAGCTCCCAGCTCAGTGCTAGCTGTGGAACCTCACCCTCACCGGGCAACGTGACCCACCCCGGGAAATGGTGCCGGCAAAGCACACCAAGGACCTGGTTGGGCCTGCGGACACCAGGGGCGTGTTTCCAACCCCTGCAGTATGACAAGGCCAACACATTAGATATTCATTTGAAGAAACATGAAGGAACAAGGTTAAAAAAGAGAAAATGCACTTACTTCTCCCCGTTAGGCTCAATCAACCACCTCTGGTCGCGGGTCGCCGGCACGGACGGGAGCTTTGTACCACCACGCTGGTAGACCTTCTTTCCCCCCTCAACTAGCTCGCCCTCGCTATAGCTATCGTCAGAAAAGGTGTCCTCGCCACCATCAGCATGGCCACTAGCCTCCGGAGTCACATGGGACGAAGACTTTTGGACCCGAGTCTCCTGGGACGAAGACTCTAGGACCCAAGTCTCGTCGGACGAAGGCTCGGCGACCCGAGGCTCATCGGCCCGAGGCTCATGGACCAGAGTCCGAGACGGGTCCACCTGAGACGGAGCACTCCGGTGGTCTGGAGAATCCGCTGGGGGTGGCGGCGAGGAAGGCGCAGCAGCCTTCCTACCTCTCCTGCCGCCACATCCACCTCTAGCTGCACCCCTCTTCGTCTTCCCCCGACCTCTCCCGGCCGAAGAAGAAGTGCCCGCCGGTGTCTGCATGCCATCTACCAGCGCTCTCCGAAGGTGCTGGGGTTGAATAATAGCACCCCTCCCAGCACGCGCCGAGGAAGGAGGCTCGGAGCACTCTCGACCCACGCCCACCATCTGTCAACACCTGCAATGACAAAGAGTAAACGAAATTAGTACAACATAAACATAATAAAAAATTTAAGTGTGTATCATCATCATGAACATAATAAAAAATTGAATACCTAATAACATGAACTAATTAATAATATATATATGTACATAATAATAATTGAATACCTGACCTAACTCATAATTCACAAATATATGACCCCGTCGGCCTCTGGAAGGCCGAAGAGCACCTTTTTCGGGAGGTGTCGGGGGTCGGGGTGTAGGGTGTGTCGTGTCGGGGTCGGGGTGCTGTGTCGGGGTCGGGGGGTGTGCCATGTCGGGGTGTCGTGTCGGGGTGTCGGAGTGTCGTGTCGGGGTCGGGGTGCTGTGTCGGGTCGGGGGTGCCGTGTCTGGGTCTCAGACTGTCGTGTCGGGGTGTCGTGGGGTCGTGTCGGGTTGTTGTGTTGGGGTCGGGGGTGTCGTGTCCGGGTCGGGGTGCTGTGTCGGGGTCGCGGTGTCAGGGTGTCGAGGCGGGGTCGGGGTGCCAGGTCAGGGGTGCCGTGTCGGGGTCGGGGTTGTCGGTGGGGTGCCGTGTCGGGGTCTTAGGGTGTCGTGTCGGGTCTCGGGTTGGTCGTGTCGGGGGTCGGGGTGTCGTGGTGTCGTTGTCGGGTTGCTGTGTCGGGGTCGGGGGTGCCGTGTCGGGGTCGGGGTGCTGTGTCGGGGTCGCGGTGTCGAGGCGGGTCGGGGTGTCGTGTCGGGGTCGGGGTGTCGGGGTCAGGGGGTCGGGGTGTCGTGGTAGGGATGGCAAATCCTCGACCCCTCGGCGACCCTCGACCCCTCGACCCCTTTTCCCCTCGACCCTCGACCCCTCGATCCTTGACCCCTAGACCCTCGACTCATTTTCCCCTCGATCCTCGACCCCTCGACCCCTTTTCCCCTTTTCCCCTCGACCCCTCGACACCTCGATCCTCGACCCCTAGACCCTCGACTCCTTTTCCCCTCGATCCTTGACCCCTCGACCACTCGGCGACCCTCGACTCCTCGGCGACCCTCGACCATCGGCGACCCTCTTTTTCTACTTTTCCTACTTCTTTTTTTCATCTTCATCTTCTACTTCTTTTTTTTCATCATCTTCTTCTTTCTTCTTCTTCTTCTTCTCCTTCTCCTTCTACTTACTGTTCTTTTTTTCGTCTTCTTCTTCTTCCTCTTCTTCTTCTTCTTCTTCTTCTTCTTCTTCCTCTTCTTCTTTTACTTCTTTTCTTTCATCTTTCTTGTTTATTCTTAAAAACAGAAAAAAACCTAAACTAATTAAACTAAACTAAGGCCCCGTTTGATTGCTCTGTTTTTTCTAAGTATTTTGAGAATGCTACAATATTTGATATTACCATAGTTTTATTTACTATGGGGTGTTTGGCTGCCACTAAAAATGATGCTTTTAATACTGCAGTATTTGCAAAACCTTGGTATTTTCTCTGTTTTAAAAAAAGAGCTCTGGACCTCTTTTTTTAAAACTGAGCTAGCGAAAGAAATGATTCCATGCCCGGCCACTGACCCCTGCCTCCCATTGTTTCCCCCTCCAAGCCCCGACAAATATTAGAGTCATGCAAATGACACTGGTGGCTGGAAAGTGAGTGTGGGGAAACAACAATCAAACAATACTTCATAATGTACCAGGGCCAGGACCAGACCAGCTTACCTTGAAGGAGCAGCGCAGGTCGAGGACGAAGAGGAGCACCGGTGTTCTTCATCGGCGAGGCTAGGCGCGCCCTTGCGTCTCTCCTCCTCAAGGAGGACAAGGCTACAAAGAAGAAGCAGAGTTAGAATAAAAAATGCTATGCCAAATGATAAAGAGATATTTAATTAATCATCATCATAAGAATCAGACAAAGCAAGACAACCTACCATATACAACCTAATAAGATTCTGAATAATAATATATATCATGGTCAACAAGATAGCACAAGAATGGAGTACATACATAAATACATGGCTGCATACATGCATAAATACATGGCTGCATACATGCCAATAGTACAATCAGTTAACAGCAGCACCTAGTATATATGATGGTTTTTGCATAACTTATCAACGAATCCTCCATCTATAGAAATTCTATCAGCAACAGCAGTATAGATGGGCCAACAATTGGTCCTTTTTCCTGAGTAGAGATGACACTAAAACCCCAACTCTTGTTAAACTAATTAAACCTAAACTAACTAAACTAAAAAAACTAAACTAATTAAACCTAAACCTTACCTAAAAAACCTAAACTAATTAAATGTACATGTGGCATTTGATTAATTAACTAACCCCTGCTTCCTAAACTAATTAAACCTAAACTAACTAAACTGAAAAACCTAAACTAAAAAACCTAAAGTAAATAGAAAAGAAAAATAGAAAAAAAAACAGGAGAGAGGGTGGCAAGGGCTCACCGTGGGGGGCGGCGACGGGTCGGGGAGCGGGCGGCGACGGGGCGGCGACGGGGCGGGTGGCGACGGGGCGGGAGGGGGCGGCCTCGGTGCGCTCCTCGGGGTTCGACCCGCGGCTGTGGCGGGGAGGCTCGGGAGGGGGGGTGGGGAGGCAGGGAGGGGGCGGCGACGGGGCGGGGAAGGTGCGGCAGCGACGGCGCGGGGTGGCAGGGAGGGGGCGGTGACGGGGCGGCGACGGAGCGGGGTGGCAGGGAGGGGGCGGCGACAGAGAGGGGGTGGGCCGGTGGGGCAGCGGGGCGGTGGGGTGGCGGGCGGGGAGGAAAGAGGAGAGGAGAAAGAGAGAGGGCGACGGCGGGGGCACGGCCCGTTAAGTAATTTTAAAGTTTGCCGTCCGCCTCGCCTTTGCCGTCTGCTAGCAGACGGCAAAGAGGGGGCCCGTTAGGGTTTAACAGCTAGTGGGCCAAACCCCCTCTTTGCCATCTTCTAGCTGATGGAAAAGAGCTGACTGATGGCAAAGCCTACCTTTCCCGTCCGCTGCCTCTTTGCCGTTCGCTTTTTGGTGGCTGATGGCAAAGCCTACCTTTGCCGTCCGCTAGCGGATGGCAAAGAGTGGGTAGACGGCAAATCTGCTGATTCCAGTAGTGTATGGTCGTGCCAAATTTGGTGGAGTTTGAACATTCGAGGAGTTCATGGCAAAAAAGACAAATTTCAGACTTGTCAGAAAGTTTGAAAAAACACATTGTTCATAACCGATTTTATCTTTTTGGGCGCGAGATCTTCGAATGTCGTTTGCCCATGAAATTTTTCACGCACCTGGTGCACTCAAGCATCTTGCTTGCAAAAAAAGTTTCAATCTTTTTTGAAATTTTTATTATTTATTTTGATTTTACTGTTCACATGGTGTAGATGAGCCTAGGCACCTTTTTGAATATCCTACAAAATTTGTAATAGCAAGTTCACACCTCTCTGTTTGGTTAACGCTTTACACGTTGTACTAACGGGAGTAATATTATTTCAATACCAAATATATATCATAAGCCCATCATCAACATATTATTGATCCTACTTCAATATGTTCCGCATATTTTGGGGAAAAATGAATAAAGTTGCATGCATGCTAATTATTTGGTATCAGACTCTTTGTAGACATCTTGTGTACTCCGTAGACATATTTTTTAAAAGCATATATCAATCGTAAAGTTCATATCAAGATATATTTGTGTACCACACATTTATTATGATATTTAATGAGACACACATACCTATAACTACATTAATACAATATTCACAAATTAATCCAAAAAGACATGAAATTTTGTCATTTCTTATTCGGTCACATTTAAGTTGAATTGATTTAAACATGTTTCATGGCGTATTTTATTAAGAAATGTATTTTTATTAGAAAAAGTCATGCGAATTATCATAATAATTAGCTATCATTGTGAGTCAGAAGGAATGACTTAGAAACATGTATTAAAAATTAGTATAAAGTGATATTTACTTGACTTGCAGTAGCGCCCAATATTTGTTGGACTGACACTGGATGTGAGACGCATGAGGATGAGGCTCGCGATCTCCAGCGGTAAGTCTGGCCAGCATGGCGGAGAACCGGAAGAAGTGCCGCCGAAGGTGGAATTTTCGAGGCAAAAAACTCATAATGAGATTGTAAGAAACCGAGAGAGAAGAGTTTCTGTGACACACTTGATGTTCACGACGTGTTGGTAGATGAGGGCTATTGCGTAAGAGTACACATGTAGGATGCGAAGATATGACGTGAGAACCGGCAACACTACTTTGCATCTGAAATAAAACACCCCGATGAACACCATCACACTTGATATGATCATGTTCATTGACGAAATGACATGCACAATTACAAATATATTATTGTGCATCACTATTCTCTAAGATTCGCCTTCCATATCTGAGATTCATGCTTGTACATCGCACACATCATAAACACATGGTACATTATATATATGACCCCGTGCATTATTAGTCCAAATAATTAATCGCATAGACCGGTAGGGGTGTTTTTAAGCATTTTGTAATGAACAATAACTACAAATGCATAAAAATGGCTCAAAAGTGACATAGGGGAGGTACACAAACGACATAATCCAATGCACAATGTGCCATGCATCATCTTGACTAAAAAGGACGGGGTACGCTTGGATTTATGTTGTCCCAAGATGTTTATGACGCGTTGAAAGATGAGGGCTATCGCGTGAGATTACGCACGTAGGATGCCAAGATATCACTTGAGAACCGGCAACACTACTTTGCATTTGAAATAAAACACCCCCATGACACCATCACACTTGACATGATCATGTTCATTGATAAAGTTACATGCACAATTACAAACATATTGTGCATCACGATCCTCTAAGATTCGTCTAGGCCATATCAGATTCATGCTTGTACATCACACAACTCATAAATGCGTTGAAAGATGAGGGCTATCGCGTAACAACACGTATGATGCCAAGATCTGACATGACAAACGGAAACACGGCATTGGATTTGAAATTAAACACCGATGACACTATCACACTTCACATGATCATTTTAATTGCTAAAGTTACATGCACAATTACAAATATATTATGAATCACGATCCTCTAGCATGGTACAACTTATAACACACTTAGGTGCGATCCTTCCCACCTACTCGACTCGCCCTCAAAATAGCGTTCCCTCCAACTATCCTTTTCTTTGAAAAAAAAATTCTTCCCTCCAACTAACCTCCCTTAAAACATTTCCTTCCCTCCAGAACGTTTGAAGCCCGCTCGATTAATCCCCACCTCCTCTGTAAATACATCATATCCTTCCTTATAAATGTAACCATATCTCCTTCCAACAAACAAAGTGCAGCGCCTCCTCGTCTCTCTATTTTAACCTAGTTCCCCTCCCCCCACCCCGGTGGCTCTAGATCTGCCGCAACTAATCGTTCAGTCCAATCGCGGCGCACAACATGACCGATGGCATTACGATGGACTCCATCTGCTCTGATGGTAAAAGTAGTCCAATACCTCACCTTAGATGACGCAGTCACACCCCCACTTCCACATCAAATTTGCACATCCGTCTAGATCGGCGCATATAGTTCCTTGTTGAGTCGGAGATGCAATCTAAGATTGTGTTACATGTACTAGTACTAACTTTTAGGGATCGTATCCGGGTTAAGACCGCGGGTCATTCTATCTAGGGTTCTAGTATGTATACGATTTTCTAGTATGGCTATAATGTTGTAATCAAATGTAAGGTCATACAATCTAATCTATCAACTTATTGCTCCTTTCACTTTAATTATGAGCTTCTTTCTCTCCAAACTTTTTCCATGGAAATTGCTTCTCCAAACTTTGATCCCATCTTGTTCTGGTTCAGTGCTTATGCCCTTTCATATTAATTTTCCTTTGGAGTAAATTGTGTTGAGCAAGTACGTACATATTTAATTGTCCGCATCGTTGTACAACAGCTGCCAAAAGCTCACCAACAGGGTTGGAGATAATTCAAGCAGCCTGTAACAAGGATAAGGGGTCACAAATCAAAGAAGTGATGAACTATGACGACGATGATAATGAACCAATAGTTAAGCAGCTGGCCTATTTTGCAAATATGATTTGATGTCTAGAAGAAAGTGGGAAGGGAAACCTTAGAACTCTGGTGACAATATGTTGACATTATTTGACATTCAAAAAGGTACTGCTAAATGTAGAATATAATCTTATATATGTATAATTACATCTTAGTAGGCATTTTTCCATGACAAAAAGGAAGGAGCGATGACTGTTACGCAAAGCTCAAGCACATCCAAGAGAAAGAGGGATGAACCAATTAGTCAACCTACTTTTTACCTTCTAAACACTTATTGGAAAAGCATATTGAATATACTGTCTTTATTTCCTTTACCACTGCATATTGCCCAAATGCATTAATATTTTGGAATTGTGCAATACCTAAATATGAAACTACATCGATAACCTAGATATATGATTTCTGTAGGAGTAGTTGGAATTCACAGTACTGAGCTGAATGCATGTCCACGAGGCCAACATGAAGAAAATTGGGCCTATGAAGATGCAGCATAAACAACCTAAAGCAGTCAAGAATGGTTTGGCAGATGAATAGGAGCCTATTGTTGTGAAGGAGGCCCTGGCAGATCAACATGAAGAGACTGAACCTGTCAAGGGGTGTGTAGCATATTAGAATGAAGAGCCTGAACCTGCCAAGGAGGCCCTAGCAGAGTTTCATGAGGAGGCAGGAACTGGCAACGAGGCCCTAGCCAAGCAGCATGAAGAGCCTCAAGCTGGCAAGGAGGCCCTGCGAGAGTAGCAGGAAGACCTCGAAGTTGTCAACGAGGCCACAACTGAGCAGCATGAAGAACCTGACGTGTCGGAATAGGGGCTCTGGGGACCCAAGAAAGGTTCGAACTCTGGGGTGTGCTCACAGAACTTTGCTACGCTTGGCCCTGCTGCTTACTGCCTCAGACGATGCTCCGACGTGTTCGAGCGAGAGGGAATGAGAACAAGAACACAACAATTTACCTAGGTTCATGCCACCTTGCGGTGTAAGACCCTACTCCTGCTTTGTGTGGATTGCCTCATGAGGGAGGATGAATGTGTGGGTACAAGTCTCATCGGGAGGCTTCAAGAGCTGGCCTCGGGGGTCATCCACTCTCTCCCCCTATAAGGTGGCACCCTAGCTAAACTTATACTAGCCTTGGTCCACTTCCCCGAAAACACTAGGCGGGAAGGGCTGCCACAACGGCCAATTTCGAAGGGGAACAGGAGTACATCTTATCCTGACAAAAGGCACTCTCCGCCTGCTAAAGCTTTTGGCCATGACGCGTCTGTGGGCTCGGTGATGACCTTCGTCTTGGCGACCCTGCTGTCCTGGTCTTCTAGCACCGAAGGGGCAACGTTTGGGGATTGCTTTGGGAATCGGCGAGCCACCCTGCTCCCTTAGCACGAAAGAGGAAAACTCCACCATCCGCGCCTGCTGGCACGGTCCCTGGCGCCGCTCGTCATGGCCCGCGTCACCCACGTGCAGTGCGAGGCGGGGCTTGGCGACCTCGGAGGATCCGCGCACGAGAGGGCCTTGGGAGGTGATACGTCTCCATCGTATCTATAATTTTTGATTGTTTCATGCCAATATTCTACAACTTTCATATACTTTTGGCAATATTTTATATTATTTTTGGGACTAACATATTCATCCAGTGCCTAGTGCCAGTTCCTATTTGTTGCATGTTTTTTGTTTCGCAGAATATCGATACCAAACGAAATCCAAACGCGATAAAACTTTACGGAGATTTATTTTGGAATATTTGTGATTTTTGGGAAAAAGAATCAACACGAGATGTTGCCCGAGGGGCCCACAAGCTCGAGAGGCGCGCCCCCCTACCCTAGGCGCGGCCAGCAGGCTTGTGGGGCTACTGCAAGGTGGTTGGTACCTTTCTTTCGCTGCAAGAAAGATAATATTCGTAAGAATATCGTGTTAAAATTTCAACCCAATCGGAGTTACGGATCTCCGGGAATTTAAGAAACAGTGAAGGGCCAGAAAACGGGAACGTGAAACAGAAGAGAAACAAAGAGAGAGAGAGAGAGAGATCCAATATCGAAGGGGCTCCCGCCCCTCCGCCGCCATGGAGGCCATGGACCAGAGGGGAAACCCTCCTCCCATCTAGGGGGGAGGTCAAGGAAGAAGAACAAGGAGGGGGGCTCTCTCCCGCTCTCTCCCGGTGGCGCCGGAACGCCGCGAGGCCATCATCGTGACGACGATCTACACCAACAACTTCGCCGCCGTCATCACCAACTCTCTCCCCCTCTATGCAGTGGTGTAACACCTCTTCTCCCCGCTGTAATCTCTACTTAAACATGGTGCTCAATACTATATATTATTATCCAATGATATGTGGTTATCCTATGATGTTTGAGTAGATCCGTTTGTCCTACGGGTTGATTGATGATCATGATTGGTTTGAATTGTATGTTTTATTATTGGTGCTGTCCTATGGTGCTCTCCATGTCACGCAAGCATGAGGGATCCCCGCTGTAGGGTGTTGCAATATGTTCATGATTCACTTATGGTGGGTGGCGTGAGTGACAGAAGCACAGACCCGAGTAAGTGGGTTGTTGCGTATGGGAGTAAAGAGGACTTGATACTTAATGCTATGGTTAGGTTTTACCTTAATGATGTTTGGTTTTTGCGGATGCTTGCTAGAGTTCCAATCATAAGTGCATATGATCCAAGTAGAGAAAGTATGTTAGCTCATGCCTCTCCCTCATATAAAATTGCAATAATGATTACCGGTCTAGTTATCGATTGCCTAGGGACAAATAACTTTCTTGTGATACAAAAACTAACTTAGTTGTTTCTTTATCTAAACAGCCCCTAGCTTTTATTTACGTGTTCTTTATTATCTTGCAAACCTATCCCTTTATACCTACAAAGTACTTCTAGTTTCATACTTGTTCTAGGTAAGGCGAACAATAAGCGTGCGTGGAGTTGTATCGGTGGTCGATAGAACTTGAAGGGAATATAAATTCTACCTTTAGCTCTTCGTTGGGTTCGATACTCTTACTTATCGAGAAAGGCTACAATTGATCCCCTATACTTCTGGGTTATCAAGACCTTTTTCTGGCGCCGTTGCCGGGGAGCAATAGCATGGGGTGAATATTCTCGTGTGTGCTTGTTTGCTTTATCACTAAGTAGATTTTATTTTCTGTTCTAAGTTGTTCTCTATCTTTAGTTATGGATATGGAACATGAAATACCAAAAAATCAGGTGTACTTGCTACTCATGGAGATGGGGAACCTCCTAAAACCCTCGATGCTCGTTATGTGAAAAATATTAAACACTACTTTGATAATCCTGAGAAAACCCCATTCAACTTGATAATGGGAGACACGTTGGATCAACGTGAATACTTTAGGGATTATCGCTTGACTCAAAAAGGGAAACTCTTATGTGATCAAATTGAAATGTTGCAATGGTATGCTTGAGATATGATTATACTTGTTGCTCTAGGATGAAGGCTCCACACCTTCCCTTTTCATGTGAATTTATTGATAATGAAACCTTGGCTTCTTATGCTAATGGTATATATGACTACTATGATGTGGAACGAATAGAAGAATTTGTTGCTTTTATGGGTGCTTATGAAATTGAATCTTTGTTTGAAAAGTGTGAAAATTATGATGATGTTGTTTACAAACCTGAAAATTATGCTATACTTAAATATTGCTATGAGAATTATGAATATAATGCCGATATTAATGATTTTATTGAGAAAGTCTCCGCTGTCCAAGAAGAGACTAATATTTTGCAGGAAACTATGGAAGAAGAAATTGATGACACTGTGAGCTCATTAGATGAAAAAGATGACGAGGAGAGTGAAGAACAAAAGGAGGAAGAGCAGATTACTACCCGTGACCACCTTCTAATGAGAGTAACTCTTCAACTCATACATTGTTTAATTTCCCTTCGTGCTTACCGAAGGATTAACGCTATGATGATTGCTATGATCCCTTGGATTCGTTTGAAATATCCCTTTTTGATGAAACTGATACTTACTATGCTTGTGGCCATGATGCCAATATGAATTATGCTTTTGGAGATGAACTTGCTATAGTTCCTTATGTTAAGAATGAAATTGTTGCTATTGCACCCACACATGATAGTCCTATTATCTTTTTGAATTCTCCCAACTACACTATATCGGAGAAGTTTGGTCTTATTAAGGATTAATTGATGGGTTGCGTTTTACTACTACACATGATGATTTTGATAGATATAATATGCATGTACTTGCTGCTCCTACTTGCAATTATTGTGAGAGAGGAACTACATCTCTGTCTCTCTATGTTTCCAACATGATAAAATTGCAAGAAACTACTTATGCTATGTGTTGGCCTTTACTTTGTGTGCATGAATTGTTCTTTTATGACATGCCGATGCATAGGAAGAGAGTTAGACTTCGTTGTTGCATGATGAATATTACTTTGTGCTCACTACTAAAATACAAATCATTGTTAATTAAAATTGGCTTTGATATACCTAGGGATCCGGGTGGATCAATTACTTGAGCACTTTATGCCTAGCTTAATGGCTTTAAAGAAAGCGCTGCCTGGGAGACAACCCAAAATTTTTAGAGAGTCATTTTATTCTGTTGTGTTCTTTTATAAAGTTTAAAAACAAAAAATATATAGAGGGAAACCTAAAACTTTTCAAAAATAAAAGCGAAAGTGAGAAAGACGAGCATTGTTAAAGTGGGAGCTAGCCTTGAACTTTGTTCATGCCCATGGAAACTTTGTGAACCTTGATTATAGAAACTTTTCAAAAAAAATAATTATCCCCTTGTATAAATCCATTGTATTATAGAAATAATGTGCCAAGATTTGCCTTTAGGATGATTAGATTGCTTGTTTGGTTTGTGCAGTGCAAAAACAGAAACTTTGGCTGTAGTGAGTGAATTTACATTTTTTTACTGGAATGTCAAAAGTTTCTGAAATTTTTACACGGTACTTATATGCAAATTGTTTATTTTTTCCTAATGTTTAAGAATTTTTGGAGTTACAAAAGTATGGTCAATGTTCAGATTACTACAGACTGTCCTGTCTTTGACAGATTCTGTTTTTGATGCAGTGTTTTGCGTGTTTTCATGAATCTATGGACTGTATCGGTGATATAAGCCATTGTGAAGTTAGAGTACAATGGCTATAATGCAAACATAAAATATGAATGGGTTTGCATAAGTACTTAAAATAGTGATTTGCTTTATTATACTAACGGATCTCACGAGGGTTTTGTTAAGTTTTACGTGATTGAAGTTTTCAAGTTTTGGGTGAGATCACGATGGATGAAGGAATAAGGAGTGGCAAGATCCTAAGCTTGGGGATGCCCGAGGCAACCCAAGGTAATATTCAAGGACTCCCAAGCAACTAAGCTTGGGGATGCCCTGGAAGGCATCCCCTCTTTCTTCTAACGACCATCGGTTATTTTACTTGGAGCTATATTTTTATTCGTCACATGATATCCGTAAATCTTGGAGCGTCATTTGCTTTTTCTTTTTATTTTAATAATGCACCATGCTGGTATGAGATAGTCCTTGGTTGATTTATAGAATGCTCTTTGCACTTCACTTATATCTTTTGAGCATGGCTTTATAGAATGCTTCATGTGCTTCACTTATATCATTTGAAGTTTGGATTGCCTGTTTCTCTACACATAGAAAACCACCATTTGTAGAATGCTCTTTTGCTTCACTTATATTTGTTAGAGCGTGGGAAAATCTTTTGTAGAAAGAATTAAACTCTCATGCTTCACTTATATTTATTTAGAGAGTTAACATGAATTGGTCATTCACATGGTTAGTCATAAAATCCTACATAAAACTTGTAGATCACTGAATATGATATGTTTGATTCCTTGCAATAGTTTTGCGATATAGAGATGGTAATATGTGGGAGGTACTAGTGAATGATTGTGGTTTAGCAAGAATATTGGTGTTAAGGTTTGTGATTCCAGAAGCATGCACGTATAGTATCTCGTTATGCTATGAAGTTGGAGCATGATTTATTATTGATTGTCTTCCTTATGAGTGGCGGTCGGGGATGAGCGATGGTCTTTTCCTACCAATCTATCCCCCTAGGGGCATGCATAGTAGTACTTTGCTTGGAGGGCTAATAAACTTTCACAATAAGTATGTGAGTTCTTTATGACTAATGTGAGTCCATGGATTATACGCACTCTCACCTTTCCGCAATTTGCTAGCCTCTCTGATACCATGCATTGCCCTTTCTCACCTTGAGAGTCGGTGCAAACTTCGCCGGTGCATCCAAACCCCGTGAAATGATACGCTCTATCACACATAAGCCTCCCTATATCTTTCTCAAAACAGCCACCATACCTACCTAGCATGGCATTTCCACAGCCATTCCGAGATATATTGCCATGCAACTTCCACCATCATCATATACATGATTTGAGTATTCATGGTCATATTGCTTTGCATGATCGTAAGATAGCTAGCATGATATTTTCATGGCTTGTCTATTTTTTGATATCTTTGCTATGCTAGATCATTGCACATCCTGGTACACTGCCAGAGGCATTCATATAGAGTCATCAAGTGTTAGTTGTATCGAGTTGTAATATCGAGTTGTAAGTAAATAAAAGTGTGATGATCATCATTATTAGAGCATTGCCCCAGTGAGGAAAGGATGATGGAGACTATGATTCCCCCACAACTCGGGATGAGACTCCGGACGAAAATAAAAAAAGAAGAAAAAAGAAGAAGAAAAAAAGAGGCTAACAAAAAAAAAGAAGAAAAAAAACAAAAAATGAGAGAAAAAGAGAGAAGGGGCAATGTTACTATCCTTTTCACACTTGTGCTTCAAAGTAGCACCATGTTTTTCATATAGAGAGTCTCCTATGTTGTCACTTTCATATACTAGTGGGAATTTCTCATTATAGAATTTGGCTTGCATATTCCGATGACGGGCTTCCTCAAATGCCTGAGGTATTCATGAGCAAGCAAGTTGGATGCACACCCACTTAGTTTTCAGTTTGAGCTTTCATACACTTATAGCTCTTAGTGCATCCGTTGCATGGCAATCCCTACTCCTCGCATTGACATCAATTGATGGGCATCTCCATAGCCCGTTAATTAGCCGCATCGATGTGAGACTTTCTTCTCCATATTATCTCTATCACCATACTCTATTCCACCCATAGTGCTATATCCATGGCTTGCGCTCATATATTGTGTGGGGGTTGAAAAAGCTGAAGCGCGTTAAGAAGTATGAACCAATTGCTCAGCTTGTCATCGGGGTTGTGCATGATAAATACTTTGTGTTAAGAAGATGGAGCATGACAAGGCTATATGATTTTGTAGGTATAATGTTCTTTAGCATTGATATTTTGAAAGACATGATTGTTTGTTGGGATGCCTGAGTATTGATGTCTTTATATCAAATTATAGACTATTGCTTTGAATCACTCGTGTCTTAATATTCATGCCATGATTAGATTATATGATCAAGATTATGCTAGGTAGCATTCCACATCAAAAATTATCTTTTTTATCATTTACCTACTCGAGGACGAGCAGGAATTAAGCTTGGGGATGCTGATACGTCTCCATCGTATCTATAATTTTTTATTATTTTCTTCCAATATTCAACAACTTTCATATACTTTTGGCAACATTTTATATTATTTTTGGGACTAACATATGATCCAGTGCCTAGTGCCAGTTCCTGTTTGTTGCATGTTTTTTTGTTTCGCAGAATATCCATACCAAACGAAGTCCAAACGCGATAAAAATTTACGAATATTTATTTTGGAATATTTGTGATTTTTGGGAAAAAGAATCAACGCAAGAACGATGCCCCGAGGGCCCCACAAGCTCGAGAGGTGCGCCCCCTACCCTGGGTGCGGCCAGCAGGCCTGTGGGGCCCCTGTAAGGTGGTTGGTGCCCTTCTTTTGCCACAAGAAAGATAATATCCGGAAGAAAATCATGTTAAAATTTCAGCCCAGTCGGAGTTACAGATCTCCGAGAATTTAAGAAACGGTGAAGAGCCAGAAAACAGGAACGCGAAACAGAAGAGAAACAGAGAGAGATCCAATCTCGGAGGGGATCCTGCCCCTCCGACGCCATGGAGGCCAAGGACCAGAGGAGAAACGTCCATTTTGCATCATGTTTCCCTACTGTTATTTATAGTGTTTTTATGCATAATAATGCTTTTTGGAGTAATTCTAATGCCTTTTCTCTCATAATATGCAAGGTTTACACAAAGAGGGAGAATACCGGTAGCTGGAATTCTGGACCTGAAAAAGCTACATCAGAGTTACCTATTCTGCACATCTCCAAATGAGCTGAAAATTTACGGAGAATTGTTTTGGAATATATAAAAAATACTGGACCAAATAACTACCGGAGGGGGCCACCCTGGTGGGTTGTGCCCTCCTCGGCCCACCTCCGGTGCCCATCTTCTGGTATATAGGTCATTTTGACCTAGAAAAAATTAGAGGGGGACTTTCGGGACGAAGCGCCGCCGTCTCGAGGCGGAACTTGGGCAGGAGCACTTTTGCCCTCCGGTGGAGCGATTCCGCCGGGGGAACTTCCCTCCCGGAGGGGGAAATCATCGTCATCGTCATCACCAACAACCCTCTCATCTTTGGGAGGGCAATCTCCATCAACATCTACAATAGCACCATCTCCTCTGAAACCCTAGTTCATCTCTTGTGTTCAATCTTTGTACCGGAACATCAGATTGGTACCTGTGGGTGATTAATAGTGTTGATTACATCTTGTAGTTGATTACTATATGGTTTATTTGGTGGAAGATTATATGTTCAGATCCATTATGCTATTTAATACCCCTCTGATCTTGAGCATGATTATCATTTGTGAGTAGTTACTTTTGTTCTTGAGGTCACGGGAGAAGTCATGTTGCAAGTAATCATGTGAACTTGATACGTGTTCGATATTTTGATGATATGTATGTTGTGATTCCCTTAGTGGTGTCATGTGAACATCGACTACATGGCACTTCACCATATTTGGGCCTAAGGGAATGCATTGTGGAGTAGTTATTAGATGATGGGTTGCTAGAGTGATAGAATCTTAAACCCTAGTTTATGCACTACTTCATAAGGGACTGATTCGGATCCAAAAGTTTAATGCTATGGTTAGATTTTATCTTAATACTTTCTCATAGTTGCGGATGCTTGTGAGGGGGTTAGTCATATGTAGGAGGTTTGTTCAAGTAAGAACAACACCTAACCACCGGTCCACACACATATCAAATTATCAATGTAGCGAACACGAATCAAACAAACATGATGAAAGTGGTATGGTGAAATTCCCGTGTACCCTGAAGAACGCTTTGCTTATCATAAGAGACCGTTTTGGCCTGTCCTTTGCCACAAAAGGATTGGGCCACCTTGCTGAACTTTATTTACCATTCCCGTTACTTGTTCGTTACACATTATCTTGCTACCAAACTACTTGTTACCGACTAGTTCAGTGCTTGCAGAAAATACCTTGCTAAAAACCACTTGTCATTTCCTTCTGCTCCTCGTTGGGTTCGACACTCTTACTTATCGAAAGGATTATGATTGATCCCCTACACTTGTGAGTCATCAAGACTCTTTTCTGGCACCGTTGCCGGGGAGTGAAGCGCTCTTGGTAAGGAAAAAATATTACTACGTGCTGAAATTTATTGTCACTTGTTACTATGGAGAACCATCCTTTGAGGGGTTTGTTCGGGGTATCTTCACCTCGACCGAAAGCACAATTAGTTACCCCTCAACCTACCGCACCTAATTAAAATATTGGTTATGAAATTCCTTCGGGTATGATAGAACAACTGCTAGCTAATCCTTATGCAGGAGACGGAACTGAACATCCTGATATGCACTTGATATATGTGGATGAAATTTGTGGATTATTTAAGCTTGCAGGTTTATCCAAAGATGAAGCTAAGAAGAAGGTTTTCCCTTTATCTTTGAAGGGAAAAGCAATTACATGGTATAGGCTATGAGATGATATTGGATCTTGGAACTAGAATCGATTGAAATTGGAATTTCACCAAATTTTTTATCCTATGCATCTAGTTCATCGTGATCGGAATTATATATATAATTTTTGGCCTCATGAAGGAGAAAGTATTACTCTAGCTTGGGGGAGGCATAATTCAATGTTATATTCATGCCCCAATCATGAGCTCTCTAGAGAAATATTATTCATAATTTTTATGCTCGGCTTTCTCATGATGATCGATCCATGCTCGATACTTCTTGTACTGGTTCTTTTATGAAGAAGACTATTGAATTCAGGTGGGATCTTTTAGAAAGAATTAAACGCAACTCTGAAGATTGGGAACTCGACAAAGGTAAAGAGTCAGGTATTAAGCTTGAATTTGATTGTGTTAAATCTTTTATGAATACCGATGCTTTTCACAAATTTAGCACTAAATATGGACTTGACTCTGAGATAGTAGCCTCTTTTTGTGAATCATTTGCTACTCATGTTGATCTCCCTAAGGAGAAGTGGTTTAAATATCATCCCCCTATTAAATAAGAAATTAAAGAATCAGTCATAGTTAAAGATGAAACTATTGTTTACAATGTTGATCCAGTTGTGCCTAATGCTTATATTGAAAAACCACCTTTCCCTGTTAGGATAAAGGAACATGCTAAGGTTTCAACTGTGGTTCGCAAAAGTAATATTAGAGCACCTAAACCTGCTGAGCAAATTAAAGTAGAACCTAGTGTTGCTATGGTTAAGGATCTCCTGGTAGAAAATATTGATGGGCATGTTATTTACTTCTGTGATGATGCTGCTAGAATTGCCAAACCCGATGAAAAAGATAAACATAGACCTGTTGTTGGCATGCCTCTTGTCTCAGTTAAAATAGGAGATCATTGTTATCATGGTTTATGTGACTTAGGTGCTAGCGTGAGTGCTATTCCTTTTACATTATACCAAGAAATTATGAATGACATAGCACCCGCTGAAATAGAAGACATAGATGTTACTATTAAACTTGCTAATAGAGACACCATCACACCACTTGGGATTGTTAGAGATGTTGAAGTCTTGTGTGGGAAAATAAAATACCCTACTGATTTTCTAGTTCTTGGTTCCCCACAAGATGATTTTTGCCCCATTATCTTTGGTAGACCTGTCTTGAACACCATGAATGCTAAAATAGATTGTGAAAAACAAACTGTCGATGTCAGCTTTGGTAATGAGTCTCATGAGTTTAATTTCTCCAAGTTTAGTAGACAACCACTTAAGAAAGAATTACCTAGTAAGGATGAAATAATTGGTCTTGCTTCTATTGCCGTGCCTCCTACTGATCCACTAGAACAATATTTGCTAGACCATGAAAATGATATGCATATGCATGAAAGAAATGAAATAGATAAAATTTTCTTTGAACAACGACCTCTGCTCAAACACAATTTGCCTATTGAAACTCTAGGAGGTCCTCCTCCACCTAAAGGTGATCCTGTGTTTGAATTAAAGCAATTGCCTGACAGTTTGAAATATGCTTATCTTGATGAGAAAAAGATATATCCTGTTATTATTAGTGCTAACCTTTCAGAACATGAAGAAGAAAGATTATTGAAAATTCTGAAGAAGCACCGTGCTGCCATTGGATATACTCTTGATGATCTTAAAGGCATTAGTTCCACTCTCTATGAGCACAAGATTAATATGGAACCTGATGCTAAACCCGTTTTTGATCATCAACGATGTTTGAATCCTAAGATAAAAGAGGTGGTAAGAACTGAAATATTAAAGCTTCTGGAAGCAGGTATAATCTATCCCATAGCTGATAGTAGATGGGTGAGTCCCGTTCATTGTGTCCCTAAGAAGGGAGGTATTAGTATTGTTCCTAATGATAAAAATGAACTCATTCCACAACGAATTTTTACTGGCTATAGAATGGTAATTGATTTTAGAAAATTAAATAAGGCAACTAGAAAAGATCATTACCCTTTGCCTTTTATTGATCAAATGTTGGAAAGATTATCTAAGCACACACACTTTTGTTTTCTGGATGGATATTCTATTTTTTCTCAAATACCTGTTTCACAACTTGATCAAGAGAAAACCACCTTCACTTGCCCTTTTGGAACTTATGCTTATAGACGTAGGCCTTTTGGTTTATGCAATGCACCTGCTACCTTTCAAATATGTATGACTGCTATATTCTCTAATTTTTGTGAAAAGATTGTTGAGATTTTCATGGATGATTTTTCTGTTTATGGAACTTCTTTTGATGATTGCTTGAGCAACCTTGATCGAGTTTTGCAGAGATGTGAGCAAACTAATCTTGTCTTGAATTGGGAGAAGTGCCACTTTATGGTGAATGAAGGTATTGTCTTGGGGCATAAAATTTCTGAATGAGGTATTGAGGTTGATAAAGCTAAAGTTAATGCAATTGAGAAAATGCCATGTCCTAAAGATATTAAAGGTATTCGTAGTTTCCTTGGTCTTGCTGGTTTCTATAGGAGGTTTATTAAAGACTTCTCTAAAATTTCTAGGCCTCTTACAAATCTTTTACAAAAGGATGTTCCATTTGTTTTTGATGATGACTGTGTAGAAGCCTTTGAAACACTTAAGAAAGCCTTAACTTCTGCAGCTATTGTTCAACCACCTGATTGGAACTTGCCTTTTGAAATTATGTGTGATGCTAGTGATTATGCTATTGGTGCTGTTCTAGGATAAAGAGTTGATAAGAAAAATTAAATGTTATTCATTATGCTAGCAAAACTCTAGACAGTGCCCAGAGAAATTATGCTACTACTGAAAAAGAATTTTTAGCAGTCGTGTTTGCTTGTGACAAATTCAGATCTTACATTGTTGATTCCAAAGTAACTGTTCACAGTGATCATGCTGCTATTCAATATCTAATGGAAAAGAAAGATGCTAAACCTAGACTTATTAGGTGGGTTCTTTTGCTACAAGAATATGATTTACATATTACTGATAGAAAAGGAGCTGAGAACCCTGTAGCTGATAACTTGTCTAGGTTAGAAAATATTCTTGATTACCCACTACCTATTGATGATAGCTTTCCTGATGAACAACTAGCTGCAATAAATGTTTCTCATAATACTCCGTGGTATGCTGACTATGCTAATTATATTGTTGCTAAATACATACCACCTAGTTTCACATACCAACAAAAGAAAAAAATCTTTTATGATTTAAGACATTACTTTTGGGATGACCCACATTACTTTTGGGAGTAGATGGTATTATTAGACGTTGTGTACCTGAGCATGAACAGGAACAAATCCTACAGAAGTGTCACTCCGAAGTTTATGGAGGGCATCACGCGGGAGATAGAACTGCTCATAAGGTATTGCAATCTGGTTTTTATTGGCCTACTCTCTTCTAGGATGCCCGTAAGTTTGTTTTATCTTGCGATGAATGTCAAAGAATTGGTAATATCAGTAAGCGTCAAGAAATCCTTATGAATTATTCACTTGCTGCTGAACCATTTGATGTTTGTGGTTTTGATTATATGGGACCTTTTCCTTCCTCCAATGGGTATACACATACTTTGGTTGCTGTTGAATATGTTACTAAGTGGGTAGAAGCTATTCCAACTAGTAGTGCTGATCATAACACTTCCATTAAAATGCTTAAAGAAGTTATTTTCCCGAGGTTTGGAGTCCCTAGATATTTAATGACGGATGGTGGTTCACACTTTATTCATGGTGCTTTCATAAAATGGTTGCTAAATATGATGTTAACCATAGAATTGCATCACCCTATCATCCTCAATCTAGTGGTCAGGTTGAACTTAGCAATAGAGAAATAAAATTAATATTACAAAAAACTGTTAATATGTCCAGAAAGAATTGGTCTAAGAAATTGGATGATGTACTTTGGGCCTACAGAACAACATATAAAAATCCTATGGGTATGTCTCCTTATAAAATGGTTTATGGAAAAGCTTGTCATTTGCCTCTAGAGTTAGAACATAAAGCATATTGGGCAATTAAAGAACTCAACTATGATTTCAAACTTGCCGGTGAAAAGAGGTTATTTGATATTAGCTCATTAGATGAATGGAGAACCCAAGCTTATGAAAATGCCAAATTATTTAAAGAAAAAGTTAGAAGATGGCTTGATAAAAGAATCCAAAAGCGGGAATTCAAAGTTGGAGAATATGTTCTTTTGGATAACTCTCATTTTAGATTCTTTGCAGGAAAACTTCTCTCCAAGTGGGAAGGACCATATATTATCGAGGAGGTTTATCGCTCTGGAGCCATCAAAATTAATAATGCCGAAGGTACTAACCCAAAGGTGGTCAATGGGCAAAGAATTAAATAGTATATCTCAGGTATGCCTATTAATGATGAAAGCAATATTATTCAAACCATGACACCGGAGGAACACATAAAAGAAACCTTCTGGAACACTCCAGAATACTAAAAAAGAGGAGGTACGTCATACGGTAAGTAAACGGACTCCGAAAAATCCGGAAAAATATTTTCTATCAGTTTTGGAATATTACAAAAATTAGGATAATAAGAAACAACCAGGAAGGCAACCGAGGAGGGCACCAGACACCAGGGCGCGCCTGGCATGCCTGGCCCGCCCAGGTGGGTTGTGCCTGATACGTCTCCGTCGTATCTACTTTTCCTAACGCTTTTCCTCTTGTTTTGGACTCTAATTTGCATGATTTGAATGAAACTAACCCGGACTGATGCTGTTTTCAGCAGAATTACCATGGTGTTGTTTTTTGTGCAGAAATAAAAGTTCTCGGATTGGAACGAAACTTTGCGAGGATTTTTTATTCAATAAATAAGAATTTCTGGAGCCAAGAACCACTGGAGGGGGGCACCTGGGTGGGCACAACTTACCAGGGCACGCCCCCCCTCCAGGCGCGCCCAAGTGGGTTGTCCCCACCTGGTGGCCCTGCAGACTTCAACCCTGATACTATAAAATCACATATTTGGAGAAAAAATCAGGGAGAAAGAATTATTGCGTTTCGCGAGACGGAGCCGCCGCCACCTCCTGTTCTTCATCGGGAGGCCAGATCTAGAATCCGTTTGGGGCTCCGGAGAGGGGGATCTTCGATCTTCATCATCACCAACCCTTCTCCATCGCCAATTCCATGATGCTTTCCACCGGGAGTGAGTAATTCCTTTGTAGGTTCGCTGGTCGGTGAGGAGATGGATGAGATTCATCATGTAATCGAGTTAGTTTTGTTAGGGCTTGATCCCTAGTATCCATTATGTTCTGAGATTGATGTTGCTATGACTTTGCCATGCTTAATGCTTGTCACTTTGGGCCCGGGTGCCATGATTTCAGATCTGAACCATTTATGTTATCACCATTATATCTATGTTCTAGATCCGATCTTGCAAGTTATAGTCACCTACTACGTGTTATGATCCGGCAATCCCGGAGTGACAATAGTCGGGACACTTCCTGGTGATGACCATAGTTTGAGGAGTTCATGTATTCACTATGTGTTAATGCTTTGTTCTGGTTCTCTATTAAAAGGAGGCCTTAATATCCCTTAGTTTCCAATAGGACCCCGCTGCCACGGGAGGGTAGGACAAAACATGTCATGCAAGTTCTTTCCATAAGCACGTATGACTATTTACGGAATACATGCCTACATTATATTTATGAACTGGAGCTAGTGCCGTATCGCCCTAGGTTATGACTGTTATATGATGAATATCATCCAACGAATTCACCGATCCAATGCCTATGAATTTCTCTCATATTGTTCTTACTAAGTTACTATTGCTATTGTCATTGTTGCACTTGCTACAAAATCATTGCTATCACTGTTACCATTACTATTGTTGTTGCTACTACTATCAAAACTATCATACTACTTTGCTACTGATCACTTTGCTGCAGATAATTAATCTCCAGGTGTGGTTGAATTGACAAGTCAGCTACTAATACTTGCAAATATTCTTTGGCTCCCCTTGTGTCGAATCAATAAATTTGGGTTGAATACTCTACCCTCGAAAACTGTTGCGATCCCCTATACTTGTGGGTTATCAAGACCTTTTTCTGGCGCCGTTGCTCGGGAGCATAGCTATATTTGTTGAGTCACTTGGGATTATTATCAAATTATCACTATGAAGAATCTGAAGGATGCTAAGACTAAGATTTTTCCCTCTAAGATGAGGGGAGGTAAGGAACTGCCATCCAGCTCCGCTTTAGATTCACCTTCTGTTATAAGTAGACTTGCAACACCACCACATGCTATCAATTCTAATATGTCACAAGTTATTGATGATGCTACTTCTGCTATGAATGCTACTCATGATGATGCTAGTACCTTGCTTGATGATAATGTGCCACTAGGTGAATTTCTTGATGAACAACTTGCTAGAACTAAGGCTTTTGAGAATGCTGAAACTGATGAAATTGTTGAAACTGATGAAGAGCTTGAAACTAAAATTCTTGAAACACCTATTAGACCTAGTTCTCCTAGATATGAACTGCCAAAGGTACCGGAAGGTTATGTTATGGATGAGGAGACAACTAGAGACATTCTTGCTTGTAAGGATAGAGATGATCTAGAAAAATTATTATGCAAGTATAAAGAAAAGACTTTGAATGCTAGAATGAAATGTGATCCTAAGTTTTCTACTTCACCTATCTTTGTTGATGATAAGGATTATGAATTCTCTGTCGACCCAGAGTTGATTACTTTGGTTGAATCTAATCCTTTCCATGGTTATGAAACTGAAACTGTTGTGGCACATCTTACTAAGTTGAATGACATAGCCACCCTATTTGCTCATGATGAGAAAATTCGCTACTATTATATTCTCAAATTGTTTCCGTTCTCATTAAAGGGTGATGCTAAGTCTTGGTACAATACTCTTGCTCCTAGTTGTGTGCGTAGTCCCCAGGATATGATTTATTACTTCTCTGAAAAATATTTTCCTGCTCATAAGAAACAAGCTGCTTTACAGGAAATATTTAACTTTGCGCAAATTGAGGAAGAGAGTCTCCCACAAGCTTGGGGGAGGCTTCTCCAATTGCTTAATGCTTTGCCTAATCATCCTCTTAAGAAAAATGAAATATTGATATCTTCTATAATGGACTAACCGATGCTTCTAGGGATTTCCTAGATAGTTGTGCTAGTTGTGTTTTCAGGGAGCGAACTATTGAACACGCTGAAGAATTATTGAATAACATATTAAAAAATTATGATGATTGGACTCTTCCCGAACCACCACTCAACCTACTCCGAAGAAGAGGGGTATCTTATATCTCAGTCCTGAAGATATGCAAGAGGCAAAGAAATCCATGAAGGAAAAAGGTTTTAAAGCAGAGGATGTTAAAAATTTACCACCTATTGAAGAAATACATGGACTTGAAACACCACCACCACCTAAGGTGGTAGAGGTAAATTCTTTACTAAAGTTCAATGAAGGTAATATTCCTTATAATAAACATCCTAGTCAATGTCTTTATGAGTTTGATAATTACATTAGAAAACAAGATCACTTCAATGCAAATGTTATGAAACAATTGAAATACAATTCTGATATGATTGCTCGCTGGAGTGACTTATTATTTAGAATCTCAAATGATGTTAGAGGCATGGGAAAGCATGCTTCTATGGTTCAAACTAAATTAGAACAAGTTGCTAAATCTCAAACAGAGTTGCTTGATGAAATGAATAATAATATCAATGATCATGCTGTTAGAGTAATGACTAGAGGAGGTAGAATGACTCAGGAACCACTTTATCCTGAGGGACACCCAAAAAGAATTGAACAAGACTCTCAAAGAGTTGACACTGATGTACCTAGTCCTTTTAAAAAGAAAAAGAAGAAGAAAAATGATAGGACTTTGCATGCCTCTAGTGAACCTGAAGTTGAAAAACCTCCTGATAATGATAATGAAGTCTCTATCTCTGATGCTGAAACTCAATCTGGTAGTGAACACCCACCTTCTAAAAATTGAAAAAGACAATGATGAGGTTCATGAAGATACTCAAACAAATAATAAAGAACCAGATAATGGTGTTGAGATAGAACCAACAGCTGATCTTGATAACCCACAAACCAAGAATAAAAGATATGATAAAAGAGACTTTGTTGCTAGCAAACACGGTAAGGAAAGATAACTGTGGGTTCAAAAACCTATGCCCTTTCCACCTAAGTCAACCAAAAAGAAAGATGATGAAGAATTTGAACGCTTTGCTGAAATGCTGAGGCCAGTCTTTTTGCGTACTCGCTTGACTGATATCTTAAAAATGCCTCCTTATGCAAAGTACATGAAAGACATCATCACCAATAAGAGAAAAATACCGGAAGCTGAAATTTCTACCATGCTTGCTAATTATACTTTTAAGGATGGAGTACCTAAAAAACTTGGAGATCCGAGAATACCAACTATACCTTGCGCCATCAAAAGAAATAATGTGAAAACTACTTTATGTGATTTAGGAGTTGGTGTTAGTGTTATGCCTTTCTCTTTATATAAAAGACTTGATTTGAATAAACTCACACCTACTAAAATATCGTTGCAAATGGCTGATAAATCAACTGCCATACCTATCGGTATTTGTGAGGATGTGCCCGTTGTTGTTGCTAATGTTACTATCTTGACTGACTTTGTTATACTTGAGATGCCCGAGGATGACAACATGTCGATTATCCTCGGTAGACCCTTCTTGAATACTGTAGGGGCTGTTATTGATTGCAATAAAAGCAAGGTCACTTTTCATATCAATGGTAATGAGCATACGGTGCACTTTCCGAAGAAACAATTCCAAGTGAATGGTATTAATGTTATTGAAAAATCTCCGACAATCACTATTGGAAGTTTTCAATTACCTCTACCTACTGCCAAAAAGAAATATGAAATGCTTATTGTTGGGGACATCCATATCCCCATTGAGGTAACTTAGTGTTTTACGAAAATTCTTCGGTTTCATGCTAATCGGAAGTGGTTGTTAATAAGACTTGATCAACCTTATTAATAAATCATTTTTGAGAGGTATGAAGTTGATGAATTCAGTGAGCACTACCTTCTGTCCCTACCTTTTGTTTTCTGTTTTTATTAGTTAAATAAAATAAAATGCCATGACTTGCTTGTTTCCTGAGTTTTCCGTGCAATAAAAAATGACCCAAAAATAAAAGTTCTCAGAATGCTCTGAAAATTTAATAAGATTTTTTCTGAATATTTAAGAATTTTTGGTGCAAATAACATCAGAGGGAGGTGCTCCAGGTGGGCACAACCCACCTGGGCATGCCAGCACCCCCAGGCGCGCCCTGGTGGGTTGTGGTCCCCACGTGGGCCCCCTCACTTAGCCCTTCACTCCATATCATCACCTACCTCCAGAAAAAATCACCATTGCTCTCTCTCTCTCTCTCTCTCTCTCTCTCTCTCTCTCTCTCGTGTTCTTGCTCTCAAACCCACGGATTTTGATCTCTTTGCTTGAAGCTCCATTTCTGAAACTATTTTGGGGGATTGTTGCTTGGTATGTGACTCCTCCATTGGTCCAATTAGTTTTTGCTTTAGTGGTTTATATTTAGAATAATTAGTGACTCTTGGTGCTGCTGTAGATGAGCTTGCATGTTGAATTCTTAGAGTTCTAAGTAGTTTGAATGCTTGATATGGCCTCTATGCATCCCTATGAGTAGTTGCTATCAATCTTGTAAAGTTTTATTGATAAAAAATTGTGACCCAAAAATTTTCAGAAAATTGTACGCGAATATGATGAACCTCTTTGGAAGGAGTTCTTCGAAGCGGAGGTCCTCGGAGGCATCTTCTAGTAGCAGCTCCGTTCGCTGGTCTTATGTTGAACCAAGTGAAAATTCCATTCGAGATGTCGCCACCAAATCATGTTATGGCCATGCAACGATTATATGAGCAAGGGAAGATACTATGTTCTTGAGAGCGAGGCCTGAGCACATAACGCGGCAGTTGTGGCTGCACGACGGGCTGAGGCATCTACACCTAGAGCCTCCGTGAGCTATCACTCCAACCATTATGCAGGCTACTGATGAAGATTACCAAGTTAGGCCAAAAGCCTAAGCTTGGGGGAGTACGTATTTCCACCGACATTACATTCATGTTCACATATTTCATTCCAGTTGTCGGTGTCCACACTTTTTCATTGTATTATCCATGCTAGATTTATTTTTTCGCCTTCTTCTTGTGTGTAAAAAAACTTTGAGAAAATACAAAAATATTTCCTGCTTCTTTCTAGTATAACTAGCTATAGTATTTAAAAAGAAAACCCAAAAAGATTTCCTTGTTCTTCTTTTTGCTTGTTGGGAGCTCTCCCATGTAAATAGTTTTTCTCGTTTTTCTTTTTTCCTTTCTTAAATTTTCTTTCTTTCAGAAAACCAAAAACTCCAAAAATATTTCAGTGTGTTTCTCTGAATTTCTTTTTATTGAGTCTTACCGAGGAGAAGACCACGATGAAAATGTTGAGTGGCTCTCATATGCATTGTTGTTGATCTAACAGAGAGCCCGTATTACCTTGTTTTCTTCTTTTTGAATAAAATGTTTGCAGATTCCAGCTTAGTCCACGGCACTCTTGCACTATTATTATTTTCATATCGTTTGGTCATGCAAGTGAAAGGCAATAATGACGATATTTGATGAACTGGCTGTGGCAGAGAGAAACGGGTATGAACTCAACTTGTTTTGTTTTTGTAAATATGTTTAACCTAGTATCCATGATTCAGCTCATTATGATCAAACATGTTTGCAATGACCCTTAGAGATTATAGTTTCTCATGTCATGCTTAAGTAGCTAGGAGTGGATAATGATTTATCTTGGATGTCAACATTGTGTTAAAATAATTGTGATGTAGTATGATGATATGGTATCCTCCTCTGAATGTTCGGGTGGCTTGACTTGGCACATGTTCATGCATGTAGTTGAATCAAAACCAACATAGCCTCTATGATATTTACGTTCATGGTGTTCATATCCTACTCATGCTAGTATCCAATGTTACTTATGCATAATGCATGTTCATGACCGTTTTTGCTCTCTAGCTGGCTGCTTCTCAACCTAATTGCTAGCCTTCGCCTGTACTAAGTGGGAATTCTGCTTGTGCATCAAAACCCTGAAACCCAAGTTTTTCCAGATGAGTCCACCATACCTACCTATATGCGGTATTACCCTGACGTCCTAAGTAAATTTGCATGTGCCACCTCTAAAAAATTTCAAATAAATATATTTTTGTGTGCCTGGATTGTTCATAGAGTGATAGGAGGTAGTCAGTATCTTCCATGTTAAGCGGGTTATTCTCACGACGAGTGTTTATTCACTCGTCCTTGCACGAGAGGGGCGGTAATAGGGATTCCCAGTCCCGAATTCAAATTGCAAATAATTAAACAAAACTCCCCCAGGAATGTTGTTGGTATGGACGGCACCCGTTGTTTCGGACAAGCCGTGGAGTGTGATTGTTGGTGGAGGGGGAGTAAACCTTTATTTTTATCGCTTGGGAACCGCCACTAATGTGTTTAGCATGGAAGATACCGATAACTAATGGTCGCGAAGTAAATAAGAAGGGTGCATTTCTCAAAATTTCATTTACCTCTATTTTAAAACTTGAGCTCTGGCACCTCTGCAAATCAATGCTTCCCTCTGCAAAGGGACTATCTATTTACTTTTATTTTGTGTCATCACCTTCTCAAATAAGTGCCAGAACCTGAGAGCACTATTGTCATCCTCATGCATTGTGTATAGCTAATGTTGGGTGCATCATGACTGGATCTTTTCTACCATGAATTACAATGTTTAGTCACTGCTTGAAATTTGGAGGTGCTCTGCATTTATGTTTTGCGGTCTCAGAAAGGGCTAGCGAGATACCACTATTGTCATATTATATCATGGTTGCTTTGACAAAGTGTTGATTGTTTGAGATATCTTATTATTGCTCGCTAGTTGATTATGCCATTGTTATGGGTTAATATAATTTTTAAGAGTTATTGTCGACATGGTTAGTTATAATCTTTGCTGAAAACCTGGGTGCTACTTAAGCTTATTTATGTAGACAAGTGCAAAAGAGCTCGTAAAAGTTTTTCTTTTTCACTTTCAGTTTATCAACTGAATTGCTTGAGGTCAAGCAAAGGTTTAAGCTTGGGGGAGTTGATATGTCTCCATCGTATCTACTTTTCCTAACGCTTTCCCTCTTGTTTTGGACTCTAATTTGCATGATTTGAATGAAACTAACCTAGACTGACGCTGTTTTCAGCAGAACTACCATGGTGTTGTTTTTTGTGCAGAAATAAAAGTTCTCGGATTGGAACGAAACTTTGCGAGGATTTTTTATTCAATAAATAAGAATTTCTGGAGCCAAGAACCACCAAAGGGGGGCACCTGGGTGGGCACAACCCACCAGGGCGCGCCCCCCCCTCCAGGCACGCCCAGGTGGGTTGTCCCCACCTGGTGGCCCTGCAGACTTCAACCTTGATACTATAAAATCACATATTTGGAGAAAAAATCAGGGAGAAGAATTATCGCGTTTCGTGAGATGGAGCCGCCGCCACCTCCCGTTCTTCATCGGGAGGCCAGATCTGGAGTCCGTTTGGGGCTCCGGAGAGGGGGATCTTCGATCTTCGGCATCACCAATCCTTCTCCATCGCCAATTCCATGATGCTCCCCACCGGGAGTGAGTAATTCCTTCGTAGGCTCGCTGGTCGGTGAGGAGTTGGATGAGATCCATCATGTAATCGAGTTAGTTTTGTTAGGGCTTGATCCCTAGTATCCATTATGTTCTGAGATTGATGTTGCTATGACTTTGCCATGCTTAATGCCTGTCACTTTGGGCCCGGGTGCCATGATTTCAGATCTGAACTGTTTATGTTATCACCATTATATCTATGTTCTAGATCCGATCTTGCAAGTTATAGTCACCTACTACGTGTTATGATCCGGCAACCCCGGAGTGACAATAGTCGGGACACTTCCCGGTGATGACCGTAGTTTGAGGAGTTCATGTATTCACTATGTGTTAATGCTTTGTTCCGATTCTCTATTAAAAGGAGGCCTTAATATCCCTTAGTTTCCAATAGGGCCCCGCTGCCATGGGAGGGTAGGACAAAAGATGTCATGCAAGTTCTTTCCATAAGCACGTATGACTATTTACGGAATACATGCCTACATTATATTTATGAACTGGAGCTAGTGCCGTATCGCCCTAGGTTATGACTATTATATGATGAATATCATCCAACGAATTCACCGATCCAATGCCTACGAATTTCTCTCATATTGTTCTTACTAAGTTACTACTGCTATTGTCACTGTTGCACTTGCTACAAAATCATTGCTATCACTGCTACCGTTACTGTTGCTGTTGCTACTACTATCAAAACTATCATACTACTTTGCTACTGATCACTTTGCTACAGATAATTAATCTCCAGGTGTGGTTGAATTGACAACTCAGCTGCTAATACTTGCAAATATTCTTTGGCTCCCCTTGTGTCGAATCAATAAATTTGGGTTGAATACTCTACCCTCGAAAACTGTTGCGATCCCCTATACTTGTGGGTTATCAGTGCCCACCTCGGGAACCTTCTCGACTCCGTTCTCCACTCGTTTGCTTGTTTCCCAAGATAAAAAATCTTTATATACCCCTTGAACGTATTGACCACCGTATCACGGAGAAATCTTTTGTTCTTCTTTCTTGCTGTTTTCTGTCAGATCTGTTATGCGAGGCATCATGTCTTATCCCTCCTCCAACAAAGGAGAAGAGAATGCTTGGCTGATGAAGATAGAATTAAAGAGAGAGGAACCAGAGGAAATCATCAAGGGTGATAGGCTCAAGGAAGTCGTGGGAGATCAAGTTCCAGCAGTAGGGCAGGCCGTTCCAGCAGCAGAAGAAGAAGACATCCTTCAACCATACTATGATCATCTTACCACTACTGAAATTGAAGCTTTTAGGATCATTGAAACTGTTCATGTGCAAAATAAATATCTCACTTGTGAAAATATTCTATTGCAAGAGCATATCATCGCCCTTCGGTGCATCATTCGTAGATTGGAGTACCTCCCGAGCCTGAAGTGTGACGGTACCTCTTCACCACCACCATCATCATCTTCCCCACCAAAGGAGACTTGAGTTCATGGTATGGGCACTCCCCTTGGCTTGAGCCAAGCTTGGGGGAGGTGCCCCGGTATCGTATCACCACCACTATCTTTGCCTTTATCTATTTTAGTTCGATCTTTAGTTATCCTATGATTTAGTTGAATAAAAGTTTGGTTCGATCCTTTCTTTTCGAGTGCTTGCTTATTGATCTATATATCTATGTAATCGTGTGCGACATATATAATAAAGAGTAGTTTGATTTTTGTTTCTTTACTCTTTTGTTTCAATAAAAAGAAAGGAAAATAAATGAAAAAGATCATATGCTAATCTTATGGTAAGTAATAAGGAAAAGTATAAGTGGTAAAATTTATTGGAGATTGACAAACATAGCATTGGTCAATGATGCAATTCATGAAATAATTAATAAGGGAAGAGAAGATTCACATGCAAATACACTATCTTGGACATCTTTTATGATTGTGAGCCCCCATTAAATATTATGTGTCAAAATTGTTGACGTTGGACAAGGAAGACAACGTAATGATTTATGTTTGTTCATATTCACATAGAAGTTATATTGTCATAGATCCTTCAACATGTGGTGCTTGCTCAATATCTTTGCTAGCCAAAAACTCCGCTCCAAGTTGAGATACTACTTGTGCATCCAAAAACCCTTAAACCCAAAATCCTATTTTGGGAGTCCACCATACCTACCTATGGATTGAGTAAGATCCTTCAAGTAAGTTGTCATCAGTGCAATAAGGTAATAAAAAGTGCTTCTAAATGTGTTGGATCATTTAGTGTAAGAGAAAATTGAGCGTTGTACGAACTTGTGATAGAAAAGTAATAAAAGCGATGGTCTGCATAATAAAGGTTGCTATCATAAGGGGCAATATAACGTGACATTCTTTTGCATTAAGGGATTTGGCATACAAACAAAAAGCGCATGACAACCTCTGCTTCCCTCTGCGAAGGGCCTATCTTTTACTTTTATGCATTTACTTTTATGTAAGAGTCAAAGTATTCTTCCCTATTCCTTTTTATTTTCTCTTTTTGCAAGCATCATGTGGTGAGGAAAGATCTAGGCACATATATCTAGTTCGATATGAGTGGGCATGAGTTATTATTGTTGACATCACCCTTGAGGTGAATACGTTTGGAGGCGAAACTATAAGCCCCTATCTTTCTATGTGTAGGATTGAAACTTTTTGTTCATGGGTATGCTGTGAGTGTTAGTAATCCTAGAAGGTTAAATGATGGTTGAGTATGTGGACTTGCCTAAAGGCTCCGATACGTGACCCTTCCTAAAAATATGATGAATTGTAGTTGCAAAGTTGACTGAGAACATAGTTTGTTGGTTTTCAATAAGGTTTATGCTTTATACTTCAATGTTGTGATGAATTGTTACTTATTCATGAGAAGTTTTATGATAGAAGTTATATGATAAAAATTGTGTGATAAAGTTTTATGTTAAAGTTCTTTGTTGTTATAATAATAAGCATGATGCTTCTATGTCCGTATTTTGTTTTTATCGACACCTCTCTCTCTAAGCATGTGGGCATGTTTTTGATTTTGGTTTTTCGCTTGAGGATAAGCGAGGTCTAAGCTTGGGGGAGTTGATACGTCCATTTTGCATCATGTTTCCCTTCTATTATTTATAGTGTTTTTATGCATAATAATGCTCTTTGGAGTAATTCTAATGCCTTTTCTCTCATAATATGCAAGGTTTACACAAAGAGGGAGAATATCGGCAGCTGGAATTCTGGACCTGAAAAAGCTATGTCAGAGTTACCTATTTTGCACATTTCCAAATGAGCTGAAAATTTATGGAGAATTGTTTTGGAATATATAAAAAATACTGGAGCAAATAACTACCGGAGGGGGCCACCCTGGTGAGCACAAGACACCAAAGCGCGCCTGGGCCCCCAGGCGCGCCCTGGTGGGTTGTGCCCTCCTCGGCCCACCTCCGGTGCCCATCTTCTGGTATATAGGTCATTTTGACCTAGAAAAAATCAGAGGGGGACTTTCGGGATGAAGCGCCGCCGTCTCGAGGCGGAACTTGGGCAGGAGAACTTTTGCCCTTCAGCGGAGCGATTCCGCCGGGGGAACTTCCCTCCCGGAGGGGGAAATCATCGTCATCGTCATCACCAACAACCCTCTCATCTTTGGGAGGTCAATTTCCATCAACATCTTCAACAACACCATCTCCTCTCAAACCCTAGTTCATCTCTTGTGTTCAATCTTTGTACCGGAACCTCAGATTGGTACCTGTGGGTGACTAGTAGTGTTGATTACATCTTCTAGTTGATTACTATATGGTTTATTTGGTAGAAGATTATATGTTCAGATCCATTATGCTATTTAATACCCCTATGATCTTGAGCATGATTATCATTTGTGAGTAGTTACTTTTGTTCTTGAGGTCACGGGAGAAGTCATGTTGCAAGTAATCATGTGAACTTGATATGTGTTCGATATTTTGATGATATGTATGTTGTGATTCCCTTAGTGGTGTCATGTGAACGTCGACTCCATGGCACTTCACCATATTTGGGCCTAAGGGAATGCATTGTGGAGTAGTTATTAGATGATGGGTTGCTAGTGTGACATAAGCTGAAACCCTAGTTTATGCGCTACTTCGTAAGGGACTGATTTGGATCCAAAAGTTTAATGCTATGGTTAGATTTTATATTAATACTTTTCTCGTAGTTGCGGATGCTTGCGAGGGGGTTAATCATAAGTAGGAGGTTTGTTCTAGTAAGAACAACACCTAAGCACTGGTCCACCCACATATCAAATTATCAAAGTAGCGAATACGAATCAAACCAACATGATGAAAGTGATATGGTGAAATTCCCGTGTACCCCAAGAACGCTTTGCTTATCATAAGAGACCATTTTGGCCTGTCTTTTGCCATAAAAGGATTGGGCTACCTTGCTGCACTTTATTTACCATTACCGTTACTTGTCCGTTACACATTATCTTGCTATCAAACTACTTGTTACCGACTAGTTCAGTGCTTGCACAAAATACCTTGCTGAAAACCACTTGTCATTTCCTTCTGCTCCTCATTGGGTTTGACACTCTTACTTATAGAAAGGACTACGATTGATCCCCTATACTTGTGGGTCATCAAGGGGGAGGTCAAGGAAGAAGAAGAAGGAGGGGGGCTCTCTCCCCCTCTCTCTTAGTGGCGCCGGAACGCCGCCGGGGCCATCATCGTGACGGTGATCTACAGCAACAACTTTGCCACCATCATCACCAACTCTCTCCCCCTCTATGCAGCGGTGTAACACCTCTTATCCCCGCTGTAATCTCTATTTAATCATGGTGCTCAACACTATATATTAGTATCCAATGATATGTGGTTATCCTATGATGTTTGAGAAGATCCGTTTGTCCTACGGGTTGATTGATGATCATGATTGGTTTGAATTGTATGTTTTATTATTGGTGATGTACTATGGTGCTCTCTGTGTTGCGCAAGCATGAGGAATCCCCACTATAGGGTGTTGCAATATGTTCATGATTCTCTTATGATGGGTGGCGTGAGTGACAGAAGCACAGACCCGAGTAAGTGGGTTGTTGCGTATGGGAGCAAAGAGGACTTGATACTTAATGCTATGGTTGGGTTTTACCTTAATGATCTTTGGTAGTTGCGGATGTTTGCTAGAGTTCCAATCATAAGTGCATATGATCCAAGTAGAGAAAGTATATTAGCTCATGCCTCTCCCTCATATAAAATTGCAATAATGATTACCGGTCTATTTATCAATTGCCTAGGGACAAATAACTTTCTTGTGTTACAAAAAAGCTCTCTACTAAACCTAACTTAGTTGTTTCTTTATCTAAACAACCCCTAGCTTTTATTTACGTGTTCTTTATTATCTTGCAAACCTATCCCTTTATACCTACAAAGTACTTCTAGTTTCATACTTGTTCTAGGTAAAGCGAACAATAAGCGTGCGTAGAGTTGTATCGGTGGTCGATAGAACCTGAAGGGAATATAAATTCTACCATTAGCTCCTCGTTGGGTTCAATACTCTTACTTATCGAGAAAGGCTACAGTTGATCCGCTATACTTGTGGGTTATCAGAGGCAGCTTGGCGAGGCTGCCCTGTGCGGGGCCTCGGGAGCTCCTGAGGTTGCTTGTTGCTAGGTGCCTCGCGAGGAGGGGGGCTCGCGAGGGTCTTGCTCTTGAAGCCTGCAAGATGGGCCGCGTCAGGCCTACTCCACGCGCCGCTCCTTGGGCCGCAGGCATATAGGCCTGGGTACCCCCAGTCCCACTATCCCGGTAGTAGCCCCCGGGCATGCGGCCTGCGCGACTCCGCCCGTTTGAGGAAGGGGTGAAACGGCACGGGCCCCAACCGCCTGCAGGTCAGGTGTGACACGTGGTGCACGACGGGGGGTGGGATGTCCCCACTTCCCCACAATGCATCGGCAACCGCCCAGGCTGACACAAAGCCTGGCAGGTGCCGTGCGCTGCCATCATTGCTCTCTGAAGGCGAAGGGGCACAGACCAGCCTCCTCCGAGTGATATATAAGGGCAAGGGGTCAGATCCCTTGGCCCATCACCATCTTCTCGCCTCTTTGTCTCCATCTATCGTTGCTACAGCCATGGCGCCCTTGGGGAGGTTCTCCGCTGCTGAGAAAGGGAAGGCGAAACAGCAGGGAGCAGAGCCGCCGCCAGTGAGGGGGCGAGGCCACCCTCGCAAGTCCGCCGCCACGCCCGGGGCGCCTCCCCGGGGACGCGGGCGTCCTCCATTGTCCACCTATGCCCGCTCAAGCAGCCGCGGGAAGAACTCAGCCTGCGGATGCGGGCGTGGGGGCCGAGGTGGCCATGGCCGAGGGGGGAGGGACGGCGCAGGCGTCCGGCCACCCCGGGCGTGGAGCCATTCCGCCGACTTGGCCCGCGAGTTCATCGTGGGGATGGATGGCCAACGCCGAACATGGCTCCGACTCCCGGACTCCTTCGCGGAGGATATGGTGGTCCGCGCGCCCCTGGGCCTGTGGCTGCAGCCAGACGGTTGTTGCAACGGCGCCCCCTGGGTAGCGATCGGGTTTACCTCCCCCGGCTTCATGTTCCTGAAGCGGGGGTGGAAGTCGTTCGCCCGCGCCTGCGGCTTCAAGGGGGGCACACCCTCCACTTCAAGTTTGACGGGGCCGCCACGCTCTTTGTGAAGATCTTCATGGAGGCCGACGACCGCCAGGAGTGTTGAATGGAAAGCGACAGCGGCAGCAGGAGCCACTCCTCTGGCGATAGCAGCAGTGGCAGCGGTAGCACCTCCTCTGGGGAAAGCGGGAGCGAGGACGACTCCGACGAGCCCCCGCACCGCCGCATCAAGAAGGAGGAGGACTCCAACTAGGCGTTGGCATCGCGGAGCCGAGGCCTCGGGGGCCGCGACCTCCATGAGGAGATTTCTTTTGTTTTTCCTTTTCCTGCACTGCACAACATGGGCCCTGTGGGGGCATCTAAGAAACTGTGGCGCTTGTGCCTTTATCTTAATGCTTTCATGGTTAGGATTTAAGCCCAATCTCAAGGCTCTTCGCGAGGTTCGCCCTCTTCCTCGCGATTGCCTTAACGCTCTGCGTCGCTAGGACCCAGCCCCGAGCAAGCCTCAACCGTCGCTGGTATGTTAGGTCGTGATGCCAGGGACAAGGCCAGGAGGTGAAGGGCCCGGGCCCGGTAAGAGCTCCTGAGGCGTGTTGCTGAGGAGGTCCCACTTGACGTGCAAGCGGCCCTCACGAGAGAAGAGGCTTCCACCCGGAACGAGGTCGCGAAGAGAAGGAACACCACAAAAAGTCCCTAGAGCCGCGCGGGGGGGGGGGGGGGCAGTTAGCTTAGCTTTTAGGCTTGACGCGAGGTAGCCGCCGCTCATGGGTTAGCGTGACGTCAGGACGCGTTCCTCCGAAATTGCCTGTCTGTCCGCCCTCTATCTGCGATAGATGGAATGCAAGCCCCACGGGGGGTACGTGAAAAGATTGATATTCTTTGCGTTTCAACTGGTGCCTTTTGCAATTAAGTTGTGAGTCTCCCCCTCGCATTTCCTTGCGGGGCTCGCCCCTCTTTTTCTTTCTTGCCAAAGTGCTCTACATTTTCAAGGCCGGCCCTCGCGCAGGCCTCAGCCGCCACTGGTATGTTGGGTCGCGATGCCCGGAACAAGGCCAGGGGTGAGGAGCACCGAGAGCCAGTGAGATCCCCCAAAGCGCGATGCTCTGGGGCCCCCCTTTCGACGTGCAAGCGACTCGCATGAAAAAGAGCCAACGCATCTTGCCGAGGTTGCGCGAAGAGGGGGTTCAAATGATGGCAGTGCACCGCGTGAGGTGGTTGTACTTAGCTTTTTGACGAACTATAGTGCCGACCGAGTCACCGCTCGTGGCGGGGCTGGCCAAAATGCGCCACCTGAGGCCGGGCCTCCTGAGGCCAAACGAAATGTTGTTCATGCGGTGTTCGGGCATCTAACTCCTGAAGTTGTACGCTGACAAGTCATAAGGCATATGGGGCGACGAGCGCCTGCCAACTTACACGCGATTGTTCCATGAGGGAATAAGGCACCAAGGACCTCGTGAGGTGACGTGCACGGGGCCGGCCCGCGAGCAAGAGCTCGGTCGCTTGGGTTTCTCAGCGCTGAAGGGATGGACCCGAGCATAGACATCGTGCCAATAGTAGCCCCCGCTCATGGGACCATTGGGGGTAGGGTTGTGGCGCGCAACACCCGTGGTGGCTAAGCGCTAGATTCATAGTTGTATAACCTGGGCCACGTCCTAACTCTCCTACTTGTGGAGGTCCCATGAGGGGATGGGACACCAAGGACCCCTGGAGGTGACGTGCACGGGAGCTGGCCTGCGACACAGATCTCGGTCGCTTGGGTTTAGCAGCGCTGTGGGGATGGACCCGAGCACAGACGCAGTGTCCGGTCCCGGACATGGGGTGGTCAAGAGCAGAGCTGCGAGGGCGTGGTGAACCAAATGACGTCGAGGCACCAATCACACAATTTAAGCCAGTAAGAGAACTTCATCAAAGCATAACCGGGCCCAGCACATGATAAAAAACGACACGATTGCATGGGTGGACCGTGACCAGCCTGAGGATAATGCAGCCCTAGGGGCGCCCTCAACTGAACAAACCAAAAATTCACCTGGCAATCATGCTGCTGTGGAAGCATCGGGGTGGTCGGCGAAGCGCGTTGCGAAGGGTCATGCCTCAGGGGCCTGGCGGCTCCTGAGGCCTTATAGGCCTGCGGGGGACCGACGCCTCGCGAGATGCCAGCGCGAGGCGCGCGAAGCGCTGCTAGGTGGCGCTGCCGTTCAGCAGGCCGAAGGGCATGCGGATGTAGTTGGTGGGGACGCCCCTGCTCCGGCCGACGCTAGACGGCCAGAAGATGTCCTGGGAGCCGGCCCTATTGAGGCCCGCGACGTCGACGCATACGCGCAGCTCACTACCCGCATCTGGAACGACAGCTGAAATGACGGGGCGTGTGGGGCGATGCTCACCACACATGGCCCTTGCCTCCTGCAACTCGTGAATCTCCTGGGTGATGAACTCTTGTGCTCCTGGCGGCAGATGCCTTGCTCCTTGCTTGTGGGGGCGCGCGCCGAAACACACCTCCAAGTGATGCCCGAGCACCTCCCTTGTCACACTGGTCAGGTCAGACACCTTCCAAGCGGAAGCCCCCGATCCTGCCTTGAGGGAGGCGCCAGGCGCGCCTTCCTATGAGGGAGGAAGGCTCGCCCCGACGGCCTGGGCGGAGGTTTGGGCATCACCGCCTGCTTCTTGGCTTCAGGGCGGCTCTTGGGAAGGAGCTGCTTCTTCCTTGTGAGGGTGGCTTCAGGAGGCTCGACGATGTTCTTCCTGTTAGGGCCGTCGGCCGCGGTGGCCCGGTAGGCATGCTCGAGGGAGCAATCCGCATCCTTCTCGTCACAGGCGACGGTAATGACGCCGCTGCAGCCAGGCATCTTGAGGATGTTGTAGCCATGGTGGGTCACTGCCATGAACTTGGCGAGCGCAGGGCACCCCAGGATGGCGTTGTACGGGAGGCCGATGTGGGCCACGTTGAAGTCGATCAGCTCGGTGTGGTAGTTGTCGCGGGTGCCGAAGGTGACCGGCAGGCACACTAATACGTCTCCAACGTATCTATAATTTTTTATTGTTCCATACTATTATATTATCTGTTTTGGATGTTTTATATGCATTAATATGCTATTTATATTATTTTTGGGACTAACTTATTAACCTAGAGCCCAGTGCCAGTTTCTGTTTTTCCTTGTTTTTGAGATTTACAGAAAAGGAATACCAAACGGAATAAAACTTTCGCGGTGATTTTTCTTGGACCAGAAGACACCTGTAGGACTTGGAGATGAAGTCAGAGGAGTCCCGAGGCGGCCACAAGCCTCAGGGGCGCACCCTAGGGGGTGCCCTGAGGGCTTGTGGGCCCCTCGGAGCTCCTCCAACCCTAATTCTTGGCCTATAAATTCACAAATATTCCCAAATGACTAGAAGCATCCGGAAAAATACTTTTTCGCTGCCGCAACCTTCTGTACCCGTGAGATCCCATCCTGGGGCCTTTTTCGGCACCCTGCCGGAGGGGGATTCGATCACGGAGGGCTTCTACATCAACTCTATTGCCCTTCCGATGAAGCGTGAGTAGTTTACCTCAAACCTACGGGTCCATAGCTAGTAGCTAGATGGCTTCTCCTTTCTCTTTCATCTTCAATACAATGTTCTCCTCGATGTTCTTGGAGATCTATCCGATGTAATATTCTTTTGCGGTGTGTTTGTCAAGATCCGATAAATTATGGATTTATGATCAGATTATCTATGAATATTATTTGAATCTTCTCTAAATTCTTATATGCATGATTTGATATCTTTGTATTTCTCTTTGAATTATCGGTTTGGTTTGCCCAACTAGATTGGTTCTTCTTGCAATGGGAGAGATGCTTAGTTTTGGGTCCAATCTTGCCGTGTCCTCACCCAGTGACAAAGTAGGGGTAGCGAGGCACGTATTGTATTGTTGCCATCAAGGATAAAAAGATGGGGTTTTCATCATATTGCTTGAGTTTATCCCTCTACATCATGTCATCTTACTTAAGGCGTTACTCCGTTCTTTTGAACTTAATACTCTAGATGCATGCTGGATAGTGGTCGATGTGTGGAGTAATAGTAGTAGATGCAGGCAGGAGTCGGTCTACTTGACACAGACATGATGCCTATATTCATAATCATTGCCTTGGATATCGTCATAACTTTTCGCTTTCTATCAATTGCTCGACAGTAATTTGTTCACCCACCGTACGTTTTCTTTCAAGAGAGAAGCCTCTAGTGAAACCTATGGTCCCCGGGTCTATTTTCCATCATATATTTTCAGATCTATAAACCAAAAAACCCAAAAATACCTTGCTGCAATTTATTTGTTTTTACTTTGTTTTACGTTTTAGTAATCTTTTATATCTATATCTATCAGATCCCATCCTTGCAAGTGACCGTGAAGGGATTGACAACCCCTTTATCGCATTGGGTGCAAGTGTTTGATTGTTTGTGCAGGTGCATATATTGGAGACTTGCGTGTACCTCCTACTGGATTGATACATTGGTTCTCAAACTGAGGGAAATACTTATCTCTACTTTGCTGCATCACCATTTCCTCTTCAAGGGAAAAACCAATGCAAGCTCAAGAAGTAGCAGGAAGAATTTCTGGCGCCGTTGCCGGGGAGGTTCTACATCAAGCCTACCAAGTACCCACCATAAACTCTCATCTCTTGCATTACATTATTTGCCATTTGCCTCTCGTTTTCCTCTCCCCCACTTCTAAAATGATTTCATAAAAACACAAAAAGATTTGCCTTTTTATTCGCCCTTCTTCCCTTCATCTTTTCGTTTGCTTTTTGGTTGCTTGTGTGCTAGATTGCTTACTTTGTCACAATGACTCAAGAGAATACCAATTTGTGTGACTTTCCAATACTAATAATAATAATTTTATTAGTACTTCGATTGCTCCCGCCACTAGTGCAGAATCTTATGAAATTAATGCCGCTTTGCTGAATCTTGTTATGAAAGATCAATTTTCTGGCCTTGCTAGTGAAGATGCCGCATCCCATCTAAATACTTTCGTTGAGTTGTGTGATATGCAAAAGAAAAAAAGATGTGGATAATGATATTGTTAAATTGAAGCTATTTCCGTTCTCACTACGAGATCATGCTAAAACTTGGTTTTCATCTTTGCCTAAAAATAGTATTGATTCATGGAATAAGTGTAAAGATGCTTTTATTTACAAGTATTTTCCTCCCACTAAGATCATCTCCCTTAGGAACGATATAATGAATTTTAAGCAACTTGATCGTGAACATGTTGCACAATCTTGGGAGAGGATGAAATTGATGATAAGAAATTGCCCTACTCATGGTTTAACTTTATGTTTGATTATACAAATTTTTTATGCCGGATTGAATTTTGCAACTAGAAATCTTTTAGATTCCGCCGCGGGAGGTAATTTTATGAAATTACATTAGGATAAGCTACTAAACTCCTAGATAATACTATGGCTAATTATTCTCAATGGCATACTGAAAGATCTTCCACTAGTAAAAAAGTGCATGCGATTGAAGAAATTAATACTTTGAGTGGAAAGATGGATGAACTTATGAAATTGATTGCTAATAAGAGTGCTCCTATTGATCCTAATGATATGCCTTTGTCTACTTTGATTGAGAACAATAATGAATCTATGGATGTGAATTTTGGTGGTAGGAACAATTTTGGTAATAACGCGTATAGAGGTAATTTCAATTCAAGGCCATTTCCTAGTAATTCCTTTAATAATTATGGTAATTCCTACAACAATTCTTATGGAAATTATAATAAGATGCCCTCTGATCTTGAGAACAATATTAAAGATTTTATTAATTCCCAAAAAGCTTTCAATGCTATGGTTGAAGAAAAATGGCTCAAGATTGATGATTTGGCTAGGAACGTTGATAGAATTTCTCTTTAGATTGATTCTTTGAAAATTAGATCTATGTCACCCAAGCATGATATTAATGAATCTCTAAAATCTATTAAAATTTCTATTGATGAGTGTAAAGAAAGAACCGCTAGGATGCGTGCTAAGCGAGATTGGTTTGTAAAAGCGTGTTCTTCGATTTCTTGTGATAATAATGATGAAGATCTTAAATTGATTGGTGTGAATCCTATTGAATCTTTGTTTTCTAATATAAATCTTGATAAAGATTGGACTGGAGATGAGTCAACTTTAGCTAGAAGGCGTCCCAATGATTCGGAGTTTATAGATCTTAATGCAAAAATTGATAAGAATGGGATTGGAGAGGTCAAAACTTTAAGTAGCGATGAACCCACTCTTTTGGATTTCAAGGACTTTATTTATGACCATTGTTCTTTGATAGATTGTATTTCCTTGTTGCAATCCATGTTGAATTCTCCTCATGCTTATAATCAAAATAAAGCTTTTACTAAACATATCATTGATGCTTTGACAAAATCTTTTGAAGAAAAACTTGAGTTGGAAGTTTCAATCCCTAGAAAGCTTTATGATGAGTCGGAACCTACTATTAAGAATAAAATTAAAGATTATGAGTGCCATGCTTTGTGTGATTTGGGTGCTAGCGTTTCCATGATTCCAAAAACTTTATGTGATGTGCTAGGTTTCTGTGAATTTGATGATTGTTCTTTAAATTTGCATCTCACAGATTCCACTATTAAGAAACCTATGGGAAGAATTAATGATGTTCTTATTGTTGAAAATAGGAATTATGTGCACGTAGATTTCATTGTGCTTGGTATAGATTGCAATCCTACATGTCCTATTATTCTTGGTAGACCTTTCCATAGAAAGATTGGTGCAATTATTGATATGAAAGAAGGAAACATTAGATATCAATTTTCGTTAAGGAAGGGTATGGAACACTTTAAAAGAAAGAAAATTAAGTTGCCATATGAATCTATTATCAGGGCTACTTATGGACTGCATACCAAAGATGATAATACCTAGATCTATGTTTTATGCCTAGCTAGGGGCGTTAAACAATAGCGGTTGTTGGGAGGCAACCCAATTTTATTTTTATGTTTTTTGTTTTTGGTTGTGTTTTTCAATAAATACACATTATTACTTCTGTAGTAATTGTGTTTTGGTGTTTTAATTAGTGTTTGAGCCAAGTAAGACCTTTGGGATGGCTTAAGGTGATTGTTGATTTGATCTTGCTGAAAAACAGAAACTTTTGCGCTCAGAAAAACAATTTTAAAAAATCACAGAAGCGTGATTTTGAGCTGAATTTTTAAAAAAATATTTATATACAAATTTCCCAGGTTGTACTAGTTTTTCAGAATTTTTGAAGTTACAGAAGTATACGAAGTTTACAGATTGCTACAGACTGTTCTGTTTTTGACAGATTCTGTTTTCTATGTGTTGTTTGCTTATTTTGATGATTCTATGGGTAGTATCGGGGGTATGAACCATGGAAAAGTTGGAATACAGTATATATTACACCAATATAAATAAAGAATGAATTCACAACAGTACCAAAAGGTGGTGATTTATTTTCTTATACTAACGGATCTCATGAGTTTTCTGTTGAGTTTTCTGTTGTGAAGTTTTCAAGTTTTGGGTAGAGATTTGATGGACTATGGAATAAGGAGTGGCAAGAGCCTAAGCTTGGGGATGCCCAAGGCACCCAAAGGTAATATTCAAGGACCACCAAGCATCTAAGTGTGATGACCCCGGCTTAATCGTGCACTAATCATACACGCAAATGCACACGATCAAGCCTAAGGACTCACTTGAAGATATCACAACACAACTTTAAAACATAAATAAAGTCATACAAGCTTTATATTACAAGCCAGAGCCTCGAGGGCTCGAATAGATAGCTCGATGGCATACAAGTGTCAGCGGAAGCATCAGATATCTGGGTACAGATATTACAGAGTTACAGATAAGCCTTTAGAAAGGCAGGGCAAAACAAAATACTACGATCGAAAGGCGTAGGCCTCCTGCCTAGGACCCTCTGAACCTACTCCTGGTCATCGGTCGGCTCCTCGTAGTAGCACTTGCCAGGAGGGTAGTAGTAGTAGTAGTAGTAGCCGTAGTCGTCGACAGGGGCAGCTACCTCAGGGGCTCTGTCATCTGGCGGCGTCATATGGATATTGGGAGAAAAAGAAAGTAAAGCAAACGTGAGTACTCATCCGAAATACTCAGCAAGCAAGGATCTACACTACATATGCAACATTTTCAAAGGAAAGCTGTATATGTGGACTGGGCTACAGAATGCCAGAATAGAGAGGAAGGCCTAGTCCTATCGAAGACTAGCATCTTCAAGCATCTTCCTCGATCTTGCAGCATTAGAAGAGTGCAGATTAACATAATGTAAAGTAGTAGGAGTATCATCAACCTCGTCCAGAGACCCTTCCTCGACTCCCTGCGAGAAAGCAATCACAGAGCCATACTATCCATTTATCATCTCAAGTTCTAGTTGTACCGATCGGGATACAACTCCGAGTGTCCGTTACCGTAGGACAGGCTATCGATAGATTAATTCTTCCCTGCAGGGGTGCACCAACTTACCCACCACGCTCACTTAACTTCGGCCGAACACACTTTTCTGGGTCATGCCCAGCCTCGGCCAAAAGACACGCCGCAACCCGACCTAGGCTTAAAAGAGAGGTCAGCACGCCGGACTAACCTGTGCCCCCAGGGGTCTTGGGCCATCGCCCCGGACGCTCCTGCACGTTGCGTACACCGCCGGTGAGCAGACCTAGCAACCCCTTAATACAAGTGCGGTTGCGTTACCAGTCCAACCCAGCATGTGCTGCTCAGTTGCTGACGTCTATTAAGCTTCGGCTGAAGTATACAACGCAGAACGCCCATACTATGTCCACGTGATGGTTAGTGCTATCAGGCCAGAGGCCCCTCGGATCAAATATCCAAACCATTAGTGTGTTGGTAGTGCGGTAACGAGCAGAGACTCACGAAAGATGTGACCTCGTCGCCTCGTCTTGAGGACTTGCCGCAAGGGCTAAGAATGCCCGGCCACGCCTCGTGTTCAACTCTCGGGCACCATCCAGGTCCACCCGATTCCACATCACTCGTAGTTAAGCTCACGCTGGTACCCCTCAGGGCCGACCCGTCTTTAGTAACATGTTTCAGTGTAAGGTCATAGTAACAATGGTAACCGTGTGTCTAACACCAATGGAAACCCTGAGGAATCACCCTCGATGGAATTCCCTCTGATGTTACCGTCAAGGTGAATGAAGGAGGGATCACCCTCGAGGTCCACTCTTGAGGAGTTGCGCGACGGTGCTATTATCGGGGGTGGTGTAGGAGGAATCACCCTCTCTGATCACGCCCGATTAACTAACCTACAAGGTTATCATCAGAAGTGCCGATGAGGTATCACCCTCGACACTCGATAGTAACCCAGTAGTGTCAAGCAAGTAAGGGGGAAGTGATGTGCAGTGCCGGGGCCTGGTCTTCAATCCCGTTGATCGGGTCTTCTGATACTGCAGCGGGGCAGTCGGAACAAGTGGGGTCTCTGATGGTTTCTACCCAACCTATACTAAACAGTTTAGGATAAGCAGGTAGGTAACAAAGTAGGTTACAATAAACAGGCTATGCATCAGATTATGTAAAGCAGTAGCAGCAGCAATTCTAATGCAAGCATAAGAGAGAAGAGAGTAGGCGATATCGGTATGCTCAAAATGGGGGTGCTTGCCTGGTTGCTCGGCGGCAAAGGCAAGGTCATCGACGGTGTCGTCGGGCTCCTGAACTGCGTCGGTCTCGGAAGCTATGTCGACATTAGGGTCTACTGAGAGAGAAGAGGGGGAGGAAACATTTAAATACATAGCAAACAATGCAATACAGGGCATGCCATGACTTAGATGCAGTGCAGGGTTGTCTAAAGTATGTCTAAGTCATTTTTAGTTACTTTAGGATTTAAGTTGGATTTATTATCCGGTGATTATGCACTATTCATCTACCGGAAACGGATGGAAAGTTATGGGTTCTCCTACGTAGGGGGTTCCGACATGGAAACAGACAGCATGATCAAATTCATCTTGTCGTTCTGATCAAGTTTCATGTTTTAAGTTTTTCGATCTGAGCTACGGTTTAAAAGTTATGAATTTTCAAAGATTTAAACTATTTTCTGAAATTATTTTTATTAACAGAAAAGGATATTTGATGTCAGCATTGCGTAGGAGTGACGTCAGCGGGCCAACTGGTCGTCTGACCAGGTCAAACCTGACCTGTGGGTCCAGTGGGACCCACATGTCAGCCTCCGTTAGTTAACAGAGTTTAAATTTAAACTAAGCAGAGTTAATTAGGGGTGTGGGCCAAGCCTGTCAGTGACTCTGTTAGTTAACAGGATTAACTAATCTAATAATTAGGTTAATTAAGCGCAGGGGGCCCACATGTCATAGTCATAGGGTGAACAATAACCACATTGACCAGAGTCAACGTGGTCAACAGAGGTGCTGGGGCCCACTGGCAGCCTCTCAATGGGCGGGCCCCACTTGTCCATGTCGGCGGCGGCGCCGGAGCAGCTCCGGCGACTAAATTTCACGGTGGCGCGCTCTGTACGTGGCCGGAAATCCGCTATGGTGCACGGAAAAAGGCGCGGCTAGGCGCGTTCGAACGGGCTGTCGATGCCGCGTCGAGTGGTGGTGGCGCCGTGGCCTGGAACGGCGTGTGGCGACGACGGCGAGCAACGCGGCGGACGCCGGCGTTCAGGCGAAGATGGAAATGGCAAAGCAGTGCGCAGTAGCTCGAGCTAGTGGGTTGGTCGTGCCCTACGCGTGCGAGCGAAGCTGTTGGACGCAGGTGCATGACCAAAAGGTCACCGGAACCTTGCCGGCGACGAGGTCGGCGGTGACGGGCTCGGGCTCATGTGGATTAGCAGCTACGGGCGTGCTGGAGCTTGAAGAAGAGTGTGGGGAGGATCTGTGGCTCACATTGCGGCTATGAAAAGCCCTCGATGGGTTTAGTAGCTGCAGGGTTGGCCGGCGTGGAGGAAGATCGCCGGAGCCAGAGAGATCGGCGTCGCGCTAGATCCACTGCCTCCGGTGCTCCCCGGCTTGCGCTTGTGGACGAGGACGAGGTGGATGACCACGGCGGAGACGAGGGACACGGCTGCATAGCGTGGAGTCGATGGTGGCCGCGGGATCTACGCCGGCGAGGCCAGGGCAGTACACTAGAGAGGGGGAAAGAGCTCAACAGAGCGAGGGAGAGCGGGGGGGGGGGAGTGACGAGGAGGTCTAGGTGGAGTGGACGAGGGGGAGCTTATCCCTTGGGCTGTCGGCGGGCGTCGGTGGCGTCGCGCTGTCGACGTTTCGCCGGCGCGCGCGCGCTCGGCCAGGGAGCGGCCGACACGACGAAGGAGAGAGAGGGAAATGGGCCAGGTGGGCTGGGCTCCAGGCACTGTGCACTTAAGCTAGTGCACAGTGGCCTTTACCTATTTTCCTTTTTCTGTTTTCTTTGCAACTCTGTTTTGCTAATTGTTTGAGCCCTAAATGATTTTTTGTAAAACGTGTGACCTAGCTCATAAATCACAGTGCAATATATCCTATCACCAAAAATTAGTTTGGGGCAAATACTATTTCATATTTATCTTGGATTAACTTAAAGGTCATTAAAGGTTGCTTTTAGCCACTGTTTGGGGTTGTTAGAGTTACTTATCCAATCCATTTAATGTTGGTTACCATTTTAGATTTGTCTCTGGATTATTAGTTATTTAATGAACATTTTTCCAACAGTGTTTGAGCAAATTTATATTTCACTTTTGAATTGGAGCTGATTTTCAGAATAGAATTTGAATTGTTTTGATTAACCACTATGACTAGGCACTGCAAATGAAGTGACTTGGCATTATTAGCAGATGATCACAGCGGCTATTACACAGGGGTGTTACAAATTCTCCTCCTCTAAAAGAAATTCTCGTCCCGAGAATTCAGGAGGAAGAAGGAAAGAGGTCGGGGTATTCCTTGCGAAGATGATCCTCGCGTTCCCAAGTGGCTTCATCTTCAGTGTGATTCGACCACTGCACCTTCAGGAACTTGGTCGTCTTCTGACGAGTTCAACGTTCAAGTTCATCGAGAATGCGGATCGGATGCTCTTTATAGGAAAGATCATCTTGTAGTTCGAGCATCTCGTGATCCACTGCTCGGTGCGGAGACTCCTTGAAGCAACGGCGAAGTTGCGACACGTGGAAGACGTCGTGGATATGAGAGAATTGCGGCGGCAGTTCCAATTTATATGCCACCTGTCCCCGTCTAGCCACGATGTGGAAAGGACCAATATAGCGAGGAGCTAACTTGCCCTTGATTCCGAAATGACGAGTGCCCTTCATAGGTGTAACATGAAGATAAGCTTGATCACCTGGTTGATAAGTCAGACCCCATCGTTTGCGATCATAGTTGCTCTTCTGGCGGTCCTTAGCCGGCTTGAGATTTTCTCGGACAATTCTGACTTGTTCTTCAGCGTGCTGAATAATGTCCGGTCCCACGAGAGGTCGTTCCCCAGTTTCTGACCAATTCAGAGGGGTTCAAAATTTACGTCCGTATAGCACTTCGAAGGGGGCCATTTTCAAGCTGGCTTGATAGCTGTTGTTATAAGAGAATTCGGCAAACGGGAGAGATTCTTCCCACTTCTTACCGAAGGATATAACACAAGCCCGAAGCATATCTTCAAGCACTTGATTAACCCGCTCAACTTGGCCTTGGGATTGGGGATGATAAGCCAAACTCCATGTAATGTGAGTTCCCATAGCTTCTTGGAAACTTTCCCAGAACTTGGAGGTGAAAAGACCACCATGGTCCGAACTGATCTCCTTCGGAATACCGTGGAGTGAAACGATTCTGGAGATATACAGCTCTGCTAGCGGGCTAGCGGTGATAGTCTCCTTGACAGGAAGAAAATGTGCAACCTTGGAGAGTTGGTCGACGACGACAAGAATAGCATCGTGACCTTTCTGAGACTTGGGAAGACCGGTAATGAAATCCATTTGAACCTTATCACATTTCCACAAAGGAATAGGAAGTGGTTGAAGAATTCCAGCAGGCTTATGATGTTCTGCTTTCACGCGACGACATACGTCACATTCAGCAACATATTGAGCAATGTCCTGCTTCATTCTAGACCACCAGTACCTTTGTCGAAGATCGTGATATATCTTGGTGCTACCCGGATGGATAGACAACGGTGTATCATGAGCCTCCTTCATGACTTTGTCAGTCATAAGTTCGAAGCGAGGAATGACAATTCTATCTCTGAAATACAAGGTTCCATCTTCAGCGACCGAGAAATCCCTGTACTTGTCGAGGCGAAGATCTTTCTTCATCAAATCAATTTCAGCATCTTTGGCTTGCGCTTCCTTAACAGCCTTCTCAAGATCTGGCTGTACCACAAGGTTATTAAGCGAACCCTGTGGAACGATACAGACGTTCAACTTGCGCAATTCTTCATATAGCTGGGGTTGAGCTTGCTTAACCATGAGGTTATTGCAATAGGACTTGCAGCTCAAGGCATCCGCCATAATGTTAGCCTTGCGAGGGGTATAAGAAATACCACAGTCATAGTCCGTGATTGTTTCCAACCATCACTGTTGACGAAGATTAAGATCCTATTGAGTGAACAAATACTTCAAGCTTTGATGATCGGTATAAATATCACACCGGTTACCAAGACGGTAATGTCGCCACTGCTTCATAGCATAGATCGCAGCAGCGAGTTCGAGATCATGCACTAGATAGTTTTCTTCATGTGGACGCAATTATCGCGAGGGCATATGCAATTACCTTCCGTTCTTGCATTAGGACACAGCCTAATCCTTGACGAGAAGCGTCACAATATATCACAAAGTCCTTGCGAGAATCGGGAGGAGCAAGCACTGGAGCAGAAGTAAGCTTATCCTTGAGGGTCTGGAAACTCTCCTGACATTTGTCTGTCCACTCAAACTTACCACCTTTGTGGAGCAGATTAGTCAGGGGCTTGGCTATCTTGGAAAAGTTTTCGATGAATCGTCGACAATAACTTGCTAGACCGAGAAAACTTCGGACTTGCTTGGCATTCTTCGGAGGAGTCCAGTCAAGAATAGCCTGAACTCGCTCCGGGTTAACGGCGATACCGTCCTTGGAAATCACATGTCCAAGGTAGGTCATTTCAGAAAGCCAGAACTCACATTTGGAGTACTTGGCATACAACTTGTGCTCTCGAAGCCTCTCCAGAACAAGGCGAAGATGTTCGGCATGTTCTTCCTTATTCTTCGAATATACCAGAATATCATCCGGATATACCACGACGAACTTGTCGAGGTAATCCATGAATATATAATTCATCAGGGGGAAGAACGTAGCGGGAGCATTCGTTAGGCCAAATGACATGACAGTGTATTCATAGGAGTCATAACGAGTAACAAATGCAGTCTTCGGAATATCCTCTTCGCGAACACGGATCTGGTGATAACCCAATCTCAAGTCGAGTTTAGAAAACACCGATGATCCAACAAGCTGATCATATAAGTCATTGATCCAGGGAAGCGGATATTTATTCTGAATGGTTGCCTGGTTGATAGGACGGTAATCTTGGACCAACCTATTCGTACCATCTTTCTTCTTGACAAAGAGAGACGGTGCTCCCCAGGCAAAGGAACTGGGATGGATGAAGCCCTTCTTAAGTGATTTGTCGATTTCTTCCTTAAGCTCGAGAAGGTGGTGCGGTGGCATCTTGTAATGACGCTTCGCAATAGGAGTGGTGCCAGGCTTCAAGTCAATGACAAACTCGACAGCTCTAGCAGGGGGTATTCCTGGAAGTTCTTCTGAAAAACATCCTGGAATTCGCAGACAACTAGAACATTTTTTATCCCCTCAAGCGGAGAAGCGTTCAGCGCATTCAAGGAATAAATCTGAGCCTTGGCGTTCTAAGTGATGTGAGCACGGTAATTCACCAACTCATTTGATGGATGAAGAAGATGAACAACCTTAGTGGCACAGTTGATTGAGGCGTAGTGAGCCTTCAACCAATCCATTCCCAGAATAAGATCAATGTTGGAATTATTCAGAATTATGGGGAAGGCCTGAAACTTTCTCTCTTCAATCACAACAGTGACTTCGGGGCTGAATATGGTGGCTTGGCACCGACCCGCGGGAGTGTTTACAACTAACGAATGGTGTAGTGTTTCACACTTAACGTCATGCAAGAGCGCAAAATGTTCTGACATGAATGAATGCGATGCTCCTGAATCAAATAAAATAGATGCTAGTACTGAATTAACAAGAAGTGTACCCATCATAGTTGCTGGTTGTTCCGGGTCTTCATTCATGTTGGCATGAAAGGCCTGCCCACGACCATAAGAAGGTCTGGCATTGTTGTTACGCTGCTGAGGAAGTCCACGGCCATTACCACGGCCAGCAGGAAAAGGCACTAGCTGATTCTGATTCTGAGAATAGTCTTTGGCACGGTGACCTGGCTGGCCACACTTGAAGCAGAGTCCACTGTCTGGACGTGGTGCAGGAGCTCGAGGTGGTGGAGCTCGAAGGGGCTGCCTCGGGGGTGGAGGACGCAGACGAGGTGCAGCATAAGCGGGCATGTACACTGGAGCTGTTGGACGGTACATGCTTTGTGGAATCCAGATGCGGCGCTTCTGGGAAAACGAGCCCGAAGATGAGCCCGCTTCACTAGTGCGCCTGGTCGCTTCTTTGTGCTTCTTTAGACCAGTCTCGACCATAATAGCTTTGTTCACCAAAGTGGCGAAGTCAGGAAAGTCTTGGATGAGCAGGGCTAGCTGAATGTCATGGTGTAGCCCATCACAGAACTTCTCCTGCCTACGAGCATCAGTGGGGATGTCTTCTTCAGCATAGCGAGACAAGTCAAGGAACTCTCGCTGGTAGACCTCCACAGTCTTGTTGCCTTGAACAAGGCTGCGAAACTCGGCCTTCTTCCGATCTATAACTCCTTGCGGAATATACCGGGCACGAAAAGCAGCCTTGAATTCCACCCAGGTGACGACAGTTCCAGGAGGTAGGGTCTGTCGGTGAGTTGCCCACCATTGTGCTGCAGGTCCCTTCAGGAAGTATGTCGGGAATGTGACATAGCTGACAGAGGGAACATCAGCTGATTCCATCTCATAGAAGATGTCACGCTGCCAGTCATCGGCATCCAGCGGATTAACTGTGTTGCAGAATACCGATGGGTTGAGACGCACAAACTCTGGCAGTGTGATTGAAGCTGGCTGATGGTTGGCACTGGGACGAGGGAACTGTTCCATAATTCCCGTCATGAACTGACGGTTGAGTTCAAACTGTTGCATCATAGCAGCCATATAGTCAGGCGGTGGCGGCGAAGGTGGATTGTTATCACCCATCCTGCTAAATTCAACTGGGGTAGTTTAGCAGAAGCCATTACGAGTGTTTAGCAACATGCATGATGTAACGCGATGGAATTTAAGTAGTGCAACAGATGCTTAATAGTAGTCATTAAGTCATACAAATCCATACAGAGTCGGTTACATTCGGGCAGCACAACGGCGCAAATTCAAAAGCTAGACATGCTAGGCGGCGCGCAGGCACGCGGTAAGGAAGTACACAACGAGACATAGCAAAGGCTACATCAATGTCAGAGAAAACCACTGAAATGGGGTAGCTGCAAGTGTGGACGACGGATGTTCGTCGCAGAAGGATCCTGTGCTCCATGTGCACTCTGATGAAGAACCCGGTCTCGAGCTGGAAGAAGAGGTCCACGTGCAGGTGTGTGACCTCCCACAGCAGGCCAATCGATCCCTGGTGGCATCTCGGTCCTGCGCGGGTAAAGGATGTGCTCCGGATGTATCCCTACTCGAACAGCTGGTAGCAACTACGTCATAGCCTCGTAGAGTCGTACTCGAGTGGCAAACAACTCGACGGCCAGAGCCCGAACAGTGCGATCCAGAGCGTGAGTACACTGAATCAGAACTCGCGGATCGTAGCGACGAGGCTCGTACGGGGCACAGATAGCCGTGTAGTATCCAGTAGCATCTCTAGCAGGGGCATACGGAATGTATCGAAACTTAGAGGCATCCAAGCTAGCGTTGTGTTCTCCTCGGAGACGTGCGACAGCAGAGTAGGCGGCATCATGGACTGCCATCTCAATCGTCACGCCGATACTGTGGAAAAGGTACAGCTCGGTGTCTGAGTCATCCTGCTGATCATAGATGCGAACATCAGCATAGTACTGCTCCTAGTTGAACTCGCGGTAAACCTCGTAGACCATGTACTCGGGGTACCAGCGGTAACCCAGTCTGGTCAAGAGAGCGATCAGAACAGCTGGAAATCCAGGGGCATCACGAGCCCAAGTGCGAAGCACAAGCTGCGTTGTAGGACGTGGTGGAAACAGACGATCCATCTGAAATAAATGAAATTCAGGATTGTCATTTGACAAGGAGGAGCATAACAGATCTCGAAGAGAAAGGTTAAACAAAACAATGGAAAGGAAAATGATTATCAGACTAATCAGATCAATGATAGGGAAATCGCACAGATATCCAGCTCTCCGGGTGGATGGGATTTACGAGATCCTAAGTGTCAGCGTTAGTTAATTTAATAAACCCGAATAGAAGAGAGATTAGAGTCCCAGAGTAAAGACGAGGAATAAAAGATCCTAATACCACCCAGTTGGCGTCGTGGGCCCGTAAGCCACACAGCCAAGTTAGTAAGACGGTTTTGGACCACTAGACTCAACTTCGGCCAAGGAATTGGAAAGGAGAACTCCTAGAGTAGTCCGCTCTGATACCAACATGTGATGACCCCGGCTTAATCATGCACTAATCGTACACGCAAATGCACACGATCAAGCCTAAGGACTCACTTGAAGATATCACAACACAACTTTAAAACATAAATAAAGTCATACAAGCTTTATATTACAAGCCAGGGCCTCGAGGGCTCGAATACATAGCTCGATGGCATACAAGTCTCAGCAGAAGCATCAAATATCTGGGTACAGATATTACAGAGTTACAGATAGGCCTTTAGAAAGGTGGGGCAAAACAAAATACTACGATCGAAAGGCGTAGGCCTCCTGCCTAGGACCCTCCGAACCTACTCCTGGTTGTCGGTCGGTTGCTCGTAGTAGTACTCGCCGAGAGGGTAGTAGTAGTAGTAGCCGTAGTCGTCGACAGGGGCAGCTACCTCAGGGGCTACGTCATCTGGCGGCGTCATATGGATATGGGGAGAAAAATAAAGTAAAGCAAACATGAGTACTCATCCGAAGTACTCAGCAAGCAAGGATCTACACTACATATGCAACATTTTCAAAGGAAAGCTGTATATGTGGACTAGGCTACAGAATGCCAGAATAGAGAGGAAGGCCTAGTCCTATCGAAGACTAGCATCTTCCTCGGTCTTGCAGCATTAGAAGAGTGCAGATTAACATAATGTAAAGTAGAAATAGTATCATCAACCTCGCCCAGAGACCCTTCCTCGACTCCCTACAAGAAAGCAATCCCAGGGCCATACTATCCATTTATCATCTCAAGTTCTAGTTGTACCGATCTTGATGCAACTCCGAGTGTCCGTTACCGTAGGACAGGCTATCGATAGATTAATTCTTCCCTGTAGGGGTGCACCAACTTACCCACCACGCTCGCTTAACTCCGGCCGGACACACTTTTCTGGGTCATGCCCGGCCTCGGCCGAACGACACGCCGCAACCCGACCTAGGCTTAAAAGAGAGGTCAGCACACCGGACTAACCTATGCCCCCAGGGGTCTTGGGCCATCGCCCCGAACGCTCCTGCACGTTGCGTACACCGCCGATGAGCAGACCTAGCTACCCCTTAATACAAGCGCGGTTGCGTTACCAGTCCAACCTAGTGTGTGCCGCTTAGTTGCTGACGTCTATTAAGCTTCGGCTGAAGTATACGACGCAGAACGCCCATACTATGCCCATGTGATGGTTAGTGCTATCAGGCTAGAGGCCCCTCGGATCAAATATCCAAACCGTTAGTGTGTTGCTAGTGCGGTAACGAGCATAGACTCACGAAAGATGTGACCCCGTCGCCCCGTCTCGAGGACTTGCGGCAAGGGCTAAGAATGCCCGGCCATGCCTCGTGTTCAACTCTCGGGCACCATCCAGGTCCACCCAATTCCACATCACTCGCAGTTAAGCTCGCGCGGATACCCCTCAGGGCCGATCCGTCTTTAGTAACATGTTTCAGTGTAAGGTCATAGTAACAATGGTAACCGTGTGTCTAACACCATTGGAAACCCTGAGGAATCACCCTCGATGGAATTCCCTTTGATGTTACCATCAAGGTGAACGAAGGAGGGATCACCCTCGAGGTCCACTCTTGAGGAGTTGCGCGACGGTGTTGTTATCGGGGGTGGTGTAGGAGGAATCACCCTCTCTGATCACGCCCGATTAATTAACCTACAAGGTTATCATCAGAAGTGCTGACGAGGTATCACCCTCGGCACTCGATAGTAACCCATTAGTGTCAAGCAACTAAGGGGGAAGTGATGTACGGTGCCGGGGCCTGGTCTTCAATCCCGTTGATTGGGTCTTCTGATACTCCAGCGGGGCAGTCGGAACAAGTGGGGTCTCTGATGGTTTCTACCCAACCTATACTAAATAGTTTAGGATAAGCAGGTAGGTAACAAAGCAGGTTACAATAAACAGGCTATGCATCAGATTAGGTAAAGCAGTAGCAGCAGCAATTCTATTGCAAGCATAAGAGAGAAGAGAGTAGGCGATATCGGTATGCTCAAAATGGGGGTGCTTTCCTGGTTGCTCAGCGGCAAAGGCAAGGTCGTCGACGGTGTCGTCGGGCTCCTGAACTGCATAGGTCTCAGAAGCTACGTCAACGTCGGGGTCTACCGATAGAGAAGAGGGAGAGGAAACATTTAAATACACAGCAAACAATGCAATACAGGGCATGCCATGACTAGGATGCAGTGCAGGGTTGTCTAAAGTATGTCTAAGTCATTTTTAGTTACTTTAGGATTTAAGTTGGATTTATTATCCGGTGATTATGAACTATTCATCTACCAGAAACGGACAGATTCGTCTCGTCGTTCCGATCAAGTTTCATGTTTTAAGTTTTTCGACCTGAGCTACAGTTTAAGAGTTATGAATTTTCAAAGATTTAAACTATTTTCTGAAATTATTTTTATTAACAGAAAAGGATATATGATGTCAGCATTGCGTAGGAGTGACGTCAGCGGGTCAACTGGTCGTCTGACCAGGTCAAACCTGAACTGTGGGTCCACTGGGACCCACATGTCAGCCTCTATTAGTTAACAGAGTTTAAGTTTAAACTAAGCAGAGTTAATTAGGGGTGTGGCCCAGCCTGTCAGTGACTCTGTTAGTTAACAGGATTAACTAATCTGATAATTAGGTTAATTAAGCGGAGGGGGCCCACATGTCATAGTCATAGGGTGAACAGTAACCACGTTGACCAGAGTCAACGTGGTCAACAGAGGTGCTGGGGCCCACTGGCAGCCTCTCAATGGTTGGGCCCCACTTGTCCACGTCAGCGGCGGCGCCGGAGCAGCTCCGGCGACCAAATTTCACGGCGGCGCGCTCTGTACATGGCCGAAAATCCGGTACGGTGCACGGAAAAAGGCGCGGCTAGGCGCGTTCGAACGGGCTATCGATGCCGCGTCGAGTGGTGGTGGCGCCGTGGCCTGGAACGGCGTGTGGCGACGACGGCGAGCAACGCGGCGGACGCCGGCGTTCGGGAGAAGATGGAAATGGCAAAGCAGTGTGCAGTAGCTCGAGCTAGTGGGTTGGTCGTGCCCTACGCGTGCGAGCGAAGCTGTTGGACGCAGGTGCGTGACCAAAAGGTCACCGGAACCTTGCCGGCGACGAGGTCCGCGGCGACGGGCTCGGGCTCGTGTGGATTAGCGGCTACGTGTGCGCTGGAGCTTGAAGAAGAGCATGGGGAGGATCTGCGGCTCACCTTGCGGCTATGAAAAGCCGTCGATGGGTTTAGTAGCTGCAGGGTTGGCCGGCGTGGAGGAAGATCGCCGGAGCCAGAGAGATCGGTGTCGCGCTCGATCCACTGCCTCCGGTGCTCCCCGGCTTGCGCTTGTGGATGAGGACGAGGTGGATGACCACGACGGAGATGAGGGACACGACTGCATAGCGCAGAGTCGACGGTGGCCGCGGGATCTACGCCGGCGAGGCCATGGCAGCGGACTGGAGAGGGGGAAAGAGCTCAGCGGAGCGAGGAAGAGAGGGGGGGAGAGTGCGAGGAGGTCCAGGGGGAGTGGACAAGGGGGAGCTTATCCCTTGGGCTGTTGGTGGCGTCACGCAGTCGACGTTTCGCCGGCGCGCGTGCGCTCGGCCAGGTGGGCTGGGCTCCAGGCACTGTGCACTTAAGCTAGTGCACAGTGGCCTTTACCTATTTACCTTTTTTTGTTTTCTTTGCAACTCTATTTTGTTGTTTGAGCCCTAAATGATTTTTTGTAAAACGTGTGACCTAGCTCATAAATCACAGTGCAATATATCTTATCACCAAAAATTAGTTTGGGGCAAATACTATTTCATATTTATCTTGGATTAACTAAAAGGTCATCAAAGGTTTCTTTTAGCCACTGTTTGGGGTTGTTAGAGTTACCTATCCAATCCATTTAATGTTGGTTACCATTTTAGATTTGTCTCTGGATTATTAGTTATTTAATGAACATTTTCCAACAGTGTTTGAGCAAATTTATATTTCACTTTTGAATTGGAGTTGATTTTCAGAATAGAATTCGAATTGTTTTGATTAACCACTATGACTAGGCACTGCAAATGAAGTGACTTGGCATTATTAGCAGATGATCACAGTGGCTATTACACAGGGGTGTTACACTAAGCTTGGGGATGCCCCGGATGGCATCCCCTCTTTCGTCTTCAATCCATCGGTAAATTTACTTGAGGCTATATTTTTATTCACCACATGATATGCGTTTTGCTTGGAGTGTCTTGTATGATATGAGTCTTTGCTTTTTAGTTCACCACAATCATCCTTGCTGTACACACCTTTTGAGAGGGACACGCATGAATCGTGAATTTATTACAATATTCTATGTGCTTCACTTATATCTTTTGAGCTAGGCAATTTGCTCTAGTGCTTCACTTATATCTTTTTAGAACACGACGGTGGCTTTATTTTATAGAAATTTTTGAACTCTCATGCTTCACTTATATTATTTTGAGAGTCTTTAAACAGCATGGTAATTTTTTTAGGTTATGAATTTAGTCCTAATATGATGGGCATCCAAGAGGGATATAATAAAAACTTTCATATAAAGATCATTGAATACTATGAGAAGTTTGATTCCTTGCATTTGTTTTGAGATATAAAGATGGTGATATTAGAGTCATGCTAGTGAGTAATTGTGGATTGGTATAAATACTTGCGTTAAAGTTAGTGATTCCCGTAGCATGCACGTATGGTGAACCGTTATGTGATGAAGTCGGAGCATGATTTATTTATTGATTGTCTTCCTTATGAGTGGCGGTCGGGGACGAGCGATGGTCTTTTCCAACCAATCCATCCCCCTAGGAGCATGCGTGTAGTACTTTGTTTCGATGGCTAATAGACTTTTGCAATAATTATGTGAGTTCTTTATGACTAATGTTGAGTCCATGGATTGTACGCACTCTCACCCTTCCACCATTCCTAGCCTCTCTAGTACCGCGCAATTTTCGTCGGTGCATTAAACCCACCATATACCTTCCTCAAAACAGCCATCATACCTACCTATTATGGCATTTCCATAGCCATTCCGAGATATATTGCCATGCAACTTCCACCGTTCTGTTTATTATGACACGCACCATCATTGTCATATTGCTTTGCATGATCATGTAGTTGACATAGTATTTGTGGCAAGGCCACCGTTCATATTTTTTATACATGTCACTCTTGATCATTGCACATCCCTGTACATCGCCGGAGGGATTCATATAGAGTCATATTTTGTTCTAGAATCGAGTTGTAATTTTTTGAGTTGTAAAGTAGATAAAAGTGTGATGATCATCATTATTAGAGCATTGTCCCATGTGAGGAAAGGATGATGGAAGCTATGATTCCCTCACAAGTTGGGATGAGTCTTCAGACTTTGCAAAAAAAATAAAAGTGGCCAAAAGAAGCCCAAACAAAAAATGAGAGAAAAGAGAGAAGGGACAATGCTACTATCCTTTTACCACACTTGTGCTTCAAAGTAGCACCATGATCTTCATTATAGAGAGTCTCCTATGTTGTCACTTTCATATACTAGTGGGAATTTTTCATTATAGAACTTGGCTTGTATATTCCAATGATGGGCTTCCTCAAATTGCCCTAGGTCTTCGTGAGCAAGCAAGTTGGATGCACACCCACTTAGTTTCTTTTTGAGCTTTCATACACTTATAACTCTAGTGCATCCGTTGCATGGCAATCCCTACTCACTCACATTGATATCTATTGATGGGCATCTCCATAGCCCGTTAATACGCCTAGTTGATGTGAGACTTTCTCCTTCTTTTTGTCTTCTCCACAACCACCATGTTCTATTCCACCTATAGTGCTATATCCATGGCTCATGCTCATGTATTGTGTGAAAGTTGAAAAAGTTTGAGAACATCAAAAGTATGAAACAATTGCTTGGCTTGTCATCGGGGTTGTGCATGATTTAATACTTTGTGTGATGAAGATGGAGCATAGCCAGACTATATGATTTTGTAGGGATAACTTTCTTTGGCCATGTTATTTTGGGAAGACATGATTGCTTTATTAGTATGTGATACGTCTCCAACGTATCTATAATTTATGAAGTATTCATGTCATGTTTACAACAATTTTATATGGTTTTGGTATGATTTTATTAGAACTAACCCGGACTGACGTTGTTTTCAGCAGAACTACCGTGGTGTCTTTTTTGTGCAGAAATAAAAGTTCTCGGAATGGGCTGAAAATTTACAGAGAATGTTTTTGGAAAATATAAAAAATACTGGAGCGAAAAGATACCAGAGAGGAGTCCCGAGGCAACCACAAGGGTGGGGGGCGCCCCCCTAGGGCGCGCCCCCCTGCCTTGCCGCCGCCTCATGGACCCCCTTGACTTGTCCCCGATGCCAAAAACTCCTATAAATAGAGAAAACTCCAGAAATAAACCTAGATCGGAAGTTCCGCCGCCGTAAGCCTCTGTAGCCACGAAAAACCAATCGGGACCCTGTTCCGGCACCCTGTCGGAGGGGGAAACCATCACCGGAGGCCATCTTCATCATCCCGGCAGCAACCATGATGAGGAGGGAGTAGTTCACCCTCGGGGCTGAGGGTACGTACCAGTAGCTATGTGTTTGATCTCTCTCTCGTGTTCTTGATTTGGCACGATCTTGATGTACCACGAGCTTTGTTATTATAGTTGGATCATATGGTGTTTCTCCCCCTCTAGCTTCTTGTGATGAATTGAGTCTTGCTCTTTGAGGTTTCGTTATGTTGGATTGAGTATTGGATTTGAGAACACTTGATGTATGTCTTGCGATGGGATATCTGTGGTGACAATGGGATGTTCTATTGATTCACTTGATGTATGTTTTGGCACTCAACTCACGGATTCCCGAGGTAACATTGGGGTAATCTATTCATAGGGGTTGATGCATGTTTTTGTCCTACGTTCTCCGGCAGAAACTTTGGAGTGATTCTTTGTTGCACGTTGAGGGATTGTTATGTGATCCAATTATGTTATCATTGTTGAGAGAACTTGCACTAGTGAAAGTATGAACCCTAGGCCTTGTTTTCAAGCATTGCAATACCGTTTTTGCTCACTTTTGTTACTAGTTACCTTGCTGTTTTTATATTTTCAGATTACAAAAACTTATATCTACCATCCATATTACACTTGTATCACCATCTCTTCGCCGAACTAGTGCACCTATACAATTTACCATTGTATTGGGTGTGTTGGGGACACAAGAGACTCTTTGTTATTTGGTTGCAGGGTTGTTTGAGAGAGACAATCTTCATCCTATGCCTCCCACGGATTGATAAACCTTAGGTCATCCACTTGAGGGAAATTTGCTACTGTTCTACAAAACTCTGCGTTTGGAGGCCCAACACGAGTCTACAAGAAGAAGGTTGCGTAGTAGACATCAGTATGCTTGAAGTATTATTGTTTTTATGTCAATATTAAACTTTTGTTTTGAATCTTATGGATCTGAATATTCATGCCACAATAAAGAAAATTACATGGATAAATATGTTAGGTAGCATTCCACATCAAAAATTCTGTTTTTATCATTTACCTACTCGAGGACGAGCAGGAATTAAGCTTGGGGATGCTTGATGCGTCTCCAACATATCTATAATTTTTTATTGATCCATGCTATTATATTATCTATTTTGGATGTTTTATATGCATTAATATGCTATTTTATATTATTTTTCAGACTAACTTATTAACCTAGAGCCCAGTGCCAGTTTCTATTTTTTCCTTGTTTTTGAGTTTTACAGAAAAGGAGTACCAAACGGAGTCCAAATGGAATAAAACTTTCGCGATGATTTTTCTTGGACCAGAAGACACCCGTAGGACTTGCAGATGAAGTCCGAGGAGTCCCGAGGCGGCCACAAGCCTCAAGGGCGCGCCCTAGGGGGCGCCTTGAGGGCTTGTGGGCCCCTCGGAGATCCTCTAGCCCTAATTCTTGGCCTATAAATTCACAAATATTCCCAAACGACCAAAAGCGTCCACAAAAATACTTTTCTGCCGCCGCAACCTTCTGTACCCATGAGATCCCATCTTGGGGCCTTTTCCGGCACCCTGCCAGAGGGGGATTCGATCACGGAGGGCTTCTACATCAACTCTATTGCCCTTCCAATGAAGCGTGAGTAGTTTACCTCAGACCTATGGGTCCATAGCTAGTAGCTAGATGGCTTCTTCTCTCTCTTTGATCTTCAATACAATGTTCTCCTCGATGTTCTTGGAGATCTATCCGATGTAATATTCTTTTGTAGTGTGTTTGTCGAGACCCGATGAATTGTGGATTTATGATCAGATTATCTATGAATATTTTTTGAATCTTCTCTGAATTCTTATATGCATGATTTGATATCTTTGTATTTCTCTTCGAATTATCGGTTTGGTTTGGCCAACTAATTGGTTCTTGTTGCAATGGGAGAGGTACTTAGTTTTGGGTTCAATCTTGTGGTGTCCTCACCCAGTGACAAAGTAGGGGTAGCGAGGCACGTATTGTATTGTTGCCATCAAGGGTAAAAAGATGGGGTTTTCATCATATTGCTTGAGTTTATCCCTCTACATTATGTCATCTTACTTAAGGCGTTACTCCGTTCTTTTGAACTTAATACTCTAGATGCATGCTGGATAGTGGTCGATGTGTGGAGTAATAGTAGTAGATGCAGGCAGGAGTCGGTCTACTTGACACGGATGTGATGCCTATATTCATAATCATTGCCTTGGATATCGTCATAACTTTGCGCTTTTCTATCAATTGCTCAATAGTAATTTGTTCACCCACCGTATGTTTTCTTTCAAGAGAGAAGCCTCTAGTGAAACCTATGGCCCCCGGGTCTATTTTCCATCATATATTTTCAGATCTATAAACCCAAAATTCAAAAAAATACCTTGCTGCAATTTATTTGTTTTTACTTTGTTTTACGCTTTAGTAATCTTTTATATCTATCTCTATCAGATCTCATCCTTACAAGTGACCGTGAAGGGATTGACAACCCCTTTATCGCGTTGGGTGCAAGTGTTTGATTGTTTGTGCAGGTGCATAGATTGTAGACTTGTGTGTACCTCCTACTGGATTGATACCTTGGTTCTCAAACTAAGGGAAATACTTATCTCTACTTTGCGGCATCACCCTCTCCTCTTCAAGGGAAAAACCAACGCAAGCTCAATAAGTAGAACGCACCTGCCCCAGGAGAGTGGTCGATCCATCCGTCGCCCCGGAGAAGGGCCTGGTGGGCATCAGCTGGTCGTAGGGCACTTGGAGCATTTCGAAGGTCGCGATGGAGATCACATTGAGGCCGGCCCCTCCGTCGATGAGAGTCTTAGTGACTGTGACGTTGCTGATGGTGGGAGTGCACAGCATGGGGAGCACGCCGGTGGTGGCCAAGCACCTGAGGTGGTCCTTGGAGTCGAAGGTGATGGCGTACTGCTACCACTTGAGGGGTCGCGCTGCCTCGAGCCTCGGGAGGGCTACATTCACCTCGCGGGAGAACTGCTTGAAGATGCTGTTTGACGCGCGAGCCTGAGCTCCGCCAAGGATGCACGTTATCGCGCGAGGCTCCTAGTAGCCCCTAGCCCCCTCATCACACTGGTTTCCGTCGTTCTGCCTGGGGGGCGGCGGCAGTGGCAGAAGGGGTACGTTCTCCTGAGGACGTGCCTCACGGGGCTGATCGTGCCAAGCACCATCGCGAGGCTGGTCACGCTAGCCACCCTCGCAAGGCTGGTCATGCCAGGGTCCATCACGGGGCTGGTCACGCCAGGCCTGGCACTGGTTGCCGTTGCGGTTATCCCACCGGCCACCTCCGCGGCCTGCGCCACGATCGTTACGGTCAGGGCGACGGCCCAAGCGCTCGTTGCGGAGCGCCCTGAACTCCTGGCAGTCGTTGGTGTTGTGGGTGCACATGTTGTGGTAGACGCAGAATAGGCGGCTACTTGATACGTCCATTTTGCATCATGTTTTTCTACTGTTATTTATGATGTTTTTATGCATAATAATGCTTTTTGGAGTAATTCTAATGCCTTTTCTCTCATAATATGCAAGGTTCACACAAAGAGGGAGAATTTCGGCAACTGGAAATCTGGACCTGAAAAAGTTACGCCAGGCTACCTATTCTGCACAACTCCAAATGAGCTGAAACTTCACGAGGAATTTTTATGGAATATATAAGAATTATTAGAGCAAATAAGTACCAGAGGGGGCCCACCAGGTGGCCACAACCCACCTGGGCGCGCCAGGGAGCCCAGGCGCGCCCTGGTGGGTTGTGCCCTCCTCGGCCCACCTCCGGTGCCCCTCTTCTGGTGTATAAGTCATTTTGACCTAGAAAAAATAAGGAGAGGACTTTCGGGACGAAGCGCCGCCGTCTCGAGGCGGAACTTGGGCAGGAGCACTTTTGCCCTCCGGTGGAGCGATTCCGCCGGGGGAACTTCCCTCCCAGAGGGGGAAATCATCGTCATCATCATCACCAACAACTCTCCCATCTTGGGGAGGGCAATCTCCATCAACTTCTTCACGGGGAACCGGACGCTGTACACTACCTGTACGATGGTTGGCCAGCCAGATAATCCCCATACATGTCTAGAATGGCCATACGCTTCTCGTACGATGGCCAGACGCTTCCCAGATGCAAACCGGATGCTGCTCGTCAGCTGCTCAGACAACATCGCCATCCAGCTCCGCCCGGCCCTCTGCTGCTGCTCGCGTCCTCGCGTCCCCTAGTGTGCCCGCACCACCGAGCTTCTTCCCTGCCGCTGCAAGTGCCACCTCGCCTTGCCTCCATTTCTGCTGCTCCGCCGTGCCGCGTCGTCCGCTGTAGGCCTCCCGCGCGCCACCGCACCGGCGTCCAAGCCCCTCAATTCCTCCGGTCTCCTGCATTGCATCGCGCTGGCTGCCCCTCCTCGCTGCTTCACCGGCTGCTGGCGAGCGCGCCTCTGGCGGGTCCTCTGCTCCAGCCATGACCACGGGGCGCCGGGTCCGGCTCCCTCCACCTCGCCGCAGCGCCGGCTGCTGCCCGCGCTCCCTCCCTCGATGCTGCACTGCTCCGACTCCTCGCCGCTAGCCGGCTCCCAGCCGGGTCCGCCTGTGCGCGCCGCTCCCGTCGGGTCCGCCTGTGGGCGACTGCTCCGCCGGGCCGCCTCCCCGCGCCGGCTCAGCCGCGCGCAACCGCCTGCTCCACCGGGCCACCTCCCCACGCTGGCCCCGCGCCGCCTCCCCGGTCCGGCTCCTACGCCCGCCTGCTGCGCACGCCCCGCCTTCGGCTCCTGTGCGGCCGTCCAGCCGCGCCCGCGTCGGCCCTGCCGTTCGCCGCCTCCAGCTCGCCGCTAGCCGGGTCCACCTCCGCGCGCCACCCCGGGCCGGCTCCCATGCCTGCCTGCTGCGGCGCTCTGCCTGCCGTGCTCCTCGCCGGCTCCGGCCCCCGCTCCCAAGCACCTCCGCAGCCGGCTGCATCGCCCCGCGCCCACTTGCCCTCACCCGCCTGCTGCCGCGCACTCGCGCGCCGGCATCCTCCGCCTGCGGCCGGCTGTGGCTCTGGCTCCCTCCTGCCGGGTGCTGCAAGAAAAAGAAAAAGAAAAAAAAGGGGGGCCGGCTGCCTAAGAAAAGAAAGAGAAGTGTCCGGGTGAAAAGAAAGAAAGAAAAAAAGGCCGGCTGCCAACAGCCGGATAAAAGAGAGAAGCGTCCGGCTGGCAGCAGCCGGTAAAAAAGAAGCGTCCGTCTGAAAAAGAAACGTCCTGTTGCCAGCAGCCGGCCAGAGAAAATAAAAAATGTTCGGCTAGCCCGTCCGTCTGCTTCGTCACTCGGACGGTCAGCCGCGACCCGCACTGCCGGCTGTGCCAGGCCGGCTCGACCGCCTCCTGCTCCGACGCCTGGCCGACAGGCGAGCCAGCTCGGCCGCCCATCTGCCTCGACGCCCGTTCGGTCGGACCTGACCGGTCGGGACCCCCTTCAAGAACCCGGAGGCTCGAAGACTTCACCCGGCGGGTGCGCCGGCGCGCCCCGCAAGCGCTCAGCCTCACCGGCTGTCTCCGGCAACTTCTGCCTCGCCTACACGAAAACCAATGTGAGCTCCTCACCCGCATATTTTTGCACCGCGCAAACACGGATAACCCCGAGCGATGCTCGGGGGGCTATCGCCACATTTTATTACAGTTGCACTACTGTTCGCCCCGGCGCCAGCCAGAGTTGGCCCGAAGGCTGGCCGCTTGGCCTGAGACGTTCGTTCCCACAGACGGCTTAGTAGAATGCACGGTACCAAAGGCTCACTCTTAGTCACAGACTTCAGAGCGGCTGTCCGGCTAGCAAGAGGAAACGCCGGAGGCCACCCACGCGAAAAACGTCTCGGGAGAAAAACGGTTCGGGCGACCCGGCTGTTTGCTTTATAAGTATCTGCTCAGTTAAATCCGCTCCCAGAGTCTGAGTACTGTACACTCCACCCCGTGGCCCACTCTCAGCCACCGACCGCAGAACGGCTGTCCGGCTAGCAAGAGCGCAAGCCAAAGAACGGGGGGGGGGGGGACATGAAAAAGATTGAAGGGGGCTCGGACGAAACCGAGTCGGCACCCTCCGCATAAAACTTGCAATGCTAAAAGCAAACATTTGATATATCTGCGCGGACTAACTTTGTCTTTTGCATGATCATTTCCGCGGGGAACCCGCCCCCCTCCTCGCTCGGAGGCTACACCCAGTGGGTGCCCTGGCGCGCCCCCACTGGAAGCAAGCCGCGCCGGCTGCAGCCCGCAGCTGGCTGTCATCGACAACATCAGTCGGCGGACTCCGCGTCCGCGCCCGACAGCGCCAGCCGGCGGACCCCGTGTCCGCGCCCGGCACCCTCGACGTTACCGTCGGCTTCATCATCAACAACAAGACCCACCGCCCAACTTTTCCAAAGTTGCCCGGAGGCTCGGAGGCTACACCCAGCGGGTGCGCTCGCGCGCCCCCGCCGGAAGCAAGCCGCGCTGGCTGCGGCCCGCAGCCGGCCGTCATCAAGCATCTTCTACATCAACACCCGCTAAAGAGCCTCCGCCCAACTTTGCCAAGTTGCCCGGAGGCTCGGAGGCTACTGTCGGAGTAATTGACCACGGGTACCCTGAAGACGGCAAGACAATATTTCAAGACATCGGGGCTAGCAAAGCCCCTCAGTCCGACTGCTCAGGCCGCCCAGGTGGCCCCCTGTTCGACTGCCCAGGCCGACTCGCCACCCGGCCTGCTCCCCGTCTGGCTGCCCTAGCTAACCGGCTTCCGACTGCTCCAACCAGCCGGCTGCCCGAAGTTAACCGCCAACACCGACAAGACGGCCGTACCCGGCACTGTTGATGAATAGTAGTGGCGACATCATCTACAGTGTGCTTGTCCCTCGGCACTGTTTTATAAAGTGCACCAGGGACAAGGTGGCATGCACGTCACGTCCATGCCCCTCATGGGCATGGTGCCCCATGCCCACTTGCCCCCATGCCACTACCTAGCTTAGGAAGTAAGCTACCCCAAACTAGCCATGCCTATATATATGGGCACATAGCCATCCATCCATCCAGAGGGGAACTCCCTCACGCATGCACACATGCTCACAGGCACAAACCATTCGGCCACTAGAGCTTGCATGCTCATCCGGCCACCTGCATATATACGAGATCAGGAGCCCATGGCACTGATTTCAGATACAGCTCCAGGAGCACTCTGTACCAGATATACCACATATATTCAGACATGCAGGAGTAGGGGTATTATCTCTCCGGAGAGCCCCGAACCTGGGTAAACTAGCGCGTGCTACTCGCATACCCGTCCTGGGATATTCTGGCGGCAGTCTTGCCCTCACCTCAAGCCACCCTGTGGCATCTGTCGTCTCGCAACCCCCCCCCCCCCCCCCGTGAGAATACCACGACAGTCTCACAACCTGATCAAGAGAAAACCACCTTTACTTGCCCTTTTGGAACTTATGCTTATAGACGTATGCCTTTTGGTTTATGCAATGCACCTGCTACTTTTCAAAGATGTATGACTACTATATTCTCAGATTTTTGTGAAAATATTGTTAATGTTTTCATGGATGATTTCTCCATTTACGGAACTTCTTTTGATGATTGCTTGAGCAACCTTGATCGAGTTTTGCAGAGATGCGAGCAAACTAATCTCGTCTTGAATTGGGAGAAGTGCCACTTTATGGTTAATGAAGGTATTGTCTTGGGACATAAAATTTCTGAACGAGGTATTGAGGTGGATAAAGCTAAAGTTGATGCAATTCAGAAAATGCCATGCCCTAAAGATATCAAAGGTATCCATAGTTTCCTCGGTCATGCTGGTTTCTATAGGAGGTTTATTAAAGACTTCTCTAAAATTTGTAGGCCCCTTACAAATCTTTTACAAAAGGATGTTCCATTTGTTTTTTATGATGATTGTGTAGAAGCCTTTGAAACACTTAAGAAAGCCTTGATTTCTGCACCTATTGTTCAACCACCTGATTGGAACTTGCCTTTTGAAATTATGTGTGATGCTAGTGATTATGCTGTTGGTGCTGTTCTAGGATAAAGAGTCGATAAGAAATTAAATGTTATTCATTATGCTAGTAAAACTCTGGACAATGCTTAACGAAATTATGCTACTACTGAAAAAGAATTTTTAGCAGTTGTGTTTGCTTGTGATAAATTTAGATCTTACATTGTTGATTCTAAAGTGACTGTTCACACCGATCATGATGCTATAAAATATCTTATGGAAAAGAAGGATGCTAAACCTAGACTCATTAGGTGGGTTCTTTTGTTACAAGAATTTGATTTACATATCACTGATAGAAAGGGAGCTGAGAACCCCATGGCTGATAACTTGTCTAGGTTAGAAAATATTCTTGATGACCCACAACCTATTAATGATAGTTTTCATGATGAACAATTAGCTGCAATAAATGTTTCTCATAACACTCCTTGGTATGCGGACTATGCCAACTATATTGTTGCTAAATATATACCACCTAGCTTCACATACCAACAAAAGAAAAAATTCTTCTATGATTTAAGACATTACTTTTGGGATGACCCACACCTTTATAAAGAAGGAGTAGATGGTATTATTAGATGTTGTTTACTTGAGCATGAACAGGGGACACATCCTACGGAAATGTGACTCTGAAGCTTATGGAGGACATCATGCGGGAGATAGAACAGCTCACAAGGTATTGCAATCTGGTTTTTATTGGCCTACTCTCTTCAAGGATGCCCGTAAGTTTGTTTTATCTTGTGATGAATGTCAAAGAATTGGTAATATTGGTAAGCGTCAAGAAATGCCTATGAATTATTCTCTTGTTGTTGAACTATTTGATGTTTGGGGATTTGATTACATGGGACCTTTTCCTTCCTCTAATGGGTATACACATATTTTGGTTGCTGTTGATTATGTTACTAAGTGGGTAGAAGCTATTCCAACTAGTAGTGCTGATCACAACACCTCTATTAAAATGCTTAAGGAAGTCATTTTCCCAAGGTTTGGAGTCCCTAGATATTTAATGACTGATGGTGGTTCACATTTTATTCATGGTGCTTTCCGTAAAATGCTTGCTAAATATGATGTTAACCATAGAATTGCATCACCTTATCATCCTCAGTCTAGTGGTCAAGTTGAACTTAGCAATAGAGAAATAAAATTAATATTACAAAAAACTGTCAATAGGTCCCGAAAGAATTGGTCTAAGAAGTTAGATGATGCACTTTGGGCTTATAGAACAGCATATAAAAATCCTATGGGTATGTCTCCGTATAAAATGGTTTATGGAAAAGCTTGTCATTTGCCTCTTGAGTTAGAACATAAAGCATATTGGGCAATTAAAGAACTCAACTATGACTTCAAACTTGCCGGTGAAAAGAGGTTATTTGATATTAGCTCACTAGATGAATGAAGAAACCAAGCCTATGAAAATGCCAAGTTATTTAAAGAAAAAGTTAAAAGATGGCATGACAAAAGAATCCAAAAGCATGAGTTCAAAGTTGGAGAATATGTTCTTTTGTACAACTCTCATTTTAGATTCTTTGCAGGAAAACTCCTCTCCAAATGGAAAGGACCCTATGTTATCGAGGAGGTTTATCGATCCGGAGCCATCAAGATAAATAATGCTGAAGGTACTAACCCGAAGGTTGTTAATGGGCAACGAATAAAACATTATATCTCAGGTACGCCCATTAATGTTGAAAGCAATATTATCCAAACTATGACACCGGAAGAACACATAAAGGAAACCTTCCAGAACACTACAGAATCGTGAAAAAAGGGAGGTACGTGATACGGTAAGTAAATGGACTCCGAAAAATCCGCAAAAATATTTTCTGTCATTTTGGAATATAACAAAAATTAGGAAAATAAGAAACAACTAGGAAGGCACCCCTGGTGGGCACAAGACACCAGGGCGTGCCTGGCTTGCCAGGCGTGCCCAGGTGGGTTGCCCACCTCGGGTACCTTTCGGACTCCGTTTTTCTTCAGCTTGCTTGTTTCCCAAGATAAAAAAATCTTTATATACCTCCCCGAACCTGTTGACCACCGTATCGTTGAGAAATCTTCTGTTTTCTTTTTCTTGCTGTTTCTGGTCAGATCTGTTAAGCCAGGCATCATGTCTTCTTCCTCCTCCAACAACATGGAAGAGGATGCTTGGTTGATGAAGATCGAGTTGAAGAGAGAAGAGCTTGAAGAAGTCATCAAAGGGGACAAGAGCAAGGAGGCCACCAGAGATCAAGCGCCGGTGGTCGAGCAAGCTTTGCCTGCCGAGGAGGAAGAAGAAGATATCCTTAAACCTTACTATGATCATCTTACCCCCGCTGAGATTGAAGCCTTTCGGATCATCGAAACGGTTCGTGTGCAAAATAAATATCTCACCCGTGAAAATATTATATTACAAGAGCACATCATTGCCCTCCGGAGCATCATCCATAGATTGGAGAAGCTGTTGGAGAGGGCCACCACTTCATCACCACCACCTCCTTCTTCATCACCAAAGGAAAATTGAGTATCGGGTATGGGCACTCCCCTTGGCTAGTGCCAAGCTTGGGGGAGGTGCCCCGGTATCATATCACCTCCACTATCTTTTTCCTTTACTTATCTTAGTTCGATCCATAGTTATCTTTTGCTTTAGATGAATAAAAGTTTAGTTCAATCCTTTCTTTTCGAGTGTTTGCTTAGTGATCTATCTTTGTAATCGTGTGCAAGATATATATAATAAAGTTTAGTTTGAATTTTGTTTTCTTTACATTGATGTTCAATAAAAAGAAAGGAAATAAACGAAAAAGATCATATGCTAATCTTATGGTAAGTAATGACATCACATAAGGAAGAGTATAAGTAGGAAATTTTATTGGAGATTGACAAACATAGCATTGGTTAATGATGCAATTCATGAAAGAATTAATAAGGGAAGAGAAGATTCACATGCAAATATACTATCTTGGACATCTTTTGTGATTGTGAGCCCCCATCAAAATATTATATGCCAAAATTGTTGACGTTGGACAAGGAAGACAACGTAATGATTTATGTTTGTTGATATTCACATAGAAGTTATATTGTCATAGATCCTTTAACATGTGGTGCTTGCCCCCCATCTTTGCTAGCCAAAAATTCCGCACTAAGTAGAGATACTACTTGTGCATCCAAAAACCTTTAAACCCAAATCTTATTTTGAGAGTCCACCATACCTACCTATGGAGTGAGTAAGATCCTTCAAGTAAGTTGTCATCGGTGCAAAAAGGGCAATAAAAATTGCTTCCAAAAGTGTTGGATCATTTAGTGTAACAGAAAATTGAGCGTTGTACGAACTTGTGATGGCAAAGGATAAAAGGGACAGACTGCATAATAAAGGTTGCTATCACAAGGGGCAATATAATGTGTCGTTCTGTTGCACTAAGAGATTTAGCATACAAACAAATAAGCGCATGGCAACCTCTGCTTCCCTCTATGAAGGGCCTATCTTTTACTTTTATGTATTTACTTTTATGCAAGAGTCAAAGTCCTTCTCTCTATTCCTTTTTATTTTCTCTTTTGGCAAGCATCATGTGGTGACGAAAGATCTAGGCACATATATCCAGTTGGATATGAGTAGCATGAGTTATTATTGTTGACATCACCCTCGAGGTGAGTATGTTGGGAGGCGAATCTATAAGCCCCTATCTTTCTATGTGTCCGATTGAAATGTTTTGCTCATGTGTATGCGGTGAGTGTTATCAATCATAGAAGACTATATGATGGTTGAGTATGTGGACTTGCCAAAAGGCTCCGATACGTGACCCTTCCTGAAAAGATGATGAATTGTAGTTGCAAAGTTGACTGAAAACATAGTTTGTTGGTTTTCAATAGAGTTTATGCTTTATACTTCGATGTTGTGATGAATTGTTACTTGTTCATGAGAAGTTATATGATAAAAGTTCTATGATAAAGTTCTATGCTAAAGTTTGTTGTTGTTATAATAATATACATGATGCTTCTATGTTCGTATTTTGTTTTTATCGACACCTCTCTCTCTCTAAGCATGTGGACATGTTTTTCGATTTCAGTTTTCGCTTGAGGACAAGCGAGGTCTAAGCTTGGGGAAGTTGATACGTCCATTTTGCATCATGTTTTCCTACTGTTATTTATGATGTTTTTATGCATAATAATGCTTTTTGGAGTAATTCTAATGCCTTTTCTCTCATAATATGCAAGGTTCACACAAAGAGGGAGAATTTCGGCAGCTGGAAATCTGGACCTGAAAAAGCTACGTCAGGCTACCTATTCTGCACAACTCCAAATGAGCTGAAACTTCACGAGGAATTTTCATGGAATATATAAGAATTATTGGAGCAAATAAGTACCAGAGGGGGCCCACCAGGTGGGCACAACCCACCTGGGTGCGCCAGGGAGCCCAGGCGCGCCCTGGTGGGTTGTGCCCTCCTCGGCCCACTTCCGGGGCCCCTCTTCTGGTATATAAGTCATTTTGATATAGAAAAAATAAGGAGAGGACTTTCGGGACGAAGCGCCGCTCTCTCGAGGCGGAACTTGGGCAGGAGCACTTTTGCCCTCTGGCGGAGCGATTCTGTCGGGGGAACTTCCCTCCCGGAGGGGGAAATCATCATCATCACCAACAACTCTCCCATCTTGGGGAGGGCAATTTCCATCAACATCTTCAACAACACCATCTCCTCTCAAACCCTAGTTCATCTTTTGTGTTCAATCTTTGTACCGGAACTACAGATTGGTACTTGTGGGTGACTAGTAGTGTTGATTACATCTTATAGTTGATTACTATATGGTTTATTTGGTGGAAGATTATATGTTCAAATCCATTATGCTATTTAATACCCCTCTGATCTTGAGCATGATTATCATTAGTGAGTAGTTACTTTTGTGCTTGAGGTCACGGGAGAAATCTTGTTGCAAGTAATCACGTGAACTTGATATGTGTTCGATATTTTGATGATATGTATGTTGTGATTCCCTTAGTGGTGTCATGTGAACGTCGACTACATGGCACTTCACCTTATTAGGGCCTAAGGGAATGCATTGTGGAGTAGTTATTAGATGATGGGTTGCGAGAGTGACAGAAGCTTAAACCCTAATTTATGCGCTATTCCGTAAGGGACTGGTTTGGATCCAAAAGTTTAATGCTATGGTTAGATTTATTCTTAATACTTTTCTTGTAGTTGCGGATGCTTGCGAGGGGGTTAATCATAAGTAGGAGGTTTGTTCAAGTAAGAACAGCACCTAAGCACCGGTCCACCCACATATCAAATTATCAAAGTAGTGAACACAAATTAATCCAACATGATGAAAGTGACTAGATGAAATTCCGTGTACCCTCAAGAACGCTTTGCTTATCATAAGAGATCGTTTTGGCCTGTCCTTTGCCTCAAAAGGATTGGGCTACCTTGCTGCACTTTTGTTACCATTACTGTTACTTTCTCGTTACAAATTATCTTGCTACCAAACTACTCGTTACTTATAATTTCAGTGCTTGCAGACATTACCTTGCTGAAAACCGCTTGTCATTTCCTTCTGCTCCTCATTGGGTTCGACACTCTTACTTATCGAAAGGACTACGATTGATCCCCTATACTTGTGGGTCATCACTACTCCCTTCGGGCTCATCACGGTCGCGGCCGCGCTTCTGCTCAGGCTCCGCTGCCAGCACGGCAGGGCCCTTACGCTTGATATCCTTGCCCTTGGCCTTGCCATCGTCGAGTGGCGCGTCGGGGTCATTGTGGAGGAAGAGGCGGCCCTCTTTGGCTTTGGCGCACTTCTCTGCGAGGTTGAACAGCTCCAGCGCGGTGCTCAGGGTGTCGTTGATGGTGAGCTTCTCGCACAAGCGGGTGCCCTTGACGTCGTTGGTGAACGCCATGATGATGGCTTCGTCCGAGGCACGCGGGGTCTTGTGGTGCACCTGGCTGAAATGCTGGATGTACTGGTAGAGGGTCTTGTCGGGGCACTGCTTCACACGCTGCAGGTCGTTCTTGGTGAGGGCACAGTCATGGGTGCCCCTGAAGTTAGCCACGAATAGTTCGCACAGCTCGCCCCACGAAGAGATGGACTCCTCAGGCAGGTTCATGAACCAGGAGCGTGCGCCGTCCTTGAGCGCCATGGGGAACCAGTTCACCATGACCTTGTCATCACCATTCGCCGCCTCGATGCTCAGCGCATAGAGCTGGTGGAACTCCGTTGGGTTGGGGATGCCATCGTAACGCGGGGGCAAGTCCGGCTTGAACTTGGGGGGCCACACCACCTGGCGCAGCTCGCGAGTGAAGGCCCAGTAGCTGACGTTGGTAGAAGGAGCTCTGCGCGCGAGAGCGGGGCAATTCAGGAGCCCTGCCACCGTGACCTTCTGGACAACTCAGTCTTGCCGTTGCTGCCACTGCTCAAGGAGTACGCGTGCGTCGGGCGGCACATGGTGAATGATCTGGCAGCTGGCCTCGTCCCGGGCCAGCGCGGGCGCTTCACACGGTGGGTCGCGGGGCCGCGCCTCGCGCCGGGGATCGGTGATGTCGCCATGCAGTGGAGGTGGCGGAGCGCCCCATGTGCCACATCTCCGGCGTGGGCCGGCGCAACCTGGGACGATGGAGGGCAGAGCGAGTGAGAGGGTGTCGGGGTCTCCCCCGCGGCGTTGACGAGCTTGGTGATGCGGCCAAGCCAGGCATCATACCCCTTGTTGGCCGGGCGGTAATGCAGTAGCTCACGCGCCATGAGCAGTGCGGCATGCGTGTTCATCGGCCCACGACGACCGTGGGAGGACGAGCCCATAGCGGCGGTGAGCGACGGCGTGGCGGTGCAGCCATCTTGCTGCACGGAAGGGTGCAGGGAGGAGTCCTGCTGCTCGTGGGCGGTAAGGTCAGTGGCGGCGTTGGCCGCGGCTGAGGCTGAGTGGCGGCGGCCGCCGTGGCCCGTGGGCTCCGTCTGGGCGATACGAGCCGCCCGGCGCTCGGCACGAGCACGACGAGCGTCGGCCATGGTGGCGGTGGAGCAGGGACCGAAGTGCAGCGGAAGAACTCAGGCACACCCCTACCTGGCAAATGTCGGAACAAGGGCTCCGGGGACCCAAGAAAGGTTCGAACTCTGGGGTGTGCTCACATAACTTCGCTACGCTTGGCCCTGCTGCTTACTGCCTCACGGCGATGCTCCGACTTGCTCGAGCGAGAGGGAAGGAGAACAAGAACACAGCAGTTTACCCAGGTTCAGGCCACCTTGCGGTGTAAGACCCTACTCCTGCTTTGTGTGGATTGCCTCGCGAGGGAGGATGAATGTGTGGGTACAAGTCACCTCGGGGGGCTTCAAGAGCTGGCCTCGGGGGTCATCCACACTCTCCCCCTATAAGGTGGCACCCTAGCTATACTTATACTAGCCTTGGTCCTCTTCCTCGAAAACACTAGGTGGGAAGGGCCGCCACAACGCCCAATTTCGAAGGGAATAGGAGTACATCTTATCCTGACAAAAGGGACTCTCTGTCGGTGTCAAAACCGGTGGATCTCGGGTAGGGGGTCCCGAACTGTGCGTCTAAGGTCGATGGTAACACGAGACGGGGGACACGATGTTTACCCAGGTTCGGGCCCTCTCTATGGAGGTAATACCCTACGTCCTGCTTGATTGATATTGATGAATATGAGTATTACAAGAGTTGATCTACCACGAGATCATAATGGCTAAAACCCTAGAAGTCTAGCCTGTCTGATTATATTTTTCCCTACGGACTAAACCCTCCGGTTTATATAGACACCGGAGGGGGCTAGGGTTGTACAAAGTCGGTTACAGAGAAAGGAATCTTCATATCCGAACGCCAAGCTTGTCGTCCACGCCAAGGAGAGTCCCATCCGGACACGGGAGAGAGTCTTTTGTCTTGTATCTTCATGGCCCATCAGTCTGGCCCACATTACGTAGCCCAGATGCCCGAGGACCCCTTAATCCAGGACTCCCTCAGTAGCCCCTGAACCAGGCTTCAATGACGATGTGTCCGACACGCAGATTGTCTTCGACATTGCAAGGTGGGTTCCTCCTCCGAATACTCCAGAACAGACTTCGAGCACAGAAAACGTGTCCGGCTCTGCAAAACAAGTACCACACACAACCACAGAGAGTATAATATTTCACGAGTCCAATCCGCTGACAGCTTTTTGTAACGCGACACCACGTTCCTGCACGGTCATTATTTCAAACCGTTCTTTAGCCTCCCGCTCCATGCTTTAAGATGCGGTTTCCAGTGGCTCGTCTTGTCACAGCAGAGATCGTGTCCCTTAATTACGGGATTCTCATCAATACGGGCATGGGTAACCCATCTGTGCCATTTGCACGACCCTTGGGAATAGGCGAGTTTTAAGGCGAGTGGGGAGGCGCTTGATATTCACTGCCTTTATAGGGAGATAAGGATTCCCCCCTTTCACCCACGCCTTCTCTTTCTCTGCCTCTCCATTCCTAAGCTCCAGCGCCCAAGTTCTCATATTTTCCGCCTCAAAGAAGCACTCCGACCATGTCCGGATCCGGAGCGCAAGGCAAGTGGATGGCCTCCTCCGTCAAGGAGAAGGACATCACGAAGCTCCGGGAGGCGGGGTATTTGGCCAAGGAAATCGCCCACCGGCTTCCGGCTAAGGGACAGATCATCCCCACCCACAAGCCTCATGAGAGGGTGGTGTTCATCCCCCACTTCGTCCGCGGGTTAAGGTTTCCTCTCCACCCTTTCGTCCGCGGACTCATGTTCTACTACGGGCTAGATTTCCACGATCTAACCCCAAATTCTTTCCTCAACATCTCGGCATTTATTGTCGTGTGCGAGGCCTTCCTCCGCATCCCACCCCACTTCGGACTGTGGCTCAAGATTTTCAATGTGAAGCCGAAGGTGGTGGATGGCCAACAAGCAGAGTGCGGAGGCGCCATGGTGAGCAAGATGCCCAATGTCACATGGCCCAAAGGTAACTTTGTGGAGACCGTCAAAGGGTGGCAGCAACTGTGGTTCTATATCACAGAGCCCCGCGACGCCACCTGGGCCGCGGCTCCTGAATTCAAGTCCGGAGCCCCAATGCGGCTCACCTCCTGGCTAGAGAAGGGCCTAAATTGGGCGGCGTCGGAAGAGCTGTCAGTGCTGCAGGCGCGTATCCAGAGTATGGTGGACAAGAACATCAAGCTTGTCAATGTGATCTAGGTGACGCTAGTTCGCCGGATCCTTCCATGCCAAAGCCGGACTTGCAATCTGTGGGAGTTCGATCCGGCCGAGCACCAGACCTTGCAACAGTTCTTCGGAACTACGCACGAGGATATCTGGAAGGTGCTTTTTAAGGCCAACGAGAAATGGTCGGAGACGACTGAGGACCGTGGGCATGACCTGGCCCATCCTGCTAGTTCGGTAAGTCTTTCGCGCTTCAAGGTGTATCCTTTACTTGCTTACTCAGGGAAAATGCCTAAGCCTCCCTATTTATTTATTTTTTTAGGGCTGGACGAAGAAGGCAGAGTGGATTAAGTGTCTGGCTCCGCTGCCCGAGGAACCAGCCATCCCACTTCTGACGAAGATGCTGGTCCTGGCGCCCTACCAGGCACCGGAGAAAAAGGCCAAGAAAAAGGCCAAGGAGACGAGAAGCGGCCTCCGTCGCAAGGGAACTTCGGACGCGATGTCCGAAGACACCGAGACTCACTCCACCACCGCAGAGGACGACGAGGAGGAGGAGGAAAGCAACTCTTCCCCTGAGGGGGAAGGAAGAAAAGGGCGGCCCCCATAAATCTGGAGGCAGAGGTGTCCAAGAAGGGGAAGGTCTCCCTCGCGGATAACTCCGCGTGGGACGTCGACAGCAGCCCAGAGCGGCGCCCCCGAGATAAGCCCCTGGCCGAGTCGTGAGTACTCAAAGACCCTGACGCATTCATATATCCAGCCTCTTTTCTCCATAGTTTTAACATGTTGAATCATGTACTTGCAGTCCGGCTCGTTCCGACCTAGAGCGATCCTCATCTTCGGGGAATTCGCTGGACCCGAAGGTGATGGACAGCGGGTCCCTTCCGGCGGCCTCCTCTCCCAAGGCCATTGATGACACCGAGGCATTGTCCCGAAGGATCCCAGGCCAAGGAGAGATGCAGGAGGCCGTCAGCGTGGCGCCAGAGGGCGAAACCTCGGCCGCCGGACACATGGGGGAGCAGACCCCCATGGAGAGCCAGGTCCAATTCGGCCCCCAGCCGAATACTGTCCCGGAGACCTATACGGCTCCGGAATCCAGCAAGCAACCTCCTTCGAAAGAAGGGGGTGTTCCTATTTCGCCGGTGACCTCTGTCCAACCAGAGGCACCGGACACCCTACTGGAAGCGTTGCGAAGTGCTTCCATTGTAGAGGAACACCGTGCCCTCATGGGTGCGGTGATTGAGAAGATTCAGTCCGCAAAAAGCGGACTGACCGACGCCTGCGCAAGCCTTCTAACAGGTTTTGAGGTATGAAATGCAATTATGTAAAAAGAATGTCACAGTATAGACAGTAGCCCCTGAGACACTGTCCGGTGGTCGAAAAGAAAAGCCGGACAGAGGATCAAACAATTTTCGCAGGAGACTAACCACACATGTCTATGTGAAAAAAGCAGGCATCACTTCTAGCTACGACCTCCCATGCTGCCGAAGTCTCCGGACTGAAGCAGAGTCTGGAGCGGGCCGAGGAAGAACTCGGCCGTGTGAAAAAGCAGCTGGAGGACAAGCAAGGTATGTCATGACCTTCTGTATATCAGAAAGGATAGATGACTTGTATTCACCATAGTGCCATGATATTTGTAGGAGCGGCGACCGAGGTGGAGGCCCTTAAAAAGGCGTTGGCCGAGGCCCAAAAGAGAGCGGAGGAGGAACAATCCATCCGCGAAAAGCACGAGGCCAGGGTCGGTGAGGTCCAACAAGAGCTCCAGGACGCTGTAAAGAAATGCGAGTCCTTGGAGCGCAAGATTTCGGATCAAGAGTCCGAGCTTGCTAAGGCCCACCAAAGCACACAAGAGGCCTGGGTTGAAGCCCAGGGTGCCCTCCAGGAAATCCAAGAGGCCAGAAAAATCACGGCGGGTAAGGCCTTTATAATGCAAAGCAAATTTGTGAAGAAAAGGTACCTCTTACTGACCCGGATTTCGGGTTCTCCAGGAGCGTTTGCGGATCTGCCGCGCAGCATTGCTGATACTGTGGATTTCTTCCGAGCCGAAGAGGGGAGCTCAACGGAGAAGCTGTTCTGGTCGCAATACCTTGCGCCAGAGCATCCGGTGCCCTTCAGTGATCAGCTGAAACAGCTGACCGAACTGCATAGGGCGGCTGAATTGGCCATGAAGGATTTGATAATCCGTCTATGGCCTGCCGAAGCCATACCCAACAGCTACTTCGGGCTCGTGAAGCGACTGGTTGCTGCCTGCCCTCGGCTTGATGCCATCAAGCGGTCGGTCTGCATTGAAGGTGCGCGGATGGCCTTCGCCCGTGTCAAGATACAGTGGGCGAAGATGAACGCCATTAAGCTCGCGACCGAGGGACCGCCCGCGGGCAAGGAGCACCGCACGCCCGAGCGATATTTTGACAATGTCCTGGAGGGATCCCGCATTGTAGTGGAGCAGTGTGTGAAAGACATTATCTTTGGATGAATATATTCATGTTATCCTGCCCTGTAAAATGGAACAAAACTGATATGTAATATAATATTAGTTGTTTATATCAAGATTTTTCCTCCTGTGCGGCCGTTTTATTAAATATGAGAGTTGGCCAGTCGTCGGCTTCAGCCCCCACGTAGGTAGTACGGGGTGTTCGGGATAAAATCTAAACACTCTTGATCAACGTTTGGTCCTTGAAGGAGGTGTTTAGCGCAACGAACCAGGCAATCGGACTATGTGGATTTATCACCCTCACTTAGCCATAGGAGTTTTATAATAGAAATTTAGGCGCAGCCCCTAGTGAACTAGGGTGCTGTAAGCACCTGATCGGGTAGAGACCGATTCGTCGCATAAGGCGGAAAAAAATCGCAAAAGATTTGTAACCTCCGAAGAGCTGACCGGCTCACACCGCATCATGACAGTCAGTTTTCGGCTTTCTCTACTGAGGTGCTCATCCGGATAAACCAGGACACAATCACAGTAGTTCTCCCTTTACTACCCTAGCCGATATAGCGGAACGTAAGGTAGCAAGCACAGGAGCCGGGCAACTCAGCTATTGACCAAAGACATGATTCGGAGACAATGCATATAATGCTAAATTTAGGGTGCCGAACTATACTGTAAAAAGTGTTAAGACTTTGTTGCCGTAATATGGGGCGCAATAAAGCCCCTGGCGAATTTAAGCCGTACCAAAAGTATACGGGTGCAATTGGTAAGATTATCAAGAAAAAATGAACTAGTAAGCTAGTGCAGCAGAAGTTGGGCCGCGAACTGTTTCCATTATAATTTTATTGATACGTCAAAGCGTATAAGTAGTGCGATAAGCAACAGGGCTATTTAACATGCCATGACCAAGGGAAAACTATGTGCGGGTCCTGAGAACAGGTAGAGTGATCGTCAAAAAGACCTAGCGATTCCCGTATACCTCAATGCTTCTTGCTGTCTTGGTGTATCTATCCTTCGAAAGGACCGAAGATCAGGCCGTCTTGAGGGGCCTGTGAAAAAGAAACCTGAAAAGGATGAAAAAAGAAAAAGTGAAAGTATGTGTGTCCAGGGGAGGTCGAGCCGTATTATGGACCACAATCTAGTTATGCCTCCGTCTATGCCCATGGTATTTTAAGTGCGTAGTTATGTATGTGTGGTACGTATGCCGCTATTAGGCCGGGACGGAGATGGAGGCCGGATTGCTAGTCTAACTCCTGACGAGCCGGACTGTTATGCTGCGGAGTAGTTCGGATCCTCTTGACAGTGTCCGGGAGCTTGGCTGCTGAATTAAGATTCTGCTTGGCAAGGCCGCTCTGTACTTCCGCTGCCAAGGCCGCGGTGTGGTCCTCCGTACGGAGGGAGCGCTCCGTGTTTCCGTTAACTGTTATGACGCCGCGTGGTCCCGGCATCTTGAGCTTGAGATAAGCATAGTGTGGCACCGCATTGAATCGAACAAATGCGGTTCGTCCGAGCAGTGCATGATAGCCGCTGCGGAAGGGGACGATGTCGAAGATCAACTCTTCGCTTCTGAAGTTGTCCGGGGATCCGAATACAACCTCCAGTGTGATTGAGCCCGTACAGCGGGCCTCTACACCTGGTATGACTCCTTTAAAGGCATTTTTTGTGGGTTTGATCCTTGAGGGATCGATGCCCATTTTGTGCACTGTATCCTGATAGAGCAGGTTCAGGCTGCTGCCGCCGTCCATGAGGATGCGTGTGAGATGGAATCCATCAATAATTGGATCGAGGACCAGTGCGGCTAAACCGCCATGACGGATACTGATCGGATGGTCCCTGCGATCGAAGGTGATCGGGCAGGACGACCATGGGTTGAACTTTGGGGCGACTGGCTCTATCGCGTAGATGTCCCTGAGCGCTCGTTTGCGCTCCCTTTTGGGGATATGAGTGGCGTATATCATGTTCACCATTTTAACCTGGGGAGGGAACTTCTTCTGTCCTCTTGTGTTCGGCGGGCGGAACTCCTCATCGTCATCCTCAGTTTGCGACCCCTTCTCCTTGTTTTCGGCATTTAACTTGCCGGCCTGTTTAAAAACCCAACATTCTCTGTTGGTATGATTGGCTGGTTTATCAGGGGTGCCGTGGATCTGACATGGACGATCGAGTATGCGGTCCAAGCTGGATGAGCCCGGATTGTTTCTTTTGTATGGCTTCTTCCGCTGGCCGTACTTGGAGCCGCTGAAACCGGCGTTGACCGCCGTGTCATCGGCAGTGCCACCATTGCTTCGGCGCTTGTGCCTGTTGCGTCGGGGCTTGTCATTTCTATTCTTGGCTTCAGAGGTGCCGGCATCCCTTGCAGTGTTATTGCTACAGGCTAGCCAACTATCCTCGCCCGCACAAAAGCGGGTCATGAGTGCCGTGAGGGCTGCCATGGACTTTGGCTTTTCTTGGCCGAGGTGACGAGCGAGCCATTCATCGCGGATGCTATGCTTAAAGGCCGCTAGGGCTTCGGCATCCGGGCAGTCGACGATCTGGTTCTTTTTAGTTAGGAACCTAGTCCAGAATTTCCTGGCTGACTCTCCAGGCTGTTGAACTATGTGACTTAAGTCATCGGCATCCGGAGGTCGTACATATGTGCCTTGGAAGTTGTCGCGGAAGGCGTCTTCCAAGTCCTCCCAGCTGCCTATAGAGTTTTCAGGTAGACTGTTTAGCCAGTGCCGAGCTGGCCCCTTAAGTTTTAGTGGGAGGTATTTGATGGCGTGAAGGTCATCACCGCGGGCCATATGAATATGGAGAAGAAAATCCTCAATCCATACCGCGGGATCTGTTGCTCCATCATATGATTCAATATTTACGGGTTTAAACCCTTCTGGGAATTCGTGCTCCATTACTTCATCAGTGAAGCACAAGGGATGTGCGGCGCCTCTATATCGGGCCAAGTCGTGACGTAGTGCGGATGTAGTCCGTCTGCGGTTTTCGGCCCGGTCGTGGTTATGCTCGTTACGTTTGGCTCGATAGCCATTGTCGCGCACCAGGGCATGCCCCCGTGATCCGTAGATCGATCTGGACTGGCCTACTCTATTCTCTAGGTCTTGCCGCAGGTCATATGTGTATTCCCGAGCTATGGTATCTTTGCCTTTACGGCGAGGTAGTGTGGGCAGGTGTTCGACTTGGGTTGCCGCTTTGTCCCGGCCACGTGGTGGTCGGTCAGCCACATCACGTGTTGATGGCATGGGCTCAAGTGCCTCGTCGTCGAATTGGGGTAGCAGTTTACGCTTCGGGTAACTTTTAATGGGGCGCTCGAGTCCGTATTCCTCGGCTGCCAGGACATCAGTCCATCTGTCATTGAGTAGATCTTGATCAGCTTGAAGCTGCTGCTGTTTCTTTTTCAGGCTCCTCGCAGTGGCTATTAGCCGGCGCTTAAAGCGCTCCTGCTCGACAGGTTCCTTAGGCACGATAAAGTCTTCGTCACCGAGGCTCACCTCGTCTTCGGAAAGTGGAAGATACTTGCTATCCTCCGAGTCTTCGTTTATGGCCTGTTTGTTAGGGCTGACTTGCCCATCTTCCCTATCGTCCTGTTCGGAAGTCGGCTCGACGGGTCTTCTTTGTCTTCGGCATCGTCCGGAGTATTGTTTTCTCTTGTGCCGGTATTGCTGTCTTTTCCATGGCGTGATTTAGAGCGGTGCCGCTGACGTCGGCGCTTTGGCTGTGTCTCAGGAGGTTTATCCTCGACTGGATCTTTCTCGTTATCGCCGTTATTCTCTTTGGGAGTATCCACCATGTACACATCATACGAGGAGGTGGCTGTCCAGCGCCCAGTAAACGGCGGGTTTTGGGCCTGCTCCTCTCCGGCATCGTCGTCCATACCATCGATGTCTTCGGAGTCGTAATCGAGCATGTCGGTTAAGTCTTCGATAGTGGCAATGAAGTGGGTGGTGGGTGGAAAGCGAAATTCTTCGTCATCAGCCTCCAGTTCAAACCGGATATAATTCGGCTGTGAGTCCTCCGCTAAGGAGAGGGTTTTTAATGAGTTTAGCACATCACCCAAAGGTGAGTGTCGAAAGATGTCCGCGGAGCTGAACTCGACGATCGGCGCCCAATCAAGCTCGATGGGCGCGGACGCACGTGGTTCGGAACCTGTGGTCGGAGACGAATCTGAGGTTCCGGTGACACAGATCTCGTTCGAAGTCGGGTCTGTGTGCGGCTCCAACGCCGCTGAGTCTGCGGTTTCCGTGGCGGGGTTGAGCTTCCCGTCCTCGGATGGCGCAATCTGCTCCGGATCTAGGGCCAAAGCAGTTACAGGCGCTATCTCCCGGATATGGTCCGATGACAGATTTAGGTCATGTTCATCGCGGTGGCAGGGAGCGGCTGCCATGGGCTCGAATCCGTCGAAGATCAAGTCTCCGCGGATATCAGCAACGTAGTTCAAGCTTCCAAACCTGACCTGATGGCCAGGGGCGTAGCTGTCGATCTGCTCTAGATGGCCAAGCGAGTTGGCACGCAGCATGAAGCCGCCGAATATGAAGATCTGGCCAGGGAGAAAGACCTCCCTCAAGGCAGCATCGTTGTGGATGATTGATGGAGCCATCGAGTCTTCTAGCGACGACACAGCGGAACTCTCAATGAAAGCACCAATGTCGGTGTCAAAACTGGCGGATCTCGGGTAGGGGGTCCCGAACTGTGCGTCTAAGGTCGATGGTAACAGGATACGGGGGACACGATGTTTACCCAGGTTCGGTCCCTCTCTATGGAGGTAATACCCTATGTCCTGCTTGATTGATATTGATGAATATGAGTATTACAAGAGTTGATCTACCACGAGATCGTAATGGCTAAAACCCTAGAAGTCTTGCCTATCTGATTATTTTTTTCCCTACAGACTAAACCCTCCGGTTTATATAGACACCGGAGGGGGCTAGGGTTGTACAAAGTCGGTTACAGAGAAAGGAATCTTCATATCCGAATGCCAAGCTTGTCGTCCACGCCAAGGAGAGTCCCATCCGGACACGGGAGAGAGTCTTCTGTCTTGTATCTTCATGGCCCATCAGTCCGGCCCATATTACATAGCCCAGACGCCCGAGGACCCCTTAATCCAGGACTCCCTCACTCTCCACCTACTAAAGCTTTTGGCCATGACGCGTCTGTGGGCTCAGCGATGACCTCCGTCTTGGCGACCCTGCTGTCCTGGTCTTCTAGCACCGAAGAGGCAACCTTTGGGGATTGCTTTGGGAACCGGTGAGCCACCCTGCTCCCTTAGCATGAAAGAGGAAAACTCCACCATCTGCGCCCGCTGGCATTGTCCCTGGCGCCGCTCGTCATGGCTCGCGTCACCCACGTGAAGCGCGAGGCGGGGCTTGGCGACCTCGGAGGATCCGCCCACGAGAGGGCCTCGGGAGGTGGTACTTCTTGAGCTTGCGTTGATTTTTTCCTTGAAGAGGAAAGGGTGATGCAGCAAAATAGAGATAAGTATTTCCCTCAGTTAAGAACTAAGGTATCAATCCAGTAGGAGGAACACCCAAGTTTCCAATAGATGCACCTGCACAAACTAACAAACACTTGCACACAATGCGAAAAAGGGGTTGTCAATCCCTTCATGGTCACTAGCAAGAGTGAGATCTGATAGACATACGTATAAAAGATAAGTAAAAGTGCAAAATAAAGTAAAGGTAAATAAATCGCACTAAGGTATTTTTGTATTTTTGGTTTTATAGATCTGAAAATAATATGATGGTAAATAGACCCGGGGGCCATAGGTTTCACTAGAGGCTTCTCTCTTGAAAGAAACATACGGTGGGTGAACAAATTACTGTTGAGCAATTGATAGAAAAGCGCGTAGTTATGACGATATTCAAGGCAATGATCATGAATATAGGCATCACGTATGTGACAAGTAGACCGACTCCTGCCTGCATCTACTACTATTACTCCACACATCGACCGCTATCTAGCATGCATCTAGTGTATTAAGTTAACAAGAATGGAGTAACGCCTTAAGTAAGATGACATGATGTAGAGGGATAGATCCAATCAATATGGTAAAAACCCCATCTTTTTATCCTTAATGGCAACAATACAAATACGTGCCTCGCTACCCCTTCTATCACTGGGTGAGGACATCGCAAGATTGAACCCATCACAAAGCACCTCTCCCATTGCAAGAAAAATCAATCTAGTTAGCCAAACCAAATCAATAGATCGGAGAGAAATACAAAGCTATCTTAATCATGCATAAAAGAGTTCAGAGAAGACTCAAATAATATTCATAGATAATCTTATCATAAACCCACAATTCATCGGATCTCAATAAACACACCGCAAAAGAGGATTACATCGAATAGAACTCCAAGAACATCGAGGAGAACATTGTATTGAAGATCAAAGAGAGAGAAGAAGCCATCTAGCTACTAGCTATGGACCCGTAGGTCTGTGGTAAACTACTCACGCATCATCGGAAGGGCAGCAAGGTTGATGTAGACGTCCTCCGTGAGCGAATCCTCCTCTGGTAAAGTGCCAGAAAAGGCCCCAAGATGGGATCTCGCGAGAACAGAAGCTTGCGGCGGCGGAAAAGTATTTTTGGTGTGCCCTCTGGTGTAGGGGGAATATTTAGGTATTTATAGAGCCGAAATTAGGGTTAGGAGAGCCCCAAGGTGCCCACAAGCCCTGAGGGCGCCCCCCTAGGGCGCGGCCAGCAGGCTTGTGGCCCCCTCGTGGCTCTTCTGGTCTCCTCCCAAAGCTTTCTGGTTGTCTTCTGGTCCAAGAAAAATCTTCAAAAAGTTTCGTTCCGTTTGGTATTGATTTTCTATAAAAGACAAAAACAAGGAAAAAAACAGCAACTCGCACTTGGCACTAGGTTAATAGGTTAGTCCCAAAAAATGATAGAAAATAGCACCACAATGCATATAAAACATCCAGGATGGATAATATAATAGCATGGAATAATAAAAAATTATAGATACGTTGGAGACGTATCAAGCATCTCCAAGCTTAATTCCTACTCGTCCTCGAGTAGACGAGTAGGTAAATGATAAAAACATAATTTTTGATGTGGAATGCTACCTAACATGTTTAGCAAGTAATCTTTCTTTTATGTGGCATGAATATTTAGATCCATAAGATTCAAAACTAAAGTTTAATATTGACATAAAAACAATAATACTTCCAGCATACTAATAAAGCAATCATGTCTTCTCAAAATATCATGGCTAAAGAAAGTTATCCCTACAAAATCATATAATCTTTTCATGCTCTAACTTCATCACACAAAGTATTTATCATGCACAACCCCGATGACAAGCCAAGCAATTGTTTCATACTTTTAACGTTCTCAAGCTTTTTCAAGTTTCACGCAATACATGAGCGTGAGACATGGATATATCACTATGGGTGGAATAGAATATGATGGTGGAGGTTGTGTGGAGAAGACAAAAAAGGAGAAAGTCTCACATTGACGAGGCTAATCAATGGGCTATGGAGATGCCCATCAATTGATGTCAATGCAAGGAGTAGGGATTGCCTTGCAACGGATGCACTAGAGCTATAAGTGTATGAAAGCTCAAAAGAAACTAAGTGGGTGTGCATCCAACTCGCTTGCTCAAGAAGACCTAGGGCAATTTGAGGAAGCCCGTCATTGGAATATACGAGCCAAGTTCTATAATGAAAAATTCTCACTAGTAATATATAAAAGTGACAAAATAGGAGACTCTCTATATGGAGAACATGGTGCTACTTTGAAGCACAAGTGTGGAAAAAGGATGGTAACATTGTCCCTTCTCTCTTTTTCTCTCATTTTTTTCCTTTTTTCTCTTTTTTATTTTGGGCTCTTTGGCCTCTTTTTATTTATTTAAGTCCGGAGTCTCATCCTGACTTGTGGGGGAATCATAGTCTCGGTCATCCTTTCCTCACATGGGACAATGTTCTATTAATGATGATCTTACACTTTTATTGACTTACAACTCAAGAATTACAACTCGATACTAGAACAAAAGTATGACTCTATATGAATGCCTCATGCAATAATCTAGCATGACATGTATAAAAAATATGAACGGTGGCCAAGCCACAAATACGATGTCAACTATATGATCATGCAAAGCAATATGACAATGATGGTATGTGTCATAATAACGGAACGGTGGAAGTTGCATGGCAATATATCTCGGAATGGCTGTGGAAATGCCATAATAGGTAGGTATGGTGGCTGTTTTGAGGAAGATATAAGGTGGCTTATGTGTGAAAGAGCGTATCATATCATGGGGTTTGGATGCACCGGCGAAGTTTGCACCAACTCTCAATGTGAGAAAGGGCAATGCACGGTACCGAAGAGGCTAGCAATGATGGAAGGGTGAGAGTGCGTATAATCCATGGACTCAACATTAGTCATAAAGAACTCACATACTTATTGGAAAAGTTTATTAACCCTCGAAACAAAGTACTAATACGCATGCTCCTAGGGGGATAGATTGGTAGGAAAGGACCATCGCTCGTCCCCGACCACCACTCATAAGGAAGACAATCAAAAATAAATCATGCTCCAACTTCATCACATGACGAGAGACCATACGTGCATGCTTCGGGAATCACAAACCTTAACACAAGTATTTCTACTAATCCACAATTACTCACTAGCATGACTCTAATATCACCATCTTCATATCTCAAAACAAATGCAAGGAATCAAACTTCTCATATATTCAATTATCTTCATGAAAGTTTTTGTTATATCTCTCTTGAATACCCATCATATTAGGACTAAATTCATAACCTAAGAAAATTGCCATACTATTCATAAGACTCTAAAAATATCATAAGTGAAGCATGAGAGTTCATCAATTTCTTCAAAATAAAACCACTGCCATGCTCTAAAAAGATATAAGTGAAGCACTAGAGCAACTGCCTAGCTCAAAAGATATAAGTGAAGCACATAGAGTATTCTAATAAATTCACGATTAATGTGTGTCCCTCTCAAAAGGTGTGTACAGAAAGGATGATTGTGGCAAACTAAAAAGCAAATAAAGCAAAGACTCATATACCACAAGACGCTCCAATCAAAACACATATCATCTAGTGAATAAAAATATAGCCTCAAGTAATTTACCGATGGATTGAAGACAAAAGAGGGGATGCCATATGGGGCATCCCCAAGCTTAGATGCTTGGTTGTCCTTGAATATTACCTTCGGGTGCCTTGGGCATCCCCAAGCTTAGGCTCTTGCCACTCCTTATTTCGTAGTCCATCAAAATTTTACCCAAAACTTGAAAACTTCACAACAAAAAACTCGTAAGCTCTGTTAGTATAATAAAAGCAAATCACCACTTTAGCTACTGTTTTGAACTCATTCTAAATTCACATTAGCATTATATCTACTGTATTCCAACTTCACCATGGTTCATACCCCCCGATACTACCCATAGATTCATCAAAATAAGAGAACAATGCATAGAAAACAGAATCTGTCAAAAACAGAATAGTCTGCGAAGATCTGAATATTACTCATACTTCCGTAACTCCAAAAAGTCTGAAAAAGTGGGACAACGTAGAAAATTTGCATATCAATCTTGTGTAAAAAATCAGAATATTTCTATGTTCCAGAAAATTTTAGTAATTCCGCTACTGGATGCAAAAGTTTCTGTTTTACAGCAAAACCAAATCAACTATCACCATAGATCATCCCAAAGGCTTTACTTGGCACAAACACTAATTAAAACACTAAAACATAATTATTACAGAAATAATATTGCATATACTCATCAAAACATAAAATAAAAATATTGGGTTGTCTCCCAACAAACGCTTTTCTTTAAAGCCTTTTAGCTAGGCATTGAGATTTCGATGATGCTCACATGAAAGACAAGAATTGAAGCACAAAGAGAGCATCATATACCATGTGAAAACCACATGTCCTATGCATAGGCATTTTATAAGAAAACAAGTTATCAAAACAAGCAAAAACTAGCATATGTAAGGAAGAAGAATAAAACATTGACAATCTCAACATGAGGAGAGGTAATTTAGTAATATGAAAATTCCTACAACCATATTTCCCTCTCTCATAATAATTACATGTGGGATCATATTCAAATTCAACAATATAGCTATCACATAAAATATTCTCTACATGATCCACATGCATGAAAAGTTTACACTTTTCCAAAATAGTGGGATTAACATCAAATAAAGTCATGACCTCTCCAAGCCCACTTTTATAAAAAAATCCATAAGATTGGTCATTCTCAAAAGTAGTGGGATCATTATTACCTAGAGTTGACACTCTTCCAAACCCACTTTCAATATTATTGTAAACATATTCATCATGAGGTTTAAATAAATTTTCAAGATCATAAGAAGAATCACCCCAATCTTGATAGGTACTTGGTAGGCTTGATGTAGATCCTCCCCGGCAACGGCGCAAGAAATTCTTCCTGCTACTTCTTGAGCTTGCGTTGATTTTTCCCTTGAAGAGGAAAGGGTGATGCAGCAAAGTAGAGATAAGTATTTCCATCAGTTAAGAACCAAGGTATCAATCCAGTAGGAGGAACACCCAAGTCTCCAATAGATGCACCTGCACAAACTAACAAACACTTGCACACAACGCGAAAAAGGGGTTGTCAATCCCTTCATGGTCACTAGCAAGAGTGAGATCTGATAGAGATTGGTATAAAAGATAAGTAAAAGTGCAAAATAAAGTAATGGTAAATACAGTGCACCAAGGTATTTTTGGTTTTATAGATCTGAAAATAATATGATGGTAAATAGACCAGGGGGCATAGGTTTCACTAGAGGCTTCTCTCTTGAAAGAAACATATGGTGGGTGAACAAATTACTGTTGAGCAATTGATAGGAAAGTGCATAGTTATGACGATATCCAAGGCAATGATCATGAATATAGGCATCACATCTGTGACAAGTAGACCGACTCCTGCCTGCATGTACTACTATTACTCCACACATCGACCGCTATCCAGCATGCATCTAGTGTATTAAGTTAACAAGAACGGAGTAATGCCTTAAGTAAGATGACATGATGTAGAGGGATAGATCCAATCAATGTGGTAAAAACCTAATCTTTTATCCTTAATGGCAACAATACAAATACGTGCCTCGCACGCCTTCTGTCACTGGGTGAGGACACCGCAAAATTGAACCCATCAAAAAGCACCTCTCCCATTGCAAGAAAAATCAATCTAGTTGGCCAAACCAAATCAATAGATCGGAGAGAAATACAAAGCTATCTTAATCATTAATAAAAGAGTTTAGAGAAGACTCAAATAATATTCATAGATAATCTTATCATAAACCCACAATTCATCGGATCTCAACAAACACACTGCAAAAAAAGATTACATCGAATAGAACTCCAAGAACATCGAGGAGAACATTGTATTGAAGATCAAAGAGAGAGAAGAAGCCATCTAGCTACTAGCTATGCACCCGTAGCTCTGTGGTAAACTACTCGCACATCATCGGAAGGGCAGCAAGGTTGATGTAGAGGCCCTCCGTGATCGAATCCCCTCCGGCAGAGTGCCAGAAAATACCCCAAGATGGGATCTCACAAGAACAGAAACTTGCGGTGGCGGAAAAGTATTTTTGTTGTGCACTACAAGAATAAGCTGATTTGTCGTCTGCCATGGCAGACGGCAAAGGACCAGAAAGCTGACTGCAAAGGACTAGAAAGCTGACGGCAAAGGACCAGACGCGTAATGCCCTCCCCGTTCTTTGCGTCTACCACAGACGGCAAACCGCCCCAGCCTTTGCCGTCTGCCACAGACGGCAAACCGCCCCAGCCTTTGCCATCTGCCGCAGACGGCAAAGTGACCAAATGGGTCAGCTCCCAGGTTGCACAGGTTGCTGCCACGTGGCCTCTTTGCCGTCTGTCGCAGACGACAAAGATCCCTTTGCCGTCGGTGACAGACGGCAAAGAGTCTGCATTGCCTCTTTTTTTCTGTTTTTTCTTATATCCAAGCATTTTCACAGCAAATATATGATATATATATTTATTTTTCACAGGGAAATTTCACAGCAAACATATGACATATCCAACACATAAGTTTCATCATACAAACATAGTTCCATCCAACATACATAGCAAGTTCCACATACATAGTTCCATCCATACATATTACAATAGTTTCATCCATATAGCAAGTCCACATTGTTCATCGATACAAACGAAAAATAGAAAGGGAAACAAGCACTCCATCAATGCAAACTTCCGTGAAGTGAATGAAATCTGCAAAATGGGAAATAAGAAAGTTAGAAGAAGAAGAAGAAGAAGAAGAAGTATATGACATTTATGAGCTAACTTAGGTAAAAATGACATTTATGAGCTAACTTAGGTAAAATGGATCATTTATGAGCTAACTTAGGTAAAATGGATCATTTTGGAGCTAACTTAGGTAAAATGGATCATTTATGAGCTAACTTAGCTAAAATGGATCATTTTGGAGCTAACTTAGGTAAAAAGGATCATTTTGGAGCTAACTTAGGTAAAATGGATCATTTTGGAGCTAACCTAGGTAAAATGGATCATTTTGGAGCTAACTTAGGTAAAATGGATCATTTTGGAGCTAACCTAGGTAAAATGGATCATCTTGGAGCTAACTTAGGTAAAATGGTTCATTTTGGAGCTAACCTAGGTATTTATGCCATTTTTTAGTTAACTAAGCATATTATGCCATTTTTGACATAAGTAAGCTAAGTATAGGTCATTATTGAGCTAACCTAGGTAACTAAGCATTTTAGAGCTAACTTAGCATATTAGAGCAAACTTAGAGCTAACTTAGGTCATTTTGGAGCTAACTTAGGTAAAGTGGATCATTTTGGAGCCAACTTAGGTAAAATGGTTCATTTTGGAGCTAACCTAGGTAATTATGCCATTTTTGAGTTAACTAAGCATATTATGCCATTTTTGACATAAGTAAGCTAAGTATAGGTCATTATTGAGCTAACCTAGGTAACTAAGCATATTAGAGCTAACTTAGTATATTAGAGCTAACTTAGGTCATTTTGGAGCTAACTTAGGTCATTTTGGAGCTAACTTAGGTAAAATGGATCATTTTGGAACTAACTTAGGTAAAATAGATCATTTTGGAGCTAACGTAGGTAATTATGCCATTTTTTAGTTAACTAAGCATATTATGCCATTTTTGACATAAGTAAGCTAAGTATAGGTCATTATTGAGCTAACCTAGGTAACTAAGCATATTAGAGCTAACTTAGGTCATTATGGTAAGCATATTGGAGGAAATAAAGCTAAGTCTAGGTCATTATGTATTTGTTAAGCAAAACACTAGAGAAAACTTACCGTCATCATGGAGGTGAAGCACCGGGGTTGCTCGTGCCGGTACCACCTGGAGAAGGATCGTGCGATGCTTGTCTGGAGGTACGCTGCACCAAAGATCATTTGCAATGTATCGTTAGCATGATGAGACTCAAATGTTAAGACTAGTAACTAATGACCATTCAAATGAAACTCACCATGGTCCCCGGAGCAATCTCTGGCATCAGCGGAGGGGTCTGACCGGCCTTCTCGCACACAGACTGCACATTTAGTTTTGACGAGTCAGTCATACTAGTTAGTAATGAAACGAACATTACGTGAATGATTTGGCTAATATGCAGAAGAAACTTACCACGAGGAGCTCGTACATGGCCCGGTTCTTCATGTCATTCCGTGCCCTCTCCTCCTCCAACATCCTTGCCGTCCTCTCCTCCAACTCCCGCTGCTTCTCTGTCGCCTGCCGGTCCCTCTCTGCTAGAAGCGTCCGGGTTCTATCTCTCTCACTCTGAAGAGCAGCCTACAACACGACTCCTCGTTAGCATTGTAATCATTGATGGCCGCACACACAATGTAATGGAGGAAAGATAGCTGAGTCCATATAACTAACCTCGAAGGCGAGCTCGACTGGCCATTGACGAGGCCTTATCTTAGGAGCGGAGCTCGACTGGCGCGCCTTGATCTCCGGGAGAGTGCTAGGACAACGTATAAGTCCATCTCCAATGGCTATTGAGCCATGGGACCTCCTGCCACCAGATATCATCACCAGCTCTAGATCAATGGGACCCTAGCTCGGGTTAAAGTCCTCCCCTTTCCTTGTCTTCCGCTCATCTCTGTACCTCACGAGCTTGTTGTGGGAGGAGATGTTGGTGAAGTTCTCTGGATGATCGAGGTCAGACACAGAGAATGCCTTGACCTTCTTGTACGAGGCAGTCTGGGCCATGGCATAGAGGTCGTACACCTATGGCACCTCCGCCTTATTGTGTCGCGCCTAAAAGAGAGGAACAGAGTAAATTAGTAATTAAAGGGCTCAAGCTAGCATGAAGAATGAATTGCATGAATCATGAAGCAAACCACATACCCAGTTCCATCCGAACTGATATAAGTTGGCACTGCCTTGATGGTGTGGCACACCTTCCATTTGGGCACGCCGGTCCTTGGCATTCTTGTGGAGGGCTAGCCATTGCTCTGAGCACCACTCATCCAACAACACCTCCCAACTATCCATCTAATCCGCACACCATCTCGGGGCACCTAAGTTAGTAAAGAGAAACTTGAGTTCTATGCCTACGAATCAAATCAAGGAAACTAAGTACAAGGCCTTAAGAATAGGTAATTACCGTCATGTACTGCTCCTTCTTCAGAAACTTTTCGCAGCACGCCGGCTTGGTCTTCTTAATACCACGCGAGGTGTAGTAGTCTCGAACAGCCTGCACCTGAGCCCCGTGCCGTAAGTTTTGTAGTAGGCGCTTGCACTCGACATCGATAACCTGTGCCGCGGCCTCCTCGTATCCTTCCTCACACCTGTAAAAGGTCTGCAATCAAACAAGACAACATTGATTAGTACAATAACTAGCTATTTGAAGATTTTTAATTGTGTAAAGGAGAAATTACCCAAAACTTTCTGATCACCATCTCTGCCCTCGTGTGGCACAAGACACCATCATTCATCTCCTCCGGCGGGGCCGGGGCAGCCAAGTAGTGCTCCCAGCTCAATCCTAGCTATGGAACCTGACCCTCATCGAGCAACGTGACAAACCCCAGGAAGTTTTACCGGCAAAGCACACCAAGGACGGTGTTGGGCCTACGGACATTCAGAGTGTGGTCCCAACCCCTGCAGTATGACAAGGCCAACGCATTAGATATTTGAAGAAACATGAAGGCAAAAGGTACAAAAAGAGTAAATGCACTTACCTCTCCCCATCAGGGAAAATCAACCACCTCTGCTCGCGGGTCGCCGGCACGGTCGGGAGCCGTGTACAACCACGCTCGTAGACGGTGGCCCCCTCAACCACCTCGCCCTCACTATCAGCTGGATCCTCGCCACAATCAACATGGCCACTCGGCCCCTCAGGCGGATCTGGCCAGGTACCCCATCCAGACGTCTCCTGGGACGTACCCTGGTCCGGAGTCTCGTGGGCCGAAGGGCCGTCGACCCAAGGCTCGTGGACCGGAGTCCGCGTAGCCTCCTCCTCAGATGTGTCCACCCTAGCAGTCATGTGCTCGGGTGAATCAGCTGGGGGTGGCGGCGAGGAAGGCGTAGGAGCCGGACTACCTCTCCCACGGCCACGTCCTCCCCGACCTCCTCTGTTCCTCCCTCCCCGACCTGCTCTCCCGATGAGCAACGACGCCGATGAAGAAGCGCCCACCGATGAAGCCATACCCTCGTACAACGCTCTTCGGAGAGGTACGGGTGGAATGGAACTACCACTCCCACCATGCGCCGACGAAGAAAGAGCCTCGGAGCGCTCCTTACCCGCGCCCACCATCTTTCAACACCTGCCATGACAAAGAGTAAATGAAATTAGTACAACATAAAAAAATTTAATACCGACATGAATAATAATATATATATATAACTTAAGTGTATCATCATCAAGTACAACATTAAAAAATTGAATACCTAACATGAACTAACAATATATGTATGTATATAATACAAATTGAATACCTGACATGAACTAATAATAATAATTTTGATCATCTATATATGCTCCGGGATCAATAAATGCATCATCATCATCACTATCATGAATGACGTGCTCATCGGGTTCAGCGGCATCAACATGTGGAAGGCCACCTTTATGGAATCGGTTAAGCATTGACAGGTCATCCGCAGCAGTAACCTCTTCTTGTTCCGGCTCAGGGGTGAAGTCGGATTCACTGTTGCTGTCTACTTCAATGTTCTGGGGTGAAGTAGAGCATTTCTTGAAACATTTTTTGGAAAGACGTGTTTCTTGGAAGAATTCTCCTTCATATGTGTCGGGGTTAATGTGAGGTTTATAATCCTCTTCATTGGGGGGAGGTGGTCTAACACGTGGTGGCACTTCATAAACGACATCCCAACCATTCAGATTTGGATCAGTTTGGCAGGCCCACGGTAGATAGAAAACTTGGGTCGCCTGTTGAGCCGTAATATAGACATCAGGGACATCTAAATGGGTGCTTTTGTTTGATTTCGACTAGCCCTATATGTTCATGAGTCATTCTAGTCTCCTTCGGCTGGAACCAATAACATTTGAAGACTACGACGTTCGGTGGGTTTTCACCATAGAATAGAAATTCATAAATTGCTTCAACTCTCCCATAATACTCGGTACCTCCTTCGCCGATAGCAGAGACACAACAATTTGTAGACTTTCAGTCGGCCATAGATAGCTCTTTGTCGTAGGTACTAAAGTGATACCCGTTGATGTTGTATTTATCAACTAAACAGACCTTATAGTCAAAACCATTAGCGACTTGTCTCAATTCGGCATCCATAGACTCTGAATTAGCCTACGAGTTTAATACGAAAGGATTATTGCATTAGCCGCAAATTAGACGAAGAAATGAGAATGGTCTAATGGAAATTACCGTTTGTTTGAACCAAGAGATGAAACCGGGAAAGTCGCCTCCATGCTTTGCCAGAAGCTCATACTCTTCGATGGATTCCTTTTGGATCACCGCTCCATCCGAGAATTTGGCGACGTATCGACTGTATCAAAGGAATTAGAAGTTGCAAAACAATGTACAGAGAACTTACTCGATGTACGGTCGCACTTCTGTTAGGTTGTTGAAGAAATACAATGAAATGGTCTGCCATTCTCCGACATCCAACGATATTGGTTTTGAAGCACCAACTGGTGCGAGATTCCCTTTGAATAGGCTGAGGTTGGATCCACCTTTTTTAGGGTCGCCAGCATTGTACCGAGGCTTCGGATTATGCAAATGATGAATTTTGGCTTGGTAGTGTGCTGTCACAAAGTTTGCCGCTGATGCTTCAATTCTATGTTTATTTTTACATTTTGCTCGAAGCGTCTTCTGCATCCTCTCAGTTGCATAGCACCAATGATTTTGCACACCCCCCCCCCCCAATCTTGCCTCGGTCGGGAGATGCAAAATCAAGTGCTGCATTGGATTAAAGAAGCCCGGCGGAAAGATCTTCTCTAACTTGCAGATCAACTCCGGCGCCAACTCTTCCATTTCTTCTAGCATGCTAGGCGATAGTTCTTTCGCACAAAGAACATGGAAGAAATAGCTCAGCTCTGCCAGTACTAGCCATTCATCCTCAGGGATGAAGCCATGCAACATCACCGGCATTACCCGCTCAATCCATATGTGCCAATCATGACTCTTGAGACCAAATATTTTTAATTTTTCAAGACTCGCTCCCCTCTTTAGATTCGCTGCATACCCATCGGGGAACATCAACTGCATTTTCACCCACAAGATAATTTCCCTCATAGCTGGCCTTCCAAAGATTGAACCATGCCTTTGGCTTCATCCAGTTCTGCTTTCCTTTCGGTTCTTGCATGTTTTGTAACAGTCTATCACATAGCGCCTCCTGATCGACTCTAGCCTTAGTATTATCCTTTGACTTCCCCTCTATGTCGAACAATGTACCAAAAAGGGCCTCGGCGATATTCTTTTCAGTGTGCATCACATTGATGTTGTGTGGGCAAAGGAGGTCTTTGAAGCAAGGCAGATCCCACAAGCATGTCTTGTGAGTCCAGGCGTGTTCCAAATTATACCCCTTGAAATACCTTGGACGCACTGGATCTGGCTCTAGAGTGTTTAACTGATCCAGGGTCTCTTGGCCTGTCAACGCAGGTGGTGCAGAGTTTTTGACAACTCTACCTTTGATGAAGTTCTTCTTGTCTTTCGTGAACTTATGGCGAGGATCCAGGAACTGTCTATGCAAGTCGAAGCAAGAAAACTTGCGACCCACCTGCAGCCAACGGAACTGAAGAGCTGGCTTGCATGTGGGGCATGGGAACCTTCCATGCACACACCAGCCAACGAATAGCGCATACGACGGCAAGTCATGTATCGAGTACATATACCAGACACACATTATGAAGTTTTGTTTGCTAACGGCGTCGTATGTCTTGAACCCATTATCCCAAGCTTCTTCCAATTCATCCTTAAGCGGCTGCATGTACACATTCATATTCTTCCCCGGATAGTTGGGCCCTGGAATTATCAATGTCAGGAAAATGTTCTTTCTTTGCATAATCTGTCCGGGGGGAGATTGAGTGGAATGACAAATACGGGCCAACAACTATATTGGGTTGCCGTCAGACCAAACACATTGAACCCATCCGTGCTGATGGCGACTCGAGGATGCCTTGGATCTGCCGCTTTTTGCTCATATAATGCATCGAAGTGCTTCCACGCAGAACCATCCGATATGTGTACCATCATCAGATTCCCATCTGCATCTAGTTCAGTTCTTTTGCCCATTTTGTGCCATGTCATCTGTCTAGCCATCTCTTCGACCATGAAAAGATGTTGAAGTCTTGGTACAATTAGCATATACCAAAGAACATTAACGGGGATTTTGGTCTGCGTCTTCTCACCCATACCGTTGTCTACCACAACTTACGTGGAAGACATGCAAATGGGACAATAGTTCAAGTCCGCATACTCAAGCCTAAATAAGGCACATCCTTTCTCACAGGCATGTATCTTCTCATAGGGCATCTTAAGTGCACGGAGGATTTTGTCCGACTGGTACAGGTTTGCAGGCATTACATGGCCTTTGGGTAGAAAGCGTCCAAATACTGTCATCATCGCGTCGTAGCATTCTCTGCCCAAGTTGAATTGAGCCTTCAGAACCATTACTTGTGAGATGGCATCCAGCTGACAAAGCTCAGTGTGCTCGTGGAGAGGACGTTTTGAAGACTGCAACATTTCATTGAAGGCCTTTGCAGATTCCTCCATCTCATCGTCCGAATCCCGAGCATCATCAAAGTCTTGCACCATGTCTTCCATCCCGGTACCATGCTCGTCGGTGCGACGATGAACCACCTCAGCTCTGGCACGTTGGGCAGACTCACCATGAAATATCCAGACCATATAACTGGGCATAAAACCACTCTTCTGCAAGTGTTTGCCCATTTCATCCTCTGTCCTCTTGTGCCAATTGTCGCACCGGACACAGGGGCACCAGGTTTTCCTATGGCCATTTGCAAATGCGGCTCTCACAAACCCCTTGGTTTTTGTTAACCATTCATTGGTCATGTCCTTCTGACTAGTGTGACCGGTGTACATCCACGCACGATCACTCATCTTGCCTAGCTACCGGACACACAAGAAATATATATATAATTCACCATGTATATATTCATCAGTTAATCTAGTTTGTCAATTTTATTACGTCCATGCAACCTACACTCTAATAGGTAAAGATAGGTCCTAATCCCACCCGGGTATGTGTAGATTGGGTTCGTTTTCCCATGCTCTGCTCCGGATCCGACGCAAAATTTCGGCAGCACCTCCTCGCTGTTCTTGTGATACACGTCTCTGCAATAAACAGAGAAGATGTGTACCCGGAGAACAACAGGGAGGCACTAAAAAATTTATGCGTCGGATCTGGAGCAGAGCATATGGGAAAACGAACACAATCTACACATACTCGGGCTGTCCATGGATAACGTTGGACAATTTGAAAGAATCACGGTTATAAATATGCAAATGCATGCATATTTATAACTGTAACCCTTTTGAACAGGAGACGCATACTGGTCACGCATACTGATGATTGAAGACACCTATAGCTAGCAAGTTTCATTGGCACGAAGACCGAAATAGAGCAAATAATTAAGGGGGGAGGAGGAGATGTCATTTGTGCTCACCCACGAACGCAGGGGCGGAGCTCCTCGAACACCAGACCCTCGCAGCGACGAAACCACTACACATTTAAATCCAAAGATGAGTAACATAGCATTATTGTTTTTGCCATCAACCTAACTAAATATTTACAACAGGATGCCACCACCAAGTTGTAAAAAAATGATTCGCACTGCTCGTTCCTCGACCCTCAACCCCTCGACCCTCGACCCCTCGACCACTCGGCGATCCTCGGCCCTCGACCCCTCGGCCCTCGACCCCTTGATCCTTGACCCCTCGACCCCTCAGCGACCCTCGACCCCTCGGACATATCGAACCTACGACCCCGACCCCCCGGCGACTGACCTCGACCACCTCGGCGACCATCGACCCTCGCGCGACCAGCACCCTAACAACCCGGACCCTCGACCAAGCGACCGCGTGGAAGAGGGGAGGAAGGGGAGAAGGGGGGGGGAGCGGAAGGAGGAAGAGGGGGAAGAGGAAGGAGGAGAAGCGGGGGCAGGGAGGGGCAGGAGGGGAGGAGGGGAGGGGGGGAAAAGGAGGGGGGGGGGTGAGGAGAGGAAGAGGACGCAGAGAAGAGAGGAGGGAGGGGGGAGAGAAGGGGAGGAGTGAGGAGAGAGGAGGAGGGAAGGGAGGGAGGGAGGAGAGAGGAAGAAGAGAAAGACTCAGAATATTCTTCTTCTTCTTTTCTTCCCTCTTCTTCTTCTGTCTTCTTCTTCCTCTTCTTCTTCTACTTCCTATTTTCATCTCTTCCTTCTTAAAAAATAGAAAAAAAACTAAACTAAACTAAATCTAAACCTAAACCTAAAAAAACAAAAAAATACCAAAACTAAACCTAAACTAAACTAAATCTAAAAAAATATAAAAAAAGAGGACAAGAACTCACCTTAGGAGGGGGCGAATGGTGGAGGAGGGGGCTGGTGAAGGAGGCGCGGTGCAGGAGAGCCGCCGGAGGGAAGGGGGGCGGCGCCACCGCAGGGGAGGGGGCGGAGCGGCCTGGGGCAGGGCGCCGGGGCGGCCACGGCAGGCGATGGGCAGCCTAGGCAGGCGGCGGGCTGCGGCGGCGGAGGTTAGGGGCGGCGATGGCGGTGGGGGTTGGGGGCGGCGGCTGCGGTGGGGGTCGGGGTGGAGAGAGAAGGCAGAGAGAGGAGAGAGAGAGAGAGAGAGGAGGCGTGGGGGTGGGTCGTTATTAACCGTTAGGTGCTAACCTCTTTGTTGTCTGCTAGCAGACGGCAAAGAGGGGGGGTGGGCCATTACAGCGCTGGACTCCACTGGACCCCACCCAGCTCTTTGCCATCTACTAGCTGACGGCAAATAAGTGGCTGATGGCAAATAGGATCTTTGCCATCAGCCAGTTCTTTGTCGTTTATTTTTTGAAAACAGATGGCAAAGAACTCCTTTGCCACCAGCTAGCAGACGGCAAAGAAGTGGCTGATGGCAAATCCTCTGATTCCAGTAGTGGTGCCCTCTGGTGTAGGGGCAATATTTAGGTATTTATAGAGCCGAAATTAGGGTTAGGAGAGTCCCGAGGGGCCCACAAGCCCTGAGGACGCCCCCTAGGCGTGGCCAGCAGGCTTGTGGCCTCCTCGTGGCTCTTCTGGCCTCGTCCCAAAGCTTCATGGTTGTCTTCTGGTCGAAGAAAAATCCTCAAAAAGTTTCGTTCCATTTGGTATTGATTTTCTGTAAAAGACAAAAACAAGGAAAAAACAACAACTGGCACTCGGCACTAGGTTAATAGGTTAGTCCCAGAAAATGATATAAAATAGCACCATGATGCGTATAAAACATCCAAGATGGATAATATAATAGCATGGAACAATCAACAATTATAGATACGTTAGAGACATATCAGGAGGCAGCTTGGGGAGGTTGCCCCGCGCGGGGCCTCGGGAGCTCCTGAGGTTGCTTGTTGCTGGGTGCCTCGCGAGGAGAGGGCCCTCGCGAGGGTCTTGCTCCTGAAGCCTGCAAGATGGGCCACGCCGGTCCTACTCCACGCGTCGCTCCTTGGGCCGCAGGTATACGGGCCTAGTACTCCCAGTCCCATTGGTCTGACTTGAAGGTTGCAAGGATGAAACGCCTGAGCAACAGGGAGACCTTGAAGTTGTGAAGAAGACCCTCACAGAGCAGCAGGAAGACCTTGAAGCTATCAAGACGGCCCTCACAGAGTAGCAGCAAGAACTTGAATCTTTCAAGAAGGCCCTGCCAGTGCACAAGATGAATTTGAAGGTTTCAAAATGGCCCTGGTAGACTATAATGAAGAAGTTGTAATGCCCTATTAGACCTGCAGGCAGAATTAAAGCTATCATCAAGGCAATTTGAGAGCAGTAGGATGCAGCTGAAGCTGACAAGTGTCATATTTTGTTGTGCGATACTTTCTCCCATGGTGCTAAATTGTAATGTCGCCAATTATGAATCAAAGTTGTTAGAGCAAATAATGAAATTCATTCCATTTTGGCAGCAAATTCAAATATAAAACAAATTATCGGAGACTACAAACTGTGATAGATATGGATACCGTCACTATCATATGGATCCACATGTAAGCAGCCATGTCACCCACCTCTGATCCCACATGTAAGCAGCCACATCAGCAATTTATGGAGCCATATGTCAACAGTGCTGGCCGGTCAAAACTATTACTGATGAGCACCGTTGGTTATAAAACCTTGGCAGGGGCCAGCTATATGTGCCACGTCAACACATTATGAGCCTGTATGTCAGAAATGTTGACTGGTCAAACATGGTTGGTCAGATGTTAGTGTCGGATGTATCGTCACGGAAAACTATGATGAGGGACGATTGTTAGTGTACGGTGACAATTCTAGAGACATTTTTTGGTCGTCGCAGAAGATAGTTTTGGCAACGTTTTTTGGTTCGTCACCTAAGACATGATATTGTGCGACGATAAAAGTGGTACCATTAAGATTTTATTTTCTATAACGGTGCTTTGGTGACGATGGGTGTGACGGTCGGAAAATGTCTGATACGCCTCCAACGTATCTATAATTTTTTATTGTTCCATGCTTTTATATTATCAATCTTGGATGTTTTATATACATTTACAAGCTACTTTATATCATTTTTGTTGCAAATATGCCCTAGAGACAATAATAAAATGGTTATTATTATATTTCCTTGTTCATGATAATTGTCTATAGTTCATGCTATAATTGTATTAACCGGAAACCGTAATACATGTGTGAATACATAGACCACAGCATGTCCCTAGTGAGCCTCTAGTTGACTAGCTTGTTGATCAATAGATGGTTGTGGTTTCCTGACCATGGACATTGGATGTCGTTGATAACAGGATCACATCATTAGGAGAATGATGTGATGGACAAGACCCAATCCTAAGCATAGCACAAGATCGTGTAGTTCGTTTGCTAGAGCTTTTCTAATGTCAAGTATCATTTCCTTAGACCATGAGATTGTGCAACTCCCGGATGCCGTAGGAATGCTTTGTGTGTATCAAATGTCACAATGTAACTGGGTGACCATAAAGGTGCACTAAAGGTATCTCCGAAAGTGTCTGTTGGGTTGGCACGAATCGAGACTGGGATTTGTCACTCCGTATGACGGACCTCTAGGCCCACTCAGTAATGCATCATCATAATGAGCTCAATGTGACTAAGGAGTTAGCCACGGGATCATGCATTACGGAATGAGTAAAGAGACTTGCCGGTAACGAGATTGAACAAGGTATAGGGATACCGACGATCGAATCTCAGGCAAGTAACATACCGATGGACAAAGGAAATTGTATACGAGATTGATTGAATCCCCGACATTGTGGTTCATCCAATGAGATCATCGTGGAACATGTGGGAGCCAATATGGGTATCCAGATCCCGCTATTGGTTATTGGCCGGAGAGGTGTCTCGGTCATGTCTGCATGGTTCCCGAACCCGTAGGGTCTACACACTTAAGGTTCCGTGATGCTAGAGTTGTTATGGGAAATTGTATGTGGTTACCGAAAGTTGTTCGGAGTCTCGGATGAGATCCCGGACGTCATGAGGAGTTCCGGAATGGTCCAGAGGTAAAGATTTATATACGGGAAGTCCTATTTTGGCCACCGGAAAATGTTCGGGATTTTTCGGTATTGTACCGGGAAGGTTCTAGAAGGTTCCGGAGTGGGGCCCACCTGCATGGGGGGACCCACATGAACGTGGGTAGTGGGGGCAAGGCCCCACACCCCTGGTCAAGGCACACCAAGATCCCCCCTTAGAAGGAATAAGATCATATCCCGAAGGGATAAGATCAAGATCCCTAAAAAGGGGGGATAACAATCGGTGGAGAAGGAAAAGGATGGGATTTCTTTCCTCCCACCTTTGCCAACGCCCCAATGGTCTTGGAGGGCAAGAAACCAGCCCCCTCCACCCCTATATATAGTGGGGAGGTGCATGGGATCTGCAACCCTTCCCTTGGCGCAGCCCTTCCCCCCTCCAACTCTTCCTCCTCCGTAGTGCTTGGCGAAGCCCTGCCGGAGAACCGCAAGCTCCACCACCACGCCATCGTGCTGCCGGAGCTCTCCCTCAACTTCTCCTCTCCCCTTGCTGGATCAAGAAGGAGGAGACGTCCCCGGGCTGTACGTGTGTTGAACGCGGAGGCGCCGTCCGTTCGGCGCTTGAATCGAATCTTCCGCGATTTGAATCGCCGCGAGTACGACTCCATCAACCGCATTCGTGTAACGCTTCCGCTTAGCGATCTTCAAGGGTATGAAGATGCACTCCCTCTCACTTGTTGCTAGCATCTCCTAGATTGATATTGGTGACACATAGGAAATTTTTGATTTATTACTACGTTCCCCAACAGTGATATCAGAGTCAGGTCTATGCGTAGATTCTATGCACGAGTAGAACACAAGCAGTTGTGGGCGATGATTTGTTCAAATCGCTTACCGTTACTAGTCCTATCTTGATTCAGCGGCATTGTGGGATGAAGCGGCCCGGACCGACCTTACACGTACGCTTACGTGAGACAGGTTCCACCGACTGACATGCACTTGTTGCATAAGGTGGCTAGCGGGTGTCTGTCTCTCCCACTTTAGTCGGATCGGATTCGATGAATAGGGTCCTTATGAAGGGTAAATATAAATTGGCGTATCACCGTTGTGGCTTTTGCGTAGGTAAGAAACGTTCTTGCTAGAAACCCATAGCAGCCACGTAAAACATGCAACAACAATTAGAGGACGTCTAACTTGTTTTTGCAGGGTATGCTATGTGATGTGATATGGCCAAAATGATGTGATGAATTATATATGTGATGTATGAGATTGATCATGTTCTTGTAATAGGAATCACGACTTGCATGTCGATGAGTATGACAACCGGCAGGAGCCATAGGAGTTGTCTTAATTTATTGTATGACCTGCGTATCAATGAAAACGCCATGTAATTACTTTACTTTATTGCTAACCGTTAGCCATAGTAGTAGAAGTAATAGTTGGCGAGACAACTTCATGAAGACGCGATGATGGAGATCATGATGATGGAGATCATGATGATGAAGATCATGGTGTCATGCCGGTGACGATGGTGATCATGCCGCGCCTCGAAGATGGAGATCAAAAGCGCAAGATGATATTGGTCATATCATGTCACTTTATGATTTGCATGTGATGTTTATCATGTTTACATCTTATTTGCTTAGAACGACGGTAGCATAAATAAGATGATCCCTCACTAAAAATTTCAAGAAATGTATTCCCCCTAAGTGTGCACCATTGCGAAGCTTCGTTGTTTCGAAGCACCACGTGATGATTGGGTGTGATAGATTCTAACGTTCGCATACAATGGGTGTAAGCCAGATTTACACATGCGAAACACTTAGGTTGACTTGACGAGCCTAGCATGTACAGACATGGCCTCGGAACACGAGAGACCGAAAGGTCGAACATGAGTCGTATAGTAGATGCGATCAACATGGAGATGTTCACCGTTGATGACTAGTCCGTCTCACATGATGATCGGACACGGCCTAGTCGATTCGGATCATGTATCACTTAGATGACTAGAGGGATGTCTATCTGAGTGGGAGTTCATTAAATAATTTGATCAGATGAACTTAATTATCATGAACTTAGTCTAAAATTGTCTTTATAATCTATCTTGTAGATCCAATGGCCCACACTAATGTTGTCCTCAACTTCAACGCGTTCCTAGAGAAAACCAAGCTGAAAGACGATGGTAGCAACTATACGGACTGGGTCCGTAACTTGAGGATCATCCTCATAGCTGCCAAGAAAGCATATTTTCTTGAAGCACCGCTAGGTGACGCACCCATTTTCCCAGCAACTCAAGACGTTATGAACGCCTGGCAGTCGCGTAGTGATGATTACTCCCTGGTTCAGTGCAGCATGCTTTACAGCTTAGAACCAGGGCTCCAAAAGCGTTTTGAGCAACACGGAGCATATGAGATGTTCCAAGAGCTGAAAATGGTTTTCCAAGCTCATGCCCGGGTCGAGAGATATGAAGTCTCCGACAAGCTCTATAGTTGTAAGATGGAGGAAAACAGCGAGCATATACTCAAAATGTATGGGTTGCACAACCGCTTGTCTCAGCTGGGAGTTAATCTTCCAGATGACTTGGTCATTGACAGGATCCTCCAGTCGCTTCCACCTAGCTACAAGAGCTTTGTGATGAACTACAATATGCAAGGGATGGAGAAGTCCATTCCTGAGTTATATTCAATGCTGAAATCAGCGGAAGTGGAGATCAAAAAGGAACATCAAGTGTTGATGGTGAATAAGACCACTAGTTTCAAGAAAGGCAAGGGTAAGAAGAACTTCAAGAAGGACGGCAAGGGAGTTGCCGCGCCCGGTAAGTCAGTTGCCGGGAAGAAGCCAAAGAATGGACCCAAGCCTGAGACTGAGTGCTTTTATTGCAAGGGAAATGGTCACTGGAAGCGGAACCGCCCCAAGTACTTAGCGGATAAGAAGGCCGGCAACGCCAAAGGTATATATGATATACATGTTATTGATGTGTACCTTACCAGCGCTCGTAGTAGCTCCTGGGTATTTGATACCGGTGCGGTTGCTCACATTTGTAACTCAAAACAGGAGCTGCGGAATAAGCAGAGACTGGCGAAGGACGAGGTGACGATGCGCGTCGGGAATGGTTCCAAGGTCGATGTGATCGCCGTCGGCACGCTACCTCTACATTTACCTTCGGGATTAGTTTTAAACCTCAATAATTGTTATTTAGTGCCAGCTTTGAGCATGAACATTGTATCTGGATCTCGTTTAATGTGAGATGGCTACTCATTTAAATCCGAGAATAATGGTTGTTCTATTTATATGAGAGAGATGTTTTATGGTCATGCCCCGTTGGTCAATGGTTTATTTTTATTGAATCTCGAACGTGATGTTACACATATTCATAGTGTGAATGCCAAAAGATGTAAGGTTGATAATGATAGTCCCACATACTTGTGGCACTGCCGCCTTGGTCACATTGGTGTCAAACGCATAAAGAAACTCCATGCAGATGGACTTTTGGAGTCTCTTGATTATGAATCATTTGACATGTGCAAACCATGCCTCATGGGCAAAATGACCAAGACTCTGTTCTCCGGAACAATGGAGCGAGCAACCAACTTGTTGGAAATAATACATACTGATGTATGCGGTCCAATGAGCGTTGAGGCTCGCGGTGGCTATCGTTATGTTCTCACCCTCACTGATGACTTAAGTAGATATGGGTATGTCTACTTAATGAAACACAAGTCTGAGACCTTTGAAAAGTTCAAGGAATTTCAGAGCGAGGTAGAGAATCAACGTGATAGGAAAATAAAGTTCTTACGATCAGATCATGGAGGAGAATACTTGAGTCACGAGTTTGGCACGCACTTAAGGAAATGTGGAATTGTTTCACAACTCACGCCGCCTGGAACACCTCAGCGTAATGGTGTGTCCGAACGTCATAATCGCACTCTATTGGATATGGTGCGATCTATGATGTCTCTTACCGATCTACCGCTATCATTTTGGGGTTATGCTTTAGAGACTGCCGCATTCACTTTAAATAGGGCACCGTCTAAATCCGTTGAGACGACACCGTATGAATTATGGTTTGGGAAGAAACCTAAGCTGTCGTTTCTGAAAGTTTGGGGATGCGATGCTTATGTCAAGAAACTTCAACCTAAAAAGCTCGAACCCAAATCGGAAAAATGCGTCTTCACAGGATACCCTAAGGAAACTATTGGGTATACCTTCTACCTCAGATCCGAAGGCAAGATCTTTGTTGCCAAGAATGGATCCTTTCTGGAGAAAGAGTTTCTCTCGAAAGAAGTAAGTGGGAGGAAAGTAGAACTTGACGAGGTACCCCCTCTTGAACTGGAGAGTAGCGCAGCTCAGGAAGATGTTTCTGTGGTGCCTGCACCGACTAGAGAGGAAGTTAATGATGATGATCATGAAACTTCGGGTCAAGTTGCTACTGAACTTCGTAGGTCCACGAGGACACGTTTCGCACCAGAGTGGTATGGCAACCCTGTCCTGGAAATCATGTTGTTAGACAACGGTGAACCTTCGAACTATGAAGAAGTGATGGCGGGCTCGGATTCCAACAAATGGCTTGAAGCCATGAAATCCGAGATAGGATCCATGTATGAAAACAAAGTATGGACTTTGACGGACTTGCCCGATGATCGGCAAGCCATAGAGAATAAGTGGATCTTTAAGAACAAGACTGACACGGATGGTAATGTGACCGTCTATAAGGCTCGGCTTGTCGCTAAGGGTTATCGACAAGTTCAAGGGGTTGACTACGATGAGACCTTCTCACCCGTAGCGAAGCTGAAGTCCGTCCGAATCATGTTAGCAATTGCCGCATTCTATGATTATGAGATCTGGCAAATGGACGTCAAAATGGCATTCCTTAATGGTTTCCTTAAGAAATAATAGTATATGATGCAGCCGGAAGGTTTTGTCGATCCTAAGAATGCTGACAAAGTATGCAAGCTCCAGCGCTCCATCTATGGGCTGGCGCAAGCATCTCGGAGTTAGAACATTCGCTTTGATGAAATGATCAAAGCGTTTGGGTTTATACAGACTTATGGAGAAGCCTGTATTTACAAGAAAGTGAGTGGGAGCTCTGTAGCATTTCTCATATTATATGTGGATGACATACTGTTGATGAGAAATGATATAGAACTTTTGGAAAGCATAAAGGCCTACTTGAATAAGTGTTTTTCAATGAAGGACCTTGGAGAAGCTGCTTACATATTTGGCATCAAGATCTATAGAGATAGATCGAGACGCCTCATTGGTCTTTCACAAAGCACATACCTTGACAAGATATTGAAGAAGTTCAATATGGATCAGTCCAAGAAGGGGTTCTTGCCTGTATTGCAAGGTGTGAGATTGAGCGCAGCTCAACGCCCGACCTCGGCAGAAGAAAGAGAAAAGATGAGTGTCATCCCCTATGCCTCAGCCATAGGCTCTATTATGTATGCCATGCTGTGTACCAGACCTGATGTGAACCTTGCCATAAGTTTGGTAGGGAGGTACCAAAGTGATCCCGGAATGGAACACTGGACAACGGTCAAGAATATCCTGAAGTACCTGAAAAGGACTAAGGATATGTTTCTTGTTTATGGAGGTGCCGAAGAGCTCGTCGTAAAGGGTTACGTCGATGCTAGCTTTGACACAGATCTGGATGACTCCAAGTCACAAACCGGATACGTGTACATTTTGAATGGTGGGGCAGTCAGCTGGAGCAGTTGCAAGCAAAGCGTCGTGGCGGGATCTACATGTGAAGCGGAGTACATAGCTGCTTCGGAAGCAGCTCGGGAAGGAGTCTGGATGAAGGAGTTTATCACCGACCTAGGAGTGATTCCCAATGCGTCGGGCCCGATGACTCTCTTCTGTGACAACACTGGAGCTATTGCCATTGCCAAGGAGCCCAGGTTTCACAGGAAGACCAAGCACATCAAGCGCCGCTTCAACTCCATTCGTGAATATATTCAAGATGGAGACATAGATATTTGTAAAGTACATATGGATCTGAATGTCGCACATCCGTTGACTAAACCTCTTCCAGGAGCAAAACATGATCAGCACCAGAACTCTATGGGTGTTCGATTCATCACAATGTAACTAGATTATTGACTCTAGTGCAAGTGGGAGACTGTTGGAAATATGCCCTAGAGGCAATAATAAAATGATTATTATTATATTTCCTTGTTCATGATAATTGTCTATTATTCATGCTATAATTGTATTAACCGGAAACCGTAATAAATGTGTGAATACATAGACCACAGCATGTCCCTAGTGAGCCTCTAGTTGACTAGCTCATTAATCAATAGATGGTTGTGGTTTCCTGACCATGGACATTGGATGTCGTTGATAACGGGATCACATCATTAGGAGAATGATGTGATGGACAAGACCCAATCCTAAGCATAGCACAACATCGTGTAGTTCGTTTGCTAGAGCTTTTCTAATGTCAAGTATCATTTCCTTAGACCATGAGATTGTGCAACTCCCGGATACCATAGGAATGCTTTGGGTGTATCAAACATCACAACGTAACTGGGTGACCATAAAGGTGTACTACAGGTATCTCCGAAAGTGTCTGTTGGGTTGGCACGAATCGAGACTGGGATTTGTCACTCCGTATGACGGAGAGGTATCTCTGGGCACACTCGGTAATGCATGATCATAATGAGCTCAATGTGACTAAGGAGTTAGCCATGGGATCATGCATTACGGAATGAGTAAAGAGACTTGCCGGTAACAAGATTGAACAAGGTATAGGGATACCGACGATCGAATCTCGGGCAAGTAACATACCGATGGACAAAGGGAATTGTATACGGGATTGATTGAATCCCCGACATCGTGGTTCATCCGATGAGATCATCATGGAACATGTGGGAGCCAATATGGGTATCCAGATCCCGCTATTGTTTATTGGCCGGAGAGGTGTCTCGGTCATGTCTGCATGGTTCCCGAACCCGTAGGGTCTACACACTTAAGGTTCCGTGACGCTAGAGTTGTTATGGGAAATTGTATGTGGTTACCGAAAGTTGTTCGGAGTCTCGGATGAGATCCCGGATGTCACGAGGAGTTCCGGAATGGTCCGGAGGTAAAGATTTATATGTGGGAAGTCCTATTTTGGCCACCGGAAAATGTTTGGGATTTTTCGGTATTGTACCGGGAAGGTTCTAGAAGGTTCCGGAGTGGGGCCCACCTGCATGGGGGGACCCACATGAACGTGGGTAGTGGGGGAAAGGCCCCACATCCCTGGTCAAGGCGCACCAAGATCCCCCCTTAGAAGGAATAAGATCATATCCCGAAGGGATAAGATCAAGATCCCTAAAAAGAGGGGATAACAATCGGTGGGGAAGGAAAAGGATGGGATTTCTTTCCTCCCACCTTTGCCAACGCCCCAATGGACTTGGAGGGCAAGAAACCAGCCCCCTCCACCCCTATATATAGTGGGGAGGTGCATGGGAGCTGCAACCCTTCCCTTGGCGCAGCCCTTCCCCCCTCCAACTCCTCCTCCTCCTCCGTAGTGCTTGGCGAAGCCCTGCAGGAGAACCGCAAGCTCCACCACCACGCCGTCATGCTGCCGGAGCTCTCCGTCAACTTCTCCTCTCCCCTTGCTGGATCAAGAAGGAGGAGACGTCCCCGGGCTGTACGTGTGTTGAACGCGGAGGCGCCGTCCGTTCGTCGCTTGAATCGGATCTTCCGCGATTTGAATCGCCGCGAGTACGACTCCATCAACCGCGTTCGTGTAACACTTACTCTTAGCGATCTTCAAGGGTATGAAGATGCACTCCCTCTCACTTGTTGCTAGCATCTCCTAGATTGATCTTGGTGACACGTAGGAAATTTTTTATTTATTACTACGTTCCCCAACAATTTTTTGGGACTAACCTATTAACTTAGTGCCTAGTGACAGTTGTTGTTTTTTGCTTGTTTTTGGTTTCGCAGAATATTAGTACCAAATGAAGTCCAAATGCCATGAAACTTTTTGAAGATTTTTTCTGAACATAAGAGACACTAGAAGCTTCGAAAGAAGACCACATGTGGGAGCATGGGCCCACCACCCACCAGGGCGCGCCCAAGGGGGAAGGCGCGCCCTAATGGGTGGTGGGGCCCACGTGGCTCCGTTTGACCTAACTCCGCCTCTATAAATCCCGAAAAATCAGGAAACCTACAAGGGAGTCCACGAAATATTTTTTCCACCGCCATAAGCCACTATTCTCTAGATATCCCATCTGGGGTCCCTTTCTGGCACTCTAACGGAGGGGGAATTGATCACGGAGGGGTTCTTCATCAACCTTGCTGGCCCTCCGATGATGCGTGAGTAGTTTACCATAGACCTACGGGTCCATAGTTAGTAGCTAGATGGCTTCTTCTCTCTAGATGTTCTTCAATATAATGTTCTCCTTGATGTTCTTGGAGTTCTATCCGATGTAATTCTTTTTTGCGGTGTGTTTGTTGGGATCCGATGAATTGTGAGTTTATGATCAGATCTATCCATGAATATTATTTGAGTTTTCTCTGAACTCTTTTATGCATGATTAATATAGCCTTGTACTTCTTATCTGATTTATTGGTTTGGTTTGGCCAAGTAGATTTATTTATCTTGCCATGGGAAGATGTGCTTTGTAATGGGTTAGATCTTGCGGTGCTCAATCCTAGTGACAGAAAGGGACATGACATGTATGTATCGTTGCTATTAAGGGTAAAAAGATGGGGTTTATTCATACGTGAGTGTATCTTGTCTACATCATGTCATCTTGCTTAATGCATTACTCCGTTTCTCCATGAACTTAATACACTAGATGCATGCTGGATAGCGGTCGATGTGTGGAGTAATAGTAGTAGATGCAGAATCATTTCGATCTAATCTTTGGTGTGATGCCTATATACTTGATCATTGCCTTGGATATCATCATAATTATTTGCTTTTCTATCAATTGCCCAACAATAATTTGTTTACCCACCTATACTATTTTCTCGAGAGAAGTCTCTATTGAAAACTATGGCCCCCGAGTCTATCTTTTATCATATATTAAATCTAAAAATACCTTGCTGCAATTTTATTTTATTTTATTTATTTTATATTTTAGTTAGATCTATTTATCAAAAACTATACCATTTAATCTTGCTCATAACCGTTGAGGGATTGACAACCCCTTTACGCATTGGGTTGCAAGTATTTGTTGTTTGTGTGCAGATGTTGTTTACATAGTGTTGCTTGGTTCTCATACTAGATTGATAAGCTTGGTTTCATAACTGAGCGAAATACTTATCTCTACTGTACTGCATCATCCTCTCCTCTTCGAGGAAGTCCCAACGCAGCTCACAAGTAGCAGGAAGAATTTCTGGTGCCGTTGCCGGGGAGACATCATCAACATCTATCAAGTACCTATGCATAAACTTTCATCTCCTTGCAATTATTTTATTTGTCATTTGCCTCTCATTTTCATCTCCCCCACTTCTAAAAAGTTTTACAAAAATACAAATATATTTTTCGTTTGCCTTCTTCTTGTTTGATCTTTTGTTTGCTTGTGATCTCGTTTGCTTAGTCACGATGTCTCAAGAGAATACAAAATTGTGTGATTTTTCTAATACTAATAATAATGATTTTATTAGTACTTCGATTGCTCCTCCCACTGCTAGTGTGAAGTCTTATGATATTAATGCCGCTTTATTGAATATTGTTATGAAAGAGCTATTTTCCGGTAATCCTAATTAGGATGCCGCGTCCCATCTAAACACTTTCATAGAATTGTGTGATATACAAAAGAAAAAAGATCTGAAAAATGATATTGTGAAATTAAAATGATTCCTGTTCACTTTGCGGGATCGTGCAAAATTTTGGTTTTAATCTTTGCCGTGAAATAGTATTGATTCTTGGGATAAGTGCAAAGATGCTTTTATTACTAAGTATTTTCCTCCCGCGAGAATTATTTCCCTTAGAAATCAAATTATGAATTTCAAGCAACTTTATCATGAACATGTTGCACAATATTGGGAAAGGATGAAATTAATGCTAAGAATTTTCTCTACACACGGTTTAAATTTATGGATGGTTATACAAAATTTTATGCAGGATTGAATTTTGTCTCTAGAAATCTTTTAGATTCCGCCGCAGGTGGTACTTTTATGGAAATTATTTTGGGTGAAGCTACTAAATTACTTGATAATATCATGGCAAATTATTCACAATGGCATACTGAAAGAGCACCTACTAGTAAAAAAGTGAATTATGTTGAAGAGATTAGTACTTTGAGTGATAAAGTTGATGCACTTGTGAAATTAGTTGCTAGTAAAAATGCTCCTATTGATCTTAATGATGTGCCTTTGTCAACCTTGATTGAGCAAAATAATGATCCTGTAGATGTGAATTTTGTCTCGCGAAACAACTTTAATAATAATGCTTATAGAGGTAATTTTAATCCTAGGCCGTTCCTTGGAAGTTTCACTAATAATTATGGAAATCCCTATGGAATTATGATAATAATAATAATAATAATAATAATAATAGGATGCCCTCTGATCTTGAGAATAATATCAAATAATTTATTAATGCTCAAAAAAATTCAACACTACGATAGTAGAAAATTTGAGTAAAATTGATGATATGTCTAGGAGCATTGATAGAATTATTCATGATGTGGAAAATCTTAAGATTAAAATTTTTCCACCCAAGGTTGATATCAATGAATCAATTAAAGCTTTATATGTCTCCATGGATGAGAGTAAGAAGAGAACTGCTATGCTAAGAGCTAAACTAGAATTTTTAGGAAAGGCGATTCCGCCCGATTTATTTTATAGTAATGATGAAGATGTTAAAATGATTGGTGTTTCTTCTATTGATTCTTTGTTTAGTAATATTAAACTTGATGATAAGGGGACTGAAGAAGAGTCAACTTTAGCTAGAAGGCGTCCCCATAGTTCGAGTGTGAAAATCTTGTTGAAAAAATTGATATGTGCCCACTCTCTTGGACTACAAAGACTTTAATTATGATAGTTGTTCTTTGATTGAATGCATTTCTTTGTTACAATCCATGATAAATTCACCCAACGCAAATGAACAAAATAAGGCTTTTACTAAACATATCGTAGAAGCGATGATGAAAGCTTTAGAAGAAAAGTTAGAATTAGAGATTTCAATTCCTACAAAATTATATGATAAATGGGAACCTACCATTAAAGTCAAAATAAAAAATTATGAGTTCAATGATTTATGTGATTTGGGTGCTAGTGTCTCCACAATTCCGAAATCTCTATGTGATGTGCTAGGTTTTACTAATTTGGAAGAATGTTCTCTTAATTTGCACTTGGCAGATTCTACTATTAAAAAGCCTTTGAGAAGAATTAATGATGTTCTTATTGCAAATAGGAATTATGTGCCCATAGATTTTATTGTACTAGATATTGATTGCAATTCGTCATGTCTCATAATACTTGGTAGACCGTTCTTACGAACTGTAGGTGCCATGATTAATATGAAAGAAGGAAATATTAAATTTTAGTTTCCGTTAAAGAAGGGTATGGAACACTTACCTAGAACTATAATTAAGCCACCATATAGTTCAATCATGAGGGCAACCTATGGAGCAAAAACTAAAGATGACAATACTTCAAACTATGCATTATGCATAGCTAGGGGCATAAAACAATAACGCTTGTTGGGAGGCAACCCAATAGTTATGTTTTAATTTTTTATTTACTTTCTTTTTTTTATTGTGTTCACACAATTATGATACTGTTATGATTGTGTTTTATGTTTTAATTAGTGTTTGTGCCAAGTAAAGCCTTTAGGATTATGTTAGATGATAGTTGATTTGATTCTGTGAAAAAACAGAAACTTTTTCATCCAGCACCGGAATTTTGTAAATTCACAGAAACATGGAAAAATTCTTAATTATATACACATGATTGATATACAAATTTCCCAAGTCTTCCTAATTTTTCAGAATTTTTTCAGTTAAATAAGTATGAGCTTAATTCAGATTTCTACAGACTATTCTGTTTTTGACAGATTCTGTTTTCGTTGCATTGTGTGCTTATTTTGATGACTCTATGGATTGTATCGGGGGGGGGGGGGTATAAGCCATGGTAAAGTTATATTAGAGTAGGTATAATGCAATAACAAAATATTAATGGGTTTGCAACAGTACTTAAAGTGGTGATTTGCTTTTTTGTACTAACGGATCTCGTGAAGATTTTGTTAAGTTTTGTGTGATTGAAGTTTTCATGTTTTGGGTGGGATCACGATGGATGAAGGAATAAGGACTGGCAAGAGCCTAAGCTTGGGGATGCCCGAGGCACCCCAAGGTAATATTCAAGGACTCCCAAGCAACTAAGCTTGGGGATGCCCCGGAAGGCATCCCTTCTTTCTTCTAACGACCATCAGTAATTTTACTTGGAGCTATATTTTTATTCGTCACATATCATGAGTTTTGCTTAGAGTGCCTTGTATTATATGAGTCTTTGCTTGTTTTTATTTTTAGTTTATCACAATCATCCTTGCTGAACACACCTATTTGAGAGAGCCATATGTTATCATGATTTGTAGAATTGCTCTATGTGCTTCACTTAAATTTTTTGAGCTAGGCAATTGCTCTATGTGCTTCACTTAAACCTTTTAGAGCACGATGGCAATTAAATTTTGAAGAAATACTTGAACTCTCATGCTTCAATTATGTTATTTTGAGAGTTGATATGATTATATTTTAAAGAAATTTGCTCTCATGCTTCACTTATATTATTTTGAGAGTTGCTAAATTTTAAAGAAATATGATCTCATGCTTCACTTAGATCTTTTTGAGAGTTGATAAATAGCAATGGTAATTAGCATAAGATATGAATTTGGTCCCAAAGTGATAGATATCCAAGGGGGATATAATAAAAGCTTTCATGAAGATCATTGGATACTAAAAGCTTGATTTTTTGTAATATTTTTGCGATATGGAGATAGTGATATGTGAGTCATGTTGGTGAGTAATTATGCTTTAGTAAGAATATTGGCGTTAAGGTTTGTGATTTTCTATGCAAGCACGAAAGTCAATAGTTATGCAACGAAGTTACATCCTACTTGTGGTGCATTATTCAGTGTTAGTTATGTTCAATGCATGTTTATGATCGTTTTTGTTTTTTGGTTGGTCGCTTCTCAATCTGTTTGCTAGCCTTCATTTGAACTAAGCGGGAATGCTACTTGTGCATCCAACTCCTTAAACCAAAGTTGTGCCAAATGAGTCCACCATACCTACCTATATGCAGTATTTACATGTCGTTCCAAGTAAACTTGTATGTGCCAACTCTAATATTCAAAATGAATTTCTGTTTTGTGTGCCCGTACCGCTCATGAAGCGGCAGGGGGTGGCCAATATTTGCCATGCTAGGTATGTTATTCTCAAGATGAGTGTTTATTCACTTGTCATTGCACAAGAGTGTGGCAGGTAATAGGTATGCCCAATCCCGAAATGAAGAAAATTTAATATGTTGTTAATAATAAATTCCTTGGAAAGTGTTGGTATGTAAGGCACCCGTGGATACGGCTAGCCATGGATTGTGCAAGAATGGTGGAAAGGAAATAAACTTTATTTTCTGTTTGAGAACCGCCTATGATTTATCTAGCACGGAAGATATTGGAAATTCTCGGTCGTTTTCGTTGACAGGAAAAGCATGCCTGTCAAAATAATTTTATCTCTAAATTTAAGCTATGAGCTCTCGCACCTCTACAAATCTATGCTTCCCTCTGCGAAGGGGCTATCTATTTACTTTTATGCAAAAAAAAAATATTTTGAGTCTCCACCTTCTCTTATAAAGCACCAACTAGGGAACACTATTATCATACTTGTGCATTGGATTTAGCTAATATTTGAGTGTGTTTCATGAATCGATCAATGATTGAGCATAATGGGCTAGGGATAACTTTCTTTAATGTTGATATTTTGAAAGACATGGTTGCTTGTTGATATGCTTGAGTATTGATGTTTTCATGTCAAATTATATATTATTGCTTTGAATCATTTAAAGTCCAAATATCCATGCTACAAAAGAAAAGAATATGTGATGGATATGATAGGTAGCATTCCACATCAAAATTCTATTTTTATCATTTACCTAATTGAGGACGAGCAGGAATTAAGCATGGGGATGCTTAATACGTCTCCAACGTATCTATAATTTTTTATTGTTCCATGCTATTATATTATCAATCTTGGATGTTTATATACATTTACAAGCAACTTTATATCATTTTTTGGGACTAACCTATTAACTTAGTACCCGTGCCAGTTGCTGTTTTTTGCTTGTTTTTGGTTTCGCGGAATATCAGTACCAAACGAATCCAAATGCCATGAAACTTTTTGGAGATTTTTTTCTGGACATAAGAGACACTAGAAGCTTCGGGAGAAGACCAGACGTGGGAGCATGCGCCCACCACCCACCAGGGTGCACCCAGGGGCAGGCGTGCCCAGATGGGTGGCAGGGCCCATGTGGCTCCGTTTGACCTAACTCCGCCTCTATAAATCCTCAAAAATCAGAAAACATACAGGGGAGTCGACGAAATACTTTTTCCGCTGGCGCAAGCCTCTGTTCTCGAGATATCCCACCTGGGATCCCTTTCTGGCACTCTGCCGGAGGGGGAATCGCTCACGGAGGGGTTCTTCATCAACCTTGCTGCCCTTCGATGATGTGTGAGTAGTTACCACAGACCTACGGGTCCATAGTTAGTAGCTAGATGGCTTCTTCTCTCTCGATGTTCTTTAATACAATGTTCTCCTTGATGTTCTTGGAGTTATATCCGATGTAATTCTTTTTTGCGGTGTGTTTGTTGGGATCTGATGAATTGTGAGTTTATGATCAGATCTATCCATGAATATTATTTGAGTTTTCTCTAAACTCTTTTATGCATGATTAATATAGCCTCGTATTTCTTCTCCAATTTATTGGTTTGGTTTGGTTTGGCCAACTAGATTGATTTATCTTGCCATGGGAAGAGGTGCTTTGTAATGAGTTCGATCTTGCGGTGCTCAATCCCAGTGACAGAAAGGGACATGACACGTATGTATCATTGCTATTAAGGGTAAAAAGATGGGGTTTGTGTGAGTTTATCTTCTCTACATCATGTCATCTTGCTTAATGCATTACTCCATTTCTCCACGAACTTAATACACTAGATGCATGCTGGAGAGCGGTCGATGTGTGGAGTAATAGTAGTAGATGCAGAATCGTTTCGGTCTACTAATCTTGGACGTGATGCCTATATACTTGATCATTGCCTTGGATATCGTCATAATTATTTGCTTTCTATCGATTGCCCAACAGTAATTTGTTTACCCACCGTATGCTATTTTCTCGAGAGAAGCCTCTAGTGAAAACTATGGCCCCCGGGTCTATCTTTTATCATATATTAAATCTAAAAATACCTTGCTGCAATTTTCTTTTATTTATTTTATTTTGTATTTTAGTTAGATCTATTTATCAAAAACTATACTGTTTAATCTTGCTCATAACCGTTGAGGGATTGACAACCCCTTTACGCGTTGGGTTGCAAGTATTTGTTGTTTGTGTGCAGGTGTTGTTTACATAGTGTTGCTTGGTTCTCCTACTGGATTGATAACTTGGTTTCATAACTGAGGGAAATACTTATCTCTATTGTACTGCATCATCCTCTCCTCTTCGAGGAAATCTCAACGTAGCTCACAAGTAGCAACGTCGCCAGGGTATTTTCCGTGATGAAAAATGGTTATACCTGACAAAAGTGAAGCGTCGCAAAATAGATCAAATTTTGTAGTGCTCTCTTTGTCCTATTCTCCGTCAACTAGGAGCTTATCAGACTCCAGTTGATTTCACTCGTGGTAGATACTTGTCAGTGATCTCCAAACCTTCAACATACTTCTTCATCAACCACAACGGCTCTTGGTTGCTGAAGACTTTGCTTGGTGAAGACAATTACTCTTCGTCACTCAAGCCGACACCTATCGTCTAGAGAGTGCACAGCTCTCAAGAGTAATAGGTACAAGAACCCTAGCTCAGAACTACTGTTATGCTCAACCACTGTCTAATTTCGGCTCTTGGTTTTCTCTCGGTGGATTTTAAACTCAAATCCCTCGGAGAGGGGATGCTCAATCAATCTTCTTAGAAATCTTAAGCAGAGCAGCCAACGGACAACGTAGGAGTGGGGTGGCTATTTATAGTCGCAGCCTTCCCTAATGGGAAATGACCAAATTGGACATGTGGATCAGTGACACGTCTCCAACGTATCTATAATTTTTTATTGTTTCATGCTATTATATTACCAATCTTGGATACTTTATATGCAAATTTATTCATTTTTGGGACTAATCTATTAACTCAGTACCCAGTGCCAAGCGTTGTATTTTGCTTGTTTTTGGCTTGTCAAAAAATCAGTACCAAACGAAGTCTAAACACAATGAAACTTCATGGTGATTTTTTTGGACTAGAAGGGATACTACAACGTTCGGGAGGAGGCCAGAATATCTACGGGAGAGCGATGAGCTCACCCGGTGCGGCCCGGAGGTCGCCCTCTGAGCTCGTGGGTCCCATACAGCTCCATTTGACTGAAAGCATAATGAACAATGTCACACTCTTCAATTAGGCGTTTAGGTTTCTTAATGACTCTCTTTGTCCTGCCATCTACAAGTGACTGAACTTGTCGCTGCAAAATAGGGGGTGAGTGCTGCACAACATCATTAGCATGAACCTCTGTGTCTGGAGCATCGTCAACATTGTCATCAACCTGTGCATCTGGAGCAACAATCACATTCTCCTCCTCATCAACGTGCTCCACCTGCACAGTAACTCGTTGTGGCTCTACATCAAAAGTAGTTGTCAACAAATCATCATGATACATAACAGATTCATTGAAAACAATGCTCCTGCTCACAAAAACCTTGGTGCCTGACGATGCCCAAGTTTCTGCAATAACTGTTAAAAGCTTTTGAACAGAGTTCCATACCACTGTCAATACGAAGTATTTTTACCTTCCTCTCAATTTGCCTTTCTGCCATAACTTTCCAATAATTAGAGGCATCAAACACATATTTATTTTTCAAAAAATAAGGCCACACTTTTCTGGAGCAATCATCAATAATTGTAAGCATATAACAAGCACCAGCAAGCGAGCGTTTACGGGAAGGTCCCCACAAGTCAGCATGCACATAATCTAAAATACCTTCTGTGGTATGAACAACAACATTGAACTTTACCCTCTTGTGCTTACCAAAAATGCAGTGCTCACAAAACTCCAAATCACTTACGTTGCAGCCTTCCAGAAATTCTCTCTTGGTTAATTCTACCATGCCAAGTTTACTCATATGCCCAAGGCGCATTGGCCAAATATTAGTTTTACTGGATTTATCAGAAGTAACAGCAGTAACAGCAGTACCAGTAATAGTGCTTCCTCTAAAAACATATAACTCAGCAGAATTCATGTCACCTATCATATGAACGAGGAAACCTTTTGTTACCTTGAAAACTCCACCTGAACCGGAGTGCTTGTATCCTTTGATCAAGAGTACTCAGCGAGATGAGGTTGCTGGCCATGCCTGGTATGTGTCTCACTTCTGTCAACGTGCGTATCATGCCGTCACGCGTCCTGATATGAACAGAACCAATGCCCATAATCTCACGTGGGTTGTCATCTCCCGTACGCACAACATCTCCACTCCGCACAAACTCATAAGTACTGAACCAATCTCTATTACAGTATATATGAAACGAACAAGTAGAATCAAGTATACATTCATCATGACATGAAACACAGCCAGCAAAAACAACTAAAGCATCATCTGAATCAGACTTAGACTTATTACCAGATGTAACATTGACCTTACCATCATCGGATTTGTTTTTAGGTTTCCACGTACTATTACTCTTCTCCTTATTTTCCAACTTCCAACAGTCATCAATGAGGTGACCCTCTTTCTTACAATACCTGCAGAATTCTTTCTTCCCAGATCCTCTGGACTTCGAACGACCTCTGTCGTTCTTACTTTTATCTCTGTTGTTGTTGTAGTATTTTTTTTTCTTCTTAGGCATGCCTCGTACCTGCAAAACTTCTTCTTTGGAGGACGATTCCTCCGATTGCAACATATCTTTCATCGTTTCTTCCTATTGAAGGGCCTCATATAATTCAGCAACAGTTAGTTCATCACGGCTATATAATATGGTATCTCGAAAATTTGAAAAGGAACTAGGCAGAGAGCATAAAAGTAGAAGACCTAAATCTTCATCATCATACTTTACGTCCATAGACTGTAAGTCAGAAACGATCTCCTTGAAGATCGACAAGTGGTTTAGCACCGAACCACCTTCTTGCAACTTGTGAGTGAACAACTTCATCTTCATGTGCATCTTACTGGTCAGATCCTTGGACATGTTGATCGACTCCAGTTTCAGATAGAGAGCTGTTGCAGATTCCTCCTCCAGCACTTCTTGCAAAATATTGTTAGATAGATGAAGATAAATCAAAGACAAAGCCTTACGATCTCTACGCTTCTCATCCTCGGTCCTCGCCTTCAGTTCTTTTTCACTGAAGCCATCTAGCGCCTCGTCTAGATCGGGATGTGCCAGCACAGCCCGCATCTTCACTTGCCACAAGGAAAACCTCGTGTCGTAGTCCAGCAGCGGAATATCAAACTTCATCGATGCCATGTCGTCGAAACCCTAGACAGAAATAAGGCTCTGATACCACTTGTTAGAGACACGACAAGAAAATCAACTCGACGAAGAACGAAAAACAAGCAGGAGACACAAGATTTAACATGGAAAACCCCTCCAACACGAAGAAAAAAAACACGAGCACCAGGCAGCAAATCTTCACTATATCGGAGAAGGTTACAAACGCAGGGGATTTACAACTTATCAACTCATCCCGTGCGGCAGTTTACAAGAGGTGACCTAAGTCAATAATGATCCGCACCGGCAATGGGCGACGTGACCAAGCCTACCGGTGACGGGTCTCGCTCCGCTCGCTCGTCAGAAGTTAGCATTTCTCTTTATACTTGAATTTAGAGCATAACATAACAAGATTCATATTTATATTTACAAAAAGGAAAATTTAACACAAAAATGGTTAGCACGATCTCAAGCCTTCTGTTGAGTAAACAAATTTGTTTACTTACTCCTCCGATGCTTATGCTGGTGCCCTAGTCACTTTTCAACATTTTCTTTTGTGGACCATCATGGAATAAAAAAAAAGTATAGACACATTTTTTTGACAATAAAAATATAGACACATCGATCAAACAATTGTTCTAAATTGAAATATGCGTCGAATATATTCAGATGCCCGACACGTCAAAGCACTGAAAGCTCACCGCGGGTTTCGCAACGGTCTGGCGCTGCACGCAAACTGCTCGACAGAAAGCAACAAGGCATGTTAGGCGCCACTGACCCATGCGAACACGCGCTTGCTGCTGAACCTCAGGGACCTGGAGACCTCGTGCTCCCTCCGGCCGGCCGGCAACAGCAGCTTCCGCGAGAGGTCCTCCGGCGCCTGACTGGCGACTCCGTGTTCTTCGTCACGCGAGAAACCGAGCTCGAGCTTGTAGGCATCCGAATGTCGCGCGGCGAACCGGCAGCTCTGGGACTGGTGGCCGCCGCCGTCCAAGCGAGCGTGCTCTCGCTCCCGCCAGCGCGTCTCACCGGTGCCGAGGGAGTCTTTTCGGCTGGTCGGCAGAAGCAGCTGCCGCGAGAGACCCTCCGGTTGCGCCGGGGGATGGCGGGAGGCGCCGCCTTCGTGGCGCGAAACACTGAGCTCGTCGACCGGCGAAGGACGCACGGCGAACTGGCAGCTCTGAGACTGATAACCGCCGCCGTCGCAGCGCGCGTTATCCCATCCTCTCGTCTCGCCTATGGCGAGGGGGTCGTCTCGGCTGGCCGGAGGAAGCAGCTGGCGTGGTGCGCCCTCCGGCTGCGTGCTGAGAGTGGAGCCTCCGTCGCATTGTACACCGACCTCGTCGGCTGTCCAAGGACGGGCCGCGAACCGGCAGCTTTGGGACTGGTAGCCGCCGCTGTCGAAGCGCGCGTCCTCCCGCCCGCCCGTGGCCAGCAAGCGCTCGTAGCGATCTGCGGAGGAAAGCTTCTCCGGTGGCGGGCGGCTGTCGCCGTCGTACGAGAACCCGAGCTCGTCGGGCGGCGAAGGTGGACGCACGGCGAAATGGCAGCTCTGAGACAGGTACGCGCCGCCGCCGTCGAAGCGCGGGAGCTCCCGCCCCCGCGCCGCGGCGGCGCTGGCGGCGATCTCCGCGTAGCGGTCCGCCCTCGCTGACGACGACCTCCGCTTCTTCTTGATCGCCGCGTACACGAACGGGATGAGCCCGACCACGGGCATCTCTCTCCCGCTCTCCCTGATCTGCAGCTAGCACCGGAGCGAGCAAGAGTGTGGTGCTTTCTCGCTTCTCTCAGGCTGTCAGGCAGCACGTTGAGGTTTCTTGACGTGATGAAATGGATCGACATCGCCATGCCTCTTATACTAGTCTACCAGAGGAGGAGATTAGACCGTGTGATCTCGAGCCAGAGTTAACTATGCAAAGACGGCAGCTGCAGCTGAATTTTCAACTGCACTAATCTATGGCGGATTTGGTAATTGGTATATATTCGCGGCAGCTAGGAGCATGTGACGACGGCTGCAGTTTACACTTTACAGGCGGCGCATGCATCAACGTCTCCGCATGCATACATGCATGCATGCATGCGAACAATTCAAGTGCTAGCAAAATCAGATATTCTCGTCGGATCGATGAACTCATCGATCGATCGATCGGTAGTTGTTGGGGCCAAGAGCTAGCCGCCATCCGGAATAAACAAGGTCAGGTGCTCAACCATACACTAATAGTAATAGGTAGCCTAACCATGCACTTATACCGTTGTATATACATCGAGACAGAAACACACACATGCATCAATGGCGCACATACAACCGTACATGTTCGTTTGTCTCTCTATTTCACCGTTCGTTACTTATCCAGCGGTAGCGAACTGGATTTCGTTTTGCCGGGGAGAAGAAGCCAAGAAGAAGAGGCCCCGTGCCGTTGGATCTCCTTGTTTCCTTCGAGGAACCCTGTTGGATTGTTGCCATCGTCTCTTCTAAGATGCTCCTTTTTCTGTCATTATTGAGTTCAAATTTGTCTTCTTTTTTGGAGGTCCGGACTCAATTAGCACGGCCGGCTCAAGATACTTATCACTAGCGGTAAGAAGCAATCTTTTTGAATTGACCACGGCCATACCATTTTACAAAAGTAGGCTCGTGAAGCCGAACATTATCCTCAACAACATGGGCTGGATTAGCTACTTCGATACAAAGTATTTTCAACATGGGCTGGCTTAGCTGCTTCAATACAAAGTATGTTTGTAGTTTCCTCACAGTACAGCTTATATGCTGATTTTTGGTAAAACTCTAACATTGAGGCTTTGGGGAAAACATCCCCGCGGTTTGTTTTGATTGACCACACCAGTGACACACGCGACTCCCTCTCGTCCGCGACCGCGTCGCCCCCGCGGGCGGCCGGCCGCGCCTTCCCTCCTTCCCCGCGAGTGTTTCCCCACTCTCCTCCACCTCCCTGCCGCCGTCGTCGGCGCCCGCCACGGGCCCGGCCCGGGCGACGTTGGCGGCAGCGGCCCCCGGCCCTTCCCCATCTAGGGTTTCTCCGGCGCGGGATGGAGCGGCTCCTGGCGGTGTCTTCAGGCGGCGGCAGTCCTGCGCGGCGGCGGGGGTTCCTGTCGCGGGCGGGGGCGAGCTCTGGGCAGCGGCGGGGTCGTTGGCGGCGGGGCAGCGTGGCGGCGCGGGCTGGCGGCGCCCGCCCGGCCCAGATCTGGGCCCTTCGGGCCCCATCTAGGCCGGGGCGGGCCGGCGACAGGCGTGGCGTCGGCATGGCCCTAAGGAGGCGGTGGCGCTGCGTCGGGCTGGTGGCGGGTGGTGGCTCGGCTGCGGGCGTGCAGCAGCGTGGTGGTCGGGGCTTTGCGGTCCCGTTATGGGCCTGGCCAGGCCCGGGTGGCCTGGTTTGCCTCGGCGGCGGCGTCTGGTCGGCAATCCGCGTCGGTTCTGGAGGCAGAGGCCTCCGGCGTGACGGCGGTGGAGGCGGTTCCCTCCCGTTCGGCTCCGGTGCTTCCGTCCGTGTCATCTAGGCGCATCTTGCCTCTGCTCTCTTGGCCCCGTGGTGGTGTTCATAGCAAGACGGAGTGGATGGGTCCAAGACCGTGGTGACGCGTGCTTGCGGGTGGCAAGATGGTGGGTTGGCTCCGTTCTAGTGGGGGCCGAGGCATGGGGGTGCGGGAGAAATCCCTGCCGGTTCTTCCGGCTCCGACGTGGTGACGCCGGTGGGTGCCGTCATTCCTTCTTGAAGGGCGTCGGTGCTACCCATCCCTCGCTCCCCTTCTGCGTGCCGGGGGAAATCCTAGGACTTGTCCGGACAGTAGCGTCGTTGGCGTCGCATTCCTCCTTGGAGGTGTTGTTTGGTGCGCGGCGGTCCGGTGCCATGGCGAGTGGTGGGACGTAGATGGAGGGCGCAGCAGTGGCGGATCATTCGTGCTTGTCGAGCTGCCGTTGTTAGCATTTTTTGTCTTCTTGTTTTTCCTTTAGGGCTTGGTGTGCCGTTCGTCCCGGCAGTTACCTTGTAATTGGTGTTCGTGCTTTATAATATAAAGCGGGGGGAAACCCTATTTCGTCAGAATGGCCGATCGTATTTAGTGTGTAAGTCGGGGTACAGCGCGAGAGCCATACTCGCTTACGCTCGTCTCTCCTGAAGGTTTTTCATCCACTGTCGTTTCTGCGCCGGCCCGTTTCGGTGTGTTTTTTTTGGTTCCCTAGCACGTGTGATGTTCCTTGTTCGGTTCGGTTTCCTTCTGCTTTTTTCTCTTTATCTTTTTTACTTTCTACATGTTTTCTTCCGATTTTCTTTGTTTCTTCATGGTTTTCTTTGGTTTTACTATTTTATTCGCTTTTTTTCATGGTTTCCTCCGTTTCTTTCTTGGTTTTCATTGTTTTTTTGTTTTCTTTCATCTTTTCTACGATTCCTTAGTTTCTTTTTTGGCTTTCACCATTTTTCCCTTTTTGTGGTTTTCTTCAATTTTCTTTGTTTCTTTCGTGTTTCCATTCTTTTTTTTTTACTTTTTTGGTTTTATTTGTTTCTTTTTTGCTTTTCATTGCTTTTCTTCGTTTCTCTTTGTTTCTTTGTTGGTTTTCAGCATTACTTTTATTCAACACATGTCTACTTTTTTCAGTACACAATCTACTTTTTTCAGTACACAATGTACATTTTTAGTGTACATGTGAAACATTTTGTTGACACACCTTAATTTTTTTTTAAATAGATGATGTACATTTTTCCTTAAATACATGTTTTGAACAATTTTTTGAATACATGGTTAACACTTTTGCAAATACACAGTGAACATATTTTAATGGCAATAAAAAAATCACACACAGTGTACATTTTCTTATACATCAGAAAAAATAGTTATATACACATTTAATATTTTCTAAACATATGGTTTTGATGTCTACTTTAATTTAATGTATGTTTTACATTATCCATATACGACGTCTACCTTTCTGATATAGATTGTACATTTTTTGTATACATTAGAGACATCTTTTATACTAGTTAAAAAATTAAATACATGATTAATTTTTTGCGGATATATGTTTTGATGTCAACTTTTTTCTTATAGATTGTACATTTTTCGTAAAAAAAACTTTTCTTATACACGTTTCAAATACATGATTAAGATTTTTTACGGATATATATTTTGATGTCTATTTTTTTTTCAAACAGATTGTACATTTTTGGTATACATAAGAAGAAAAATCTTATACATGTTTATCTCTTTGCTAGTACATGATTAACAGTTTTAATTAAATCTAAAATTGTAAATATATTCATTTAAAATATAACTAAATATAAAAAGTAAGAAAAATAGCAACGTCCGTGTGGTGGGGCGGGCCCATGTTGTACCCGGGAGATAGCGATGTAGCACAAACCCCTCAACGCGAGCGCTGTTTCAACTGGGTTAACCCACTTTCGGTTTTCCATACACTGGTTTCGGGAAGATTCTAGAACCTTCCTTGAACCAGATTATTCTTTGTTTTTCTTCCTTTTTTCTTATTCATTTTTACTTTGTTTTCTTTTTAAAATCTATGAACTTTTTTCAAGCTCCATGCCTTTTTCAAACTCGTGAACAATTTTCAAGTTCATGAATTATTTTTCAAATTAATTAAGAATTTCTTAAACATGTAAAAAAATCAACTTCATTATTTTTTAGAAGTCGGAACAATTTTAGGAACAAATTTTAGATTCGTAACATTTGTTGAATTTACTGAAAAAATTGAATCGACAAAAATATCTTGAAATTTGGGAAAAAATCGAAATGCATGTGTTTTGGGATTTGTGAATATTTTTTGAATCGATGACCTTTTAAAAAATGGAAACACTTTTTGGAAATTCTCGATTTTCTTTAATCAGCCTACATTTCTTAAAATTCATGAACATTTTTACAATTGGCAAAAAAATTCGAAACATGTAAATAATTTTAAAATTTGGTTCATTTTCTAAAATTCATGAATAATCTTTTGCAATCTATGGTTTTTTAATCTGTCAACATTTTTTAAAAGTTGGAATATTTTTAAAATCTGGGGAAAGAAATAATTTGTGAACCTTTTAAAAATTTGGATTATTATTTCAAAATCGTGAACATTTTATTAAATTCCGAATTTTATTTAGAGAAGAAAAAAAATATAAAGACAAAAACAAAAAAGGGAAAAGAAAAAGAAAAAGAAAAAATGAAAGAGAAAACAAAAAAAAGGGCGACCCGCCTCGCACGTGGGCGTGGCCAAAAGGGTGCGCGGGGGACTGGGGTGTGTGTTTCATTACTTTCCACCCCACAGGAGGTCCCTGGCATATTTTTTATTCGTCGCTCGTTTCGTCGAACTATGAACGCAATGCACAGGTGAACCACAGGAACAAATTTTGCCGGATCAATTGAAGTAGAAGTTTTGATCTAGGATTGAAGACTACTATTGCAACACAACTACCACCCTATCCAACCACACTCAAGTCTCTTGAAAACCGGTGGAGTGTCATCCGAGAGCAATGCAATCGATGGTCCGATTGTATTGATCAAGTGAATAATTTTCCACCAAGTGGGGTGCCAATCACATAGTATGGACCAGTCATCCAAGAGGTATACAAGCAACCCAACAAACAGGGCGGCGACAAGGCCTTCACATTGCACCATTACTGCAAGGAACTAATTGGCAATCAAAAGTGGATTCAAAGGAACTTCAAAACCACACCTAAGATATCACGGATTAGCATACCCATTGAAGTCGATGACGAGGAGGATGAAAATTTTAGCAAAAGACCGGATGGTACAAATATTACAAAATTCCGATGACAGGAAGGTTTGTGCAATGATTGAGCCCAAGAAAGATTTGGCGCACAAACACAAAGAAGATAAGGCGGCGAGATGGAATGAAGTCAAGTTCATGAGGATTAGAAGTGAAGGACAAAGTTAGCGGCTCAAGCGAAGATGGTGGAAGCAGAGTAGCGTAGGCTTGCACTTGAGGAGGATGTGCTTGCAAAAAAGAAGAAGGCCGACGAGCATGCTATCATTTTCTTGGACCCGAGCAGGATGAATGCCATGGCAAGGAAGTATTGGGAGCTCACTCATGTGGAGATCTCGTCCCAAAAGGAGGTTGGCCGACGTGGTGGTGGCGGTGATGGTGGTGGCCGTGGGGGAGATGGTGGTGGCTGTGGAGAAGATGATGGTTGGCGTCGGGGTGATGGTGGTTTTCTTTAATGGTGGTGATGAGCACGAAAGTGCTTGAGTTTGTGTATGCATTTGGTAGGGCTTGGTCCACAACACAAGATATGCCATGTTGTGTTTTTATTATCAAACTTGATCGATGAGTTGGATTTTGGATAAATTATATGCATGTTTTAGTTCGAATTGTTCGATTGGATTAGCTATATGTATGTTATGGTTGATTTTTGTGTATGTTGAATCTGAATCACTAAAATGGTTGATGAAATACCTTCAATTTACTTGAAATGTATGTGCCAAAGGGGTAGAAGAATTAGTAAACAAATATTTAGGGAGTTAAATATGGGGATTCGGTTAGGTTTGGCCACTATTTAACTCGTCAAAGTTTAGGGAGTTAAGTTGGAGGATGCTTTAAGGAGTTGAAGTGTAGGGGGTCGGCGGGAGATGCTGTAAGGATTGGCTTTGCTTGAAAGTCTTGATACATCTCTTTGGGTGGCAAAGCCTTCCATCGAGCAACGTTGGATCGACATGTCAAACGATAATAAACCAAAATGAAGTGACATAGCTTCTATCACCAATCTTATTTGTTGGATCATTTCAGATGAGATAAATGCCCAAATGTTCAATAGCAAGCCTGCGCACATACCCCTCTACTCCACATCATCAAGAATTTTTTTAAATCCAGTGAAACTATGATTATTTCCAATGCCATGGTTTTAGTATTTAAATACCTACTCTCCACCTCTTTATTTTCTAATCAAGAAATGTTTCCTTTGCTGATACTTCCCGATTTAATTTTGTTGCTCTTTATGTGATATTCATACATTACGATGGTATTTTGCTCCCTTGAGTGTTGTTTTCAAATTACTTGCATTCAAGCATAGCCTAAGAGTCCCCGCAAAAAAATGCATAGCCTAAGAGGTTTTTACGTCATCTTTTCGTAGTATTGAATTAAATAATAACAGTATTAGGTCGATAAGATCATGCATTTCATTCATTATCTTGACGACTTCAGCGCAAATAGGGTGGAACATCACACAGTTACACCCGCTTGAGTGGCAAAGAATATACGGTGTCTATTAGTCCATGGGCTTAATCTTATGCAATTTTGGTGCTTGTTTGCCGCGCTGATGTAATTGACCTTGGTTTTAGATGTTATAACTCCCAATGCCATGCTCATGCTATCAAGGTTTAAAATACATCGGCGTTCACCTTCACCATGTCGTCAGGTGGAAGATCACATTCATCTCGTTTGATCTAGAGCGGTGTTGGGTGCCTTCTCATAGTTCGCATCAGGCTGATCTAGACGGTTTTCGGATATTTCAACATCGACATGTTGGCGCCTTTCCCACTGAATGAGGTACAAATCAAGGCTGCCTGAAGTTTCTTAGACAGCCCCTGCAACCTGCAACCAGGACCAGTTCTTTTGGCCGATTGTCCCTAAATCTTGAGAATCGAATCTCCACCCAGCTTCTCCCATAATCTTGAACCCATATTTTTTTTGACAACCCTAGCTGCTATTCTCGTGTGTGTGTGTGTGTGAATTCTAGCTCTGCTATGTGGACCGTGGAAGACCAGTTAGCTGAATCAGGCCGGGAAATGGTCCACGAAGGCCCAACCAAAGCCATCTCCCACCCGACCTGTTGCGCCGGCCGCCGGGAGGAGGAGAGACACGCCGCCGTCTCGCCTCTTTCCCCTCGCAAAGCACAGCCCAGCGATCGAGAGTCGGAGGTGAAGGAGCAAGATGTCGAAGTCGTGCAAGGGGCTAGCCATGGAGCTCGTCAAGTGCCTCAGCGAGACCGACTGCGTCAAGGTCAGCCCCCCTCACCCTCCCCCTCTCTCGCCCCCTTTCTCCCCCGCGCCTCCCCGTGCCACCGCCGTCGCCGCCCCCGTCCCCTTGGTTCGATCCGGTTTGGCGTGGTTCGGTGTATGAATACCAAGGGGAATCAGGAAACGATCTCGTGCGCTGCGCCGTCGTTGTAGTCGTGGATGCTCTGTGCGAGATGTCGGCACTGCTCAACCCATCTGCTCTTCCCTGATGCAGGTGCAGAAGAGGCCGTACAAGGAGTGCGCCGGGGAGAAGGCGCCCAACATCACCAGCGAGTGCGTCGGCCTGCGGGAGACCTACTTCAACTGCAAAAGGGGCCAGGCATGTCTTCAATCGCTCGCTGTGAATCAGCCACACCAGTTGTGATCCATGTTTCGTTGTGCATCAGCTATACTGGTTCACCCTTTGATGATTTTGCTTGCAATCGTTGTTCTGTTGCGCTGTTAGATATTAATTAATATTATGTGTGGATGTGAGTAGCTTGCTGAATCTATAGGCGATGAGCTTCTCTGCAATTTATTGCGAATCTGCCGTCCGGCGTTCGTTAGGTACTTGAGATGGTACTTGGTCCACTCCCTTGTGGTCGCAACTTTGTTAATTGATGTATTCTTATGAACTGGCTTCTGGTGGTACAGTTCATATAGCTGGCGGATGGGATGACCCCCAATTGAACACGTTTGGGGCCTGCCACAATGCCTGTATTAATGCTATCGCAACCAACGTCCAGGGATGCGCTATTGTCATTTACTTAGTTCATATGCTACAGATCGATACGACAACACTGATGCAAATATATGTGGCCTATGATAGGTTAGGTTTTATTTGTGCCAGTTCTGTATGTCCAAGATTTCAGAGTGAAGGTGAATTTTACACGTCGATAGGTATGCTTTGTTGATTTTACTTTGAATCAAGATATGAGATTCTTTAACCAGATATGCAGGGTCGAGCAAGCTAATAATACCCTCCTTCCTTTGAACTGTAATGTACAAGCATTTAAGTAATGGGCCCTTTTCATGTTTGATGCATTAGTTTTAGTATCTATGCATCATACAGCTTATAAGAGACTATATTTTAGGTCGACAAACAGGTTGTTCACAAAAGATAGTAGGCAATGTGAGGAAAAAATTGCAAAAGTAGATATTGGACTCGCGGTCAGAATTATAATCTCTCTGTAACTACTCTTTAAACCACATATCTTCTAAATATCGTTTAAATACCTGTTATCGTAGATTAAAGGACCAGATTTAGCTAGAAATGCCTGTAGCACCTGGTCCTTTTCTTGTTTGATGTATATTTTTTGTAGTACCTATGCATCTTATACAAGTTATAAGAGACTAGTATTTCTTTGTCCTAGAACAAGCTGTGCACAAAAGACGCGTGAGAGGAAAAAAACTACAATTGTATGGACAGTTAAAGGCAAAAAAACATTTCTTCCCTTTCACCTTGCTTGTACAATAAGAAGAGCAGTGGCATGTTTGGTTGAATACCAGAACCCGCCACGCCGATGGTGTGGTCGCGCCGCAAGTGAGCCGAACAAAATCAGCGCCAGTCTTTTGGCATGATGTGGCGTCCAAAATGAACTAGCGAGGCCTAAGCAAGGCGCGGCACACCACAACTCTGGTTATAGCAAACACCGGCTGAGGTTAGGCGTCAGGGGGTGTGGCGAGCTGTGGCATGTTGTGGTAACGAACCAAACAGGCCCTAAGATCTGTGACTAGTGGTCAGAATTGGAATCTCTCTGTAACTACTCCTGTACGCTACATATCTTGAAATATCCATCATTGTAGATTAAAGGAGCAGATTTAGCTACAAAAGGCTGTAGTATGATAACTTGAGTGCATGAAGTCAATAGATGATACATATATCATGTATTTGTTTTCCTTAATCCATAGTAGTTTGATGCTTACTTTCAAATTCCATTTCTATACAGTGCTTCAAATCATTCATCATTGATTCATATCCAGCTTCTATGTGAATTGTGGATAATAGTAGCACCTCTCGTTAACAGCTCATTTCATTTCTTCATATATAGATATAAGCATATATTCAATTGCCCCACATTTATGGTAACCCATTGTCCTTTGGTGTATAAGTTATGAATGCGACATACAACCTACTTTAAGAATATTTTGTGGGTTTGGCCCATTACTATTGCATTAGATATCAATACTTGTCGCTCTATCCCTCCTTTTTAGATGGCTATCAATTCTATTGTTCCATATGCTTAACTTCCTTTGGTAGCATCTTGATTGCCTAAATTTGATCGTTGTTCTGTTTAGGCCTTTTGTACTCCTTTTTTGTTACTCAAGTTTGCAAGTGGAAAATTGCTAATTTTGTTACTCGCTGCAACAGGTTGACATGCGAGCCCGGATACGTGGGAACAAGGGGTATTGATGGTGTGCATGGGAGCTCCCTTATCCAGCTGAAACTTGTAGCCGAATTGTCACTACAAGACATCTTGTGTTCTATATATGCTTTTGATCTCCAATAGAATCATATGTATTTTTTCCCCTCGCGATAGGATAGAGGAACCAACGCAGCACACGAGTGGATTCAGTCGATGAGAGGGGGCATCGTCTTGTGGAGAAAAGAAATGTTTGATCATAATGCAATTTGTCTGCAATTCTCTGATATGGAACAGCGGAACTATCGCCAAGCATGTGAGTAGTTTTCCCTGTGTTGTGAGGTGTATCTCTATGTTACCCTCTGACCTTTTTTGTTCTAGAACTCCTCAGAAAGAAGAACGGGGTAAAATGTTGGACAGCTAAGCTGCTTCTTTTCTTAACTGGGAAGCAAGTTGGCTACTAGCTTGAGATAGAAATTTCACTTATAGTGAGTGCGTCCCTTGTTAGAATAGGCCATGATCGTCTTTACACGATGGAGCCACTCTGTCGCTATGTTGAAATGACCTTCTTTGGAAGCAGGTTGCATTTTCCTCGTGATGTATGGCTCACTGCATTGCACAGTATCCCCAGCCTACTGATGCAGACTGTAGCAGTGTCGTATTGCGTTATTGCGTGGCCTACGCTGGTCGTTGATTCGTAGGATTGAATCTGATAGGAATGTTTTTCCCAGAATTCGTTTGTAAGTATTACATACCATATGAATGTTAACATCCCCTCAAACCAATTGCAAAGAATCCTTTGTTCTTTTTCTACGACGCAAGCAAGCAAACAAAAATCCTGTAGAATTTAGGTGAAGGTGACATTGCAATCCTACGTTTCTTTATTCCGGCGGTTTCGAAATCCTACTAATCAAAGAAACCACACTGAAGATTAATTTACTGGCTAGTAAGTTTTAGCATCGCTGTCTGCTTTGGACGATGGTGGTGCCTTTTGCTAGAGTCGTTTTCAGTTTCACATGTCTGGGTACGTTTTGGCTAGCAGTCTATGCCGACTAGTCAAAGTCACGACGATTATATGATACTCCTCCAGCATAGTGTAAAAAAAACCTCTTACATTATGGGACAATGAGAGTATTTCTCTGTCCTTTATAGAAAGTTTTTACTCCGGGTTTTTTTTTACAGCATTTGGTTCTCCTTGTTGTGGTCGAGGAAGCCCTTTCTTACCTGAAAGCCAGATTCGTGAGTCCCAAGATAGGAGGTTCCTTTTCCATTGGCCATCACATCGATGCGATCACCCTAATGGGAGTAGCACTCTCTCATTTTTCCTCTTCCCGATGGAAGCCTGTGCCCCCTGCCCGGGGAGAAGGGAAAAAGGAGCTGGCCAGTACTGCTCGGGATCGAGGCTAATGAGCCAGCTATGATTAGACCGGATCGGACGTCGATCCCGACGATGCTGATCGAGTCCACTGACCTTTTGCGCCGATGCGATGCGTGGCGTCCCAATGCCGCAAAGTGGATTCTAACGTTTCCGGCGCAAGCCACCGGCAGATCTCCCCCCTTGTCAGCTTGTGTTCATCGCGAGAGTAGCGTTCTTTGCCGCAAAAATGTGTACAGTAGTAAAATATTTTTACCCCTTGCGAGTTCGGTTTATACTGTATTTACAGAAAAACTACTGTACAATACTCCCTCCCTCCCTCGTCCCAAACTCATCCGTCTTCGGTTTTATCGGGTTTCCACCGATTTTCCTTCAAGACCGACTCAACTGGCTCACATCTTATTGGTCAACCAAATAAAATCGTCTTTTTAATAAAGGCAATAAGTGCTGATTCAATTGTTCTTTTTTGATACATAATACATTATCACATTAACAATGAAATGTCAGTTAAATCACGATGATTACACACAAAACATTCCCAACACACAAACAATTATCTTGTTCTAGTCCCGTATAGCAGCACCATAGCAGCTCGAGGACAACGTCACTAGTCCGTATAGCTGAAGACGTTTTCATGCATGTGGGTAGCTGCGATGATACCGGATGAAGCGGAGCTTAAACCCGAAGCGGCAGCTAGCTGCCCAAGCAGAGGAGAGACCCGATCGATGGAGCTAATTATGCTGCTACTCAGTACAGTACTCAGCAGCCACTGAGTGTCCGGTGTTGTAGCTCCGTGCTTGCTGGTGCAGCTGCAGCGAGCGAGCGAGCAGTGCGGCTCACTCGCCTGACAGCTCGGTTCGAACCAACGCGCCCACCTACCGACACACCCGGTATCCACTTAATTCTACTCAATCATGACAGGCCATCACTGACTTAGTAGCTCACTCTGCCGTCAGCCTTCCTTGACACTCGCACTACTACTTTGAAGGTAAAGCTTGACTATTAGCTGTGCATGCTTGAGCCCTAAGTCTAAGGCTCTCTCTAATGTTGACAATTTGATAAACGTGATGGTTGTGTTGTCACGTACGTATGCTCACCATGTTCAGACGAAAATTCAGATAGGAACTGGCAAACTGGAGTGCACACCGGAAGGAAAGGACGCCGTGTGTTTTTTTTTTCCTAGCGTGGAAGCGCGCCGTAGTTGACCAGCAACTGCCTGGTTCCTTCGAGACTCTGAAATCCAGATTTTTTTCCCCTTCATAATATGCCTGGTCATGCGTGTGCAGCTGTGCATACACATTCTGCACATGTATACATCACAGGCGAATTTTTTAAACCGGGGTAAAAAAGGACTCAATCCATTTAATTAAGAAAATGAGAACTGTTTGGTTGATTACGAAAACCGGAACAACATGCCCACACAGGCCACCACTGGCCGACCTGGCTGCCCACAGTACTCACACATATCCGAAAAAGAACCATTTGTATATCCACCACTTCTCGTCGAGCAAGCGACTCCAACTTCAATGCATTCAACCATCAATAATGTCTCGCCACGACAAGTACACAAGATGTGGGCCATGACAAACTTTCGGCCACAAGCGCCGTGGCAAAGCAGTTCCAAGTCCGAAAGCGAGCTACGCCGAACAAATATGCTAGCTTGGCGCCATGAAAGATCGATGAGCCAGACCACCCGTTACAAGTTATCGTCACAACTCAGGTCTCGCCATCGCAACTCTGTCTCCTCCGCAAATAGGCCCCAATGACACCACGAACATGCCGAAGAGGCGACTGCCACAACCTTGTCGTGGCCTCGACCTCGCTCATCCCCATCGATATTGTCACAAGAGCCACCCACGACCACTACCTCGAACCACGAGTCCGTCCAACCGGATACATCTCCAGAACGGTGCCCCCAAAGAGAGAACGTGGCACCTAGCAAAGCTTATGGCATCATTATCGTCCGATCTAGGAGACCCAGTTCTAGGGTTTTCCCCGGAGAATCTCGGACACAAAGGCGAGAATTGCACACCCGACGCCACCAACAAGGTAAAAACACCAGCCGATGCCGCCATCAACGTGATGGAAATATGCCCTAGAGGCAATAATAAAGTTATTATTATTATATTTCCTTATTCATGATAAAGGTTTATTATTCATGCTAGAATTGTATTGACCGGAAACTTAAATACATGTGTGGATACATAAACAAATACCGTGTCCCTAGTGAGCCTCTACTAGACTAGCTCGTTGATCAAAAGATGGTTAAGATTTCCTAACCATAGACATGAGTTGTCATTTGATAACGGGATCACATCATTAGAAGAATGATATGATGTACAAGAGCCATCCGTTAGCTTAGCATATGATCGTTCAGTTTATTGCTACTGCTTTCTTAATGTCAAATACATATTCCTTCGACCATGAGATCATGCAACTCCCGGATACGGAGGAATACCTTGTGTGCTATCAAATGTCACAACGTAACTGGGTGATCATAAAGATGCTCTACAGGTATCTCCAAAGGTGTCTGTTGAGTTGGCGTGAATCGAGATTGGGATTTGTCACTCCGTGTATCGGAGAGGTATCACTGGGCCCTCTCGGTAATACACATCATAAGAAGCTTGCAAGCAAAGTGACTAGGGAGTTAGTTACGAGATGATGTATTACGGAACGAGGAAAGAGACTTGCCGGTAACGAGATTGAACTAGGTATGAAGATACCGATGATCGAATCTCGGGCAAGTAACATACCGACAGACAAAGGGAATTACGTATGTTGTCATAAAGGTTCGACCGATAATGATCTTCGTAGAATATGTAGGAACCAATATGGGCATCCAGGTCCCGCTATTGGTTATTGACCGGAGAGGTGTCTCGGTCATGTTTACATCATTCTCGAACCCGTAGGGTTCGCACGCTTAACGTTCGTTGACGATATAGTATTATATGAGTTATGTGAGTTGATGACCGAATGTTGTTTGGAGTCCAGGATGAGATCACGGACATGACAAGGAGCTCCGGAATGGTCCGGAGATAAAGATTGATATACATGACGATGCTATTTGGTCACCGAAAAGGTTTCGGAATGTATCGGGTAGTCATCGGATCACCGGAAGGGGTTCCGGGAGGCCCCGGGAGGTTATTGGGCCATATGGGCCAAAAGAGGGGAGCACACTAGCCCACAAGGGGCTGGCGTGCCCCACCTCTAGGCCCCCGGCCCTAGAGAAGGAAAGGGGGAGGGCTATCCCCTCCTGCCTTCCCCCCCTCATGGGAGAAAGGAAAACGGGGGGCGCCTCCCCTCCTGCCTTTCCCCCGCGCGCCTAAGAAGGAAGAGGGGGGGCTAGGGCAGGGGCCAAGGGTGGCCGCCGGCCCCCTTGGGGTTGCCCTAGGCTGCCTCCCCTCCTCCCCCCACCTATATATATGTGTGGAGGGAGAGGGGCAACACACACCACGATTCCCTAGCCGTGTGTTGTGCCCCTCTCCCTCTAGTTCATCCTCGGTCATATTTTCGTAGTGCTCGGCGAAGCCCTGCGGAGATAGTTGCATCACCACCGTCACCACGCCGTCATGCTGCCGGAACTCATCTACTACTTCGCCCGTCTTGCTGTATCAAGAAGGCGAGGACGTCATCGAGCTGAACGTGTGCTGAACGCGGAGGTGCCGTCCGTTCGGTACTTGATCGGTTGGATCGTGAAGGTGTTCGACTACATCAACCGCGTTGATAAACGCTTCCGCTAAACGGTCTATGAGGGTACGTAGACATACTCTCCCCTCTCGTAGCTATGCATCTCCATGGATAGATCTTGCGTGTGCGTAGAATTTTTTTTGTTTTCCATGCAATGTTCCCCAACAGTGGCATCATGAGCCAGGTCTATGCGTAGATGATATGCATGAGTAGAACACAAAGAAGTTGTGGGCGGTAATGATCATACTGCTTACCACCAACGTCTTATTTTGATTCGGCGGTATTGTGGGATGAAGCGGCCCGGACCAACCTTACATGTCCACGCACATGAGACCGGTTCCACCGACTGACATGCAACTTGTTTTGCATAAAGGTGGCTGGCGGGTGTCTGTTTTTCCTACTTTAGTTGAATCGAATTTGACTACGGCCGGTCCTTGAAGAAGGTTAAAACAACAAACTTGATAATCACCATTGTGGTTTTGCGTAGGTAAGAATGGTTCTTGCTAGTTGCCCGTAGCAGCCACGTAAAACTTGCAACAACAAAGTGGAGGACGCCTAACTTGTTTTTGCAGGGTATGTTGTGATGTGATATGGTCAAGACGTGATGTGATATACGTTGTTGTATGAGATGATCATGTTTTGTAATATCGACAACCGGCATGAGCCTTAGGGTTGTCTCTTAATTATTGTATGAAATGCAAGCGCCATGTAATTGCTTTACTTTATCGCTATGTGTTAGCAATAGTTGGCGAGACGACCCCGACGCAACGATGGAGATCAATGTGTCAAGCCGGTGACGATGGAGATCATGATGATGCTTTGGAGATGCAGATCAAAAGCACAAGATGATGATGGCCATATCATGTCACATATTTTGATTGCATGTGATGTTTATCCCTTATGCATCTTATTTTGCTTAGAACGACGGTAGCATTATAAGATGATCCCTGTTAGGACCAAGAGTATATCGACCAGAGGGGGGGTGAATGGGAGATTCAAAATTTCTTCCGAAAGTTTTGAAGCTAATCCCAATCACAGCAGCGGAATAGAGTATCGAAGGAAATGAACTAAATCAATCTTCTTCGTTAGAAGCATATTCATCGATGAAAGCATTGACAACAGTACGAGCTTGATAAATCACAGGTTTTACTATAAAGAGAGTAACACAACATGCAGACAGATGTAGTAGAATGAGACACAACATGGTACGTACTGAAGGAAATACTATGAATTGATCTCACAAGAGAATCCAAGGAATAAGATGGTAACGAATGAATACAGGCGATGAGAATGAAACAGGATGAACACAGATACGCAAGATGAAGACAACAAAACAAAATGATCAAGTAATCTATCAGCACAGAGCACGAATATAAACTGCAGAAGGAAATGCAGTAGAGTAAATAGAACCAGTGGTGCTCGATGGCGACAGAGAGATTTGGTAGACCAGTTCACCCTTCTACCAAAGGGCTACGTCTGGTTGGAGGGGCTGTGACTTAACACGGAAGATAAACTCTCTTCACCCTATTCTCCTTCAACACAGAGCTGGTCAGACTCAGGTTGATTTCACTCGTCGTACATCCTTTACGGCGATTTCCAAACCTTCGGTCGACCTTCGCGCACCACAATCACTCTTGGTTGCTGAAGATCAGGCTCGGTGAAGACAACAACTCTTTAACACTCAAAGCCGAAACCTATCCGTCTAGAGAGTGCGCAGCTCTCAAGAGTAATAGGTACAAGAATTCTCACTCAGAACTACTGTGATGCTAAACCACTGTCTAAGTTTGGGCTCTTGGTTTTTCTCTTGGTGGATCTTAAACTCAAATCACTCGGAGAGGGGTTGCTCAAATCAATATTCTCGGAAATCTCAAGCGGAGCAGCCAACGGACAAAGTTGGAGCGGGGTGGCTATTTATAGCCGCAGCCTTCCCTGATAAGAAAATACAAAATTAGACATCGAGTTCAGCCAATGGCCGAACGACACGATTCCAACAGTCGGATTTGAGCACAATGGTAACATTTCTTGCGGAGCAAGAAATGCTAACTCCTCGGTCCGAGGAAAATCTCTCGCAGCGAAGAAGATCACAGTCTCTTACTGGCAAGTATTTGCTCGGAGCACAAAGAGATTTCTCTCGCATCTTTCATAGGTTATGGCTAAGCATCACAATAGATCTAAGCATCGAGAACCTGTGCCCCTCTTAATAGTACGGAGGTCCTATGACTCGAAAGGATGAAAGAAGAACAACGAAATGAATACTACGTCTTCACTTTGTCTTCGTCTCCCATCGCTCCAATCAATTTCTTCAGATGACAGTACTGAATCGAAAGCTTTGCTTCAGCAGTAAACTTTTGAGGGGCCAATTTCTTCTCATCAATCTTCTCGACTCTATTACTTCAACAAATATAGCTCGTTCTTCTCTGCAACGCATATGTACTCCGGTGAAGTTCCTCAAACTCAGCACCGGAGACAGCATTCTCTTCGGTTGTGTATGGACTTTTTCTCTCTGTATGCACTAGAAGACAAATCAGTCCATACCTATTTCTGTCAACAATCTCCAAAACACAAGGTAGGCAGATATTGCACCAACAATCTCCCCCTTTTTGGACGATTGTTGACAAAACAGATCACATCGAATGATAGATAATGAACGGAATGTAATGCGAAGAATAATGAAATACGAGAGATAATTACGGAGATAAGATATCCTCCCCCTTGAGATATGCTTCGGATCATGAAGAATCGGAGGGAAGCGATATCACTCTTCATATGAGTGTCATTGACAACAGATCTTAAACTTGAGTTCTTTCAATGCACTCAACGGTGTCTGAGGTGATTCCTGTCACAAAAACTTCGAAGAGAATTAGATGTAAGATAAATTTTGAGTGATTTGTGACAAGGATATATCATGAAGGTTTTCTCAGAACACAATTTGAATCCACACGAGATGTTGTTTTCCTGCATGTCAGGTATTGGATGTAAACAGAGCAGGAAAGAGGATATAAGAGAGTTGCTCGAAATGGATATGCTTCAGATGTGATTTCCCTGCAGTACAGAGGATAATACAAGAGATACTTGCGAGGGAAAAGCACTTTGTCAGTGGATCACATGGCCTTCTCGAAAGGCATAAAAGTTTAGACTGACATTCTTTTCCTGCGAGGTTAGATGATAAGATATAATAATCGGCGCATCTCCAACAGCGATAGTTATAGTTCATTTAGTACCCGAAGTACTTCTCCAAATTAGTATCATCCCATGATGATTCTCTGTTCTTCTTCGAGGAGCAAATATGTTTCCCTGTAAGATAGATAATTATCGAAGATAATTATTCATAGGAAAAACACATTCGATGGTACCTGCAGACAAATGGTGCGAAGCAAATGATATTGCAGGCGGGGGTTACTAACGTTACATGACGTCCGAGTGTTTCAGCACCACATGCGGTGCTATAAGTTCATGAAGCAAACTGTTCAAGGGAAAACCAAAGAGCGAATGAAAACACCCTGCAAACCCTGATAAACTATCACTCGATGTTATTCTCCCCCTTTTGTGAACAAGTGTCAAAAAGGAATGAGAAGACATACGAGGAATTACTCCGTGGGAGTGTCTTCCAAATCCAAATTAAAACCACTCGACGAATCAGTGTCTGAAGAGTGGGGAACGGTCGAGGCAGAATCAGGAGTAGCAGCCTGGGCTTTGGAAGACTTGGAGCGATGAGCATCTGGCTTGTAGACAAGAGTACCGGCAGTATCTGCAATTTCATCATCCTGATTGACAAACAACAGATCCGTTGAAGCAGAACGTCGTGGGAGCACTGGAGTTTGTCTTCGGATGTGCGGAATAGCAAGCAAGTCCAGGTAGTCATACTCCTTGAAGAGGCCCTTTTTAGCTAAATCCTTGCGAGAGTAATGCTTTCTCAACAAGGTCCATGAGCGCTTCCTTGCATCCTTCTCATGCAGAAGAATTTGACGAGTGTGATTATGAATCAGATTCAACTCAGTCATCAATTCCACCTTTTATTTTCTATCCATCTTGATGTGTCTTTCCAGAGTCTGCTGCGTGTGAATACAAATCTCATAGAGGGATGGATTTTCCTCATGAGCGATTTCAACCCTGGCTTCCTTGACCTTCTGAGCATTTTCAAATGTAGAAGCATTTGCAGTAGTATCAATAGGTTCCTTTCCTTTGCCACTATCCTTCACAATGCGCAGAGTTTCATGAACAGGTGGCATGAATACTTTCGACATGTAAGCCCAGAAGAATTTCTCATTTGTGAGCTGCTTGATTGCAAACATGATCCATGGAGCATAAGGCTTCAATGATTGAGGGCTATCTGCTGCACATGCAAAGACTGCACAGCGGAAGGCGGAAGGCTGCACTGCGAGTCGGTAACATAAATTTTCGTTACCTCAAACATAAATTTTCGTCTTCCTTTCGGACAGCCCTCCGGGAGGCGGTCGAACAGTCCCCCGGACGGTGTCGCGGACAGCCCTTCGGGAGGACCTTCGAAACTCGAACGGTCACTCGGACAGCCCTTCGGGAGGACTCACAGAACTTGGACCGTCACTTGGACAACCCTTCGGGAGGCACTCACGAATAGCCCCTCGGGCACTAAGATCGAAACTACGACCTCTCTACAGAGTTGCACACATACGGTGTCATCTATCCGGTAGGGCTTCGCCGTCCAGAACTAGTTCCCACCGGAACCCAGACAGCCTTTCGGCTCTACGAAACACTTTTCGTGGGAGGGAGAGAGAAGCCAGATCATTGCATGGCACTTGTATGTGAGAAGGGATGAAGTTTGTGGGCAGCCCACTCTCCTCTATTTATAGGAAAGCCAAGGGGTAAAGTTGGCATTCACAAATACCAAAAGTACCCCCACTTTATGTCATTTACATAAAGAATAAAGCAAAAAGGAGTGCCATGTGGAGCTCCATGGAGCTCCACCCTCCATGGCCGGCCACTCCTTGGGGGGGCCCCCCCAAGGGGGCTTCCTTAGTGCCCAAGGCTTCTAGAAGCCTTTTGGGAAATTTCCCAAAAGGTGCTTTCCATAAAAAATCCCAAAAAGCACTTTCACTATTCACGACGACATTTTTCAGCGTCTGTTCGAACTGAAAATATTTATGTGGGCTTAGAACATTTCCAGTACCAACTAAAATTATTTTCAACGCATTCTGGAACAATTCCAGTTCAGTGATTTCATCTGCGAAAAGCATCTGAAGCGGTTTCGGCAGCTCCGGAACATTTCCGGTTTTCATCTCCGAAAATTCCAGAAAGTTTCCAGAATGATTCTGGCACCCTCCAAGAATTATCAGGCATGTCCCGAAACCAATTTGACTTTATGGTATCCACTGAAACAACTTTTCAGTATCACCGGAACTCATCTGGTGACCTCTCTCGTCGGAACTTTTCCGCTGTCTCCGGAAAACTTTTTCCGAAAACTTTCTCTCAGACTCCCTGTCTAGTATTCAGCAGATAGATGACCCTTAAGCGTGTGACCCTATAGGTTCGGTGAAGTATAGACATGACCCGGAACCCCTTCCGATCAATGATCAACATCGGAGCCGTGGACACCCATATTGACCCCTATACCCACACGAATGAATATTCGAGTGAACCTCCAGTTGCCGTGTGCTATTCCTGTTGCTTCGCGATATGTTACAAATACCCGAGGTGAGACATTATGGCATCCCCGTGGGTCAACAACTTGTCCACTATGCCAGTTACCTCGTTACCGGTATTTGTTCTCTTTTCTCGTTCCCGTGTTCCGGCATCCCCGTGATCAAATCACAAAGTGTCTGGCCAGACGATGATGGATACCGTAACACCGAGAGGGCCCAGAGATATCTCTCCATCGTCGGAGGAGCAAATCCCAATCTCGAGCTATCAAGTTACTTGACACACTTTTCCATGAACCCGTAAGCTGCCGTAATAGCCACCCATTTACGGATGACGTTTAACAAACCCCAAAGTTCATGAATCAAGCATGAAGAAACTCGATACTCTCATGGTCTGAGGAATCATGCAAACGTTAACCATCTCTGTGTTATTAACCATTAACTTGTGACGAAAGTATCCCATAGCATAACATCAATTCGGGTCGATTCAACACAAATGTTCTTCTAACATTGTGCCCTCAAAGTTGCCGGCATAGTCATGCCCATGATCAGGAAAACAGAACCATCATGCAACACTTGAGCTAGTCTCAGAGGCCAGACTAGGAATACATTTTACCGTTTATTATTCCACACGTGCATATGAGTCTTCCTCCGAGCCTCGTGGTTATTGTACACTCGAGAACCATAGCAGTTATAGCATGGAACATAAACCTAATTATGAACAGGGAGATAATCAATAACATTTATTATTGCCTCTAGGGCATATCTCCTACACTCTGTCGTTCTCAAATTCACATTGAGGCAAATTTATCAGGGCTAGAAAATGGTCTGCCGAACATTTGATCCTTTCTCTGCCAGTCATTCATTCAAGCGTCCATGTTGAGGTATTTCCAAGTTCTCCTGAGATATAAAGTGTGGAATAAAACTGAAGAATAATCTCTTTGTTCCATCTGTGATTGAAGCGCATGAATCCCTTCAGTAGACCATGTTCAATATGCTCAATTGCATGATGGAAACAGGGCATTTTCTCAAGTTTAGCGAAGTTCAATATCTTATGATTGAAAATTCTGTGCTTGCCGAACAAGATCCGAGCATAATAGACAGCTTGTTCTTCAGTCAAAAACCTCGGTGACAATGAAGTCCTTTCTCCTTCGTAAGGGCTGACCCCAAAGAATCCAAGCTTTGAGGAATGAAGTTGTTCGTTGAACGCGGGGCCATTAGGGCCATACTCAACTGGAAACAGCGGAAATGATTCCTGAGGATTTTTCCGGTATTCTTCATCACTGATTTCCATCGGGTGAACATTATCAGAGGTTGGCACATTCTCATCGATGGGCTTCAATGGAGCAAGTGGCCTTATAACTGTCTCTGAAGCTGATGGCATGGAGCACTAGTCTGACCTTCAATTTCCTTCGTTGGAACTCCTTCAGTGGCTTTCTCATTCTCAGGCACTAGGACCTTTTCTTTCGGAGAGTTCTCAATGGTGGGTGTCATGAAAACTTCTTCAGACTCTTGAGTCACAACTTGTTCTCCTTCACTTTGCTGCGGCAACACTGGTGGTACAACTGTTTGTTCTTTCTCTTCGGGAGCCATGGGCTCTTCCAATTTCTTCTCTTCCTGTTTTGGCTGTGAAGCCAAAGAACCAGGAACAGGGTCAACCTCCATCTGGGTAGGGGCACCAGATGAGGAGACCGGGGTGGTATTTCCTCGGGAAGCAACTTGCTCCCCCTCAACCTTCTCATCCTCCTTGGTGGACCTGGAGGGTTCAGCTTGAATTTTCTTCAAAGGCGATGAAACTGCCTTTTCCATCTCAATCTCTTCATCAACTCTTTCTTCAGGAGCATTTAGCTCGGGCACGACATTTACTTCATCAGGATTGACCAGATACATGTCCACTACATCAGATTCTTGTTCCACTAAGGTAGGAACTACCGCAAGCTCAGCTTGTTGCTCGGTTTCTTCCTCGAGACGAAGGGATGGTGGTATCTGTTGTAGTGGGACACTTGTGTCAACAGGTGCTTTAGTCGTTACAGATTGGACACGACGGTCATTGATATCTTTCGACTTGCTGGCTCTTTCCTGAGCTCTCTGACGTTTCTCTTCTTTTTCTCTTTGTCGAGCAAGATCTGCTTGACGCTTAATCTCATCGTTCCTTCGATCACAAAGCTGAGAAACATCCAACTTTAGCTTAGAATGCCATTCAATCTTGTTGTTCCTCATAACAGTGAGGGCTTTGGTGATCTCAAGAATTCCCTTGTTCACGTCTTTTCTTTCAGACTCAGAGCGAGCTTCATTCCTCATTTTCTCAAGCAGTTTCTTGTCCTCTACAGCCTGGTTCAGTTCCTTGGTAATTTCCTTTAGCTCAGAGAAGTGCTTTCTTACCATCTTGGTAACATCATCAGGCAAACCCAGACTGCTCAACTCAGATGGATTTGCATCATAAGGAGCACCTTCAATGATGTCAAACATAAGATCAAGGTCATATTCATCTGTGGAAGCAGGAACAATTTTCTTCACCTTCTTGGCAGGGACAACAGCTTTTTCATCGGTTATCAATTTTCTCTTCGCTACCGGGGTAGCAGAACCCGAAGGTTTATCTGATGGGACGGGAGCAAGCCTTGGTGAAGATCTCAACGGAGGCGAAACATTTGCTGGAGAGGGAGTTTGGTACAGCTTATCAAGCAGAGCCCTTTGATCATACATGGGAATTTCTTCGCCAACATTATCATCAGAAGAATCATCAGACGAGGCAGACGCAACCTTTCTTGATTTTCTGGCAACAGACTTCTTCTTCAAAGCTCGAGGAGAAACAGACTTCCTCTTCTTCTTTTCTTTTCGGGCAGATGCCCTTTCCTTCTTCTCCTGCACATCTTGTTGAGTTAACTCAACATTTTGCTGTTCCACCTGATTTTTCTTCGCAGCTCTTTCCTCACGCTTGACCTTGGCCTTTTCCCTCTTTGCAATCTCCTCAGGAAAATCAGCAATGGTTTTTAGGGAATCAGCATGAGCATTTGGAGGCGGTGCTGGCCTTACTTTTTCATCATCTTGTCCAAGGCAGCCTTCTGCAATGCAGTCATTCTAGGGAGGAGTGAATGCAAACAGAATCTGGTATTTTCGTCGGACATTCTCATAGTTGAACCACTTCTTTGCCCAGTGACAGCGAATCTTTTGCAGCCTGTTGTTCCTCTCTTGAGTAGTTTCTACTCCAGGTGGAGTTTTGTAAGTTTCACGGTCAGACATTTCAGCCGCGGTGTTCCTCTCTCTACCGCGACCACCCTTCTTGGGATTTCCGTCAGAGAATAGGGTTTTGGAGTCGGTGACTAGCTCGTCCTCTGGTTGACTGTGCACTGAGGGAATATCATCATCTTCTTCAGCAGATTCTGATTCATATTTCTTCTTCGGAACTTTTGGCGGCTTAGCTGATTTCCTTTCAGCCACCTTTGCTTTATCAGCCACTCACGGCTGTTGTGGAATTTCTTCCTCGGACCCAGGATGCTCTTCCAAACTGTTTGCCATGACCACTCTTGAGAGAAAAACAAGGATCCGAAGGAAAACATGAAGAAGTCACAAACATGCACAGAAGCATTTTGACTCAAAACTGATAATTTTTCGGAAGCAGCAAGAAATCCATGGCATACATGTTGCAAGATATCGTCGAGAGAATTGCAATATGCCTTAAGACATAATAACAATTCCTCTAATCTTTCGATGTATACCTAATGAACCCTAGATCCAAAAGACTGGTACGAGGAACTACTACAAACCGTACAAGTCATGACTTAGTGAATCCTAAGGATCTACCGCAAGAAAATAAAACAAGTTAATTGGCGTCGGGATGAACTGCCCTAGAACAGAAGGGGGAAAGGGCTAGTTCCAGATCTATACGCCCTAACTTGGCAATATAGATCAACTACGGCAGTGCGGGAGAGAAGGAGTTACCGCACTGGCGCAACCAACGGTGACGGGGCTTCGCCGGAGTTACACGGCGAGGCTCGTCGTCGACGCTACTTCGAGCTCGATCTCGGGAGGAGAGCGAGACGGGAGATTTGAGGCTGAACAGAGAATGAACTAAGGAAGAATAAACCTGGAGATTGGGGTTTATATAGCCTGAGGGAGAAACCGCCCCCTCTGAGATCTACGCCCGAAAAACCCTGGACGTTCCACATTCAACGGACAGGATCATGAACGTGAGATCGTGGGCACGTGTCAGCCGTTTCCTATGAAAATCTCAATAACTGAACTGAGTGCCGAAGGGTTTGAGGATGCGCAAGCGCCAAAACAGATGAAATTTCAAAGTTGATTTCATTCGCGACCAAGGACGTCGAAGTGAAATCACCTTCAGATCAAGTTGCATGTTTATGACAAGAAAGAACTGATTACACACAGAGAAGAGACTGACTCAAAACCCAAAACCAAATGAAGGAAAACAAAGGCACAAACACTTCGAATGAAAACACATAAAGATAAGCACCAACAATAATTGACCTCAGGGCTTATGATAAACATGAGATATCCCTGAGAGAAATTCTTGCATGAGATGATTAGTTCTTCTTCACAACCCACACTTGCGTGGGAGGTGAGGATCTCATTTGCTTCAACTGAATGGGGTTATTTCTTCGGTGAGGTTCCTCGAACTCAGCACCGGAGACAGCATTCTCTTCGGTTGTGTATGGACTTTTTCTCTCTGTATGCACTAGCAAACAAATCAGTCCATACCTGTTTCTGTCAACAATCTCCAAAACACAAGGCAGGCAGATATTGCACCAACAATCCCTTCACTAAATTTCAAGATAAAAGTGTTCTCCCCGAGTATGCACCGTTGCTAAAGTTCGTCGTTTCGAAGCACCTCGTGATGATCGGGTGTGATAGACTCTACATTCACATACAACGGGTGTAAGCCAGTTTTGCAGAAGTAGAATACTTGGGTTAAACTTGACGAGCCTAGCATGTACAGACATGGTCTCGGAACATTGGAGACCAAAAGGTCGAACGTGAGTCATATAGTAGATATGATCAACATAGATATGTTCACCATTGATGACTACCCCATCTCACATGATGATCGGACATGGGTTAGTTGATTTGGATCATGCATCACTTAGATAACTTGAGGGATGTTAATTTAAGTGGGATTTCATTAGTAATTTGATTAATTGAACTTAATTTATCATGAACTTAGTCTTAATAGTTTTTGCATATCTATGTTGTAGATCAATGGCCCATGCTACCGTTCCCTTGAATTTTAATGCGTTCCTAGAGAAAGCTAAGTTGAAAGATGATGGTAGCAACTACACGGACTGGGTCCATAACTTGAGGATTATCCTCATTGCTACACAGAAGAATTATGTCCTTGATGCACCGCTAGGTGACAGACCTGCTGTAGGAGCTACTGCAGATGTTATGAATGTCTGGCAGGCTTGATCTGATGACTACTCAATAGTTCAGTGTACCATGCTTTACGGCTTAGAACCGGGACTTCAAAGACGTTTTGAGCGCCACGGAGCATATGAGATGTTCCAAGAGCTGAAGTTGATATTTCAAGCTAATGCCCGGGTTGAGAGATATGAAGTCTCCAACAAGTTCTATAGCTGCAAGATGGAGGAGAACAGTTCTGTCAGTGAACACATACTCAAAATGTCTCGGTATCATAACCACTTGACTCAGTTGGGAATTGATCTTCCAGTTGAGACTGCTATTGACAGAGTTCTTCAGTCACTGCCACCAAGCTACAAAGGCTTCGTGATGAACTATAATATGCAAGGGATGACGAAAATGATTCCCGAGCTCTTCGCAATGCTTAAGGCCGCGGAGGTAGAATTCAAGAAGGAGCATCAAGTGTTGATGGTTAACAAGACCACTAGTTTCAAGAAAAGGGGCAAAGGAAAGAAAGGGAACTTCAAGAAGAATGGCAAGCAAGTTGCCGCTCCCGTGAAGAAACCCAAAGCTGGACCCAAGCCTGAAACTGAGTGCTTCTACTGCAGAGGGAATGGTCACTGGAAACGGAACTGCCTCAAATACTTGGTGGATAAGAAGGATGGCAAAGTGAACAAAGGTATATTTGATATACATGTTATTGATGTGTTCCTTACTAATGCTCATAGCAGCGCCTGGGTATTTGATAGTGGTTCGGTTGCTCATATTTGTAACTCGAAATAGGAGCTACGGAATAAACAAAGATTGGCTAAGGACGAGGTGACGATGCGCGTCGGGAATGGTTCCAAGGTCGATGTGTTCGCCGTCGGCATGCTACCTCTACATCTACCTTCAGGATTAGTTTTAGACCTCAATAATTGTTATTTGGTGCCAGCATTAAGCTTGAACATTATATATGGATCTTGTTTATTGCGAGACGGTTGTTCATTTAAATCGGAGAATAATGGTTGTTCTATTTATATGAGTAATATGTTTTATGGTCATGCACCTTTGATGAATGTTCTATTCTTGTTGAACCTCGATCGTGGTGATCCACATATTCATAATATTGATGCCAAAAGATGCAAAGTTAATAATGATAGTGCAACATACTTGTGGCACTGCCGTTTAGGTCATATTGATGTAAAGTGCATGAAGAAACTCCATGCGGATGGACTTTTGGAATCACTGATTATGAATCATTTGATACTTGCGAACCATGCCTCATGGGCAAGATGACTAAAACTCCGTTCTCCGGAACAATGGAGCGAGCTAATGGCTTATTGGAAATAATACATACCGATGCATGCGGTCCGATGAGTGTTGACGCACGCGACAGGTATCGTTATTTTCTGACCTACACAGATGATTTGAGTAGGTATGGGTATATCTACTTGATGAAACACAAGTCTGAAACATTTGAAAAGTTCAAAGAATTTCAGAGTGAAGTGGAGAATCATCGTAATAAGAAAATAAAGTTTCTATGATCTGATCGCGGAGGCGAATATTTGAGTTACGAGTTTGGCCTTCATTTAAAACAATGTGGAATTATTTCACAACTCACGCCACCTAAAACACCACAGCGTAATGGTGTGTCCGAACGTCGTAACCGTACTTTATTAGATATGGTGTGTTCTATGATGTCTCTTACCGATTTGCCATTATCATTTTGGGGTTATGCATTAGAGACAGCCGCATTCACGTTAAATAGGGCACCGTCTAAATTCGTTGAGATGACACCGTATGAACTATGGTTTGGCAAGAAACCTAAGCTGTCGTTTCTTAAAGTTTGGGGATGCGACGCTTATGTCAAAAGGCTTCAGCCTGATAAGCTCGAACCCAAATCGGAGAAGTGTGTTTTCATAGGATACCCTAAGGAAACTATTGGGTACACCTTCTACCACAGATCCAAAGGCAAAATCTTTGTTGCCAAGAATGGGTCCTTTCTAGAGAAGGAGTTTCTCTCAAAAGAAGTGAGTGGGAGGAAAGTAGAACTAGATGAGGTAATTGTACCTTCTCTCGAATTGAAAAGTAGCACTTCAGAGAAAACCGTTCCCGTGATGCCTACACCAACTAGGGAGGAAGCTAATGATGATGATCATGAAACTTCAGATCAAGTTATTACTGAACCTCGTAGGTCGACCAGAACACGCTTCGCACCAGAGTGGTACGGTAATCCTATTCTGGAAGTCATGTTGTTAGACAATGGCGAACCTACGAACTATGAAGAAGCTATGATGAGCCCAGATTCCAATAAATGGCTTGAGGCCATGAAATCTGAGATAGGATCCATGTATGAGAACAAAGTATGGACTTTGGTAGACTTGCCCGATGATCGGCAAGCCATTGAGAATAAATGGATCTTCAAGAAGAAGACGGGCGCTGATGATAATGTCACTGTCTACAAAGCTCGACTTGTCGCAAAAGGTTTTCGACAAGTTCAAGGGGTTGACTACGATGAGACTTTCTCACCCGCAGCGATGCTTAAGTCTGTCTGAATCATGTTAGCAACTGCCACATTTTATGATTATGAAATCTGGCAAATGGACGTCAACACTGCATTGCTTAATGGATTTCTTAAAGAAGAGTTGTATATGATGCAACCAGAAGGTTTTGTCGACCCTAAAGGTGCTAACAAAGTGTGCAAGCTCCAGCGATCCATCTGTGGATTGGTGCAAGCATCTCGAAGTTGGAATATACGCTTTGATGACGTGATCAAAGCATATGGTTTTATACAGACTTATGGTGAAGCCTGTATTTACAAGAAAGTGAGTGGGAGCTCTGTAGCATTTCTGATATTATATGTGGATGACATATTATTGATTGGAAATGATATAGAATTTCTGGATAGCATAAAAGGATACTTGAATAAGAAATTTTCAATGAAAGACCTCGGTGAAGCTGCTTATATATTGGGCATCAAGATCTATAGGGATAGATCGAGACGCTTAATAGGACTTTCACAAAGCACATACCTTGACAAAGTTCTAAAGAAGCTCAAAATGGACCAGTCAAAGAAAGGGTTCTTGCCTGTGTTGCAAGGTGTGAAATTGAGTCAGACTCAAAGTCCGACCACGGCAGAAGATAGAGAGAAAATGAAAGTCATTCCCTATGCCTCAGCCATAGGTTCTATTATGTATGCCATGCTGTGTACCAGACCTGATGTGTGCCTTGCCATAAGTTTGGTAGGGAGGTACCAAAGTAATCCAGGAGTGGATCACTGGACAGCGGTCAAGAACATCCTGAAGTACCTGAAAAGGACCAAGGATATGTTTCTTGTTTATGGAGGTGACGAAGAGCTCGTCGTAAAAGGTTATGTCGATGCTAGCTTCGACACTGATCCGGATGACTCTAAGTCACAAACCGGATACGTATTTACATTGAATGGTGGAGCTTTCAGTTGGTGTAGTTCCAAGCAGAGCATCGTGGCAGGATCTACGTGTGAAGCAGAGTACATAGCTGCTTAGGAAGCAGCACATGAAGGAGTCCATATCCGATCTGGGTGTAATACCCAGTGCATCGGGTCCAATGAAAATCTTTTGTGACAACACTGGAGCAATTGCCTTGGCGAAGAAATCCAGGTTTCACAAGAGAACCAAACACATCAAAAGACGCTTCAACTCCATTCATGAAAAGGTCAAGGATGGAGACATAGAAATTTGCAAAATACATACGGATCTGAATGTAGCAGACTCGTTGACTAAACCTCTTCCGCGGGCAAAACATGATCAGCACCAAGACTCCATGGGTGTTAGATTAATTACTATGTAATCTAGATTACTAACTTTAGTGCAAGTGGGAGACTGATGGAAATATGCCCTAGAGGCAATAATAAAGTTGTTATTATTATATTTCCTTATTCATGATAAAGGTTTATTATTCATGCTAGAATTGTATTGACCGGAAACTTAAATGCATGTGTGTATACATAAACAAATACCGTGTCCCTAGTGAGCCTCTACTAGACTAGCTCGTTGATCAAAAGATGGTTAAGGTTTCCTAATCATAGACATGAGTTGTCATTTGATAACGGGATCACATCATTAGGAGAATGATGTGATGGACAAGACCCATCCGTTAGCTTAGCATATGATTGTTCAGTTTATTGCTACTGCTTTCTTAATGTCAAATACATATTCCTTCGACCATGAGATCATGCAACTCCCGGATACCGGAGGAATACCTTTGTGACGCCCCCGATTCAATCGTACACTAATCGTACACGCAAACATGTACGATCAAGATCAGGGACTCATGGGAGGATATCACAACACAACTCTAAGAAATAAATAAGTCATACAAGCATCATAATACAAGACAGGGGCCTCGAGGGCTCGAATACAAGTGCTCGATCATAGACGAGTCAGCGGAAGCAACAATATCTGAGTACAGACATAAGTTAAACAAGTTGCCATAAGATGGCTAGCACAAACTGGGATACAGATCGAAGAGGCGCAGGCCTCCTGCCTGGGATCCTCCTAAACTACTCCTGGTCGTCGGCGGCGGCCTGCACGTAGTAGTAGGCACCCTCGGTGTAGTAGGGGTCGTCGAAGGTGGCGTCTGGCTCCTGGGCTCCAGCATCTGGTTGCGACAACCGAGTATAGAAAGGGGAAAAAGGGGGAGCAAAGCAACCGTGAGTACTCATCCAAAGTACTCGCAAGCAAGGATCTACACTACATATGCAATGGGTATCAATGAAATGGTAGTATCTGTGGACTGAACTGCAGAATGCCAGAATAAGAGGGGGATAGCTAGTCCTATCGAAGACTACGCTTCTGGTAGCCTCCATCTTGAAGCATATAGAAGAGAGTAGCTGGTAAGTTCACCAAGTATCATCGCATAGCATAATCCTACCCGGCGATCCTCTCCTCGTCGCCCTGTGAGAGAGCGATCGCCGGGTTGTATCTGGCACTTGAAAGGGTGTGTTTTATTAAGTATCCGGTTCTAGTTGTCATAAGGTCGAGGTACAACTCCGGGTCGTCCTTTTACCGAGGGACACGGCTATTCGAATAGATAAACTTCCCTGCAGGGGTGCACCACATTACCCAACACGCTCGATCCCTCTGGCCGGGCACACTTTCCTGGGTCATACCCGGCCTCGGAAGATCAACACGTCGCAGCCCTACCTAGGCCTAACAGAGAGGTCAGCACGCCGGTCTAAATCCTATGCGCGCAGGGGTCTGGGCCAATCGCCCATTGCACACCTGCACGTTGCGTGGGCGGCCGGAGAGCAGACCTAACAACCTCCATTACAAAGGAAGTCGCGTTACGCGGTCCAACCCGGCGCGCGCCGCTCAGTCGCTGACGTCTAGGAGGCTTCGGCTGATACCACGACGTCGAGTACCCATAACTGTTCCCGCGTGGTGGTTAGTGCGTATAGGCTCATAGCCAGACTCAGATCAAATACCCAATCTCGTTAAGCGTGTTATTTTGAAGTAACCGCGGCCGCCGACCAGGGCCAGGCCCACCTGTCTCCTAGGTGGTCACAACCTGCCCTGTCGCTCCGCCACAAAGTAACACTCGGGGGCCGTCGGGAACCTAGGCCCACCTCTACCTGGATGGAACCACCTGCCCCTTCAGCCCCCATCTCCGAACAGTAACATAGGTAATGTAAAAGTATATAGTATATGTACCCGTGATCACCTCCCGAAGTGATCACGGCCCAGTAGTATAGCATGGCAGACGGACAAGAGTGTAGGGCCACTGATGTAATTCTAGCAACCTATACTAAGCATTTAGGATTCCAGGTAAGGTATCAACAGTAGTAGCAAAGACAGGCTATGCAACAGAATAGGATTAACCGAAAGCAGTAACATGCTACACTACTCTAATGCAAGCAGTAGAGAGAAGGAATAGGCGATATCGGGTTGATCAAGGGGGGCTTGCCTGGAAGCTGTGTCGAGAGAGAAGGGTCTTCGACGTAGTAGTCGTTCACGGCAGCGTCGTCAGCGGTCTCAGCGTCTATCGAGAGAGAAGGAGGGGGGAGGAAACAGTAAATACAAAGCAAACAATGCTACACAAAGTATGACATGACAATATGCAGTGCCGGGTGTATTCTAACTTGGGGTTGCACGTTACCGAGAAAGGGGGATCCCATCCGGGAAAGTTTTCCCGGTTCCGGACATCCGTCAGACAGATGACCACAGAGGGGAATGTTCCACGTTCAGGTATTTAGAGGCAACCAGCGGGTAAGCGGGTAACGTATCCGGGTTCGTCTCGTCGTTCTGAGCAACTTTCATGTTCAAAATTTTTCGATCCGGGTTACGGTTTATTTTCTATGATTTTCCGAAGTTTTAAATGATTTTCTAAATTCACTGAAATTTGGCCAAGTCCTCAGTTTCAAACATTATTTGGCTATCTTCCAAAGGCTATATCTAGAGTTCTGTTCATCCTATGGATTAGTGCCTTATATCAATGTTGATCACTTTCCTGTGATCTACAAGATGGTATCAATTGCACCACTGATAGAGTTCATTTGGTTAATTAGAACTCTGTACGAAAAGTGCCACTCGATGTTAATTCCAGAAACTGTTTAGTTGTTACATTTTTAACAGAACGTAGCAATTTGACATTTTCATAGCATTTAATCTATGCCTCAATTGAATTTGGTCCAATGGAAACATTTGAACCTCGTCAAGTGTACTACATCTCCGTATAATTTTTACCCACGTTCGGAAACGTTTTGATGTTGTTTTGCTGCTGTACATAAGGGTGTTCAACATGATTTCGCAAAAGCTAGCGCAATGAATAGTGCCATCGCTACAGTCCATCGACGGTACTGTACCACCATCTTCAGCGGCAGCGCGCGGCAAGCGGGCGGTGGCTGGGCTGGCCGTGGCCGGGCCGTGGCGCGGCATGCGGAGGCGGCGGCCAGTGGGGCGGGCCGGAGGCGGCGTAGGGCGCGGCCGGAGGCCGGCCAGGCCGGTGGGCTTGCGGGGCGAGCGGGCGGCGGCCGACCGAGGCGAGCATACAGCGCGGGAGCAGGGAGCGCGGCCGTTCGGCGCGGGCGGGCGCGAGTCGCCGCGGCGACCGCGGGGATGGGCGCGGACAGGGGGGGTCGGCGGGCGCGCTCACATCGGGGCAGTGGAGAGGTGGCCGTCGGGGAAGGGGATGGGGAGGCCGGCGTGCTGTGGCGAGGGCGCCGGCGGGGTGGCGCGACGGCGGTCCCCGGTGGAAGGGCCGGCAGGGGCGCGGGCGCGCGAGCGCCGGGCGCGGGGTCGGGCCCTCCCGCCTGTGGTAGGCGGCGCACGGGGGAAGAGGGAGTGTGGGGATCGAGGGGGTAGCGGTTTAGGGTTGGGGCAGGGGGGCATATAGGCCAGTGCAAAGTGGGCCGGCCAGCTGGGCCAAGGCCCAGTTGGGCCGGTGGGGGGGGTCTCTTTGTTTCATTTTTAGATTAGGTTTTTGTTTTATTTCTGTCTACCGTTTTATTAATGGTTTTGACATTAAACGAATTTGAAAAATTACCACACCTGTTTCTAAAATAGTAATGTATTTTAACACACCGGAATAAAATGTTCCACATATTTTTAATTAGTTTTGAAATTACAGTTTTAACTAAAGTATTTATCCAATATTTCTAACTACTGTTAAAATTACTTTAATGCATTTAAAAGCTTTATAAAAGTGTGGTGTCATCACCAATACTGCAAATGCATTATTTGACACACTCCGATCATTTGAGTTTTTATATTTGAAAACTTTTATTGGTTGGTTTGATTTTTGAATTTGAATTCGGACGCGGTTGAATCAACGCGGATTTAACAACAGTAGCCGAGGTGATGTGGCTTCATTAGCGTGGGATTACTGTAGCTTGATTACCCGGGCGTCACAACCTTGTGCGCTATCAAACGTCACAACGTAACTGGGTGATCATAAAGGTGCTCTACAGGTATCTCCAAAGGTGTCTGTTGAGTTGGCGTGAATCGAGATTAGGATTTGTCACTCCGTGTATCGGAGAGGTATCTCTGGGCCCTCTCAGTAATACACATCATAAGAAGCTTGCAAGCAAAGTGACTAAGGAGTTAGTTATGAGATGATGTATTACAGAACAAGTAAAGAGACTTGCCGGTAACGAGGTTGAACTAGGTATGAAGATACCGACGATCGAATCTCGGGCAGGTAACATACCGACAGACAAAGGGAATTACGTACGTTGTCATAAAGGTTCGACCGATAATGATCTTCGTAGAATATGTAGGAACCAATATGGGCATCCAGGTCCCGCTATTGGTTATTGACCGGAGAGGTGTCTCGGTCATGTCTACATCATTCTCGAACCCGTAGGGTCCGCACGCTTAACATTCGTTGATGATATATTATTATATGAGTTATGTGAGTTGATGACCGAATGTTGTTCGGAGTCCAGCATGAGATCACGAACATGACGAGGAGCTCCGAAATGGTCCGGAGGTAAAGATTGATATATAGGACGATGCTATTTGGTCACCGGAAAGGTTTCGGAATGTATCGGGTAGTCATCAGATCACCGGAAGGGGATCCGGGAGGCCCCGGGAGTTTATTGGGCCAGATGGGCCAAAAGAGGGGAGAACACCAGCCTACAAGGGGCTGGCGCGCCCCACCTCTAGGCCGCCGGCCCTAGAGAAGGAAAGGGGGAGGGCTAGCCCCTCCTGCCTTCCCCTCCTCATGGGAGAAAGGAAAGCGGGGGGCGCCTCCCCTCCTGCCTTTCCCCCGCGCGCCTAAGAAGGAAGGAGGGGTGGGGGGGCGGCTAGGACAGGGGCCAAGGGTGGCCGCCGGACCCCTTGGGGTTGCCTTAGGCCGCCTCCCCTCCTTCCCCCCACCTATATATATATCTGTGGAGGGAGAGGGGCAACACACACCACGATTCCCTAGCCGTGTGCGGCATCCCTCTCCCTCTAGTTCATCCTCGGTCATATTTTCGTAGTGCTCGGCGAAGCCCTGCAGAGATAGTTGCATCACCATCGTCACCACGCCGTCGTGCTGTCAGAACTCATCTACTACTTCGCCCGTCTTGCTGGATCAAGAAGACGAGGACGTCATCGAGCTGAACGTGTGCTGAACGCGGAGGTGCCGTACGTTCGGTACTTGATCGGTTGGATCATGAAGGTGTTTAACTACATCAACCGCGTTGATTAACGCTTCAACTAAACAGTCTACGAGGGTACGTAGACATACTCTCCCCTCTCGTAGCTATGCATCTCCATGGATAGATCTTGCATGTGTGTAGAATTCTTTTTGTTTTCCATGCAACGTTCCCCAACACAATGGGCCTCGGCCACAGCCGAAGCACGACTTTCACCGGCCACCTCGCACACCCAAGCCTGCGACCGGCCGGGCCACCTAGTCACATATGAATTCATGATGCAATGCAACCACAAAACCACACTACGAAAAAATACTAACCCTAAGAGGGCTTTTGGTCTGCCGCCACAAACTAGTACCCAAAGCCACACCTTACCAATCGTACCGTGGTTAATCTGTGTACATCCTTCCCAAGAAAGGCGACTCCTAGGCAATAAGATCTTCCTGGCGTTGTCGCCGGTCTGCCTCATCTCCCATGTCCTTAGAGCCATGGAGACGCAGTGGACCCCGACTCTCGCTGGGAGGGGGGGGGGGCTCCTAATCTGTTTTAGGTATTTTTTAGGTTGATTAGGGTTTGTGTCCATCTCAAGAAGGCGATGCGGTAGTGGTTCCTAAAGATAGAATAAGGTCCTACCCGCATGGTCCCGTCCCTACTATGCGTCTAGTGTAGTCGGAGGGCTTGTGAAGGTGTGTTTCCTGCGGAACTCGTGGAATTCAGTCGGTGTTGTCTTTGGTGGATCTTTATGGATCCAGTCTTTGTTCGTCTGTGTTGGTGTGTTTATAGGTTGGATCCTTTCGATCTACGCTTCTTTTCATTAGCGGCGGTTGCTATTTTGGTCCGCTCGTACTATCAGGCCTTAGCACGACGGCTACCCGATTGTCTACTACAACAAGGTTTGCCCAACTCCGGTAAGGAAGGGGTGATAACGATGACACATCTTTGGCTCGCTCCAGTGATTATAGTCGTCGCTAGGTGATCTATGGATTTGAATGTAATTTCTGTTATTTCTAATGAATGAATAGTTTGGAAGTTTTCGCCGACAAAATAAAAAGTTGCACCTTCATTGGGCACTGAGGTTAATGAAGACAGATGAGCTAGTTGCACCTTCACTGAGGCAGGACGTGGCCAGTGAGGTGAACCAGATTCTCTAGGGACCAGGGCAGAGTCAGTGAGTGACAGAGTATCCACACTGACATTCTCTTTTCCTGCCACAGAAAGGCCTCTGCCATGCATTCTCCCGCGCATGCACGAAACTCCACTACCTGATGCTCCTAAACTAACCGTGATCAGATTCACCACCCACAACTCACCAACCCGTCAAAGCAGAGCAGAGCAGTCACCTCTCACCAACACACAGAAAAGATCAAAACTTTCTCCCCATCTTCTACTCTCCTTTCGTTTCGTTCGTGCATATCTGATCTCATCTCTCTTCCCCCGAAACAAGGGGAGCACAAAGCGTTTTGCTAACAGCCCCTCGGCTCCCGCTATCTATCCATCTATAAATGCGACGTCCCGAACCAACCTCCAGGATCCTGATCTCCCACGGAATAGAAAGTTGAGATTTTCCCGGTTAAGAATAAGAGCCTACAGCAAGAAGGTGCGCGTGCGCGTGCGCGTGCGTGATCATGAAGCCGCGTGGGCTTCCGGCGGCGGCGGCGGCGGCTGGTGTGCCGGCGAGGCTCCGGCCGCACCTCCCGCGCGTCACCGCCTTCCTCATCGTCTTCTCCGTCGGGTACTCGCTCGGCATCGTCTCGTCGTCCACCCGGCCGTCGTCGCCCAAGCCGTCGCAGACCGTCATACGGCCGCACGCCGCGCACCTCACCGCGGCCTCCTCGAGCGGCGTCACGGCCTCGTCGAACGGCACAGGCGCAGGCACGAGCTACCCGCGGACGCCGCCGCACGACCTGTTCCGGTTCGGGGACAAGTGCGGGGAGCCGGTGCCGGCGGTGGACGTGGTGAAGACGCTCCTTGACAAGCTGTTCGACGGGGAGAGCCCGTACGCGACCTTCCCGCCGGCGCACACAGCGGCGCTGCTGCACCCGGCGGCGGCGCGGCCGCGCGGGTGGGGGTCGACGGGGGCGGTGTTCGCGGACCTCATCGAGGAGGTGCGGCCGGACGTGATCGTGGAGCTGGGCGCGTTCCTGGGCGCCTCGGCGCTGCACATGGCGGCCGTGGCTCGGAACCTCTCGCTGTCCCCGGCCATCCTCTGCGTCGACGACTTCCGCGGCTGGCCGGCCTTTCGCGGCCGCTTCCGCCGCGACGTCCCGCAGCAGCGGCACGGCGACGCGCTGCTGCTGCCGCAGTTCATGGCCAACGTGCTGGCGGCGGGGCCCGAGGCCGCGGCGGCGGTGCTGCCGCTGCCCTTCTCCACGGCGTCCACGCTCGGGGCGCTGTGCCGGTGGGGCGTGTACGCGGACCTCATCGAGGTGGACGCGGGCCACGACTTCCACTCGGCGTGGGCAGACATCAACCTGGCCTGGGCCGTGCTGCGCCCCGGCGGCGTCATGTTCGGCCACGACTACTTCACGGCCGCCGACGACCGCGGCGTCCGGCGCGCCGTGACGCTGTTCGCCAGGGTGAAGGGCCTCACCGTCCGGCCCCATGGCCAGCACTGGATCCTCTCCCCGAAGCCGCGCGGCGACGGCCGGTGACGCGTGCTCTCGGTCGGTCTCTCCGGTGTGCGTGCTCGTGCTTGTCGCCGTCACCGGCGGGGCCTGCCACGCACTCTCGCGAGGCATCCAGCGGAAACCCACCATACGTGTCCACGTCCCAGAGCAGAGCAGGACGAAAAGCTTACGTACGCAACTTGTCCCCGGTCTCTGAACTTGCGATCGAGGTGTTCGTTCGTCTGGGCCGCCATTTTTCTTTTCTCCACCCGATCACATTCTTCTTATCTTACACGACGAGAAATCAACAAACACGATTGTGCACGCACGTCCATTGTACATCAAAGGTAGATGAAAAGCTGTTGTCATGTTTGATAACTTATTACTTATCGACCAAGATGAGATTCATTGTTTATCTTCTGGTAAAGAAAAGCAGCGGGATTTTTCCGGTACGGAGATGGTGATAGGTGATGGATGGAGTTGTGCACAGTACGTAGTGGAGGATGATGTGGTTCGCGCACCATCCGGAGCGAGGAAGCTTTAGCTAGAGCTAGAAGAAGGTGACGGTGCGACCGAAAGCGTTGAGGACGACGGACGTACTGGATGCTTAGCGTGCGGAGAGTAGTGGCCAAACTGGTTAGGTGGTTCGTTAATAAATTTGCCTGTTCGTTCGATCATCATCTTCGAGTGATTTACAAGTCAATCTCTCCTGTGACTGGTCGAGCCCACGGAGTACGTACGGGTGGATGTGGATGTGGATGGTCTAGTGACTTCTTCACACGTACGCCTGGAAGGATCACATAGTTAATTTGCTGGATGGATGAAGGTTCTTTGGACTTTTCGATCTGGGAGTGCGTCGCGCGGTGAACCTCACGCAACAAAGTCAGAAACTATGGACTGAAATTCATTTGATACTTCGTTTCTGCTTGGCTGTTCCGCAGCAAGTTTTACGAGGGTTTTACGGCAGGTGGATTTTGATTGAAGATTAAAGGGAAGGAGGGGCCCATCCTCCGTGAAAATCAGGGGGTGGGAGGTTAGTTAGAAAGAAAGAATCCTATTACGTGTAACTCTTTGTATGTTAAGCATTATTGTTCCGCACCCGCAGTCGCTACCCGAATATGTCAATATTACACCGGCGTGCCTGTGATATCCGACTCAGTCAATACATACACGTGCTTTCAAGCGTAAAATGAATCATGCATACACGCGCTGACAGAAGGCCCCCCCTCTGCTTCTGCCTACAAAATCGGCGAATACGGCCAACCACGCATCGCACAACAACTCATCCTTCATGGTCGAGTACCCCACCATCCTACGACACTGCGTTCAAAAATAAGCTCAATGGCATTTGACTGAACACCTACTGAGCGTGGTGACCGCCATGGACGACGTCAACCGGGGGAGGGGGGGGGGGGGGGAGTGTACCTGCCTACGGACGGGGCCTGGGTGGATGGCCCCGTCATAAAAGGCGAGCGGGTGCATCGGTGCTGGTTGCGGAGATTCGGCAATGCATGTGTGCCGGCCGAAGAGGAACAACGGCGATGACAGAGGAGGAGGGTGCAGATGCAAAGCAAGGGCAGAAGGGGCGAATTGGAAGAAAATGGGAACGGGCGGGGGGATTTAGTGGACCGGGCGGAGTTTTACGTGGTTGCTGTCTGGACTCCGACAAAGCCCCACAACTTTGTGTCCGACCGTTCGGCAGACCGATACGGGCCCGCGTTGGATGGTATAGTATGTTCGGACCGCGTGGTCTGAACGTATGCGGACGGTTTAAGAGTCAGCATTGAGATGCCTTTTCGCAGCTGAAAGGAAGTGCATGCTGCTTCCTTTCTATGCGCTAATTCTTGCTTTGAAGAGATGTTACAGACAAGGCATTTTTAAGTCTCACCTCACCCATCCAACTTTAGCTATTCAATAGTTCATAGTATAATAAGCAGGTTTAAGCCATGGAAGAAATGAGTCACTAAAGTGTTGTTAACTAGATTGCGAAAGATGTGCCAAAGAGTTTTTTTAACACATGGAATAGCACTTGCAGTGGCATCCTAAGTCGTTAGAGTTATAAGCCGATCTATTGACAATATAGTTTAACGGGGCCATCTGATGGTGGGAAAGTTCCACCCGACGATAGCTTGACAAGATCTTCATGATAAATTTACTTGCTCGCACCAAACAAAACCCTTTGACTAATTGCCAATAGCGTCTTCTCTTGACTTCCCATCAACTGTTTGAACCGGACGTCCCCCGAAACGAAATAGAGGAGGGAGTACGTACGGCTACATAGGGGTGAGTCTAGTCTACGGTGACTATGGTGACGACTGAACTGCTGTTGCTGGGTTCCGTTCAAATATATGGAGATCTGTATGCCCGGAAGTCCATATTGGCCGGTCTAGAATCGTCGTCAAGCTTTCAAACGCGGAACAAACACAATGACCAGATTGATTAATCTATCTTTACTTCTAATGGAGCAGTTGTTAGTCTCGCTTCCAAGTTTTTTTTCGTCCCACCACTTTTATCCGGGTTTTTTTCGTTGGTTATTTTTCGTCACATCCCCGCTGCCACGCCTTCGTCCACCGGTTTACCAAAGAAAAAAAAAATAGCCCAGCCACCCCGCAGTCCCGCACGACCTTGCCTCCTCGATCCCACCTCGACATCCATCTCGCCGCCACCTCCTGCTCCGCCCCGCCGTGCGCCGCCCGCCGCCACCGTGCCTGCGTCGCCGTCCCCCGTATCGACTCCGCTGTCCGAATCCCGCCGTCGCCGCGCTTGCGCCGCCGCGCCTGCGCCGCCGTCTCCAGTATCCACTCCGCTGTCCGAATCCCGCCGCCGCGCCCGTCTCGCTCACCGTGGCCGATGATCGCGTCGACCGGGACTGCGTCCCTCCCCAAACGGCGGCCATGATGAAGGGCGCTGCTCGGCTATGGAGGCGGCGGAAGATGTAGGCGACGTCGGCGGCGGCCACTCCACCGGCCACCGCCCGGAAGCTGGTGCCGTGGTCGAGCTGGGCGGAGTGGCGCTTCGTCCGCGACGCCATCTTCTCCCCATACCCCGACCCTGGCGCCTCTTCGCAGGGTAGGTATCCTCTTCCTGAAGCCCCCCCCCCCCCCCCCCCCCCCCCCCCCCAAAAAGTATCAGGTGAATGGTGAGAAATCTCTGACTGTTTCATTGGTGCAGATCGCGGCGTGGCGGAGCAGGGGCTGCCTCCCGATCCCGTGGAGGTCACCGCGGCCCTCTTCGAGATAAGGCTGCGGGATCCCTTCTTCCGGTACGTTGTTTGGATGCACAGTTCCAACCTTTTTCTATTGTGTGTGGATTGATTTGGGACCAAGTTATATATGTGATAGAAAATTTTCCTCTAGGACTGGAGTGGCTTCGGATGATAAGCTGGAGTCGGACGAGATGCTCGCCTTGCTGTACAGTATGGCAATCATCAGGTGAGGAAATTCCTGGTGCTATTTTCGCCTGATGTGCGGAAATTGAATAGTACTGTTGATTTACTTAGGGAAAATGGGCCAGTGGTTCTATCACGGTGTCAAAGGCAAAACACCGCCTTTTATCAGTGTTAGAAATTTAGGGTTTTTGTCTACCCCATATTTATCTGCGCTTATCCGTGGTGCCGCTCACAATTCACATCTCTGAGGCTAGGGGGTAGGGACCTTCTTATACTGTCTTTCCTGACCGACGGACGGACTCGCCGGGTCCCCGCTCCTCAGGGCCAGCCCCTCCTCCGTGCCGGATCGCGCATCGGCTTGGAGGCCCCTTGGGGCTGCCGCCAGTGCGGGAGTCCTGTGTGGCCGTGCGGGCTAGGGACCGAGCGGCGGGGCCCGTGTGCGTTCCTGGCGAGGGCTTGCTGGGGCTGGCCGGGATCTGAGGTTGGTTGATATGTTCATGTAAAGAGTGACACTCCCTCCTTTTCCTTTTTGTCCTCATCCCAGTTCACGTGCAGGGACTAGATTGCTGGCTAGATCTTCCTAACTCAACCACTTGATGTTAAACGTGTATAGCTAGATTGCTTGCTAGATCTTGCTTTATAACTTATTCATTGCCTGCCATACAAAGGTTCCGGTTTTGAATTTTGTTTCAGATTTTAATTTTTGTTCTAGCTCTTTTTTGTACAGACAATGTGTATGCCGTTTAAACGATGATTATGACATTGCGAGGCCTGGTACAGATTGTATTTATAATTTATTTATTTCCAGTTTTGGTTAAGAGTTGTTACTTGATACACCTACGTGCTTTTCAATTGCAGGTCCATGATGCAGTTCTACCTCTCTACGTGCTTTTATAATCATGTGTTTGTTTTAATTTGATTTTCTCATATATACATTGTAGGTGTTCCTATTTATGTTTCTTGCTGTCACAAAAACGCTATCTTTGTTGTGGCCAAATAATAAGGAGAGACAAACATTGTCGCTACATTATGTGCTTATTCCATCATATGTAAATATTAAATTAATACGCGATCATCCCTCACAGTAGGTGACACCTTTTATTTCATATATCAGACGTATAATGCACAATCATCTCTCGCTGTACGTGAGGACCATCAAAAGGTTTGCTAAAGTTTAAAAAGTGCCCAATTGATAGGTCACGTCAGGATAGTTAAGTACAGTAGTTTCAGATTCTTTTACAAGTGCTTCATGATTTTACCCTGTGTGCAGAAATCTTCTAAGTTGCCGCTGAAGGAAGAAGACATGGGGTCGGAAAAATGTTAAGATTGACTTGATGTGTGGTAAGGAAAAGCCAGTCGAAAAGTTTTTGATGCTTGAACATTCACTACTCAGTTATTCTTTTAGGTACGCATAATCTTCCAAGTTATAATCAATTCCTTTTATTTGGGCACGCATAATGACCATTCCTCGGCATCAAGTTCTTCTGGTTAGTAATTAATACTCCCTTCCCATATGGCTTTGCATGATGGTTGTTCATTTTTTTGGGATAGCTTACCAGGCTTATGCCTTGAAAACTGAGCTACCTCCATGATTATGCTTCTGGTCTCAGTAGAATTGTTGTTTCGCCAAAATTCAGATGCGAAGAGGAGTTCCTGATACTAGATGAACATACCAGCCTACTTGCCTACAACCAAGGTAGAATTATCAGCGGGGACACCACAGTCAGAGCTGGTGACTGAAGAAAGCCTGCAGATAGCTACCATCAATGTCTTTTTTTTAGCCAAGATCTTGCACGTGACCGTTGTTTTCGAAGCCTTATCTGCAGTTGAGAATATAAGGCGAGAAGACGCAGGTGCACGATACATTGGATACTACAAAGTAGACACGTTTCTACAAACGACATGGCAGAATATCTATACCATAGTTGAAGCAAAGCACCCTATATCCATGAAAATAAATAGTATACGGATTCCGATGTCAAGGAAGAAAATGAGACAATAACATTTGATGAATACTCAAGTTCTTGGTAGAAATTAGGAGTGCTTATGAGGGGTGCTGCTATAAGGGGATGGCGGTAATCAGAAGAAATTTGCAATTTGGTGAAATAACTACCTCATAGAAGAGTTAATTGGTTTCGATGTAGGAAAAATCAGCAGGCTGGTTAAGCTTTGATGTATAAATAGTAGCACTTCGCTTTGTGTAAAAAAAGTTCTTCCTAAGGTTATTCAATGGGCTAAGTTTTCTAAACAGTGTTGACTTGATATTACAGTACTAAAATCTCGAGAATACTTGATGGACCAAGGCAAGTAGTGTTTGTAATGACTTGGTTTATGATAGTCATTGCCATCAAATAATTTAAACTTGCAGATATTCCCGTTCATATCATGACATCCACAATAACCGAACTATCCTGCTTACAATGCTTCACACAAATAGATAAAAAAATTATAAGTTTTCTTATAAGAAACAGAAAAATTACACCACCATATGTGTGGAGTGTGCTGTAGTGCTCCACAAAAATATTTTTCCATGACTCCTGAAAACTTTTAAGGATAGAGCGAATTGCCCACAACAATTTCCATGAAATTCCTTCTATTGTGGTGGCAAGTATAATACTTAGTCCTGAAAATATTATTTTGTGCATAATCGAACACTTAAATAACTGATTGAGGGAATTTGAGAGGATGGAGAAGATGGGGGCACAATAGGGAAATGGATGGAGAGAGAGAAAGAAGAGAGTGGAGATGAGAGACAGGGTGAGAAAGAGGGTCTTTACATAAAAAAAGATCGACAATGATGGGTAAGCATGATTAGTACGAGGGTAAAGTATATATCATACAACCATTGTCATATACAAGGAGCCCGTAGCAACGCACGGACGTTATACTAGTTTAAAGAATATGTCAGATTTTCCCAAAAAAGAAGAGATGCTAGTAGATCAGACCAGTCAGCCCTTGTCACGATGACCAGCGTGTCGGCGACTGGCTGGAAGGGACACGATCAGGAATGGCGGCGGCGCACGGGCTGTGGTATCGTATGCACTGTCATGTGCCTTGTTTCTGGCTGCGGGAATTGAGTGGGCGGATGTGGAGGTGCAGCTACGGCGGCCGGTTCGGCTGGGGTACGTACATCTGGTATGCGCGCGATCGAGCTAGCTGTTTGGTTGCATTTTGTTCCTTTTTTTCATGGTAATACGCGTCTCATTCATATCATAAAGAACAGAGTACAAGTCACGTAAGGACCGACATGACAAAACTGAAAAGATTGCAGAACATCTCTGAGCTTGATACCAACGTCCGTCACCTGTCTCCGGCACCACCATAGCAACCACCGAAGAAAAGAATGATGGATCACCTCCTTCCCCGAGCTCGACGCGGCTTCATCGCTGATATGCAGCTTTGCGGACCTCCAAGGTGGCTCACCAAAAGTAAAGCCCTTGTCGTTGAACGAATCAGACCGGGGCAACACCCCGGACACGCCATCGAACTCCAGATCTGGCACCCCAAGACGACTAAGACGCCGAAGGAGGAAACCATACCTGCCATCCACAAACCACGAACCCAGCACATGTTCCGTCTTTCAGATGTCGTCGATGCAGATTACAATCTGCATCCGCTCATGGACTACCTCCCAAGCTCCACGCCAACACTGGAGCAAACGCCGCCGCAACGACGGAGCCCGAGGACACAAGTCCACCATGAGGATGCCGCCGCCGCCACACCATCCTTGCTTGAACAGACTGGTTTCCAAATCCATCCCCAACCATAGGACTGATGACCTTGTCAGGGAAGGATCCGAAAAATCTTTATTCAGCGTTGTCATCGTCATCGCCGAAGCCAAGACGATGAACAACCTAAAAAACCTAGACTACGAGAGAGTAAAAACAATCCACGCGCGTGGATCCGGCGACCCGCCTCACCATCGACGACCGAGGTCATCAGCGGAGGGGAGTCGCCGGAGAACGGCGCTGGAAGATTGGACTCTCCTGGTGGCGGCTAGGGTTCCAGCCGCCAGGAACGAGAGCGTACAAGCATGATATAACAGGCTGATCGATCGAGTTTGGGTGTACATGTGCGGGTCGGACTTGAACGGTTCTGATTGCATCGCTGTGTGTAGTAGTGGAAACCCGCGTATTGCCGACTTAAATGCATAGAACAACCACATTCTTGTCACGAGTAGCGAAAAATCACCGCTTTACGATTTGTGGTAGAACGCATCGAATGCTATCATGTGGCAAAAAACACTGACGGTAGATGCGAAGCATTTCGATGACATAACTAATCGGTTGGGCCAATCCGTCAGGCTGAGTTCGCGAAAAAAAAAATGCCAAGTAGGCAAACTTACTGGGTCTTTTTCTTCCTCCTCCCTCATTTTCTCAGATTTGTATCTTGACCACCCCAACTCCTCGAGTAGCAGCAGCTCGGCGAACCAACCTGTGGTTGGATAGTTAGAGGGACTGTGATATCCCCAGCCCACCAGGGTTAAGTCCTAGTGCTCGCATTTATTCCTAGATTTATTTAAAAAAAAATCGGCGATGCACTTTAGTAAGAGGAGATGTTCCCGTCGACGACGAGGTGCCTACGGTGATTTCGTAAATTTCAAGATGATATGTCGGCCAAACTGATTGGGTGGTTCGTTAATAAATTTGCTTGTTCGGTCATCATCGTCGAGTGATTTACAAGTCAATCTCTCGTGTGACCGGTCGAACCCACGGATCAGTACGTACGGGTGGATGTGGATGGTCTTAGCTAGACTTCTTTGCACGTACTCCGACTGGATGGATCACATAGTTAATCTGCATTCTGCTGGACGGATGCAGGTTGTACGGCTTATTCGATTTGGGAGTGCGTGGAGGAGACGCACCACGCGCGCTGAAGCTCACGCAAGAAAGTCAGCAACTCTGGACTGAAATCCACTTGATACTTCGTTGCTAGCTACCCGAATATGTCAATATTACACTGGCGTGCCCGTGATATCCGACTGGGTCAATACATACATACGTTGCTGTACCTTTTGATGTACCTGTTGTTACTATGCGCCTTCTTAAGAGCATCTACACTCGGACTGGGCAAATTCGGCCCCCTATACGCCCTCATGCGGGTCCGGGTGCATCCGCGGACAGCGCCCGCCGGCCCCTTATATGTTATGCCCCACATTCATATACCTTAAATTTCGATTCTCAAATCCATGCAATCCATGCACGTCGATCATATGATACAAAATGCTCGAATTCAAAAGTTTCAAACAAAGCAAAGCAAATCATAGTTCAACAAACCGGATATGCCAAAATGAAATCAATGTCCGAGCATGACGGATGGCCTCGGATCACTGTCGGGCGCTTGCTCCGAGCGAAATGCGTCGTGCTCGTCCTGCTCCGCTTGCATCCGGGCTGCCTCCTCTGCCTGCCTCCATGCCGCAGCCGCCCTTGCCGCCTCGTACTCCTTACGGTCATTGATCTCATTCTTCTTGTCCGCAAGCCACTCCTTCACATGCTCATCCAATAAGGTTTCGTCCGCCAACATGATCCTCGCATCGTCCGCGTCCCATGCGAGTTGCAGCATCTCCTTCTCAAGCTCTATGTCACCAAATGTCTTGGCCTTCTCGAGTTCCCATTTGATCGCCGCCTGTTGCTTCTCCAACTCGATCTTCTCCCTCTCAATTTCGAGATTCTTCTCCGCCCTCTTCCAGTCCCACTCCATCCTTTCCTTTTGCCCATCCAACATGAGATTGTACCTCTCCTCCTTCTTGTTCTCCCTCGCTGAAAAAATGCCCGTCCATGTGGATGACATTTTGTTAGCCGCGGCGTCACGGGAGGCATGTACCTTCTCCCACTTGTTTCCCACGACTTGACGGTTATCCTTTGGCACGGTGGCTTTTCCATTCATCACGACGGCATCGTCCTCTTCATCGTCCAACCCGCTTGATTGGTTGGAGCTTGAGTCATCATTCCTCTTCTTGCCGGACTTGAACTCGGCCACAACTAGGTTCCACTTCGGCTTGCCATTCAATATGATCCAACAATGGCTAAAAGCAAACAACTTCTTCTCCACCTCGTGATACAAAGTGGCTGCCACCGCCGTCTAGCAAACAACATATGTATGAGCACAAGAACGTAAACACAAGAAGCATATGCAAATGACGACAAGATGAAGCAATTGAGCTTACATGAGTTGCCACTCCCATTGCACTTTGAGGGTGTTTGGTCACTTGAGAGTAGTACCTGACGTACTTGCTCACTTCCTCTTGAATGATCCCCCAATGATGTTGGAGAGATGCCACATTGCGGATGGTCACGATAGGATGCGGCTCCACATACTCCTTTTGTTCACGATACTCCTTCCAAATCTTCACCGAATACGTGTTTCCCTTTTGCTTGGTGCTGCATATTGGATCCGTCATTGTGGCTAACCAAGCTTTGACCAACAAGATGTCCTCAAATCTTGAGAATGCCGGACCTCTTGCCTTCGGCGTCATGGTCTTCTTCTTCTTCCTCCTCAGATTGGAATCGGATGTTGTCCCAACTGCAAATGTGGCGGTGGCCTCCAATTCATACTCCATTTCGGTCGGATTTTCATTGTCATTGATCATGTTCAACAAGAACGCCTCCTACATGATTATGGCTTGCAAGCATTCATCATGTGCGAAATAAACTAGTGGTCTATGCCAAAATCTGATCGGACAGGAGCAAAGAAAATGCATCGACTCTTGTTCGGTCATTCCATCGAACATGTCGAGGGTAGCCCGGGCACTGCCGGTGTCCGTGCTCATCCGCGCCCAAACGAGCTGCGACGAGTCACACACGTCGACTGTCGGCGTCTGCGTGGGCGGAAAGCTATCCGGAATGGCCCAGCCGGCCGTCAAATGGTCCTCTGTCCCAACATGATCGGACGATGTAATCCGCGTCGGCGCTTGGATGGAAGGGGTGCGGGGATCTGGGTGTCGTGGGAACAGATCTGACAGTAGAGATTAGGGGTACGTATGAGAGGGCAGAGCCTAGCTACGGCGAGGTTGTACACTCGGATTTACGAGTTCATGCCTCTCTCGGAAGAGGTAACGACCCTACGTCTCGGTGCTGCGGGAGGTTGTTATCTGGAGTGTTGAGTTACAGGGGGTGCGAACCCTTGTGCAGGAGCAGAGGGGCGGCTTATATAGAGTCTGCTGGCCCCTCATGAATACCCCGTTACCCAAGGGTTCAATGGAGAAGTAAAGGGTGCGAGCGTTACTGGTAACGTCTGCATTTGATGCTCTTTATGGTGATGAACCGATTGCCCGACCGTTGCCATCCCAGGGTGGCTCTAGGTCTTCTGCCTTCGAATGACGCTTGGTACTCCGAGTGAGCAAGGACGGTCGAGTGGTGGAGAAGACTCCGAGTGGATCCTGTGTCCGAGTGACTTGCATGCTGCGGTCATTCCAGTCGGTGTCTCCTTTCTAACTTTGTAGGTCTTGGATTCCTCTATGTAATGCCTTTGGGTAGGGTATGTAGGTCAGTCCTGAGACCCTACCCTAGGTACATGTCCTCGTCATTAGCCCCCGAATGGATCGGGGTTCGAGTGAAAATGATTGGTGCGGGTTCTGGCTAGACTCAGTGCCTCGAAGGCGCTTCAGAGCCCTGCAGACACCTACACTGCTTTAATTCTTTGTCAATTGCCTCGATCGATTCTGGTTTGATGTGCGACCGAGTGATCCCGAGCATCGGGTCGGACCCGAATGATCAAGGAGATCTTCCGACGCAATCGATCATTCTGTCAGGCCTGGATTCCATGGGATTCGAAAATTTGGAGAAGCGCGCGGATCGGCAACGACGCGGTAAGTGGGGCAAGTGGGGAGGGACTCCTCGATTTTTGCTCCACCTTTTTCGCCACGTACTGCGCAGTCTTCGCTCAACGGGATGCGCCAGGATCTCGCGGGCCCAGCTGTCGGTGACTCGGACGCGCAGCTATAAGAGGTGACGCGACCGAAGAGCGGAACAGTGCCCTCCTTTTTCCCCCTTTCGCTCATCTCTCCTCCTCTTCCGCCACCGCGCTGCGCAGATCCGTTCGACGCCGACGACCACCGCGGAGATGGCGAAGGACAAGACGGCGAAGCTGGAGCGCGCCAAGAAGGCAGCCAAGGGGAAGAAGGCTTTGAGCTCCCGGGCCGCGCTGTCGTCGGGCTGGATCCAGGGCGATTGGTTGCCGTCGACGGTCACGACAGAGGACCTCGACGGGCTCGCCGCCGATGGCCTGCTGGTCCCAGACTCCTGGAGGCTGCCCGAGGAAGGAGAGGTCGAGCCCGCGCCACGGCCCGAAGAGCGGGTTCTTCTTCTCAATCATGTGGAGAGAGGTTTCTCTCTGTCCCCCCATCCATTTTTTCGAGGATTCCTGAATTTCTTCGGTGCGCAACTCCACCACCTTTCCTCGAATGCCATATCATATCTTGTTGCTTTCGTCTCCGTGTGTGAGAATTTCTTGGGTTGCCATCCGCACTGGGGATTGTTCAAGCACATCTTCATGTGTCGTTCTTAGTCGGTCAAGAAAGCCAATTCGAGTGATGAAAGGACCCACGTGATTCAGCTGTGTGGCGGTTTAGGTGTCCAGATGAGAGGCAGGAGTGCGTTCCCCGCAATGACCTTTCCCGAGTCCGTTAGAGGTTGGCAGTCGACCTGGTTTTACTGCAATGATGTTTCATCCCCTAGTATGTCGACTGGCCTTCCCCCTTATACGTCCGCAAGGATCAACGCTCCCCGGTCACTGGTCATGGACAAAGAGGAGAAAGCTGAAGTAGCGGTCTTGGTAGAGTATGTAGTCGAGTTAATCCGAGGCGGAGTGACAGGCTTAGATCTGTTGGAGGTGTTCCTCAGTCGACGGATTCAGCCTCTGCAAGCACGAGACCATCCCATGTGGCTGTATACGGGCCCAGACGACTCAACTAGGACCCATCCAGAGGAGGTCAAGGATGAGACCGTGAAGCAATGGCTGAGCAGCATCACCGGGGCTCGCGACAACCCTCGTGGATCCAGGTGGATCTTTCCCTTCAACGCCGAGCACCTACCGGGGGAGGTGAGGCGCGACTTTGTCGAGTGTTTTCTCTTTTGTTTCTCGCATCAGACTGGATTGATAAGCCGACTGACTTTGATTTTTGTACTTCGCAGGAGTTCACGAAGATGTTTTCGCCCGTGCCGAACGGAGAACAGCTTGTCGAAGGTGCGGAGAGTGAGAGTGCAAGTGCTGAGGACATCTATGCCGAAGACACCGAGGGTAGCAGCGACGACTCAGAAGACAGTAAAGAAGTCGAGTCTTCTCCGTGCACCGAACGCCGAACCAAAGCGAACCAATATCTGACTGCCGCCCAAGGCAAGGCCTTGGCGTCAAGTGTCAGGAACCCGAAGCACACTCGGACGGCGATGCCAGATCCGACTGAGAAGACCGCGAAGCAACTTAAGGTCGCCCCACCGAAGCCTCGGAAGGCTCTACCCATAATAAAGGTCACCATGCCTATTGCCTCGACGTGAGTGTTCTTCCCATCTTTCTTACTGTTGTAGACCTTCATTGTTTTACTGACCGAGTGAGATTTGAATGCCAGAGCTGCTACTTCTGCGGCGTCGCCCATGCAGATTGATGAAGAACATGCGAAGATGGATACTGCAGACGCAGCCACTTCCTGGCCAGGTATGACCAGTTTTCACTCCGCTCTGTCCCACTAATTGATCCAATGGTCGACTGAGTTTTTGCTGTCGAGTGATTGCAGAACCAACAGACATCATCCACCTTGCAGACGATGATGAAGACGAGCCTCAGAAGGACACAGGAGGGGAGGGTAGAACCTCGAACGTCTCCCGCAGCTTCACTAGGAGAGTGCCGTCGGGCCAACCGTCGGGTCAATCGTCTCGTGCGCCGCCTGAAGTTGTGTCTCAAGAGCAAGGTGGTTCGTCTCGAGCTGGTGCTATCTTTGCTGCTCCTCTGTTGACCGTTTCACCTTTGGTGTCGACTGTTCCCGCTTCGGGTCCGACTGGTCAACCCAAAGTGTTGATCCCTCCAGCTGCGTCACCGACTCCTGCGTCAAATGTATTCACTCTGCATCATGTTCCTGAAGACCAGACTGGGGCCAGCAAAGAAGCCATGATTCAGGCCAATCTGATGATGCAGTGCCTAAAGGAGGCATATGAAGCCAGCAAGACGGCTTATGATGCCAGTGCAGCTCTTCAGGCGAATGTCCGAGTAAGTGCTATTGTAAGTTGATTTCTGATTGGGTTTTTTCCTGTCCATCTTGACTCTGTACACCCACTGGGTGTTTTTGACTTATGACGTCAGTATTCATTTGCTCTTCACTCGGATCGGTCAGGCCGTGCCGAGTGGGAGTTGATCCAGTGGGGGCACGCTGAGTGCACCCACTGGGTGTAGTCCCCGAGACCGCCATCGAATGTTTGATTCGGCGGGGGTCTTAGAATATGTTTGGCTGTAACTCTTCACTCGGACCGGTCAGGCCGTGCCGAGTGGGAATCAATCCAGTGGGGGCACGCTGAGTGCACCCACTGGGTATAGTCCCCGAGACCGCCGTCGAATGTTTGATTCAGCGGGGGTCTGAGAAGTCCTTCTTCCTCTTTTTTTAGTAGCTCTTCACTCGGGCCAGTCAGGCTGAGGCCGAGTGGAAATGGATCCAGTGGGGGCACGCTATCTAACCTCTTAAGATAGTATCACTATACCAAGAATTCTTAAGAGGGGAGCAGTTCTCACAGCATTCTTGACATCAACACGGGGACCAAGAAGGAATGGTGATTGTGAGAGCTATCTAACCGAGTGATCTTGCCTTTTTCCCTGGAATGACTCCGTGAAACTGCATGTTGCTCTCACTGAGTCGGGACATCGAAATGCCCATTCCCTTCAGGGTCTCAGCATAGAGTATGTTCAAACCACTCCCACCATCCATGAGGACCTTGCGTAGCCGAGTGCCTCCCACAACCGGATCAACCACCAGCGCCTGCCGCCCAGGGGTAGCAACGTGGGCTGGGTGGTCCGACTGATCGAAAGTTATGGGAGTTTTGACCACTTGAGGTATGTTGTAGTCGCTGGAACAACCATATTCACTTCTCGATTAATGACTTTCAGTCGGCTTTTGCTCTCGACGTCAGCGAAAATCACCAGAGTGGCATTGACCTTGGGGTAATTGATGCGGAGCATCCTACGGACATCACCATGTCAAGTGTTCATTCGCCAAGTGACACGTGTGACTTCTATGTCGTGCATACAAAGGTGAATCATCTCCTTTACACGTGTCCACTTGTACCCTTCGAGGATGGTATACTACTTGACCCCTCTCTCGTGTGCATACATAGGTGTGAGTGGAGCTACACATTCTTCGAGGAGGAGTCCAAGCGGAAGAGTACAACTACACCATCCATGAGGAGAACACAAGGAAGAAGGAAGCTCGCCAAGTCCAAGGAGAAGGACGGGAAGACCACAAGGAAGACGGAGGCGAGCAGAAGGAAGAAGAAGCACGGTTCAGAAGACCCCGTGCGCACGACCCTTTTGGACCCCGTGCACATGGCATATCCAGAGAGTTCCTGGATACCCTGTGCGCACGGTCCCCAAAAGACCCCGTGCACACGGGACCCCCGTGCCCACGGGGCTGACTTAGCCCGTGCGCACGGGCCTGCCTGCGAGTTGGCCGGGGAATGCCCCTTTTGCCCCTCCACTCGTCCCTCACCTCCAGCCACCTATATAACTCATGCCTAAGTCATTTGATAGGGTTAGCAAAGGATTAGCTTATTTGAGATAGAGCTTTTCTCATCCACTTACCTCTACTCCCATGGAGTCCAAGGCCTCCATGTGGGAAGATCCCTAGTGGATTCAAGACCCCGTCTAGGGAAGATCCTCCATGAATTCAATACCTCTTTCCTCATAGGATTGGGATGAACTAGTTACCTGTTGTATCTTCTTGTGTTGGATTTGGACCTTTGTATCCCCTTTGTGTATGTGGATTTAGCACATGTGTGATTGGATCTAGTTGATTTGAGTGTTTCCCCTCTCTTGTGTTCTTCGTGTTCTTCGGGATTTCCCCTCCAATTCATGAGAGATCTCCATCTCGGGTTCCACCTACAACATCTTGGTATCATGAGCCATGGTTGATCACGAATTTGGAGCCCCTACCCCCACTTTCTAGCCTAATTTTGTTGTGTTCTTCCCAATTTCGAAAATCCCCACCAAAAATAGCCCCCAATTTTTTTTGTGATTTGTTGGTTTGATGATGTTTTGTTGGATTTGATCCATGGATTTGCTTGGTTTCAAGTGGATCTAGATTTCCCCCATCTTTTCCCCACTTTCCATTCACAAAATCTCTCCAATTTTCCCCTTGGAATCATCAATTTCCGCCCCCAAATCGCGAAATTTATGCCCACCCCGTGCCCACGGACCCCAGACCCCGTGCGCACGGGCCCCCGAAAAGTCTGTGGACACCCCGTGCCCACGGACCTGTACCATGCGCATGGGACCCCGTGCCCACGGTCTCCTACCCCCGTGCGCACGGCCCCCCCAGTTTCAGCCGCCGACACTTCACCGTTTTGGGCATAACTTTCACATCCGGAGTCCGATTTTCGCGTTCTTTAGCTCGTTGAGTAGCTATTGACATCCCCCATCTATCTAGATAGGTTCCAACACCATTTGACTCCATCAAAATTTTGACATTTTGGCATCTTTGCCTAGGCCCTCCTCTGTATCATCCGCAAAACCACCATAGCCTTCCGCAACCTAACCCATTTCGCTCCATTTAGCATTTGTGGTTGCTTGAGTTGTGACTTGAGTCTCCTAAGGTGTTTCGGCTACTTAGGGATGGTTGCTTCTTCATCAACCACCACCACCACTTCCGCATTGCCAACTCCGGAACCACCAACGCATTCCGCTACCACCATTTGACATTTTCCGTTTGAGATTTTGAGTTTGCGGTTTTTCCGTTTCCTAGGGTGTTTCGGCTAACTAGGAACGGTTCGACATCGACAACACCGCCGGTCAACTTTGACAAGGATTCGACATCAGCCACCTTCCATTTTGACACCCTAACCGTAAGCAAGAACAGTAACCTCTATATCATCTTGGTATCGTGGTATTCCATTGTATATTCCTTGCCATTGCATTATTAACCCCTAGCCCATTTTGCGTCACTTGCCTATCAAGACTAGCCAGTTGAGTATTGCCGACAACGTTACTTGTGCACATTAGTGATCATTGCATACATACCATATCATCTTGGTATCATCATATCATCCCTTGTGTCACAAGATTGTCCCGCATCTACACAATTGCTATCTTGGTTCGAGCATTTTGCATAAGTGGCCATAAAAAAAAGAGAGAATAAGCTTTTAAGCAAAAGAAAGAGAAACAAAGAGCTTGTAAGCAATAGCCATAGCATCATACCTCATTGCATATAAGATTTTCATATCCGATCATCTTGGATCATCTTGAGAGGATCACCGAGAATCATATATACATAGCATACTTGGGATAGAAGTCGTTGCATTTTTCTCTCTTATAGGTTGTGCACAAGTGTCGTATCCGCCTATTGAGCAATCGTGCTAGCGTCTCTCTAGAGTTGTGCAACAAGAGCATTTTCTGTGGATTCCACATTTTGAGCTCATTCCTTGGTTGCATGACCCCATTTATCTATCCGTGTGTGTGTTTCCGTGTGCCACATATTGCTATTGGTCTACTTGTTTCACTTGCGAATTTGTGAATCTTTTCCAACATTATTGACTCTTGCTAACATTTTGCATTAAATTTTTGTGCCACTATCCTCACCAAGCTCCACCATAAGCCTTATTTGTGTAGGTGTGAGAATTGACAAGATCTGGTACCAATTGTGCTACTTCCATAATACATTATTGAGTGATCATTGATCCATCTTCAACATTGGAAAGGTACATTTGGTCTAGTTCTTCCCATTCTTCCACTCACATTTGCTCGAGTTTTGTGATGGATAGGCGAAGCATTTCATCTCCGGTCTTCGGCGACAACGACGGTGTGAACAACTACATCATCAAAACTCCATTCTTCAGACTACAACGAGCAATGCAAGGCATTGAGCGACTCACCGTCGACATTCACCAAAACGAAGCAAGGAAAAGGGACTACATCGACACCAAGTTGGACGAACACATGGATCAAGTACGATACATGGTGGCCAACTATAAGTCTTCTTCCCCTTCGTCATCCTCAAGGCGGCGACGCTCAAGTAGCAAATCTTCGAAGCGCCCAAGCGATGCAAGCGCCATTCGTCCACGTCCACATCTCCATGATGACCATCATCACATTCGTGATCCACATCATCATGAAGGGCAAGTCACCTCCAAGCATCATGTGCACGACGACGACACACATCAAGCTACGACCAACCTTCATGAGCACAAAAGAAGACCGAGAGACAAGCACCACCAAGAGCAAGCTACGGCTACCACCACTACTTCGGCATCTTCACCAAGTGTTATCAAGGCATCTTCGCCTTTGGACATACGACATCTTCGCCTACTTCCCACGAGTACGCCTACTTCGACGTCATCAAGTCCAAGGCGACCACCTACAAGCGAGGGCGACACTTCCATCTTCGGAAGCGCCTCAAGGAAGATGGCCGAGCATGGGAAATTCCCTTCGGTCATGGAGACGAGCTACGAGGTGCCACATCATATGGGCCTCATACAAGACGGCGACAAGATGGTCGAGCAAGGGCCATCCCCTTCGACTACGGCGACGAGCGCAAACCTCTTCAACGACATGAAGACGGCGCCCCGATGGGACTCTGACTCCGAGTCAAGCTACGACACCACACATGAGACCCTATCTTTGGTCTCAGAGGAGAGCGGTGATTTGCCACATCCTACGGCATTAATCTTTGGAGGCGTTATGGATGAGGAGATTGAGCATGGGACTATCCCTCCAACCAAGGCGGCGATAGGAGTTGAGCATGGAGACATTTGCACCTACATCTCTCCGACACCCACATATGATGAGATGCCCCAATTCCCATGTGAGGAGAGCCACCCCACCATGAGTGATATGAGTGACTCCACCATATGTGACAATGAGAGCATTTCCTATGAGAGGATGAGTGTGACCACCACTAGCCCCACACACGAGATTATGCCACACATCCTATGTGAGGTTGAGAGCCATTTGAGTGACTACACCAACCATATGAGTGAGAGCATCTTACCGGGAGTGTGTGAGCCACAACACTTAGTGAGTGAGGTAGTTGATACGACACGTGAGGCCACTATGATTTCTAACGACTTAACCTCTACTCCGAGTGTGTTTTCTTCTTTAGTGCTAAGTCTCCTACATGACGACGTGCCTATCCTCGACAAGTCCATACCTCCAATGGAGACGACGATGGCCATGGTGGACGACGATGCACCCCCCACATGGTTCCATCACGATGAAGATGACCACGACTTGGTCTTCGACACCTCACCTACAACACATGAGCAATGCTCTAAAGGTAATATAGGTGATGGAACTTCACTTGTCCCACTAGTGGACTATCTTCACAATGATTGCTTACATGATGTCGATCGACCTATTACCATGCTTCATGCTAGTGCGACTTCCTCATGTCATGACTTACCTATTTATGATGAATATGATGATGAGCATGTTGAATTGCCTAGTTGTGATGCCATGCTCCATAGGATATCATGTGAAAATTCTATCGGTCACATCATGTTCGACAATCCATTAAACTTGTCATATGCTATGAGTGAGATCTCCCATATTGCATCATTCCAATCTCAACATAGTAACTATGCATGCCCCATTAAAATAAATCCCATTTGCACTTATGGCATAGATGACGAGATGACGGTCATTGGCTTTTGTTTCTCTTGCGATGATATTGCTATGCTACCTTTGCAAAATTTGTGCAATTCATCTCATATGCCATGCCATGAAAACAATTGTATATTGCATGACTCCATTCCTTGTGTGCACCATATGCATAACATTCATAACAATGCTCTACATATCTCTAGTGATGCATTACACAATTTGAGTCTCCATTATGCTATACATAACAACAAACCTCTCATGATGGATGACATGTTTCTATATCACGCATCTCATTTATTTGAGCATCGGATATTTTGTGCGAACCAACGCATGCACGTGCGTCAACTTCACAATCCCATGAGTTGACAAAACGAGCTCTTGAGAGCAACGATGATTTGGGATCCCGTGGATTATCCTTCACACTGTTCCCTTCGCTCAAGGACTACGCACATCTCTTTTACTTGGCTCTCACACGGCTATGGGCTATATATCACTTGTTACTTTATGCCCATTGTATCATGTTCACTTTGCATGTTATGCCTCATTCCATGCCTTTGCCATGCAATTGTGACCCTTGCTTGCATTTACCCATGGTTTACCATTATACTACTTCTATGTGTATTCGCATGCTTGGTGGAGATACTTATTGCTATTGCCATGTTTACCATGTGCCCCATGCTATTGTTGATTCTTGTGTTGGGAGAGTCATGATGTTCCATTGCTATTTACATAGGACTTATTGCCAATACAATGATGATACTTTACTCATATCTTACTTTCATGTTTGTGCCATGTCATGTGCATTATGTATGCCCACTATTTGCACCCATGACATGATTGCCATGATTACCTCTAGTATGTTGCATCTTCGCACTACTAGCTTGCATGACATGATTCATATGATTACTTGCTTTGTTGCATCACCCATGATCCATTCTTGCTCCTTTAATTGGGTTGATGACATATATGTTCATGCCTCTCACTTGCCTTGTCTAGATCATTGTCCCTTGTCTTCATTAGTTGCGTCTCTCATATCACCTTGTAGTGAGTGCAACCATGCTATGATTGTTGATCTTGGAGACTTGGACCCCTTATTTGTGAAGCATGCTTATTTGATTGAGCTTAATCTCTTTGGTCGTTCTCGCATCATATGCTTACATACTATGCCATGTACCCTTGTCCTTTCTTATGATAAGAATGATGAAAACACTTGTTGGGTATTTCACCACACGAATGATAGGTGTTGCATTTGCACTAACCTCATTTATTTTTTAGAGTGTTTGTCGTGTTCTTTCATTTTGAAGGATTCACAAGGCGGTACCATCACGAAACATATTGGTCATGCGAAGGCATACATGATGCGCAACACCAACATCTTCTACATCCTCGTAAAGGTGAATTCCTTCCTTGTGAGCCATCCTAACATATGCATATTTGATGGGCCATACTTTCATTATTGTTTGCTCCTTCTTGTCTACATGATACATCTATTGGATGTAGCCACGACATTGGAGATTGACCCTATGGACCACCAATCTTGCCACGACATCGAGCCTTGGTACAACACCACCCATAACAAATTTGCATCTTATGCATGGATTGACTCACATTATGATTGCATTGTTGCATCTTGTATTACCATGTCTTCCATGATATATGAGCTTGTGCATTTCCTTAGCAAATTTGCTGTGATCTTCCTTAATGGCATATTCATACATAATGATCACATTGCCTACCATCAATTGCATGATAACATAATCACATTGAGCACCAATTACCATGTTCATGCTTTTGATACGCCGTCCCATTATGACATCATTTTGCACAATGGTAGAATTTGCAACTTTGTGCACCATAACAATTGCCACACCCTTGTGTGCACAACAAATGAATTTGCTCCCATGAATGCAATACATATCATTCATTCTACATCATTTGGATAAACATCCTGTGCCTTGCCTTGAACCATCTTTTAGGACGAACTCATGCTTACATGATGGACAACTTGTGTGCGCTAACCATTGTATTTCTGAGTGTTGGTTCCGTTTGCTCTTTTTGCATGTATACCACTCCGGAGACACCGTGGAGTACTTGGATCGCGCCATGTCTTCAACTCTGTCCAACTACAAGTCTGTCCACGACAACCGTTTCCATGGTGATGAGGTTTACGATCCGAGGTCGGATCTTTCCCAAGGGGGAGGAGATGATGCGGAGCATCCTACGGACATCACCATGTCAAGTGTTCGTTCGCCAAGTGACACATGTGACTTCTACTTCGTGCATACAAAGGTGAATCATCTCCTTTACACGTGTCCACTTGTACCCTTCAAGGATGGTATACTACTTGACCCCTCTCTCGTGTGCATACATAGGTGTGAGTGGAGCTACACATTCTTCGAGGAGGAGTCCAAGCGGAAGAGTACAACTACACCATCCACGAGGAGAACGCAAGGAAGAAGGAAGCTCGCCAAGTCCAAGGAGAAGGACGGGAAGACCGCAAGGAAGACGGAGGCGAGCAGAAGGAAGAAGAAGCACGGTTCAGAAGACCCCGTGCGCACAGCCTATCCAGAGAGTTCCTGGATACCCTGTGCGCACGGGCCCCAAAAGACCCCGTGCACACGGGACCCCTGTGCCCACGGGGCTGACTTAGCCCGTGCGCACGGGCCTGCCTGCGAGTTGGCCGGGGAATGCCCCTTTTGCCCCTCCACTCGTCCCTCACCTCCAGCCACCTATATAACTCGTGCCTAAGTCATTTGTTAGGGTTAGCAAAGGATTAGCTTATTTGAGATAGAGCTTTGCTCATCCACTTACCTCTACTCCCATGGAGTCCAAGGCCTCCATGTGGGAAGATCCCTAGTGGATTCAAGACCCCATCTAGGGAAGATCCTCCATGGATTCAAGACCTCTTTCCTCATAGGATTGGGATGAACTAGTTACCTCTTGTATCTTCTTGTGTTGGATTTGGACCTTTGTATCCCCTTTGTGTATGTGGATTTAGCACATGTGTGATTGGATCTAGTTGATTTGAGTGTTTCCCCTCTCTTGTGTTCTCCGTGTTCTTCGGGATTTCCCCTCCAATTCGTGAAAGATCTCCATCTAGGGTTCCACCCTACAACAGTAATCCTCGGCCTTTTCTTCACCGTCATCTTCGTCAGGGATCTTATCACTCGGCTGATCTTCACGGAACTGTTGAATCAAAAACCTGCACTGTCAAGTGGTATGCTTGGGTAATATCAAGTTACCCTCTTCGTCTTTCTTGGTGTGAATGGCACACGGCAAATCGAGGATGTCCTGTCCCGACTGATCTCTCTTCTTCCTGGGTATCCACTGCTCTTTGGCTTTCCCTTTGTACTTGCCATGCGCAGCCACAGCGGCTGCTTCTGCCTGACCTCAACCTTTAGCTTTACGCTTCTGTTTCCGACTAGGATTATTGTTGTTAGTGTCATGCTCACTAGCTTTTCCTTTGCCACTGCGGAGACGATCTTCTTCTTCGCCATTCGCGTACCGAGTGGCTATCTCCATCATTCGGCTCATGGACAAGGTCTCGGATCGTCCAAACTTCAGGATGAGTTCTCTGTATCTGACACCATCTTTGAAGGCACAAACTGCTTGATGCTCTGTGACATTCTCAACCACATGGTGAAGCATGGTCCAACGCTGTATGTAATCTCTCAAAGTTTCATTCGGCTTTTGAACGCAGTGCTGCAATTCAGTCAGCCCGGCGGGACGCTTGCAAGTGCCTTCGAATGTTTTGATGAACACTCTAGCCAAGTCCTCCCAGCAGTATATGCTAGCAGGAGCCAACTGGTTCAACCACGCCTGGGCCGACCCTTCTAACATCAAGGGCAAATGTTTCATGGCGACATAATCATTACCTCGACCAATCTGCACCGCCACTCGGTAATCTTCTAACCATGTCTCTGGCTTCGGCTCGCCAGTGAACTTGTTCACCCCTGCGGCTAACCTGAAGTTAGGGGGTATCTCTGCGGCCCGTATGGCTCTGCTGAAACACTCGAGCCCTGAGATGAACACGCCACTTCCACTCGGACGATCTCTGTCTAAACTCTCCCGGTGAGCCCTGCCTCTGTCGACCAGATTCTGCACAAGGACTGACCTTGCATTAAACCCAGGATCTCGGGGATCGACTGGCTCTCTCCGCTCGTCACCGTACGGGCGCCTATCATCGTACCGCTGGGGCGCGTACGAACCACTCCTCGGAGGGGGTGTCGACACTCGACGGCGGTCGTCGCGGTGATGTCGAGGAGCAAACTGACTGCGGCCTTGATCTAGGTACTGATCCTGGTGGTAACCGTGATCTTCACGTCGCGGAGGCGATCTTGGGCTGTGAGCCGACTGAACTGTGTCTGCCCTCACGGATCTGCTATGAATTATGTTGTGCGACTGAGAAAAGCCGAATTTTGTTCCCCAGCCGCTCTGAGGAGCGCTCGGATCTGCCGTAGACCTTCTCCAGCTTCAGATCGGGACGGCTGGATAGAATCTGCAATACGGGTTGCAGCTGCAATGTTCTGAATCGGAGTGCAGAATACCTGGTACTCATTTTGCGACCCACTCAGGAACAATTGCCGCTGCCGTCGATTGGAGCTTGGGGGTTGTCTGCGAGCACGGTCGTCGAGTGACTTCTAGAGCTCATTGAGACGCGTGCGCTCAGCCAAAGTGGCTATGCGTGCAGCTTCCAAAGCTTGAGCCTCGGATGTCGTGCCGGTGATGGGAGTCTGAAGGACTTGCTCGTTCCTGTGCTGCAGTTCTTCCCTTTGTTCCGCAGTGAGAGGTTGCGGGTAATACTCGTCGTTGACGTGCGACGGACCACCGCTCCCATCTCCATCACGGGGAAATCCTGGTGGACTACGCTGGGAGCCAATCACAAGTACCTCCGCCGCCGGGACGTTGCTCTCGCACTCGGAAGGAGTATCCGAGTGATCAGACAACGGATCGATAAGGTCGTAGAGGGATTCATCGGTCTCGATTGCCGCGATCTGCGGAGTGGATGACTGACGAGCCACCGCATGCCTCACCCACCGCTGGAGCCGAGAGCGACCAGATCGCTTGCGGCGGTGAGCAGTAGGGAGGGAAAACAACACCAGAGCCGACTGATACTGAGTCGATGGCTGCCGGAGGAGGACGCCGCAGGAGCTTGCACAGAAGTGTGCCGCCCCGCGAATAGGGAGCGCCTCGACGTCCAAAGGGGCTTCTTGGAGCCACGCTGAATCGTCGGCGACGAAGCTGAGAGCGCTGAGACGGATCTCGCGACCCAGGGACAGTCCGCCGCCGGAAACCATGATGAAGGAGTTCGAAGAACGCAACCACGCCGGAAGTCGCTTAGACGCCTGCCCCACGGTGGGCGCCAACTGTCGTGGGAACAGATCTGACAGTAGAGATTAGGGGTACGTATGAGAGGGCAGAGCCTAGCTACGGCGAGGTTGTACACTCAGATTTACGAGTTTAGGCCCCTCTCGAAAGAGGTAACGACCCTACGTCTCGGTGCTGCGGGAGCTTGTTATCTGGAGTGTTGAGTTACAGGGGGTGCGAACCCTTGTGCAGGAGCAGAGGGGTGGCTTATATAGAGTCTGCTGGCCCCTCATGAATTCCCCGTTACCCAAGGGTTCAATGGAGAAGTAAAGGGTGCGAGCGTTACTGGTAACGTCTGCATTTGATGCTCTTTATGGTGACGAACCGATTGCCCGACCGTTGCCATCCCTGTGTGGCTCTAGGTCTTCTGCTTTCGAGTGACGCTTGGTACTCTGAGTGAGCAGGGACGGTCGAGTGGTGGAGAAGACTCCGAGTGGATCCTGTGTCCGAGTGACTTGCACGCTGCGGTCATTCCAGTCGGTGTCTCCTTTCTAACTTTGTAGGTCTTGGATTCCTGTATGTAATGCCTTTGGGTAGGGTATGTAGGTCAGGCCTGAGACCCTACCCTAGGTACATGTCCTCGTCACTGGGCGCGACGACTACCGCACGGGGAGGGGATTGCAGACATGCTGGTGGTTAGGGTTGACGACTCGATGGGTTGATCAATCCAAGGACGGAACGGCAGTTCAAAAGAAAAAACGGAACGGACAAAGACAATAATACCCTTGACTCATTTAACTTAATAATTTTGATGACGTGTTTAAATCGACGGTCACAAAAAATCAGAGGTCGAGTTACATGAAATTACAAGTCGTAACTCGCCAATCACCGTGAAAGATCCTTCGAGAAATATTTTGTTCTTTTCAGACAAGTTTAAAGGAAGTGTAATATTTATGGGCTGTTTCATTTCAGGCAACAATCAATGTTTCATGACTTTCATCTACAAGGGTAAATATTGTTACTTCTACATAAGTGTTCATTTGTCTTCTCGCAATCTCAGTTTATTTTTAAAATACATTATCAAGTGTATTTTATCATTCCCTTAATTATTTTGTGGCTCACTGGTTTCTGCTTCGGATTTTTAAACAATTACTTTTAGTCCAGTCTTCTCCTCTTATAGTATGCTTATCCCGCACCTATTATATTTATTTTGTACTTATTTCCTAAGCTCATAGTAGTCATGCCCACTAAGAAAGCCAAATTTATCATCACTAACATATGTTTATTTCTCCATTTTCTGATTGTAGGTTCTTGCTATCAATGCCATACAAAGAAACAAGATAGACCAAGATATCGCTCCAAATATACTAACCCATGTCTATTTCTCAATTTTCTAATTTCTGGATGTGCAACAAGTCATCTGGTCTCAGTTACTGTATTTGCTGGCTCATAATTGTAATATTTCCTCTAAACTTTCTCCGCCTAACCTACTACGTGCAGGATATGACATTAGGAGACAAGGGTGTCAAAGTCCACATGTTTTGGGCTCATGAGATATGAAGCTCCTTTTGTGTGCAGTTATTCTTTGGTAGTGTTGGTCACATGTGTTATACATTCAAATTTTACGATGGCCTTTATCATCGGAGTTATATTTTATATGCCATGATTTTTCGATAATTGCTATTCATTTTGTTTTGCCTGATTTAGATTACGCATTTCATATAAATTGATTGTTTTTACATGAATCTTATAAAACGCCTTCTGAGTTTTTAGGTTATTGGGTAGGTGAGAGTTGGGGTTGGGGTAATTATGAGTTAGCTTTATTTCACTATCCTCAGTTAAACATTGTGTTGTTCTCTAACTTCTTGTAAGTCACATTGTAGCCTACTTCAAAACAGTTGCCTCACTCAATGTCACAATCAAAGTTTTAGATAGTCGGCTATAGAGTCGCTATAGTTGTTTGAGCAGGATGCCGCTAAATGGTATTTATGTATAATTGTTAGTTAAAGTTATAAAATAGCAGGCTATGGGCCGGCTATAGCCGATTTAGAGTACTATCGCTTTTTAGAACATGGTCATAATGTAGTATTCTTAAATCCCCCGAATGAGATATAGATGTAGGCTGCAGTTTTCACTTTCATGAGATTGGAGTTGAGAAGATGCATCAATGTTGACTCCTGCTTTGAAATGTGTCATTCAGAATAAATATCAGACATTATAATTTCCATTATTTCCTATCTCTCTAAATTATTGTTAAGTTTCCCACTGAAACGCGCGGGGAATCCTTTGGGTTAGAAAGCAGAGAGTACGTAGGACTATGTGGGGGTGAGTCTAGTCTACGGTGACGACTGAACCGCTCTTGCTGGGTTTTGTTCGAATATATGGTGATCTGTATGCCCTGAAATCCACATCGGCCGGTCTAGAATCACCGTCAAACTTTCAAGTGCGGAACAAAACAATGACCAGATTAATTTGTTTAAGGAAGATGATAGATTTGCCAAAAGAATGAAGAAGGAAGATGAGAGATGCTAGTAGATCAGATCAATCAGCCCTTGTCACGATGACCAGCGTGTCGGCGACTGGCTGGAAGGGACCCGATCGAGAATGGCGGCGGCGCACGGGCCGCGGTATCATAAGCGCTGTCATGTGTGTTGTTTCTTCTGGTTGCGGGAATTGGGTGGGCGGATGTGGAGGTGGAGCTACGGCGGCCGGCTCGGTTGGGGTATGTACATCCGGTGGGTACGCGAGCGCGATCGAGCTAGCTGTTGGTTGCATTTTCCTCCCTCCACGAATCGCCAGAGCGTACAAGCCATCAATCGAGCTTGGGTGTATGTGTGCGGGTCGGCCTTGAACGATTCTGATTGCGTCGATGTGTGTATTCGACATCTCATTTCCGCGACAACCTGTTATATTTGGGTGTACTTTTTCCTCTTACTAGATGGTATCCCGGACGTTGCTGCGGGAATTTATAGATAATATTTATTGCAATGATAAATGATAAACATGATGAAAGCAGAACATATGCTCCCTTCGATCTATATTAATTGTCATCGATTTAGTAAAACTCTGTACTAAATCAACGTCAATGAATATGAATCGACATGAGTACTTGCTAGCTGGCTGTCTCGCTCTTTAGCTTGGCACTTGCGTGCTCCATGCTTTCTACGTACCAGTTGCGTGGCTTTAAGCGTTGTAGTTGTTGACTATAGTCTACTACCCCTATAAAAATATGAGAGGGCAGATTCAACTGATCATATTAGCCATTTAATCAACGATCTAAAGGGCTAAAATCTTCGTTAACAAAAACTATCGTTAATGAAATCTCTCCCTCGCTAACGAAACCCGGTACCCCGCTACCCCTTCGTTTCTCTCAGGCCTTGTACAATGCAAGGTGCTTAAAAAAATAAACCAGGCTTTTCTTAAGCACTAGTGCCTATTTGTACATGAAGCGTCTTTCCTGTAAAAATAGACACCGGTGCTTAAAAAAAAATCGGTTTATTTTTGTAAGCACCTCCCTACGCACTTACCGTTGTACAAGGCCTCACCGCCCACACGCCCCTTCTCGCCAACCGCTCGACCCCGCCGCCGCCCCTTCTGGCCAGCCGCTCGACCCGCCGCCGCCGCGCCTGCTCGGCCCCGCCGCCGCACCTTCTCGCCGCCGCTCAGCCCTTCTCGCCAGCCGCTCGGTCCCGACGCCGCCCCTTCACGCCCTCGACACCCTCCGCTTTTCTGGGACTGACACGCCGCCGTGAGCAGAGGCTGCAGCACGCCCCCGACCGACGCCAGCGGCCGAGCGGCACCTCCCTAAGGACGAAGTGGGCACACGGGGGCGGGCTCCGGCGAACGCGGTCACGCGCGATCCAGCTTCCGGCGGCGCCCGCATCCCTCGCCTCTCCGGTCGCACCGGTCTCCTTCCTTCCTAAGAAGTGGGTGCTCGCAGGGCGGCCTCCCCGCCAACCGCCTCCAGGAGCTCTGCTTCCGCAACGGCGGCATATATGTCAAGCTCGGCCAGCACATCGCACAGCTGGTACAGAACGGAATTCCCAACTCTGTGTGGATACACCTGAATTCATTTTGGGTTCATTTATCTGTTTGTTTGCTTGTAAGATTGCTTGTTTGCTTGTACTACCACAGGAGTATGTGCAAACAATGAGGGTGTCGATGCTCAAGAGGTGCCGAGTCTCCTCATACGAGGACGTCCCCGGAGTCTTCAAGAAAGAGATTGGAGAATTGCCACAAACTGTTAGTTCCTTGATTGCATTACTGCATTTTTCCTACACCCTGTTGAAGTAACTTGATTGCTATATTGATTAGCAAAATCACACAATCGGACTGAGCATACTTAGTTCAGTTGTTGGCCAACGGAGTATTCACCTTGAATCAGAACATGGATTTATGCTCAGCTTTTTTTTTAGTTTAGAAGAAACCCTGACACGGAATTTGGCTTTCCCCTATTCCCAGTGGTGTAGGCTTTTGCAGAATTCGACCCTGTCCCACTTGCAAATGCTTCTCTTGCGCATGTCCATGCCGCCACAACACATGATGGGGAAAAAGTCGCTGTCAAGGTTGTTGTTATATAAGAAAAGGCTGCAGTTTGTTTCGAGTTCACTTACGTATGTCTTTCACTTTTCTGACCCCTGTTTTGGCTTACAGGTTCAACACGACCACTCGATGGATACTTCTGCAATAGATATCGCCACAGTGGATTTAGTAGTGAATGCTCTTCATTATATTTTCCCTACATTTGACTACAGGTACAACAAGTCAATGGGAGCAACTGTACTTTGTTTATTACCTTGTTCTCTTTTTTTTTAACATACTACCTTGAAAGCTTCTAGACTTATGGTAATGTGTAGAATTGGTTATGATAGAGAGAAGGACTCCGATCTGCAAGGTTTGGAAGTACTAATAAAATGAGGACATGCTTCCTGAAACATCTGTTAGTATTTAGTGATTCCAACAGGTCACGGACTTTCCACGCTCTCAGACAGCAACATTCTTTATCCAACGGTGTTGTGATTTTATCCATCTGAATATTGTGTTATCATTTGTTTAAATTCGAGTGATATTACACATGTAGCTTGCTGGGTATATTTTACAATAGTTACTTCTGGAAGCTTCTTAGAGATTGTAGATGGGACAGCAGACAACATTGCAGATACGTCGCAGCTGGGCACCATGGTCATTGCCCCCATATCTCGTTTTTATGTTATGAAGATATACATGTCAGTTTCCTTTTTGGTAATTTTTGGAGATCATAGATGATATTAATATTATGGTTGTACTGCAATTTTCTTGTGTCTGTGTGTACAAACAGATCGAATCTAATTTAAGTGACTTTGATTACTTTGCTTTTCCAAGTTATTGCTGGGCCAGCTATTGACCTTTATAAAACATTTCTTTTCACTTATCTTTTGCTCCCAGGAAATCTGGTCCGAGCCCCACCGCAGTTTTATATAAGGATGTTGGAGGCAGCATCGGAAGAGACACGTCTGTGGTAATTTTCTACCTGATACAGTAATAGACTAATAGTGTTATCTATAGTCTAATTTAAAATCAACCTTTACTGTTATCTGAAACGTATGTTTTCTTAGCGTTTTCTAAGCATTCTTTTGTAAACCATGGAATTTTTAAAGTTCAAAAAGCGTGTGCATCAACTATTTCACTTTACAGTGATAAATGGATGGAGTGCTTGTGACACAGAAAGCCTCTTTTGTGGATCTAATAACACAACCATTTTTCCAGTATTTCTTTGAATATGGCAACATTTTTGGATCGTCACCTAGAAAATAAATTGGCACAAGCTTACTGACATAGAGTTGCAGGTCAGTGCGCACTAAAAATATTTAAATTGAGAGGAATCTTTCTGAGATAGTTTGCGCTTCCTATTTTTCTGGTTATGCTTTTTCGAAAATAACTTTTAGTCATGCTTGCTTTTCTACTGCTTGTTGAAAATTCAATTTCACTATTAGAATATGATGATAAATCTGATTCAAATTGGAATTCACTTTTCTTGACCAGAAAACAGAAGGATCAGGTTGTACGTGATAGAATATATGCCTAGAGAATGAAAAGGATAATAGATTCCTAAGTACTATAACTGTCATACCATTCCAGGAAGTTACTTCTTGACGTCATTCCAGAAAATAGAAGGGTCAATAGAATGTTCTTGATGATCATTTTAGGTGTCCTTTTAGGCAGCAACACCAAGTAGCAGGGCTTCATCTTAGTACTGATCAATAGGAGCATGTTCGAACTACCACATAGGTAAAAATCATTCTTCACACGTTCTTATGCTCCCAGGGAATCTTTGTCCAAACTCCACAACGCTGTCACCGAACAAAGTTGGAGGTACAGTTGAAAGAGACCAGCCAGATTCTTCTTCTGGGCATTAAAAAGAAAACCTGGCTAGAGATTTCATGCCATGCCATTCCATTTTTTTTTTGTCGTGTGCTTATCGTATCTGATGACATGATTGACATTTATTTCATAATTAGCATATACTTCAGCACATGATAGATTTTTCTTTATTTATGGACAACAAGATACGTTTACTTATTGTGATCATATAAGTGAACAAGCATAGCCAACGGTTAAAGTTTATATCTACTATGTATGTATATATTATTATTTTTGTGAAAAAGCTTCCGATCTATTTATCTTTAATCATGACAGTACAACGAACACCAGAAATAATAAAAATTACATCCAGATTCATAGACCACCTAGCGACGACTACAACAACTGAAGCGAGCCGAAGGCGCACTGCCGTCATCACCCCTCCCTCGTCGGAGCCGGGCAAAACCACTTGTAGTAGACAGTAGGGAAGTCGTCGTGCTAAGGTCCCATAAGACCAGCGCACCAGAACAGCAACCGTCGCCGATGAAGAGTAGCGTAGATTGGAAGGATCCAACCTGAAGGCACATGAACATAGACGAACGACGAACAGATCCGAGCAGACCCACCAAAGATAGGTTTGCTGGAGACACGGCTCCACATGCCCACCAACGGTGCTAGATACACCACCGGGGGCTTGGCAGGGAGAACCTTATTCCATCTCCGGGGAGCCCTCGCTGTCTCGCCTTTCCGAGTAGGATACAAACCCTAAAAAAACTCAAAGTAACATCTAAAAAGGGGCCCTCCCACCGGCAAGGGCCGGGATCCACCACACCTCCATGGCCCTAAGGCCACCGGAGATGAGGCAGATCGGCGGTGGCGCCGGCGGGAGGCGGAGGAAACTTAATCTTGGGAGAGGAGGCGGCGGCTACGTATGTATGTATATTTTCATTCACACGTGTCTCACTACCTTTTAAGCACTTAGAGAGCAGAACTGGAGATTGCTCTCATTAAATGAGAACAAAATTGATGTTCTTTTTTTGCAAAATAGTAAATTTGTGTACTCTTGATTGTTTTTTTTTTCCAGCTTACCTAATTCCAAGAAGTCCGACCATTAATTAATGAGAGAATTTTGCTTCTATCATTCCAGATCGTGGCTCAACCAATACTTCACAATCTTTTTGCCCAAAGCAAACAGTATCATTATTTATATATTCTAAACTAAAATATTATCGCTTCTATGCTCAAGTAAAATTTTAGTGCTTAAAGGAAAAGAAACCATTTTATCACTACAGTCCACAGGGAGAGAGAAAAAGAAAGAAAACCTTCCACCACAATCTTGTCTTCCTACTTACTTTTACTTACCAAGAAGAATCAACAATAAAGGAATCTTTTAAGAAAATGGATAAAAGATCAGTTTCAATTAGTAATGTACAACTCCCAACTTGTCTTTTTTACTTCTTTTTCTGTGCATGTGCACCCTGTTGAATGGTGTTGTACTTGTACATACTGGAATTGCAGGCAAAACAAGGTGATGGATGGTCTACGAGATTGTCTGGATGAATTCATCTCCAGGGTAGAAGAAGCCAGCCAATGTGCACGACGTTTGATTGGAAATAATATTGCCTTGAAAATGTACAAGTGCTTTCTTGGCATCTGACATTGCAGAATCAAACATTGATGCATACCTTTGTAAATTCTCTTGGGGAGAAAAAGTATAATTTGCAAGTTGCAACATTGATCACAAAATACATGGTGTTCACACATACTATTTTATATAGTTTGTGATCAACCAAAATTTTCAGAGTTTTTGAAAGCACTATCAATGATCTTTATTTATATGGAGATAAGTTATGAAAAAAATGACATTCAACAACTTTAAACCTAACTCTCGCTAGATGTAAGGGCCTGAAAACACGGTTTCAGGCCTATATGATGAATGCTACCTTGGCCGTTTTGTGTGTGTCTCATCTTATACTACCATCAACAACTATAAGTATACAGTAGTACGAGACATGCATGAAAGGTGTATTTGATTGGGAGTGGATGTATCTTTGAAAAGAGCATTAGTCGAGACGTGTGTTGCACGTGCAAGCTTACTAGTATAGATAGGGTACTGATTTAGTACGGTTTAGTTTAATTGAGGGTTTACGCAACATTTTGGCAGCTTCGTTAATATGGATTTAATCAATATTTTGGAATCAATTTCACGGAAAATTTGGCAATATGTATTCTTAATTTTATACCATTTGCATATGTAATAGGAAATAGTATATGTTGACAACAATTATGGAAAAATCTGAATAATCATCTCAATAAACTGCATAACATCACATACTTCATAATTCGTATAAGGTCATCGTGTAACTAGTAATGAGAGTTTGATTGGACTGCAATTCAAGCCACTATTACTAATTTAAATAGAAGGTTATGCAATTCAGCCAATATATAGTTGCATAAGTTGAATCCATATCTCAGTACATGCATAGGATCATTCCAAAGTATTACTAATGAGAGTTGCACTGGAGTACAACTTAAGCCACATATAACTAACTTAAATATATATTAGTGTACTTTGTCGCTGCTTGCATGCGTGCCTGATTTTTTTAGAGAAAAGGCCGAAGCCCGACTTTAAATTAATAAAGCCACTAGGCAACGAGAGTAACAACCAACCATCCAGTACACACAAAGTATCAACACCAACGGGATAAAACAGCCACAACCGGTAGTAAGGCACGCAGGCCAGGGGAATAACCCAACAAAAAGCAGACTAGGACGAAGGGAGACCAGAAGATGTAGCACACACTAAGACGACCTGGCCCGGTCCCTCCCGGAGATAGAAGTGGCGGAAGCACGCACACGCGCGATGAGGACCTCCACAGTCGCCTTGTCAGCCTCCTTAATCAGAGATTTCCACTGCTGCAAAAATATGGACAGTTTGAAGATGATATTAACCACAGAGTTAGGGAACACCTGCTCAATAGTAAACTTGTTTCTAGTTGTCCACAGGGTCCAACACATGGCTGAGAAGCCAAACCAAAACAGCCTCTTGAGCTGACCAGACATGGTGGCCGCAAGTAATCGGAGAGCAGAAAAATTAGAAGGAGCCCAAGGGACACCCATCCACTCCCCGAGACAACTCCACAACAAATACGCCAGGGGGCATCGAAACAGGATGTGGTCAGTGTCCTCCAAGCTCCCACAAAGAGAGTAGAACTCCATACCCGGGCCATGATGTTTCTTAATCTGATCAGCAGCAGGCAAACGACCCCTCATGGCCTGCCACATGAAAATTTTGATCTTCGGAGGCACACTAGCAGACCAAATGGGCTTGAACTTAGACACCGAAGGTCCAGGACACAAAACATGGTAACATGACTTAACTGAAAAATGGCCAGAGGCAGAATGAGGCCAGGAGACCTCATCCCGAGCCTCTGAGAGCGCGGGGAAGAGGGCAGCAAGGCTATGCCAATCTTCAAACTCTGCAGGAGACATAAGCTGACGAAAACCGAGGTCCCAACCACTGGCCGCAAGCTCCGCGATGGAGGCGGAAGGAAACGACAGAAAAGAAAAAATCATAGGAAAGGAAACCGCCAGGGGACCATCCCCCACCCACCAGTCCAACCAGAACCGGACAGAAAGACCATTGCCAACTGAAAACTTCACCAGTGATTTGAAATCGTCACGAACCTGCAGCAGCTGGCGCCAGAATTGAGAGACAGAGGATCCGGAGCCCGGGGTAACCAAGAGAGGATGCGAAAGCGGGAAGTATTTAGCTTTAAGAATGCGCATCCAGAGAGAATCAGGGTCAGAATGGAGAATACGCCACCACCACTTAAGAATCAAGCACTTGTTAATAATAGAGGTACCGAGGATCCCCAAACCCCCTTGGGCTTGCACATAAGTTTTCATTTGACAAGCATGTACTTTTTGTTGTTGTCCGCCGTATTCCAGTAAAAGCCACTCCTATGTTTGTCAAAGCCAGCATGTATATCCTCTGGAAGTCGATAGAAACCCATGAGAAACATAGGGAGGGAAGTCAAGCACGCGTTGATTGATACGTCTCCGTCGTATCTACTTTTCCTAACGCTTTTACTCTTGTTTAGGACTCTAATTTGCATGATTTGAATGAAACTAACCCTGACTGACACTGTTTTCAGCAAAACTACCATGGTGTTGTTTTTGTGCAGAAATAAAAGTTCTCGGAATGGAACGAAATTTTTTGGAGATTTTTTATGGAATAAAAGAAAAATACTGGAGCCAAGAACCACCGGAGGGGGGGCCCCTGGGTGAGCACAACCCACCACGGCGCGCCCCCCTCCTGGCGCGCCCAGGTGGGTTGTCCCCACCTGGTGGCCCCGCAGACCCTATCTCCGACGCTATAAAATCACAATTTCAGAGAAAAAAATCAGGGAGAAAGAATTATCGCATTTCACGAGACGGAGCTGCCGCCACCTCCTGTTCTTCATCGGGAGGCCAGATCTGGAGCCCGTTTGGGGCTCCGGAGAGAGGGATCTTCGATCTTCGTCATCACCAACCCTTCTTCATCGCCAATTCCATGATGCTCCCCACCGGGAGTGAGTAATTCCTACGTAGGCTCTCTGGTCGATGAGGGAGTTGGATGAGATTCATCGTGTAATCGAGTTAGTTTTGTTAGGGCTTGATCCCTAGTATCCATTATGTTCTGAGATTGATGTTGCTATGACTTTGCCATGCTTAATGCTTGTCACTTTGGGCCCGGGTGCCATGATTTCAAATCTGAACCGTTTATGTTATCACCATTATATCTATGTTCTAGATCCGATCTTGCAAGTTATAGTCACCTATTACGTGTTATGATCCGTAAACCCCGGAGTGACAGTATTCGGGATACTTTTCGGTGATGACCGTAGTTTGAGGAGTTCATGTATTCACTATGTGCTAATGCTTTGTTCTGGTTCTCTATTAAAAGGAGGGCTTAATATCCCTTAGTTTCCTTATAGACCCCGCTACCACGTGAGGGTAGGACAAAAGATGTCATGCAAGTTCTTTCCATAAGCACGTATGACAATTTATAGAATACATGCCTACATTATATTTATGAACTGGAGCTAGTTTTGTATCGCCCTAGGTTATGACTGTTATATGATGAATATCATCCAACGAATTCACCGATCCAATGCCTATGAATTTTCCTTATATTGTTCTTGCTAAGTTACTATTGTTGTTGCTACTGTTACGCTTGCTACAAAATCATTGCTATCACTGTTACCGTTACTGTTACAATTATTGCTGCTATCAAAATTATCATATTACTTTGCTACTGATCATATTGCTGCAGATAATTAATCTCCAGGTGTGGTTGAATTGACAACTCAGCTGCTAATACTCGCAAATATTCTTTGGCTCCCCTTGTGTCGAATCTATAAATTTGGGTTGAATACTCTACCCTCGAAAACTGTTGCGATCTCCTATACTTGTGGGTTATCATTGATCATGCTAGCAAATATGATGTCATGCATGCTGTAAAAAAGTGCGCTACTATTATGATTATCTGATAATCAGGCTAGCAAATAGAAACCGAAATTTTGGATATTTTGTTTGGACATGAAACTGATAGTACCTACTTTCTTTTTATGGTTGTTTTCATATCAACCTTCTTAGTTGTTCAATGTCACATTACTGTCTGCAATGCTGTTTGAGGATAGAAAGTAAGAACAATGGATCTTATATTTGGAATTTGTACCGAGTAAATATTGCACATGTGAGAATCTCCAATGATGTTAGAGGTGCAGGAAAACATGCCTCTATGGTTCAAACTCAACTAGAACAAGTTGTGAAAGATTGTGGATGTCGCCTAGAGGGGGGGGGGGTGAATAGGCGCTTTAAAATAATTACGGTTTAGGCTTGAACAAATGCGGAATAAACCTAGCGGTTAATTTGTCAAGCACAAAACCTACAACAACTAGGCTCACCTATGTGCACCAAAAACTTATGCTAAGCAAGATAAACTACTAGGTGATAGCAAGAATGCAAGATATATGACAAGAAACAATATGGCTATCACAAAGTAAAGTGCATATGTAAAAGGGCTCGGGTAAGAGATAACCGATGCACGCGGAGACGACGATGTATCCCGAAGTTCACACCCTTGCGGATGCTAATCTCCGTTTGGAGCGGTGTGGAGGCACAATGCTCCCCAAGAAGCCACTAGGGCCACCGTAACCTCCTCACGCCCTCGCACAATGCAAGATGCCGTGATTCCACTAAGGGACCATTGAGGGCGGTCACCGAACCCATACAAATGACAACCCTTGGGGGCGGTCACCGAACCCGTACACTTTGGCAACCCTTGGGGGCGGTCACCGGTACCCGTCAAATTGCTCGGGGCGATCTCCACAGCCTAATTGGAGACCCCGATGCTTGCCCGGAGCTTTACACCACAATGATTGAGCTCCGAACACCACCAACCGTCTAGGGCGCCCAAGCACCCAAGAGGAACAAGCTTTAGGGCACCAAGCACCCAAGAGTAATAAGCTTCTCAACTTGTAACTTCCACGAATCACCGTGGAGAACTCAAACCTATGCACCAAATGCAATGGCAAGGGCACATGGAGTGCCCAAGTCCCTCACTCTCAAATCCCACCAGAGCAACGAAAGCTATGGAGGAAAATGAGAGGAAGAACAAGAAGGAGAACACCAAGAACTCCAAGATCTTGATCCAAGGGGTTCCCCTCACATAGAGGGGAAAGTGATTGGTGGAAACGTAGATCTAGATCTCCTCTCTCTTTGTCTCCCAAAACAAGCAAGAATCCATGGAGGGATTGAGAGAAAGCAAGCTCGAAGAAGATCAACAATGGGGGAAGAACACGAGCTCAAAGGATGAGGTCCAATGGAGAAGAAGATCCCCTTTTATAGGTCCCCATGAATCTGCCCGTTATGTTGCAGAAAACACAGGAGCGGTACAACCGCTAGGAGTACAACCGGAAAACACGGGAACCCTGCAGAAACCCTACTGAGCGGTACAACCGGTGGCGTGGGCGGTAGTACCGATTGAAACGAATACCCGGAACAACCGCTCCACCACCGCTTCAAAACAGAGAGGCGTCACCCCCGAGCGGTAGTTGAGATGGTGGTTGCACCGGTGCAACCGCTAGGACCGAGCACGGGTGGTGGCTAAGTCCCGAGCGGTGCAACTGCTCCGGACACCGGTAGTTCCGCTCAAAACTAGTTGACCGGACCAACCAGGCCACCACCGCCCAAGAGCCGCCCCACGACAGAGCCCAGTCCGGAGGTAGGGCGGTAGTGGGCCGATACAACCGCTGAGCCGCAGACCTGGAGTTTTCCAAGCACCAGATGGTACAACCGCCCGGGGGCAGCGGTACAACCGCTTGGAAACCACCTGGAGACTGCAACCCTGGGGTATCACCCCTAGGGCGGTACAACCGCTCGGACACGTGGTACACCCGCAAGGTGCAGAAACCAGAACTGACATAACAGCTGCAAATGAGCTCCGAATTGAGAAAACTCAAGCTTGTTGGATAGATGACAACGAATACTATCCAACAGCGACTGGTTAGTAAGAAGAGGCAGGGGAGGTATACCTAAGATATAGAGGAGAGAACCCTCTAACAGAGAAGAACCGGCATAACCTCCAACATGGAAAAGATGAACTCGAGCTTGTCATGAAGATGACCATAAGCTCTAAAACTCACAAAGAGAAACACCAAACAAGAACCAAGAAATATGATGCAAGGATGCAATGGTTTGAGCTCTCGACGAATGATACGATCAAGCTACTCACTTGAGAGCCCCCCTTGATAGTACGCAATCGATCCTATAACCCGGTCTCCCAACTACCACCATGAGACCGGTAAAATAGAAAACCTATCAAGGGCAAACCTTTGCCATGCGCACAATCCACTTGAGCTAGATGATGATGATCTTGTTCTCCTCAAGATGGACCACCTTTCTTGATTGCGTTGGGTCGATGAAGACTAGTTGATTGCTCCCCCATACTCCACTATGGGTGAGCCACTCTTCGGCACATCTTCACAAGTCCATTGCCACCACAATGGACGGCAAGCTTCAAGCACGATCTCTTCGTGATGCTCCACTTGAACTTGCACATGGCAATCTTGATGACGATCACCACTTGATGTCATCCTCCATGGGTTGTATGAGATCTTCTTATTGACGCAAACCCATGGAAACATACCTAACCCCACATAGAACTCTCTCGTAGACCATGGGTTAGTACACAAGGCGTAATGGACAATACTTACCATACCGTGGGATCACTTCATCCCTCTCGGTACATCTTGTACGCTTTGTGTGTTAATCAACTTGATTCACTCCTTGACTTAGTCTTGATCAACCATATATCATGACCAATCTTTATATAATTCCTTCAAAAGCACCTTGGTCAACACATAAACTCCTTGAAACCAACACATGGACTTCAAGAGAATCCTATGGACAATTCATTCAAATATAGCTCAAGGCAACCATTAGTCCATAGAGAATGTCATCAATTACCAAAACCAAACATGGGGGCACCGCATGTTCTTTCAATCTCTCCCATTTTGGTAATTGATGACAATCACTTTCAAGATAGTTTATATAAGGAATTATGCATCACCATGCAATGCAACAACCAATAATGCATGCGTATGAGATGCAAATGCTTAGGAACAAAACCAAAGCAAGGAGAAATAACTCTCTAAACTTCTCCACAAAACTCTCTAAAACTTCTCCCCCATTGGCATCGATTGCCAAAATGGGCGAAACGCTTAGAAGGCCAATAAAAATTGTGTTCCTACATAAATTGTGTATTTCTCAACAAGAGAGTGGAATGCAATACACACATCCAAAGGTAAATACTTGGAGGAAGACAAACTAAAATGAGGCACCAAGATTGCTAAAGAATGATATGCCACAAAGACATAACAAAGAGAGACACAAGCAATCAAGCAATCAAAAGACACCAATTGAAGCAAGCAATCAAAAGATACCAATTGAACCAACTAGACCAATGATCCTATGAGCCACATGAATAAAGGATATTATGATATGAGCATAGGAGTGTTTTAAAGGAACTAGAGAAGCTCCCCATGATTTGTGCACAAATAAGAATATTTGTATTTGAATACAACGGGCACAAAATAGGATCATCACTCCCCCAAAATCAGTAGAAACTCACAACAACTGCAAGTGAGCATATAGGAAACAAAGCCTAGCACTTGCAACAAACACATGGTTGAGCAACATAAAAGAGGCATCTTAAGAATAGGCTCAACCAAAATGATGTGTGTGAGTCATGGCAAAGCATTTGAGAAGACTAATATAAGGATGAGCATTAAGCATCAACATAGTCTTGGATAAAAGAGATACAAGGTGCAAGACATGTCCTTCCCACACACACACCTAGCAAATGGATTCACAAGCTCACTAAAAAGCGAAATAACAACCAAGCTTATGACAACCCATGGTGAAGATAGAAAATGAAAGCCTCATCAAGACGAGGGATAACAATTAAGATGGCAAAAGCCTCGTCAAGACAAGCATGAGGAAAATGATCTTCACCACAAAAGAGTGCATCAAGATGCAACGAGATAAGACCCGCACTCAAGGCAAAAGCTTTCACAGAGCCACCAAAGAAATAAAATAAGAAAGACAAGGTGGACGTGAAAGAAAGGATATCAACTAGAGAGGTAACTTCTCTCAAGTGTAAAATATTCTAGGTAGATGAGAATCATGATGATATCAATCCACAAAGAAGGATATACACACGAAATAGTTACCAAAGGAACGAACAAGATATCCACAAGGAAGTCATAGATACACCAATAAGATATTTGCTTGAAAGCATAGCACATGGCTAGATATGGTCTTATTGTATATAAATGAATTTCTACCACACATCCATCAAAGACATCACAACTAGCAACATAAGATCATCGTTGAGATGCTTTGAGAAAGGAACCAAGTATCACACGATGGAATGAATATAATGCCAAGGTGCAACCTACACAAGGTTGAATGCAAGAAAAGAATGCATGAAGAGATACTTATTACCGAGATAGCATTGGAAGGATGTAGAAGATACCAATTGAAGGTAGTAGCTAGTAGTTCATTGAACATCCTAGCTTGACTCCAATAAGCACATGGTGACCCCACCTTCCTTGTGAGTGAGTCGAGCATCCAATGCATCTCCAATTGTTCCTAGAACAACAACACAAATAAAATGGTACCCAAACTCATTGGGACCAGAGAGTTAGAAACACCAATACATAGGACAAACTCCACATAAATATATGCACATGAAAATGAAATTCATGCACATCTCATCCAATTTGAGACTTGGTGGAGTTTCCCCTATATATTGGGTCAAAGAAAGAAAGCATGCCAAAGAAAATACATGAAGTAAATATGCATGCTAAATACTTTCAAGAACCGACACCAAATGAAAAAGAAATACCAAGGAAAAAGGATACCAAATGGAGAAAACATCACTTGGAAGATATCATTAGAAGATACATCAAGGAATGAGATATCCATTGATACACGCAAAATGAAAGATATCAAACTCCCAAAAGAGAGAATTGTTCCAAACAAACCAAGCCCTCTACAAAGTTTCATGATGGCACAAAGTACCAAAAAGAAACGGTTTGCCTTCCACCAACACACACTTGATAAGGATCACAACATGAGTGTTTTATAGAAAATAGGATAGCTCCCCTGAGAGTAGTGCATTAGAGAATTTGCATTTGAATACAAAATGCACAAGGTGGGATCACCACTTTCACTATATCTAGAAAACACTAGACAAGATCAAGAAAACAACAAGATCCACAAGTGGCACGGAAGGCAATGGGAGTTGACACAAACCGTGGCAAGAGGTAAGGCAAATAAAAACAAAAGCCAACGTAAAGATGATCAATAATTTCTACCACACATAAGTAATTATCAATTGTCAAAAGACAAGAAGTACTTGGAAATAATTCCCGGTGGTAGATAGCAAGGATAACCAACATCATCTTCACACGAAACACAAGCAAAATGCAACTTGTAGAGCTAACATGTCACCTAGGAACAAGATAATTTACAATATCAATTCTAAGTGACAATATCTCAAATGTACACATTTTCTAGGCTAGTAATATACACATAGCATATTACTCCCCCATAATGTGATACCAATTAAAGATAAACAAGAGGCAAATAAAAGAATCCAACAAGTGATAATTAATGGACTATTTAGAATTTGAATTTCTCATGAGAAGACATACCACATAGCGACTAGATAAACTTGTAATATCAATACTAGGTGGTATTCCTCATGTACACTCATTTATAGGATCGTGAAGTGCATAAAGCACATCACTCCCCCAAAATGGGATATTCCATTAATCTCTCACAAGAGCCAACTAAGATACAAACACTATGCAAAAAGGCTCAACACAACAATCACTCGTACATGATATGCAAACCAACATACACATGCTTGATTTCTCAAGATAAGCAAATTGGAAACACGACATATACAAACACATGCAATGTACAAAATCAAAACATGCAAATGGGCAAGTAACTCTCAATGTAAACAATTTAAATACAAGTTACCGCAAGGAGGCACATTGGATATAAGATAAAAACTTGGTAATCCAAATGACTTGGCTTGAGAAAATATGAATGATGAAGACTCCTTAATTCTTCATAATGTAGCCAAGTCTCCAATGCCCTCCATCAACACCTATTAATCAAGTTTGAGCTTGTTGGTACCCAACCAAGTTGGGTCCTAAGAGGTTAGTCACAGTAGGCTTGGCAACCCAAATGGTTCTTTTCTTGACACCACTTTGAGTACCAACAAATTTGGCAAACACATTGCCAGCCTTATCCTTCCCAAGAGAATAGATATCATCAATTAGAATAGGGTTGGATAAGGTACCATTTGTGCATGAAGAAGCGACGTGACCTTTCTCACGACATATGTAGCAACATCTACTCTTCACTTTCTTCTCACTTGATTTCTCAACTTGAGAAGCATTTGCTTGAGTCTTTTTGGGAAGAGGCCTTTCTTCAACTTGTGGTCGAGCATGAGATTGAACTTGTGGCCTCTTCCCTTGTTGCTTGTCACTAATGGCCTTCTTCTTCAATGGGCAAGATCTAACATGATGCCCCTCAATTTTGCACTTGAAGCAAATAATCTTGGCCGGATTCTTGACTTGCTTTTGGCCCTTCTTCTTGTTCATCTTGGACTTCTTCTTCTTATTGGAGTTAAATCCAAGTCCACCTTTGTCATTGGGGGATTTTTGCACACTCAAAATATTATTGAGTGTGGACTTCCCTTCATGACACTTTTGCAAGTCTTTCTTCAAAGAAGTGACTTGGGCCTTGAGCTCTTTGATTTCCTCTACATGGTTAGTATCAACACAAGTACTAGAGGAAGTATAGGCTTCATCATTAGAGCAACAAGGCAAGGATAAAAATTCATCTTAAGATGTAGCAACATTATGAGTGGATGAATTACGAGGACTAGCACATGGCAAGATAGCATTTTGAATTGAAGTAGTGCTAGTATCCACATGAGGCTCACTAGATGTTACCTTAGTAATCATAACCTCATGAGCTATCTTTAGCACATTATGGGATACTAGAAGATCGTCATGAGAGCTTGTGAGCTTTACATGACTTTCTTCCAATTTCCCATAATTGCTAGTTAGCAACTCAAGTTGAGCCCTTAGCTCAACATTCTCCTTCAAAATGGATGCTTCACAAGAAATAGAGTTAGTAGCACAAGCATCATCATTTACAATAAGAAGAGAAGGCAACTTGGCAAGCTCTTTTAAATATGAAGCTTCAAGTTGAGCATGAGACTCGGAGAGTTTGATGAGCTCACCCTTGATGACCCTTGAGCCATTTTCGAGGTGCTCAAAATCCTCAAGGAGTTTAGCATGTGCAACTTCAAGCTTATCATTTTTACTTTTGAAATCATTGGCCACCTCAAGGGCCCTATCATGGGATTCCTTTATTCTAGATAATTCTAGTGCAAAGGTCTCCTCAAGAGATTCCTTGGTGGTTTGTTCAAGATCAAGAGCTTGAGAGAGGTAGGCGATCTCATTAGCGTAATCACGCTCATGACCTTCCATTTTATCAATCGTGACCTCATGCTCCTTGAGATGAGATTCCAACTCCTTAATATATTTCTTGCCCTCAATGGCAATGGACATGATTTCCATGAAGTTGGAATGAGCAATTTTATTTTTATGAAGAGCTTTAAAAACCATTTCCCCCTTAATTTTTAAGGAGGCAACATTATCATTCTCTTCATCATTATCAACATCATCATCATTCTTATCATCATCAATATCATCACAAGATATATTGGGATTCAAAGTGGGAGATACCTTTGAAGCCTTAGCCATAAGGCAAAATGCAATAGATGATGATGTAGGATCCCTTGAAGCACCATTCAAGACCACATCTTGTTCCATGGGATGTTGTGTTTCCTCTACATTGTTAGCACAACAATTCGAGGAAATAGATGCATTTTTTATCATGGCAACAAGACATAGCAAGCATATCATCATGAGATTTAGTCAAGCAATTTCTACATGACATGCAAGGACTATCAACACAAGCATGTGAGACATTTGGAGTGCTCGAAGTGCTAAAGTCCAAAGATGAAGCATTGCAATAAGAAAGTGATGAAGGATTATCAACAGTAAGCCCACTATCATCATTGCAGTGAACACCACTACTCACCATGTCGTTACCTTGTGGCAAACCACATGTAGGTGAAGTAGAAGAAGTTGAAAAGACAACACGGCCGGAGGTGGAGGGAGAGCAATCATCCCCACATAACTTGGACACACCATATTTATCTTGAAGCTTTGTCCACATCTCACGAGCATCCCGAAATGGCATGAGTTGAAAAATAACTACATTGCTCAAAGCATCGAAAAGCACATTAGAAGCTTGAGCATTGAGATAAGAGTTTTTCTCATCCTCTAAAGATAATCTTTGGGGATCCTTTGGAGGAGAAAAACCCATATCTACAATTCGCTCCAAATTTGGGTCCATGACCCTAAAGAGATTAAGCATGCGAATAACCCAAACATCAAAATTTGTGCCATCGAAACTAAGAGTGTCAGAGAATCCTAATCCCCTAGTCGACATCTTTATTCTCTAGGTGGTTAATCCTAACAAAGAGAGACGAGGCTCTGATACCAATTGAAAGATCGTGGATGTCGCCTAGAGGGGGGGGGGGGTGAATAGGCCCTTAAAAATAATTATGGTTTAGGCTTGAACAAATGCGGAATAAACCTAGCGGTTAATTTGTCAAGCACAAAACCTACAACAACTAGGCTCACCTATGTGCACCAAGAACTTATGCTAAGCAAGATAAACTACTAGGTGATAGCAAGAATGCAAGATATATGACAAGAAACAATATGGCTATCACAAAGTAAAGTGCATATGTAAAAGGGCTCGGGTAAGAGATAACCGATGCACGCGGAGACGACGATGTATCCCGAAGTTCACACCCTTGCGGATGCTAATCTCCGTTTGGAGCGGTGTGGAGGCACAATGCTCCCCAAGAAGCCACTAGGGCCACCGTAATCTCCTCACGCCCTCGCACAATGCAAGATGCCGTGATTCCACAAAGGGACCATTGAGGGCGGTCACCGAACCCATACAAATGGCAACCCTTGGGGGCGGTCACCGAACCCGTACACTTTGGCAACCCTTGGGGGCGGTCACCGGTACCCGTCAAATTGCTCGGGGTGATCTCCACAACCTTATTGAAGACCCCGACGCTTGCCCGAAGCTTTACACCACAATGATAACACCACCAACCGTCTAGGGCGCCCAAGCACCCAAGAGGAACAAGCTCTAGGGTACCAAGCACCCAAGAGTAATAAGCTTCTCAACTTGTAACTTCCACGAATCACCGTGGAGAACTCAAACCTATGCACCAAATGCAATGGCAAGGGCACACGGAGTGCCCAAGTCCCTCACTCTCACATCCCACCAAAGCAGCGAAAGCTATGGAGGAAAATGAGAGGAAGAACAAGAAGGAGAACACCAAGAAATCCAAGATCTAGATCCAAGGGGTTCCCCTCACATAGAGGGGAAAGTGATTGGTGGAAACGTAGATCTAGATCTCCTCTCTCTTTCCCCCCAAAACTAGCAAGAATCCATGGAGGGATTGAGAGAAAGCAAGCTCGAAGAAGGTCAACAGTGGTGGAAGAACACGAGCACAAATGATGAGGTCCAATGGGGAAGAAGATCCCCTTTTATAGGTCCCCACGAATCTGCCCGTTATGTTGCAGAAAACACAGGAGCGGTACAACCGCTAGGAGTAGCGGTACAACCGGAAAACACGGGAACCCTGCAGAAACCCTACTGAGCGGTACAACCAGTGGCGTGGGCGGTAGTACCGGTTGAAACGAATACCCGGAACAACCGCTCCACCACCGCTCAACAATCGCTTCAAAACAGAGAGGAGTCACCCCCGAGCGGTAGTTGAGACGGTGGTTGCACCGGTGCAACCGCTAGGACCGAGCACTGGTGGTGGCTAAGTCTCGAGCGGTACAACTGCTCCGGACATCGGTAGTTCCACTCAAAACTAGTTGACCGGACCAATCGGGCCACCACCGCCCAAGAACCGCCCCACGACAGAGCCCAGTCCGGAGATAGGGCGGTAGTGGGTCGGTACAACCGCTGAGCTTTTCCAAGCACAAGATGGTACAACCGCCCGGGGGCAGTGGTACAACCGCTTGGAAACCACCTGGAGACTGCAACCCTAGGGTATCACCCCTAGGGCGGTACAACCGCTCGGACACGCGGTACACCCGCAAGGTGCAGAAACCAGAACTGACATAACAGCTGCAAATGAGCTCTGAATTGAGCAAACTCAAGCTTGTTGGATAGATGACAATGAATACTATCCAACAACGACTGGTTAGTAAGAAGAGGCAGGGGAGGTATACCTAAGATATAGAGGAGAGAACCCTCTAACAGAGAAGAACCGGTATAACCTCCAACATGGAAAACATCATAGAAGAAGCATGTGAACTCCGTTTTCGATGAACTCGAGCTTGTCGTGAAGATGACCGTAAGCTCTAAAACTCACAAAGAGAAACACCAAACAAGAACAAAGAAATATGATGCAAGGATGCAATGGTTTGAGTTCTCGACGAACGATACGATCAAGCTACTCACTTGAGAGCCCCCCTTGATAGTACGACAATCGATCCTATAACCCGGTCTCCCAACTACCACCATGAGACCGGTAAAATAGAAAACCTATCAAGGGATAACCTTTGCCATGCGCACAATCCACTTGAGCTAGATGATGATGATCTTGTTCTCCTCAAGATGGACCACCTTTCTTGATTGCGTTGGGTCGATGAATACTAGTTGATTGCTCCCCCATACTCCACTATGGGTGAACCACTCTTCGGCACATCTTCACAAGTCCATTGCCACCACAATGGACGGCAAGCTTCAAGCACGATCTCTTCGTGATGCTCCACTTGAACTTGCACACGGAAATCTTGATGATGATCACCACTTGATGTCATCCTCCATGGGTTGTATGAGATCTTCCTATTGACGCAAACCCATGGAAACATACCTAACCCCACATAGAACTCTCTCGTAGACCATGGGTTAGTACACAAGGCGTAATGGACAATACTTACCATACCGTGGGATCACTTCATCCCTCTCGGTACATCTTGTACGCTTTGTGTGTTGATCAACTTGATTCACTCCTTGACTTAGTCTTGATCAACCATATATCATGACCAATCTTTATATAATTCCTTCAAAAGCACCTTGGTCAACACAAACTCCTTGAAACCAACACATGGACTTCAAGAGAATCCTATGGACAAATCCTTCAAATATAGCTCAAGGAAACCATTAGTCCATAGAGAATGTCATCAATTACCAAAACCAAACATGGGGGCACCGCATGTTCTTTCAATCTCTGAAGAAACAATTCCAAGTGAATGGTATTCATGTTATTGAAAAATCTCCGACACTCACTATTGGAAGTTTTCAACTACCTCTACCTATTGCCAAAAAGAAATATGAAACACTTATTGTTGGGGACATGCATATTCCCGTTGAGGTAACTTAGTGTTTTACGAAAGTTCTTCGGTTTCATGCTAATCGAAGGTGGTTGTTAATAAGACTTGATCAACCTCATTAATGGATCAGTTTTGAGAGGTATGAAGTTGATGAATTTAGTAAGCACAACCTTCTGCTCCCAACTTATATTTTCTGTTTTTCTTAGTTAACTAAAATAAAATGCCATGTCTTGTCTGTTTTCTGAATTTCCCGTGCAATAAAAAATGACCCAAAAATAAAAGTTCTCAGAATGTCCTGAAAATTTAATACGATTTTTTTCTGAATATTTAAGAAATTTTAGTGCAAATAACATCGGAGGGGGGGGGGGTACCAGGTGGGCACAACCCACCTGGGCGCGCCAGCAGCCCCAGGCGCGCCCTGGTGGGTTGTGGTCCCCACGTGGGCCCCCTCACTTATCTCTTTAGCCCTTGTAATCACCTACCTCCAGAATGTGATAAAATGTTGAAACTTTTTGCACAATAAGCTCTGATAAATTTTCTACAGTGTGGTAAATTTTCATAATTTTTGGAGTTAAAGAAGTATTGATACTCTTGCATTCTTTACAGACTGTACTGTTTTGGCAGATTGCTGTTATGTTTGCATTGTTTGCATATGTTTGCTTGTTTAATGATTCTATTTGAGGGTAGGGGTATTAAATATGCAGCGGAATTTAGTATGCAATGTTGAATAATAATTTTTGTGATTTGCTACAGTAGAGAATGATAAGGTTTTTGCATTGGTTTATACTAACTTATCTAACGAGTTCTTGTTGAGTTTTGTGTGTATGAAGATTTTAAGATTTAGGGAAACCGTGATATAAAAGGAATTAAGGAGACGCAAAAGCTCAAGCTTGGGGATGCCCAAGGCACCCCAAGATAATATTTCAAGAAGTCTCAAGCATCTAAGCTTGGGGATGCCCCAGTAGGCATCCCACCTTTCTTCGTCAACAATTATCGGTTAGTATCGGTTGAGCCTAAGTTTTTGTTTCTTCACTTGAGTTGTGCTATTCTTGGAATGTCATTTTGTTTTTTTTACTTTCTGTTTTAATAAAATACTTGGATCTGAAAGTTTTTAAATAAGAGAGAGTCCTCAATTAGCTACCCCTTTACTTAACTACTCGCTTGATCTTCACTTATATCTTTTTGGAGTAGTTTGTCATTCACTCTTGTGCTTCACTTATATCCTATGAGTAAATTGTTGAATGAATTGAATATCATGAAGTTGAAATTATATGTTCATATCATGCCTAGTGGTAGCTTCACATTGGGTTTAGAAAGTGAAATCTTTTGAAGCTTGACAATCACAATATTGATCATACAAGCAATTCATGAATGATTACTATAAGGAAGAGAACTTTCACATGCAAATACACTATCTTGGAAATCTTTTGTGATTGTGAGCCCCCATCAAAATATTATATGCCAAAATTGTTGACGTTGGACAAAGAAGACAACGTAATGATTTATGTTTGTTCATACTCACATAGAAGTTATATTGTCATAGATCCTTCAACATGTGGTGTTTGCCCCCCATCTTTGCTAGCCAAAAATTCCGCACCAAGTAGAGATACTACTTGTGCATCCAAAAACCCTTAAACCCAAATCTTATTTTCAAGAGTCCACCATACCTACCTAAGGATTGAGTAAGATCCTTCAAGTAAGTTGTCATCGGTGCAATAAGGCAATAAAAATTGCTTCTAAAAGTGTTAGATCATTTAGTGTAAGAGAAAATTGAGTGTTGTACGAACTTGTGATGGCAAAGAATAAAAGCGACAGACTACATAATAAAGGTTGCTATCATAAGGTGCAATATAACATGATGTTCTTTCGCACTAAGGGATTGAGCATACAAACAAAAAACGCATGGCAACTTCTGCTTCCCTCTGCGAAGGGCCTACCTTTTACTTTTATGTATTTACTTTCATGCAAGAGTCAAAGTTTTTCTCTCTATTCCTTTTTATTTTTCTCTTTTGGCAAGCATCATGTGGTGAGGAAAGATCTAGGCACATATATCCAGTTGGATATGGGTAGCATGAGTTATTATTGTTGACATCACCCTTGAGGTGAATACGTTGGGAGGCGAAATTATAAGCCCCTATCTTTCTATGTGTCCAGTTGAAACGTTTTGCTCATGTGTATGCAGTGAGTGTTAACAATCATAGAAGACTATATGATGGTTGAGTATGTGGAGCTCTTACTTAGACTCTGTTGAATAAGTTGAATTGCAATTGTTTGGTGACTAAGAATATAGGTTGTTGAGTTTCAAGAGAATTCATTGTTTGAACCTTAACATGTGAATTGGTTGCTACTTTAACATGATGAGTTTTATGAGAAAGAATTCCTGTTATGATGCTAGGAAAAGTGATTGAAATTACTATTGGTCAAACTTATGCACTTTGCTAGCATTCACACTTCATAAATTATTTCTTTTATCATTTACCTACTCGAGGACGACTAGGAATTAAGCTTGGGGATGCTGATACGTCTCCAACGTATCTATAATTTATGAAGTATTCATGCTGCTATATTATCATTCTTGGATGTTTTACAATCATTTTATAGCAACTTTATATCATTTTTTGGGACTAACTTATTGACATAGTGCCCAGTGCCAGTTGCTGTTTTTTGCTTGTTTCTTACATCGCAGAAAATCAATACCAAATGGAGTCCAAACGCAGCGAAACTTTTTGTGGATTTTTATGGACCAGAAGACATCCAATGGGCCAGAGCAGCACCTGGGGGGTGCCCCGAGGGAGGCACAACCCACCAGGGCACGCCTGGGCCCCCAGGCGTGCCCCGGTGGGTTGTGCCCACCTCGGTGGCCTCCCGCACCGCCTCTTCGCCCTATAAATTGCCAAATATTCCAAAAACCCTCACGGTAACCCTAGATCAGAAGTTCCGCCGCCGCAAGGCCTCTGTATCCACGAGATCCAATCTAGACCCCGTTCCGGCACCTTGCCGGAGGGGGAGATCATCACCGGTGGCCATCTTCATCATCCCGGCGACCACCACGATGAGGAGGGAGTAGTCCACCCTCGGGGCTGAGGGTTTGTACTAGTAGCTATGTGTTTAATCTCTCTCTCTCTCTCATGTTCTTGAGATGCACAATCTTGATGTATCGCGGGCTTTGTTAATATAGTCGGATCATATGGTGTTTTCCCCTCTCTATCTTGTTGTGATGAATTGAGTTTTCCCTTTGAGATTTTGTTTTATCGGATTGAATACTTTTATGGATTTGAGAGCACTTGATATATGTCTTGCATACAAATACCTGTGGTGACAATGGGGTATTATATTGATTCACTTGATATATGTTTTGGCACTCAACTCGCGGATTCCCGAGGTGACATTGGGGTAATCTATGCATAGGGGTTGATGCATGTTCTTGTCTTTGTTTCTCCGGTAGAAATCTTGGGGCACTCTTTGAGGTTCTTTGTGTTGGATTGAGCATTACGAATCTGAATTTGCTTTGGTGTTATTTTAGTACGAACTCTTGGATAGATCGATCGGAAAGAATAGCTTTCAGGTGGTTTCGTACCCTACAAACAATTTATTCTTATGTTCTCCGCTAGATAGGAACTTTGGAGTGATTCTTCATCGCACGCTGAGGGATGGTTATATGATCCAATTATATTAGCATTGTTGAGAGATTGCACTAGCGAAAGTACGGACCCTAGGCCTCATTTTCAAGCATTGCAATACCGTTTGTGCTTCGTTTTACCAATTGCTACCTTGCTGTTTTTTTATTTTCAGATTACAAAAATATATTTCTACCATCCATATTACACTTTTATCACCATCTCTTCGCTGAACTAGTGCACCTATACAAACCATTGTATTGGGTGTGTTGGGGACACAAGAGACTTTTTATTATTTGGTTGCAAGGTTGTTTGAGAGAGACCATCTTCATCCTACACCTCCCACAGATTGATAAACCTTAGGTCATTTACTTGAGGGAAATTTGCTACTGTCCTACAAAACTATGCGCTTGGAGGCCCAACACGAGTCTACAAGAACAAGTTGTGTAGTAGACATCAGGAGATACCTTTGAAGCCTTAGCCACAAGGCAAAATGCAATAGATGATGATGTAGGATCCCTTGAAGCACCATTCAAGACCACATCTTGTTCCATGGGATGTTGTGTTTCCTCTACATTGTTAGCACAACAATTCGAGGAAATAGATGCATTTTTATCATGGCAACAAGACATAGCAAGCATATAATCATGAGATTTAGTCAAGCAATTTCTACATGATATGCAAGGACTATCAACACAAGCATGTGAGACATTTGGAGTGCTCGAAGTGCTAAAGTCCAAAGATGAAGCATTGCAATAAGAAAGTGATGAAGGATTATCAACAGTAAGCCCACTATCATCATTGCAGTGAACACCACTACTCACCATGTCGTTACCTTGTGGCAAACCACATGTAGGTGAAGTAGAAGAAGTTGAGAAGACAACACGGCCAGAGGTGGAGGGAGATCAATCATCCCCACATAACTTGGACACACCATATTTATCTTGAAGCTTTGTCCACAACTCACGAGCATCCCGAAACGGCATGAGTTGAAAAATAACTACATTGCTCAAAGCATCGAAAAGCACATTAGAAGCTTGAGCATTGAGATAAGAGTTTTTCTCATCCTCTAAAGATAATCTTTGGGGATCCTTTGGAGGAGAAAAACCCATATCTACAATTCGCTCCAAATTTGGGTCCATGACCCTAAAGAGATTAAGCATGCGAATAACCCAAACATCAAAATTTGTGCCATCGAAACTAAGAGTGTCAGAGAATCCTAATCCCCTAGTCGACATCTTTACTCTCTAGGCTGTTAAGCCTAACAAAGAGAGACGAGGCTCTGATACCAATTGAAAGATCGTGGATGTCGCCTAGAGGGGGGGTGAATAGGCGCTTTAAAATAATTATGGTTTAGGCTTGAACAAATGCGGAATAAACCTAGCGGTTAATTTATCAAGCACAAAACGTACAACAACTAGGCTCACCTATGTGCACCAAGAACTTATGCTAAGCAAGATAAACTACTAGGTGATAGCAAGATATATGACAAGAAACAATATGGCTGTCACAAAGTAAAGTGCATATGTAAAAGGGCTCGGGTAAGAGATAACCGAGGCACGCGGAGACGACGATGTATCCCGAAGTTCACAACCTTGCGGATGCTAATCTCCGTTTGGAGCGGTGTGGAGGCACAATGCTCCCCAAGAAGCCACTAGGGCCACCATAATCTCCTCACGCCCTCGCACAATGCAAGATGCCGTGATTCCACTAAGGGACCATTGAGGGCGGTCACCGAACCCGTACAAATGGCAACCCTTGGGTGCGGTCACCGAACCCGTACACTTTGGCAACCCTTGGGGGCGGTCACCGGTACCCGTCAAATTGCTCGGGGCGATCTCCACAACCTAATTGGAGACCCCGACACTTGCCCGGAGCTTTACACCACAATGATTACACCACCAACCATCTAGGGCGCCCAAGCACCCAAGAGGAACAAGCTCTAGGGTACCAAGCACCCAAGAGTAATAAGCTTCTCAACTTGTAACTTCCACGAATCACCGTGGAGAACTCAAACCTATGCACCAAATGCAATGGCAAGGGCACACGGAGTGCCCAAGTCCCTCACTCTCACATCCCACCAAAGCAACGAAAGCTATGGAGGAAAATGAGAGGAAGAACAAGAAGGAGAACACCAAGAAATCCAAGATCTAGATCCAAGGGGTTCCCCTCACATAGAGGGAAAAGTGATTGGTGGAAACGTAGATCTAGATCTCCTCTCTCTTTCCCCCCAAAACTAGCAAGAATCCATGGAGGGATTGAGAGAAAACAAGCTCGAAGAAGGTCAACAATGGGGGAAGAACACGAGCTCAAAGGATGAGGTCCAATGGGGAAGAAGATCCCCTTTTATAGGTCCCCACGAATCTGCCCGTTATGTTGCAGAAAACACAGGAGCGGTACAACCGCTAGGAGTAGCGGTACAACCGGAAAACACTGGAACCCTGTAGAAACCCTACTGAGCGGTACAACCAGTGGCGTGGGGGGGTAGTACTGGTTGAAACGAATACCCGGAACAACCGCTCCACCACCGCTCAACAACCGCTTCAAAACAGAGAGGAGTCACCCCCGAGCGGTAGTTGAGACAGTGGTTGCACCGGTGGAACCGCTAGGACCGAGCACGGTTGGTGGCTAAGTCCCAAGCGGTATAACCGCTCCGGACACCGGTAGTTCCACTCAAAACTAGTTGACCGGACCAATCGGGGCACCACCGCCCAAGAGCCGCCCCACGACAGAGCCCAGTCCGGAGGTAGGGCGGTAGTGGGTCGGTACAACCGCTGAGCCGCAAACCTGGAGTTTTCCAAGCACCAGATGGTACAACTGCCCAGGGGCAGCGGTACAACCGCTTGGAAACCACCTGGAGACTGCAACCCTAGGGTATCACCCCTAGGGCGGTACAACCGCTCGGACATGCAGTACACCCGCAAGGTGCAGAAACCAGAACTGACATAACAACTGCAAATGTGCTCCGAATTGAGCAAACTCAAGCTTGTTGGATAGATGACAACGAATACTATCCAACATCGACTGGTCAGTAAGAAGAGGCAGGGGAGGTATACCTAAGATATAGAGGAGAGAACCCTCTAACAGAGAAGAACCGGCATAACCTCCAACATGGAAAACATCATAGAAGAAGCATGTGAACTCCATTTTCGATGAACTCGAGCTTGTCATGAAGATGACCATAAGCTCTAAAACTCACAAAGAGAAACACCAAACAAGAACAAACAAATATGATGCAAGGATGCAATGGTTTGAGCTCTCGACGAACGATACGATGAAGCTACTCACTTGAGAGCCCCCCTTGATAGTACGATAATCGATCCTATAACCCGGTCTCCCAACTACCACCATGAGACCGGTAAAATAGAAAACCTATCAAGGGCAAACCTTTTCCATGCGCACAATCCACTTGAGCTAGATGATGACGATCTTGTTCTCCTCAAGATGGACCACCTTTCTTGATTGCGTTGGGTCGATGAAGACTAGTTGATTGCTCCCCCATACTCCACTATGGGTGAGCCACTCTTCGGCACATCTTCACAAGTCCATTGCCACCACAATGGACGGCAAGCTTCAAGCACGATCTCTTCGTGATGCTCCACTTGAACTTGCACACGGAAATCTTGATGATGATCACCACTTGATGTCATCCTCCATGGGTTGTATGAGATCTTCCTATTGACGCAAACCCATGGAAACATACCTAACCCCACATAGAACTCTCTCGTAGACCATGGGTTAGTACACAAGGCGTAATGGACAATACTTACCATACCATGGGATCACTTCATCCCTCTCGGTACATCTTGTACGCTTTGTGTGTTGATCAACTTGATTCACTCCTTGACTTAGTCTTGATCAACCATATATCATGACCAATCTTTATATAATTCCATTCAAAAGCACCTTGGTCAACACATAAACTCCTTGAAACCAACACATGGACTTCAAGAGAATCCTATGGACAAATCCTTCAAATATAGCTCAAGGCAACCATTAGTCCATAGAGAATGTCATCAATCACCAAAACCAAACATGGGGGCACCACATGTTCTTTCTATCTCCGAAGAAACAATTCCAAGTGAATGGTATTCATGTTATTGAAAAATTTCCGACACTCACTATTGGAAGTTTTCAACTACCTCTACCTATTGACAAAAAGAAATATGAAACACTTATTGTTGGGGACATGCATATCCCCGTTGAGGTAACTTAGTGTTTTACGAAAGTTCTTCGGTTTCATGCTAATCGAAGGTGGTTGTTAATTAGACTTGATCAACCTTATTAATGGATCAGTTTTGAGAGGTATGAAGTTGATGAATTTAGTAAGCACAACCTTCTGCTCCCAAATTTTATTTTCTGTTTTTCTTAGTTAAATAAAATAAAATGCCATGTCTTGTCTGTTTTCTGAATTTCCCGTGCAATAAAAAATGACCCAAAAATAAAAGTTCTCAGAATGTCCTGAAAATTTAATACGATTTTTTCTGAATATTTAAGAAATTTTAGTGCAAATAACATCAGAGGGGGGTGCACCAGGTGGGCACAACCCACCTGGGCGCGCCAGCAGCCCCAGGCGCGCCCTGGTGGGTTGTGGTCCCTACGTGGGCCCCCTCACTTATCTCTTTAGCCCATGTCATCACCTACCTCCAGAAAAAATCACCATTGCTCTCTCTCTCTCTCTCTCGTGTTCTTGCTCTCAAACCCGCGGATTTCGATCTCTTTCCTCGAAGCTCCGTTTCTAAAACTGTTTTGGGGGATTGTTACTTGGTATGTGACTCCTCCATTGCTCCAATTAGTTTTTGATTTAGTGGATTATATTTTGAATAATTAGCTACTCTTGGTTCTGCTGTAGATGAGCTTGCATGTTGAATTCTTAGAGTTCTAAGTAGTTTGAATGCTCAATATGGCCTCTATACATCCCTATGAGTAGTTGCTATCAATCTTGTGAAGTTTTGTTGACAAAAAATTTGTGACCCAATTTTTTTAAAGAAAATTGTACGCAAATATGATGAACTTCTTTGGAAGGAGTTCTTCGAGGCGGATGTCCTCGGAGGCATCTTCTAGTAGGGGCTCAACCCGTCAATCTTATGTTGAACCAAGTGCAAGTTCAATATGGGATGCCGCCACCAAATCATGCTTATGGCCATGCGACGATTTCATGATTATGGCGGGTATTAAAGAAGAATTTGAGAAATATGTTCACAATGCCGAGCTCGGTCCCTACATTGAAGATAAGTGCAACCAGTATCTCAGTCTCACGGAATCGTTTACTAAAGAGTTTAAATTTCATCCTCGTGAGTCTAGAATCTCGTTTAAACTTTATGATCGTTCAATTACCATGCCTTTAGACGCGTTTAGTGGTGTGTGTAAAATTCCATTTTGGGGTTTGTTGGACAAACCACCAAGGTCTGCGTATGAGTCATTTTTGACTAGTCTTTGCTACGGTGAAAATAGAGGGGTGACACAAGGTAGAATAAAAAGTATTCATGTCCCATCAATTCAATACTTTGCACTATTTAATGGAAAATGCATCATAGGCAAACAAGACTGTAGTACACTTTGTGCTCCTGACTTGAGCCTCATACACACTGCTCTCACCGGTGTTAAATGTTATAACCTTGGAGCGAAGGTTGCACGCAGATTGAACACAACGCTAGTAGTGGATATTTTTATGGTGGGATTTATGCTTCACGTTTAGCAGAGGAGTTTGGTGTATCACTTTGGCCTAATGATCCCATCCTTCCCACTCAGTACTTAGACTTTGAGGCCATTAAGTGCCATAAGTTCCTTAAGGGTGAAATAAATGATTATACATATGACCTATTATTCAATAAAGATTCTGTTGTGGACACCTTTTTGCCTGCGCCTGCTCTCTTTGATTATCACAACAAAGGAAGATATTATGTTCTTGAGAGCGAGGCCCGCGCACACAACGCAGAGGTTGTGGCTGCTCGGCAGGCTGAGGAGGCTGCACTAAGAGCCTCCGTGAGCTATCACTCCGATTATTACGCAGGCTACAGACGGTGATTACCAAGCTGGGCCAAAAGCCTAAGCTTGGGGGAGTACGTATTTCCACCGACATTACATTCATGTTCACACATTTCATTCCAGTTGTCGGTGTTCATAGTTTTTCATTGTATTATCCATGCTAGATTTATTTTCTCGCTTTCTTCTCGTGTGTTTGAAAGACTTTGAGAAAACCCAAAAATATTTCTCACTTCTTTTCGGTTTTTCTTTCTAGTTTAATTTAGTTGTAATGTTAAAAGAAAACCGAAAAAGATTTCCATGTTCTTCTTTTGCTTGTTGGGAGCTCTCCCGTGTAAATAGTTTTTCTCGTTTTTGTTTTTCCTTTTCTTTATTTTGCTTTCTTCAAGAAAAACTAAAAACTCCAAAAATATTTTAGTGTTTTTCTCTAAAATTCTTTTCTTTTTATTGAGTCATACCGAGGAGAAGACCACGATGAAATTGTTGTGTAGCTCTTATATGCATTGATGTTGATCTAACAAAGAGCCCATATTACCTTGTCTTCTCCTTTTTGAATAAAATATTTGCAGATTCCATCTTAGTCCATGGCACTCTTGCACTATTATTATTTTCATATCATTCAGTCATGTAAGTGAAAGGCAATGATGATGATATTTGATGAACTGGTTGTGGCAGAGAGAAACGGGTATGAACTCAACTTGTTCTGTTTTTGTAAATATGTTTAACCTAGTATCCATGATTCAGCCTATTATGATCAAACATGTTTGCAATGACAATTAGAGATTATAGTTTCTCATGCCATGCTTAAGTAGCTAGGGGTGGATAATGATTTATCTTGGATGTCAACATGCATTAAAATGATTGTGATGTGGTATGATGATATGGTATCCTCCTCTGAATGTTTCAAGTGGCTTGACTTGGCACATGTTCATGCATGTAGTTGAATCAAAACCAACATAGCCTCTATGATATTTATGTTCATGGTGTTCATATCCTACTCATGCTAGTATCCAATGTTACTTATGCATAATGCATGTTCATGTCCATTTTCGCTCTCTAGCTGGCCGCTTCTCAACCTATTTGCTAGCCTTCGCCTGTACTAAGCGGGAATACTGCTTGTGCATCAAAAATCCTAAAACCCAAGTTGTTCCAGATGAGTCCACCATATATATGCCTATATGCAGTATTACCCTGCCGTCCTAAGTAAATTTGCATGTGCCACCTCTAAAAACTTCAAATAAACATCCATTTTTGTGTGCCTGGATTGTTCAGAGAGCGATAGGAGGTAGCCGATATCATCCATGCTAAGCGGGTTATTCTCATGATGACTGTTTATTCACTCGTCCTTGCACGAGAGGGGCGGTAATAGGGATTCCCAGTACCGAAATCAAATTGCAAATAATTAAACAAAACTCCCCCAGGACTGATGTTGGTATGGACGGTACCCGTGGATTCGGCTAGCCGTGGAGTGTGTTTGTTGGTGGAGGGGGAGTAAACCTTTACTTTTATCGCTTAGGAACTGCCACTAATGTGTTTAGCATGAAAGATATCGATAACTAATGGTCTTGAAGTAAACAGGAAGGGTGCATTTCTCAAAATTTCATTTATCTCTGTTTTAAAAATCTGAGCTCTGGCACCGCTGCAAATCACTGCTTCCCTCTGCGAAGGGACTATCTATTTAATTTTATGTTATGTCATCACCTTCTCAAATAAGCGCCAGATCTGAGAGCACTATTGTCATCCTCATGCATTGTGTATAGCTAATGTTGGATGCATCATGACTGGATCTTTTGTACCATGAATTACAATGTGTAGTCGCTGCTTGAACTTTGGAGGTGCTCTGCATTTATGTTTTGCGGTCTCAGAAAGGGCTAGCGAGATGCCACTGTTGTCATATTATATCATGATTGTTTTGACAAAGTATTGTCATTTGAGATGCTTTATTATTGCTCGCTAGTTGCTTATGCCATTGATATGAGTTAACATAATTTTTAAGAGTTATTGTCGACATGGTTAGTCATAATCTTTGCTGAAAACCTGGGTGCTACTTAAGCTTATTTATGTAAACAAGAGCAAAAGAGTTCGTAAAAGTTTTTCTTTTTCACTTTCAGTTTGTCAACTGAATTGCTTGAGGACAAGCAAAGGTTTAAGCTTGGGGGAGTTGATACGTCTCCGTCGTATCTACTTTTCCTAACGCTTTTACTCTTGTTTTGGACTCTAATTTGCATGATTTGAATGAAACTAACCCGGACTGACGCTGTTTTGAGCAGAACTACCATGGTGTTGTTTTTGTGCAGAAATAAAAGTTCTCGAAATGGAATGAAACTTTTTGGAGATTTTTTATGGAATAAAAGAAAAATACTGGAGCCAAGAACCACCGGAGGGGGGGCCCCTGGGTGAGCACAACCCACCAGGCGCGCCCCCCTGCTGGCGCGCCCAGGTGGGTTGTCCCCACCTAGTGGCCCCGCAGACCCTATCTCTGACGCTATAAAATCACATTTTCGGAGAAAAAATCAGGGAGAAAGAATTATCGCGTTTCACGAGACGGAGCCGCCGCCACCTCCTGTTCTTCATCGGGAGGCCAAATCTGGAGCCCGTTTGGGGCTCCGGAGAGGGGGTTCTTCGATCTTCGTCATCACCAACCCTTCTCCATCGCCAATTCCATGATGCTCCCCATCGGGAGTGAGTAATTCCTTCGTAGGCTCGCTGGTCGGTGAGGGAGTTGGATGAGATTCATCATGTAATCGAGTTAGTTTTGTTAGGGCTTGATCCCTAGTATCCATTATGTTCTGAGATTGATGTTGCTATGACTTTGCCATGCTTAATGCTTGTCACTTTGGGCCTGGGTGCCTTGATTTCAGATCTGAACCGTTTATGTTATCACCATTATATCTATGTTCTAGATCCGATCTTGCAAGTTATAGTCACCTATTACGTGTTATGATTCGTAAACCCCGGAGTGATAGTATTCGGGATACTTTCCGGTGATGACCATAGTTTGAGGAGTTCATGTATTCACTATGTGCTAATGCTTTGTTCTGGTTCTCTATTAAAAGGAGGCCTTAATATCCCTTAGTTTCCTTATGGACCCCGCTGCCACGGGAGGGTAGGACAAAAGATGTCATGCAAGTTCTTTCCATAAGCACGTATGACTATTTACGGAATACATGCCTACATTATATTTATGAACTGGAGCTAGTTTTGTATCGCCCTAGGTTATGACTGTTATATGATGAATATCATCCAATGAATTCACCGATCCAATGCCTACGAATTTTCCTTATATTGTTCTTGCTAATGTTACTACTGCTGTTGCTACTGTTACGCTTGCTACAAAATCATTGTTATCATTGTTACCGTTACTGTTACAATTATTGCTGCTATCAAAACTATCATATTACTTTGCTACTGATCATATTGCTGCAGATAATTAATCTCCAGGTGTGGTTGAATTGACAACTCAGCTGCTAATACTTGCAAATATTCTTTGGCTCCCCTTGTGTCGAATCTATAAATTTGGGTTGAATACTCTACCCTCGAAAACTGTTGCGATCCCCTATACTTGTTGGTTATCATTGATCATGCTAGCATATATGATGTCCTGCATGCTGTAAAAAAGTGCGCTACTGTTACGATTATCCGATAATCAGGCTAGCAAATAGAAACCGAAATTTTGGATATTTTGTTTGGACATGAAACTTATAGTACCTACTTTCTTTTTATGGTTGTTTTCATATCAACCTTCTTAGTTGTTCAATGTCACATTACTGTCTGCAATGCTGTTTGAGGATAGAAAGTAAGAACGGTGGATCTTATATTTGGAATTTGTACCGAGTAAATATTGCACAGGTGAGAAATTCCATGGTAAAGAGAAATATCGTTATCTGGTCATACCTCTCTTTATTGATGGTTTCATCTTTTATAGATTGAACGATCCTTTTAGCTAAAGAGTTCCTGCAAACAAAAATCAACATTTGAATTTCATGTTCATTCTGGACCGGTTGATTTATATATAGAGAGTTTTAAAATTCTTAGTTGTTTTGGGTTTTCTTGGTGTCTATAGTTGCATCTTGGCAAGTGGGAGGAGTAGCATTGTTTGAATCCTCTGGTGTTTGGATCATCAGACTGTGAATAAAAAAAGTTTGATCAGTGGTGTTTATAGGGAGCTTGTAACTTCTACTTTGTGGTTGATGGCAAACCTCTCGATACTTATTGTTGAAGATGGATGGGTCGTCAGTTCTTTGCTTGGGGATGGCTGAAAATTTATATAACACTTGATATGAATAACTATAGATGATCAAAGCCAATAAATTTGTATGTGACAAACCGAGTTTCACTGGCTGGATTGATGAGGCAATGAACTTTTTTAAGGGAGGAGATCCTGCGTACCAATGAAGTAGCAGAGACCTGTTACATCGAGGACCTTTGGATCCAAAGCGCAAGCTGGCAAATTCAAAAAGCATAAACTCGGTGGTAGGAAGAATTAGGGGGGGCTGAAAATAGGAGCGTCACCTACCAAAGTGGAGGCCGGTTCCGGGAGTAGGACACGAGCAGGTTGACGATGATGGTAGTACAGGCATCCTTTTATAGACAAAGGCGAATGCTGCTCAATTAAATCTAGATGTTTCTTCTTTCTTCCACACATGCAAGGTAACAGAGGGTGAGGAAATGAGAAGCAATGAATGTTGTTGTTTCTTGCCCATTTACCGTTGGCCTTTCATGGTTGGGAGCAAAAGAGAGAGCGGAGGCTGCTCGCAGGAGAGAATGTGGCGGCGGCGAGCGGAAGAGGAGATGAAGGCCAGGTGCCCTACTTTTTGTTTTGAGGAGAGAATGGGCTAAGGTTGGGTGCCCTACTGGCTACATACTAAGCGCATGCGTTTTACGTGGGCTAGCAGGAAAGACAAACTAAGCCATCATAGGCCTGATTTTTACATGGGCTATCTAGATGGCACGTACTATTGGGCTGGCCAACCCACCTGCAACAATTAGAAAACGAGAAGAGAGAGTTCAATGGGGAGGTTCATTCCCTAGCTAAGGCATCCTCTTCTCTCCCGTTCGGGCGCCATGTGTGGCTTTCTGTTCTGCCCGGCATAATATGTATCCCTATGAATATCTAATTTTAATAAAGGATGCAGTTACTAAAAAAACCACCTACAACAATTGGAAAACGGAGCGAGTACAAAAGAAAACCCGCCTGGGCTGCCGATTAAATGGTGCACAGGCAAGGAAAAAACGTGGAGCCGGTGGTGTGATGATTAGCGATGATGTGGCTTAATGAAAAGCCAGAAAAATCAGCTAGTGGGGTGCCCCTATTTAGATATACAGATTAGCATACAAAGCAAGTGCTTTAACAAAAGCTCAGGGGTGTTTGCACAAAAAAAATCGCACGCATCTCACTCAGCACAGGTGACGTCACACCCACTGACATGTGGGCCAGCCGCCAGCTATCATGCCACGCAGACAATACATACGGCGGCATACGGGTGGAGGCACCGTATATGCACCGTGCGACAAGTTATAGCACCACTTTTATGTATTTTCAATGTTTTGGCACTAAGCTCGCCGCAACGGACAAGTTAAGGCACTCGCGATGAGCGAGTACTCCTTCGGGAGCCCCCGCAAGGATCACTTTGGCTAGGCTGGGAGCACGCCACTTGGTGCTCTCTTAGCCACCGCCACGGGTCGTGCTATGGGCGCTCCATCCGGTTTTTTTGCTTTTATTTTTATTGTACGCGTTTTCGGATTTTAGATGATTTTTTCGGGGTTTTTCGGCTTTCCCTCGGTTTTGGAAAAAATCAATTCTCTATTTCATGAAAAAATGTGTTTTTTTTCTTCCGCGAGAGGCACATATTTACTTCTTCTGGAGGCACGGATTTGCTTCCGCGAGAGGCACATCCGTTTCTTTCGCAAAAGGGGAAAACTCTTTTTATTTCCGTCCACGAGATGCACAGATTTACTTCTCGTGGAGGCACAGATTTGCTTCCGTGATGTGCCTCTCGGAAAAGAAAAATAACGTGTTTTTTTCCTTCCGCTAGAGGCACGGATTTACTTTTCTTGGAGGCATGGATTTGCTTCCGTGATAGGCATAGTTGTGCCTCTCGCAAAAGGGAAAAAACGTGTTACTTTGCCTTCTAGGAGAGGCATGGATTTACTTCTCATGAAGGCACCAATTTGCTTCCGCGAGAGGCACAGCCAGGCCTCTCGAAAAAAGGTGTTTTTTCCTTCTGCGAGAGCCATCGATTTACTTCTCGTGGAGGCACGGATTTGTTTCTGCGAGAGGCACAGTTGTGTGTCTTCGGAAATGAAAAAAAAAAACTTGCTCCCTGTTCTTTTTTTCTTCCAGTTTTTTCGTGAAAAGAAAGTTCGCTGAAACCTATCAAGATGGGATCTAATTTTGAAGATCGATGTGAGGAATCCAACGATGAAAACGGTTGAAAATTTTAACGCACAATTTAAGTGATAAAACATTTTCAATAAACAAATCTACGTAAAAGAAAACTCATAGGTTGCGTCACTTATCGCAACCTAGGGAGATGAGAGTGATTTTTATAAAGAGTACTCCTTAATTAATTATTTCGGTATTTAACTCTATTTGAAAACTGCCGCGCAATCGCTCTCCAAGATGACCGGTTGATCCTTTTTTTTAGGTGATCCCATACGGGCTATGAATCAGGATATCTAGCAAATCCACTACACATGCATGTCTTGTTCTGGTGTTTGTTTTTGTTTCCTTACATTATTTATATTTCTGAAATGTTTAATATACGAGAAGAAATAGTTTACTTGGTTTTCGGAATGTTCGCTACACATTAAAAATGATCATGAATGGAAAAATTCGTTCACGCAATTTAACAATGTACACACCACTAAAAAAAGTTTGTAACATCTAAAAAAATTGCACATGCACGGAAATAATTTTCATGACATTTTAGAAAAATATCCATGTAATGTAATATTCTATTCACACACTTTTTAAAAGAATTCATACCTTACTAGTCACAAAACGTTCATGACATTTATTAAATTTTCGCATATTTAGAAAAATATTCATGACATTTTTTATTTTTTATTTTCATGGAATTTTTTTATGATATATAAAAACAATGTTCGTATCATTTAGAGGACTGTTCGTAACACTTAAAGTTTTTGACATATTTTAAAAATCATGAAAAAAATGAAAAATAGTGTTCAAACATGTATCCATAAAATATTCAATGTGTATTAAGAAAAATAGTCAACCTTTATTTGAAAATATTTACAAAATAAGTTTAGCTTGAGACTTCAAAATTTCTCGATGTGTATATAAGACTGTAGATACGTTAAAAAATTGCTCATCAAAATATATAAGTTTCCTCATGCAATTTTGAAACAAAATGTTAATGATATTTCAAAATAATATTCCTACACTAAAACTGTGTGAATTTAAAATTTCATGAATTTGAAAAATCAAAACTAAAAAAAAGCAGAAAGGAAAATGAAAGGAACAAAACAGCAAGCCGAAAAAAAAGAAATTTTGATGTGTATTTAAAAATGTCATTCTTTTACAAAAAATGTACTTGAAAGTACAAAACATTGTTTGCGTAATTTTGTCAAACATGTTCATGAGTTACGGAAAGATGTTCTACAAAGGTCATAGTTCGTTTACAAAACATAAAACCGGAAAAATTAGAAAACAGGAAAATACCTTTGAGAACTTCTACAAAGGTCATAGTTCATTTACTAGATGGTATTTATGTATTTAAAAAAATAGTCATCATGCATTTTAGAAAAGTGTTTCATCACATATTTAAAAAATGGTCAGTGTGTAGTTTACAAACATTTATTGTGCATTTAAAAATGTTCTTCATGAATTAAAAAAATGGTCATCATGTCATGTTTCAAACCGGTTCAACTAGTACTTTAAGAAAATCCTTATTTTTATAAAACGTGCATCATTTTTAAAAAACTTTTGCGATCACTTTTAGTTAGATGTATACTTTTCTAAATTTGGACCACTTTTCAAAACACATGACCATTTTTTGAAAATACAAAAAACTTTGACTAAGTGAACACTAAAAACGTTTGAAAACTTGTTGAGTATAGTATCCAAATATATTTTCTAAAACATTTCTAAAAATACATAAGTCATATTAAAAGTAAAAAAACGTAAAAACACAGAAAAGGAACTTTGCGCTAACCTAGCTAATACACTGGAACGAGTGCGCCTTGCGCTGCTTCCCAAAGAGAAATCGCGAAAACATTGGAAAACTCACTAACGATCCAGAAAGCCGAAAAAAGAAATCTCGACGTGTATTTATAAACTGTTTGACATGTGTTAAAAAATGTTCAATGGTGTATTAAAACAATTCAACAAGTACTTAAAAAATGTTCAACATATATCACAAAAATGTTCAGTGTGTATAAGAAAAATGTACATCGTGTCTTTGAAAAAAGTTCAACGCCTGTTTGAAAAAACATGCATCATGTACTAGAAAATGTTCAAGGTATATTTAATAAATGGTTGACTTGTACTAAAAAAATTCAACTTGTATTAAAAAATCAACGTGTATTTAAAAAATATTTAACAAGTATTTTTTCAAACCTCTATTTAAAAAAATGAGAAACATGTACCAGGAATCAATCAGCGTCTATACAAAAATGTATGACGTGTATTAAAAATTTCCACAAGTAATTAACAATGAATAAAAAAATTGAAGGCGAAAAAAAAACAATGAAACTGAAAAAGAAAACCATAAGAACAAATAAACTGAAAACCCCAAAATTAAACTGTTAAAAACCAATAGAAAAATAAAAAAATGCACCAAAGTTTGCGACATTAGAACATATGGATCGATAAAACCTTTACAAAACCGTGTGATTGGGCCAGGCCACCAAGGGAAGCCCTTTGAGGCAAGGCTATCTTCCATCTCATAGTAGGCGAGATAGAACTTGTGTGACCTTCAATAACATTCATATATAAATGCTTTTTTTTAAACACAATACAGGTGCAGACGTACACGAACATACACTCATTTCTATGAACACATTTGCGCACACCATCAGCAACTCGAGAGAATGACCGGTAGATCTTGAGAGTAACGAAGTCACCACCCACACCTCGTTATTGAGGGGAACGTCACCTCCCACTGATAAATATCTCGTTTATAAATGTTTGCAGCCCCTAAAGTGCTGTTCTAATCCCGAGCTCGTGTGAGCTTGGGTGAACAGTAAAATAAAAAATGATTTGGAAAAAATAAAGGATTTGAAAAAGTTTCCAGATTTCCAAAAAAACATTCACTAAATAAAGTTTGTTGATTTTAAAAGTAAAGGTCACGAGTTTGAAAAAAGTTTATAGAATTTGAATATAAGTTCAAGAATTTGAAAGTTCACGCCTTTTGATAAAAAGGTCATAAAAGTTCAAAAGAGTTCATGGATTTGAAAAACATTTATACGTTTGGAAAAAAGTTCACACATTCGGAAAAAAGCATGGATTTCTAAAAAAGTTCACAAATTTAATAAAATCTTCACGACTCTGAAAGGTTCATGAATTAAAGAAAAAAATCACTATTTAAAAATAAAATTCCTGAATTTTAAAAAGGAAAAAGAAAATGAAAAAAATAAGAGAAAGGGAAATAAAAACAGAGGAAAAAACTGCCCAAAACAAAAACTGAAAAACCAAACAAGAAAGTCGTTGTGTGTTTCTTAGCGTTGATTTGAAGAAGGAAAAAAAAAAGTAAACTACACACGTCGGGCCAGTTGTTCCACTTGGTTTATACATTTGAACTTAACGGGAGGTCAGGAGTTTGAATCACGTCGCCGCACATTGTTTTTTGAGATTTAGCAGAATAGAAAAGGAGTAAATGGGCCGGCCCGGAGCGGAAGGGGGAGTGCATTGAATAGGATCGGGTTATACGTACACAGGGCGCACTTGATGCGGGCGACGTATTTTTAGAAAAAAGAGCACCGTAATTATTATATACGAAGAGATCTGCTTCGTTGATGTGTTTAAGGTGTGTTGTACCGAAGCAGAATTGTTTGTTCAAAAGATATGAAAGATTGAAAACCAAAAACCAAAAGAAAAAGTTTTGGTTGAACAATATGACTACCGGCCATGTACACAGAAGACTTAAATGATTATTATCTTCTGCAAAGATTACAAATGACCGTATTATATAATGAAAATCATCGGATATACACTTAGACCACCACTACTTGCATCGTCTTGTTTTTTTGAAATTCTACAGCAAGTCCTTGCCACCGTTCTCTGCACCGATTATTGTATACAATCTTCTATTATAGCAAAAATTTCACAATTCAAAACATCTCACACACATGTCGAGTGCAGAAGGCAAAACTGACTAGATCAACCAAATGGTAATAATATTACATGACGCCTAATGCTTCAGTAATCCTATAATGACCACCATCCATATCCTAGCTAGTGTTTACCGGCTCAGCCTCTCAGAGATACTCATAGGGGCAAGATCTGCGTGTGTATATCCATAGGGATGAGTGTATGCGTGCATATATTAGCGACTGCGTCTGTACTGTGTTCTAAAAAAAGACTGCATACTGATCCAGCTGGAAGCCTTGAAAATAACCTGAAAAAAAAAGCAAACTTTCATGCTAATAAAAACAGTATCAGTTCAACAATTTCATCTCACCCAAACCAAAAGCGTATATAACCCCATAGATTTGAGCCTTTAGCATAGGGTGAATTCCCACCCACTCATAGTATTTGTATATAGTAAGAGCATCTACAGTCGTGTCCACCTAATTCGACCCCTCAAACGCCCGTGGACGCACCCAGTCAGTGTCCGGACGCATCCTTTTTCATCCTCACTTTCTCTCTTCGAAACAACCGCAGCCATAATTTTCTCTCTCAGCATGCAACATTTCATCGAACATGTTGTCTGCATGCACACCAGCGAGTCGGCGACGCGCTGTAGGTGGAGGCCGAGGACAGATGAGCCGGCAACCAGCACGCCCGGAAGCAACCAGCACCCCCAGCACGCACACGTCCACCTAATTCTAAGCAAATTTGTATGTGCCATCTCTAATTTTTAAAATAAATTTTCTTTTTGTGTGCTCGTATCGCTCATAAAGCGGCAGGGGGTGGCCAATATTTTTCATGCTAGATATGTTATTCTCAAGATGAGTGTTTATTCACTTGTCATTATACGAGAGTGCGACGGTAATAGAGATGCCTAGTCCCAAAATGAAAAAGAACTTTACTTTATGTTGTCAAATAATAAATTTCTTGAAAAGAGTTGGTATGGAGGGCACCCGTTACGGCTAGCCATGGATTGTGAAAGAATGGTGGAAAAAGGAATACACTTTATTTTCTATTTGGGAACCGCTTATGATATATCTAGCATGGAAAGTGTTGGGAATTACTCGGTCGTTTTCGTTGACGGTAGAAATATGCCTCTCAAATTTTTTATCTCTCAATTTAACCTTTGAGCTCTAGTGCAATTTTTTTATTTGAGTCTCCATCTTCTCTTATAAATCACCAACTAAGGCGCACTATGATCGTACTTGAGCATTGGATGTAGATAATATGCGAGTGTGTTTCATGAATAGATTAATGATTGAGCATGATGGGTTAGGGATAACTTTCTTTAGTATTGATATTTTGAAAGACATGGTTGCTTGTTGATATGCTTGAGTATTGAAATCTTCATGTCAAAACTAGACTATTGCTTTGAACCATATAAAAGTCCATATGTTCATGCTACGAAAGAAAAGAATATGTGATGAACATGTTAGGCAGCATTCCACATCAAAAATTCTGTTTTTATCATTTACCTACTCGAGGACGAGTAGGAATTAAGCTTGGGGATGCTGATACGTCTCCAACGTATCTATAATTTTTGCTTGTTCCATGCTGTTATATTATCATTCTTGGATGTTTTACAATTATTTTATAGCAACTTTATATCATTTTTTGGGACTAACCTATTGACATAGTGCCCAGTGCCAGTTGTTGTTTTTTGCTTGTTTTTTACTTCACAGAATATTAGTACCAAACAGAGTCCAAATGCAGCGAAACTTTTTGGAGAATTTTTATGGATCGGAAGGAACAACTTGGGCCAAAGAAGTACCATAGGGGTGCCCCGAGGGGGGCACAACCCACCTAGGCACGCCTGGGGGCCCAGGCGCGCCCTGGTGGGTTGTGCCCACCTCGGTGGCCTCCCGCACCGCCTCTTCGCCCTATAAATACCCCAATATTCTAAAAACCCTAGGGGAGTCGACGAAACACAATTCCAATCGCCGCAAGTTCCAAAACCACGAGATCCAATCTAGACACCATCACAGAGGGGTTCATCATCCTCATTGGTGCCTCTCCGATGATGCGTGAGTAGTTCATCATAGACCTACGGGTCCGTAGGCAGTAGCTAGATGGCTTCCTCTCTCTTTTGATTCTCAATACAATGGTCTCTTGCAGATTTATTTGATGTAACTCTTTCTTGCGGTGTGTTTGTTTGGATCCGATGAACTTTGAGTTTATGATCAGATCTATATCCATGAAAGTAATTTGAGTTCTTTGATCTCTTTTATGCATGATTACTTATAGCCTCGTATTTTTTCTTCGAATCTTTGGTTTAGTTCGGCCAACTAGATCGATTTTTCTTGCCATGGGAATATGTGGTTTGTGATGGGTTCGATCGTGCGGTGTTCTTTCCCAGTGACAGAAGGGGCAGCAAGACACGCATGTATCGTTGCTATTAAGGATAACAAGATGGGGGCTATTCCTACATGAATAGATCTCGTCTACATCATGTCATCTTTCTTATTGCATTACTCCGTTTCTCCATGAACTTAATACACTAGATGCATGATGGATAGAGGTCGATGTGTGGAGTAATAGTAGTAGATGCAGGTAGGAGTCGGTCTACTAATCTTGGATGTGATGCCTATATATTGATCATTGCCTGGATATCATCATAATTATTTGAGGTTCTATCAATTGCCCAATAGTAATTTGTTTACCCACCGTGTGCTATTTCTTAAGAGAAGCCACTAGTGAAATCTACGGCCCCTGAGTCTATTCTTCATCATATTTGCTTTTCGATCTATTATTTGCCACATTTATTTTCAGATCTATTATTCCAAAAACCCAAAAACACCTTGCTACACTTTTTATTTGCATCTTTTATTTCGCGTTTTATCGAGATCTATTTATCCAATCTATCATAATTTTATCCCGTCAACTTGACAATTTCTGGTACCGTTACCCGTAGAGGCATTGACAATCCCTCCTAATCATCGGGTTGCCAGTATTTGTTATTTGTGTGCAGGTACCATTTACATAGTGTTGCTTGGTTCTCCTACTGGATTGATATCTTGGTTTCATAACTGAGAGAAATACCTACCGTAGCTGTGCTGCATCATCCCTTCCTCTTTGCGGAAATACCAACGTAGTTCAAGCGACATCAGCCAGCTGTCGTTGTTCTGTGGCTCAATCCCGGGGCACCTTCCGACGTTGAATCGCAACCGAGAGAGCGACCATTTCCTTCTTTGGAAGGACTACTTTGACACAACCAACCCGTTGTTCAAACATCAGAAGTTCCGGCGGCATTTTCGTATGAGTGGGCATGTTTTCAACCGCATTAGAGAGGGGGTGGTCGGATACGATGACTATTTCGAGTGCAAAGAGGATCCCCTTGGAAAGATTGGCTTCTCATCTTATCAGAAATGCACTGCAGCTGTCCGAATGCTTGCATATGGAGTGCCCGGTGATCTCATTGATGAGTACGTTCGTATGAGTGAGTCTACATGCCTAGACTCCATGTATAAGTTCTGCAAGACTGTGATTACTGTGTTTGGCCCTGAGTACTTGAGAGAACCGACTCCTCAAGATACAGCCCGCTTGTTGGCGATGAATGCCAGCAGGGGCTTCCCAGGGATGCTTGGCAGCATAGACTGCATGGACTGGGAGTGGAAGAACTGCCCTTCTGCTTGGCAAGGGAAGTATAAGGGCCATGTGAGGGCTTGCACTGTCATACTTGAGGCCGTGGCATCACAAGATCTCTGGATCTGACACTCTTTCTTCGGCATGGCTGGATCACACAATGATATCAACGTGCTTCAACGCTCACCGGTGTTTGCAAGGCTTGCAGAAGGCAACAGCCCGCCGATGAATGTTACCATCAACGGCCACAATTACGACAAAGGATACAACCTAGGTGATGGTATCTATCCTCAGTGGACCACTATTGTGAAGACAATCCTCAACCCTATCGGAGAGAAGAGGAAAATATTTTCCCAAGAGCAAGAGAGTGCTAGGAAGGACGTCGAGCGTGCCTTTGGTGTTTTGCAATCTCGATGGGGCATCGTTCAGTATCCTTCTAGGACTTGGAGCACGAAGAAGCTGTGGGAGGTGATGACTGCTTGTGTGATCATGCACAATATGATCGTAGAAGATGAGCGTCCGAAACGTATCTATGATCAAGGGTTTCAGTTTCAGGGTGAGAATGTTGTGTCTGAGCATGGAGGAGCGGCAACGTTTGAACAGTTCACCTAATTTCATCATGAAATGCGTGATTGGGAAACTCACATGCAGCTGCAAAATGATTTGGTTGAGCATATGTGGGCTCATGTTGGCAACCAATAGATGTATCCTTTTTATTCAGCTTGTAAAACTATGTGAAATAATTTAATTTTTATTCGTCTTGTAAAACTATGCTTTATTTGGTTGTGAAACTATGCTTTATTTCGTTGTGAAACTATATATTTGCTTGTGAAATATACAATTTTTTTGTTGAAAACGGTGGCCAGCCGGCCACGCTGGTAAATATGGGTCAGCGCGTTGGGCGCATTACCAACCCAAATCAAAAGGAGGGCGGACACCGAGCGGACGGCCAATCCAAACAGATAAAAAGCAAACAAAAGCGCCGTCTGTTTGGGTCGGCGGGTTGGAGACGTATCTAGGTTGAAGGTACACCACGGGCTAACCTTAGAGCTAAAGTCCCATTTTAGCTCGCCGTCATGTCCACCTGGCCCCTATTGCCTTGGATCTGGATGGAGAGGCCACAGTAACGGAGCTTCAATCTTTTATTAGAAACTAGTAAATGCATATGGGCAAAACACATTAATATTAAGAAAAAAAATAATTACACGTTAAAATTAGGCAAAATATTAATTACATGTTAATTATGTGATTAGCACACACATTGATAATTGATGTGATATTAATTGCACGCTAAATATGTTGAGCGCTCACCGCCGAGGTAATTTAGATTATTGTTCATGAAATCGGTAACTCGTAGCCGCTAGGTCAGCTTGGGAGTAACGACTAATCGGTGAATTGACCTATTAATTAGATTAATCGGTCCACCGTTAATTGGTAGATTAAATAAGAACTTGCCAACATATATTCAGTTTTTTTATGTTTTATACCATATTCTCATGTTGTCAGCTATGTAGAAATATGCTGCTGTTTGGTTGAACCATAGCTAGTGAGGAGCGAGAGGTGGATGGGAGGGGTTTCGCGGCAAAATTTTGGGCTTTTTTGCCCACAAGTTAATGGGTCAGCAGCGATTAATCGGCTTAACAACCGATTAATTCATCTGACAAGACAATTAATCTGCCTCACAAGTTAACGCGATGAATAAGTGCTATTCGATTCGACCACCCTACGAGTAGCGATTAACTGGCCCGTCAACTGATTAATCGGATGAATTCTTGAACAATGATTGTTAGGTTGACATGTTTTGGTGGCCAAGATTAATTGGATCTGCCTCGGTCTTTTTATATTGGTATAGATAAACATAAACTACATCTAACCTCACACTACAAATAGCTCGATACACCTTGTTGGTTACCATTTCAAACATTTATTTACGAACGAGCCTAGGCCCTTTAGCCCGATCCGGACAACCTTATAACCTACTAGTACAATTGTTGGAACTTGGATATCAAGGTCTATCTCAGTCGACTAAGCTGAACAGTCGCCTATAGCTAGTGAGACACATAGGTGTCAACAATTGATATGCATCACACGTCGTCCAAGAGAGCACATCAACATTTCTCTTTTGCAGGCTTGTTTCTGCCGCCTACCTTTAGTAGTACGTGCATGCACTCGTACGGTGGCCGCCCACACAGGGCTAGAGGCAAGGGTCCACACTTGCTTGTCTCTGCTCTCTTCCATGCTATACAAGCTCTTTCAAGTTTGTCCTTTCTTTCTGTCTTAGAGTTGTTACGAAACGTAGTAGAAAACAAAAAAAAATCGCCCTACTATCACCCAAGAACAATATGAAGATGCATAACGGGTTGTGATCAACGATCTTTACCGACTTCGGGAGTGCAGCGGAATTAGACGAGTCAGTGTAGATCGTACTTGGAGTCCCTCGAACGTCGATTACGATCCCGCGAACCGCCCTCGAACGATCCCTCAAACAGAAGACCGAAAGCACGGCCTCTCTACTTGGTTGCAAGCGTACGATCTTCATGACCCGGCAGCGCTTCGCCGTCCAAAGCTAATCGTCGCCGGAGAATTATAGGGAGGAGTTCAAAATCACACGAGACTTCTAATTATGAGGATTAGAGGTGGCTAGGGCTCACTCTAATTAGTCAACTAGGAACAACTAGAACGTGCACTAGATCATGTTATGTTATGCTCCAAATTCAAGTATAAAGAGGGAGGCTAACTTCTGACGAGCGAGCAGAGCAAGGCCCGTCGCCGGTAGGCTTGGGCTGAAGCGGAGCGTAGCGAGTCTGACAAAGCCAGTTCCCGTTGATATGTTGACAAAGCCAGTTCCTGTTGCTAAGTTTGAGCTTTGCTCAGACTTAGTTGGTATAACTCATTAGCCCTAGTGGCTGTTTGGCGCCGAAAGTGTTTTCTTTGTTGTTCAGGGAGGAGGTTCTTATTCATACTACAAGATGGGATTTGTCTCAAGGTGGAGTTTGTTATCACTACAAAAAAAAGACACATTCGTGACATTTTGGGATGAACGAAATTTTTTCTGTCATGCTTATGACACTTCTATGACAATAATTGTGATAAAACCCGGTATCATCATAGATGTGGTGGGCTCCTACTTCTATGACAAAAAATCATGACAGAAAATGGGTTTTTCGTCCTGGGCGGGCCGGAGACGCACCTGCATGACATTCTTTGGGCTGTCCATGACGGAAAAAATCATGGTAGAAGCGAGGGCGAGGAAAATTTCGGGGAGTTCCCGATTACGGTGGGTGGTCGGGGCCGAGCGATGCGCGTTTCTCTCGTATACGTACGTGCGTGTGTGCGAGGCGTTGGGCTCTAACTGAACCCGAGCGAGGCGTTCGCTTACTGAACCCGAGCGATTGCACTAGCTACGTTACTGAACCCGAGCGATCGATCCATTGGCTGTTAACTGAACCCGAGCGATTCCTTCGCTACAGCTGCTAACTGAACCCGAGCGATCGATCGCTGCTGCTGCTGCTGCTTACTGAAGCCGATCAAACCTACTGCCTCTTGATGAACAGTGAACGTAGGGGTTGCGGTTGAACGAGTCGAGACTTACGTGGTTGGGGTTGGATGAACAGTTTCCGGTGGGGGTTGGATGAATATGACCCTGTGGTAGTATATAGGCCGTTGCCGTTGGATGAATAGGACCCCGGGAGGAGGCCGCCACAGCCAAGCTGGTTGGGGGTGGATGAACAGGACCCCGTGGAGGGCTGGTTGAACAGTAGCCGGTGGAGGGCTGGATGAACAGTAGCCCCGTGGATGAATAGTAGCTGGTGGAGGCAGGAGGAAGACGCGGTGGATGAACAGTGTAGGTGGAGGCTGAAGCAAGTCGACGGTGGGTGAACAGTAGCCCTTGGAGTCCCATTTTGCGGTACGCCACACCCCTCTGATGAATAGGACCCCCATTTTGACCGTAGCGCTTCAACACAAGTCCGTTTCCTCCGTTTTGCGGTACGCCAGACCCGTCCCGATGAACAGGACCCCCGTTTCGACCGTAGCGCTCCAACACAAGTCCATTTCCTCTGTTTTGCGGTACGCCACACCCCTCCCGATGAACAGGATGCCGTTTCAACCGTAGCCGGTCGAATAGAAGGCCGTTTCCTCCATACTGCGGTACGCCAGACCCCGTTTCGGCTGTTCCATCCAAGCCGGTTGGCTTCCGTTGAACAGGACGCATTCTGACCCAGTCTGTTGCCTCCCGATGAACAGGATGCTGTTTCTCCGTTCTGACCCAGCCGGTTGGCTACGCGATGAACAGGACTCCGTTGCTGCCGTCCGTTGCCTCTCTATGTACACGAGCCCTGGCCGTACGTATGTGTGATTAGGCATTCGAGACCCCGCCCGTATGTACGTATGTGGCCGTATTTTTTGGCATGTGGCTATACGTACGTGTACATGGTTTAGAAGGGACTGCCTGAACTGCTACGTCGGGGGCTCTACTACTACACGTGCCGCTACTTGCTCGACCACGGTTCATCATTGCAGAGAGACCGATCGACCAGTATGTACGTACACGTTTGCGACAACGCTACGTACGCTTCGACCGGGTGGGTCCCAGCTGTCAGGGAGGATAAGGATGCACTTCCTTGCGTGCGAAGATATAGCTGGTGGGTCCTGGCTGTCAGGGGGAGGAATCATTTTTATTTTGCGAGTAATAAGGAGGCACTTCCTTGTGTTTGAAGATGTAGCTGGTGGGTCCAGCTGTCAGCCTCACAGCCTAAAGTCCACTTCCGATGGCTGTCGTTCGTTAACCTCGTTGACCACGAGGTGCCGAGAGCATCAAGGCGGTGGACGATGGCGAGGCCTAGGAAGGGAACGACGAGGAGCCAGAGAAGACGAGGCGGGTGGATGCCCACGCGGAGGGGAGTACGAGGGTACACTGGTTCGGCTACGGTGTAAGGCTGCCGTCGACGGAGAATAACAGGGGGTGTGGGTGAGTAGAGGGAAGGCCTGTCCAGTCGTAGTATGGTCAATCCGTGAGGCCTGCGCGGCAGCACAACCGGCTATGGGAGGGTGGAGCAGGCGGTACGGCGGGCCTGGTTTGGGCGGCTGGAGCAAGAAGACCAGAGGTTGAAGACGCAGCACGGCCGTTGATTTAACATCCAATGGTCAGTGCAGCTAGAATCGTTTTGACTAAGTTGACAAAACCCGTACGCGTCAACTTTGTTGGCCCACAAGTCAGCCTCCAAATCTGGTGGGTCCCAGCTAGCAGGGGGGAATCATTTTTCTCTCGTAATAAGGTGTCACTTCCTTGCGTGCGAAGATGTTTTCTGCTTTTTTTAATTTTTTCTTTTTCGAGTTAGAATAAAAAGAAAAAAATTTAGCATCTTTGGTACAATCTATATTTTCGCGAAATGGATGATAATAAAGCTGGCGGGTCCCAGCTGTCAGGGAGAGGTAACTTTTTTTCCGCGTAATAAAGGAAACACTTCTCTGCGTGCGAAGATGTAGCTGGTGGCTCAAACCTTTCAGGAGGGGAAATCATTTGTTTCCGCATAATAAGGAGGGACTTGCTCGCGTGCGGCCATGGGCCATGCGGGTCCCTACTGTCAGCTACTCCACGTACATGCCTCTTCCGATGGTTGTCGTTTGTTAACAAAGTTGACCACGCCGCGCCGAGAGAACCAACACAGTGGACGATGGCGAGGCCTAGGAAGGGAACGACCCGGAGCCGGCGAAGACACAGTAGTGGATGCCCACGCGGAGGGGAGTACGAGGGTTCACTGGTTCACCTGCGGTGTGAGGCTGCCGTCGCCGAAGAATAACAGGAGGTGTTGGTGAGTAGAGAAATGGCCTGGACGGCGATGGGAGTAGGGTGGGCCGGTGAGGCCTGCGCGGCAGCACAGCCGGCCATGGGAGGCGGTAGCAGGCGGTACCGCCGGCGGTGGTTTGGGCGGCTGAAGTATGAATATCCGAGATTGAAGAAGCACCACAGCCGTTAGATGGACATCCAACGGCCATTGCTACTAGAATCGTGTGTTGACTATAAGTTGACAAAGCCTTGCGTACGCGTCAACTTAGTAGGTCCACAAGTGACCATCATATCTGTGGCATAGAACATATAGCCCATTTGCGATTTGTTATAATGTACAACCCATTTTTTAATTCTAATGGAATTTACTCAGCCCATTTACTGTTTGTTAAAATTAGAGCCAATTTTCTAGCCAGGACAACGGTTAATAATTTCAACCAACCACTGAAAAAAAAATCAACAAAATTTCCCACATTTTGATGGGATCCGAAATATTTTTTAACCTGAAATTTTGAGTCAGATTAAATATAATTTCAAAATAAATTTGTATTAGGTAAAAATCTAACGAAATTTTGCGCGCGCAACAAGTAATGAAATTAAAAAAATTACCTGTTCGGTGCGGTTTTTTATATTTACAACCAATTTTTTTTAATTACAGCCCATTTATTATTTCTTAAAGCCCATTTTCTTGGCAAGTTTTAGGCGGGGCGGAGAATAACAAGTAGACCTGGGTTGAGTATTCCGCAAAAAAAGTATAGCTGGGCTAGCCATTTTCACATTGAAAAATTAATATCTGGGCTGAATATTTGGTCGACATAAAACAATAGTCTGGGCCAGACGGGCCATAGCCCGCCCAGTTGATACCCTGCTCTTCTGAACAACAACAAAAACATCGCTCCACAAAAATTCTGCTCACACCTCAAAAAACAAATACTGCTCGAGCTGCTGGGTCCCAGCTATCGGCCGCTCCTTGTGCAATTCTCTCGTTTATTGACTATATAAGTTGACAATGGTGTGGGACCATGATGTCACGAAACCAGGAGGAAGCAAAAAAAATTATAGTTGTATATAATAAGGAGGCACTTGCGTATGTGCGGCTATGGCCCTGGTGGGTCCCCACTGTCATCCTCTCCAAGTAAAGTCATCTCCTCATTCCTCATGTTCATTGACCATGTTGACAACGCGAGACGGCGGGGCCACGGCGAGCGCAGCAACTCAAAGGACGACGGAGAGGGCCTCGCGGGCCCTACGGATTGTCTGATACAGTGCCCGCTGCTCATTTAGGAAGCCAGGATCATAGGGCCACATGTCCGCGACGGCATTGTCGTTCGCTTGTTCGCCGGCGATTCGTCCTTCCGCGAGCCGGTGCTCGTTGAGGAGATGGAGGTTGCAGCACAGGTCCTCCTGCGCTGGTAGCTCTTCCGCCATTAGGGCGTCGAAGTGCGGCCGCACCTGCTCTATGGTGAACACGGCATGAACCGGCTTGGGCGGTGGCGCCGGCTCCTGGTCGGAAGCCACGTCCATCGTCTGATTGTGGTCGCTCAGCTCGCCGTCTGACCGCCCTGGCCCACCCAGACCGCCTCCCTCACCCGTGCGCGCTTTCCGCCTGAAATGGTCAGCGCCGTCCGCGCCGCTTCCCAGTGCAGGCGATTGCTCCATGTTCAAACGACACAAGTACCATCCGTCCGTCCGTCTGCCGCCCATATTAATGATACGCGGTTGCCGAGGCGGCTACTCCAGCGCCACCCGTCCATCCCTTCGCCACCCACCATTGCTATATAAACTGCTGCGCCGGCCATAGCCGCAGTCATCCGCCTCCGTTCCCTTTCTCCTGTCCACACCACTCCCACCATGGCTTCCTCGCACTCCAGCGCTCTTCGGGATGGGCGGACGACGGACAAGAAGGAGATGGCAGCCATTGCTACCGACTGGCTGGCCGGCAAGCAGCCGGAGGACGACGACGTCCCAATGGAGAATGTGGTAGTCGACGATCCGGCGCCAACCCCCTCCTCCGCGCCATCCTCGCCGGTGCATTGCACCATGACCATCAGCGAGGACCGTGCCCAATACATGGACATGGTGAGGCAGAAGCGTGAGGAGCAGTTCCGGGAGGCGCAGGCCGACGCCGCCTACAACCACCATGTCCTCCAGCAGGACCTGCAGGCGGAGGAGCAGATCGCCGCGGAGCGGGCGGAGCAGGAGGCGCTGCTCGAGTCGTACCGCTCCGCCCACAAGAGCAGCCTCGGGCGCTGGCGGTACCACATGCTTGTGGCGGAGGTTGCGGACGCCTACAAAGAGGGCGATGAAGCGGGCGACGCTCTGTTTGGCAAGACCAACGACGAGGCGAAGGACAATGCCGGCTCCGCCGAGGCCCCACCCCGCCGGCACCGAGGCGGAGGACTTCGCCAGCTTCGGCGAGGCCCTGCTCCATCGAGGCCCCGCCCCGCCAACAATGAGGCAGAGGACATCGCCGGCTCCACCGAGGCCCCGCCCTGCCGGCAACGAGGGCGAGGATTTCCCCCGCTCCGCCGAGGCGCCGCCCCGCCGGCAATGAGACAGAGGACATCGCCGGCTCCGTCTAGGCCCCGCCCCGCTGCCAACGAGGCCGCGCCACACAAAAAACGAGGAAGAGTAGAACACGGTAGGTCGCCGCCGCTCGGGTCCAAGTAAGGCCACCGCTGCTACTGTAAGTGCATCTAGTGCCCCTTAGTGATTTTGGTGTATTGAAGACTTATAGGTTAAGGGACTAATGCGTTTGTGAGTGTACACAGGTTCTATAAGTCTATGAGGAGTTTGATATTTACGATGAAAGTCGACCCCTAAAAATGAATGTCTTTAGCTGAAGACTTTGGTTTTCATGAAGACTTTGAAAGTGAGGAAATTGGTGTGACCTTGAAGACTTGATATTCATGCGAGGATTATGAAGCGTGAAGACATTTGTTTTCGTAGTTTCATTTTCTTCTTCTTGAGTCATAGGAAACACCGTACTGTTAAAGGGGGTCGAGGTAAAACTAAGGAAAAGTTTCCAAGTGATGCTCATCTCAAAATCCTACACCTACCCAATCCTTTCGAGTGAAGCCATTGGAAATCTCATACAGTTCAGTCAATTTCTTTAGTGACAGAGACGAAGTTCTTCTGTTCTCTGAGGAATTTGTTCTGACTGAGGAGTTAGGAATTCGCCAGTGCGGATTGCCTACAAGTGAGGAACATGATAGCCCTGAGGAATTTGATACTCAAATTTCCGACCGTTGCTGTGCTACGCGCCGCTGTCCCAAAATATCTACCCACCTAACGGTCATATCATTGAAGGGCATTTATGTCTTATCATGTCGGGCTGCTCCCTAGGCTATAAATAGCTGCCCCCTTCAACCACTAGTTGGTTGGCTGCTCCAAGAGATAGATTGACACTTGTCATTTAGAGCATCCCATCCTCCGAGGACTTTGAGCGAAAATCATCAAGTGAGGAAAAACCCAAAAACCCAAACACCTACAAACCCAAACTGATTGAGCATCACTGAAGAGATTGTTCCTGTGTGGAACCGACACTTGTTACCTTTGAGGACTGTGCATCCTCCAGACGGTTAGGCGTCATGGTCTAGAGCATCCAAGAGGAAATTGTGGATCGCCGAGTGACCGAGTCTGTGAAGGTTTGGAAGTCACCTGAAGACTTACCACGAGTGATTGGGCGAGGTCTGTGTGACCTTAGCTCAAGGAGAATACAGTGAGGACTGTGTGTCTGGGACTGTGTGTCCTCAGGTTTAAATACCTAGCCGCTCTAACCAGACGTACAACTGTCATAGCAGTTGGAACTGGGCTACCAAATCATTGTCTTCACCGAGCTACTGGTTCTATTTCCTCAACCCTTTCATTTCCTCGTATACTTGCTGTGTATTTGATCGTTACTGTTTGAAGACTTTGACTGAAGACTTTCCCATATTCCTCATTCCTATTTCTTTAGTCAGTTGTCTTCAGCCTGCTTATCCTGTATCACGCTACCTGTACTCTGTGCCTATTTCATTTCATCATGATGACTGTGCTTATGCCATGTTATGTTTGCATCTGAGTACTTATTCCGCTGCTAAGTAGTTCGTTGCTTAGGAATTTCCTCACCTTGAAATTCCTCAGTGACAAATTTATAAAAATTGCCTATTCACCCCCCCTCTAGTCGATATAACGCACTTTCAATTGGTATCAGAGCAAGGTACTCCCTTGTTCTGTGTGATTTTGGTTTAACCACCTGGAGTTTTAGTTATGTCGACTGCAGGCATGATCAAGGTCTCGGCTGGGTGTCCTACCTTCGATGGGACGGACTACCCCTACTGGAAGAACAAGATGCGCATGCATCTTGAGGCAATTGACAACGATCTCTGGTACGTTGTGGAAAATGGCATTCCCTCCGTCACTCCTTCCGTGAACGCTGCTGATGTGAAGAGATTTAAGCAACTCGACTCTCAAGCGAAGAATATCATATGTGGCCATCTGAGCAAAGGGCAGTATGGCAGAGTGAGTGCTTTGGAGACAGCTAAGCTTATCTGGGATAGGTTGTCCAAGGTCAACGAAGGAGTCTCAACTCAACGTGACTCTCGAGTTGACGTTCTTCGCAATCTCTTCAGCCGCTTCAAAAGACTCGACAACGAAAATGTTCAGCAAACCTTTGATCGCCTCACTGACATTTCGAATGAGCTTCAAGCACTGGGTGCCACTGACATCACCGACCATGAGGTGGTGAAGAAATTGCTGAGGTCACTCGACTCTTCATTCGATACACTGGCACTGATGATTCAAGAACGTGGAGACTACAAGTCACTTGATCCTGCTGATATCCTCGAGAGGCTAAATACTCATGATTTCCAACTTGCTGAGAAGATAGATCTCTATGGACCGAGCTATGGTAGATCTCATGCACTGAAGGCCAAGGCAGTCTCTGAATCTGAAGATGAAAATTCTGGTAGCAGTCTTGGTGATCCTGAAGAACTGAGTCAGGAGCTAGCAATGCTCGTGAGGAAATTCCAGAAGTTCTCTAGACGTGGCTGATTTCAAAAATCCTCAAGAGGTGATGACATGAAATCAGATTCCTCATCCCGTGACTACAAGAATAGAACTTGCCACAAATGCAAGAAACCTGGTCACTACATTACTGATTGTCCTCAGTGGGAGAAGGAATCAAAGAAGAAGAAATACAAGGATGATAGTTCAGATGACTCTAAGAAGAAGAAGAAATTATCAAAGTCCTCATCGTCAAAATCTTCAAAGTCTTCATCTCACAAGAAGAGCGGTTCCAAGAAGGCTTGGGCATTCATTGGCAAGGAAATTGACTCTGAAGCTGAATCTGAGGTACATGAGGAAGAGGAGGCATCTGAGGAGTCAGACTCTGGTGTGGCGAGCCTAGCCCTCGCTACTGCTTACATTAGCAAATCCATCTTCAACACTGAGGAAAATGGCTTCCCGAACACTGCTGATGACGGCAACGATGACTATGCTCCCACCTATTGCTTCATGGCAAAAGGTGCCAAGGTACTCAAATATCCCTCCTCTGAATCAAGTGAGGATGAATCTGATGATAACCTCAAACCCAGCTATTCCAAACTTGCTAATATTACTGTTAAACAACAAAAGGCTTTGGAAAAGGTTCAAAATATGCTAGACAAAAGCGATGACCTGTTGGGTGAGGAAATGGATCAAACTCAAACACTGACTGATAATCTTCAGCAACTACAGTCTAAGTTTGACAACCTTCAAAGTCGTCATGAAACTCTCTTAGCCAATCATGAGAAGCTTTCTTATGAATTTCTTCAAAGAAAGCAAGATCTTGAGAAGCTAAGGGTGAGTCATGAAGATCTTCAGAAGGAAAATGATTCATTACTTGCTCAACAGATCAGTTCCGCTCAGGAAGAATTTGTTCCACCATGCTTGAAATGCATTGAACGTGAAACTGCTAATTCTTCACCTGAAAGTTCAAATGCTTCTATTGCTGCAATTTCTTCAACTATCTCTGTGGTCACAAATTCCTCATCTGAGGATACCACTAGTATCACTGACAAAAATGCAGGGTTGAAGGAATTGTATGTGACAGGCATGTACAAAAGCCTCAAAGGGCATCAGACTCTTTGTGATGTGCTCAAAAAGCAGATCTTGAACAGGAACCCTAGGAAAGAGGGTATTGCCTTTGAGAGGAAACTCAATGCTCATGGAACCTACTAGAAACCTGAGCAGTATCCCAAAACCTCATGGGTTGCTGCGAAGGGACCTCCCGTAGTGTCGGAGTAAATGACCACGGGTAGCCTCATCAGCTCCCCCTGGTATTTCAAGACATCGGGGCAGGCTGCGCCCCTCAAACATCAAAGACAAAGGACCGCCTTCCTGAGGCCGGCTGGTCCAGGCGGCCGGTTGCCAGGAGGCGGCGGAGCCTAGAAGACGACCGTGAAGTGGGTCGACTCCTAGCGGGCGGCTTCCTGGGAAGCCGGGTCCTAGCAGGCGGCCCCTCGCGCCCTCAAAGTTAGCGCCAGCATAAACATGATGAGACAAGGCATGGCTACAGTACAAGCCTGCCACCCCCGAATCCAGGGCAGAGCGTGGCCATAGTACAGCATACCAGGTGGACACCCCGCGCCTGATACGTCACTATTGCCATGCCGCTCATGACATCACCCATGGCAGAAGAAGCCATGCCCCCATGGCGGGCGGTTAGTACGGCCCGCAGGCGGCAGGCCCTACCTGTCCGTGAGAAGCCAAAGGGCGGCGAGCCCTGACCAGTTGGCTCAGGGGGAGGCCGGCTCCTAGCAGGCGGCCCTCCCCCTGCCTCAAAGTCTGTGCGCCATTAACCAGATGTGACAGGGTGTGGCTACAGTGAGCACCCGCCAGGCGGCGGGACTGTATCCACGCTCCCCCTGACGAGGCCTCCATCATCAGGAGCGATGCTACAGCATAAAGCAGTCAACATGGCCCGCAGGCGGCGGGCCCTACCTGCCGGCTGAGATCATGGCAGTCGGCGGGACCCATCAGGCGGTGGGCCCCAGCGGTAGGCGGAGAAGCCGGCAACCAATGACGCCGACAGCCGGGTCCCGCATCTGGCCGAATTACCATTGCACCCCTTGGGGGTAGGCCTATATAAACCCCCCAGGTCGCCCCATGCAGGGGGTTGGAACCTAGACCGAGCACCAAAATCACCATACACGCACCCAGAGAGAGGGGAATAGAGTTAGCCTTGCCTTTCTCCCTCCTCTAGCCAAACAGCTCAAGGAGCAAGCTTGTAGCTACTTGTTGAGGCAGTGATCATGCGGAGACCCCGCAGAGCAGGACTAGGGGTGTTATCTCCTAGGAGAGCCCCGAACCTGGGTAAGATCCGTAAGCGTACGCGGTCTCACTCACTCCCGCTTCTAGAGCCCGGCGACGTACTTTTGTCCCCATCCACGATAAGCCACCCCCGGGCATATGTCGCACGATATCCCCGACATTTGGCGCCCACTGTGGGGCTAGGTGCACCGTCGTCCGGAAACACGTTCTGGACGGGAACCCTCTTCCTCCCTAGCGAGCGCAGCCAGCCCGGTACGCCCGACGGCGTTTGCACCAGCACGCTGCATGGCGTGGAAGCGGCTTGCGCCGCAAGCAACCTCGCTGATCTCATCGGCGGGATCCGCCTCTCCGACGAGCCCGCACTCGACGCGGGCGCAGCTAGCTCCGAGAGCTGCCTCATCGATCTCCTCGGCAAGCTTCACATCGCCGACGAGCCAGTCTCAAATCCGGAGTCCGTTGGCTCCACCGACCCGCTCGTCGACATGATCATCGATGCGGACGCCATGTTTTCTGATGCCTTCCCCGGCGACGTGGTGATCTTCTACGACCCACTCCCCGCTGCAGACAGCAGCGCCAGCACCATCACCGAGGTGCTGGTCATCAGCCACGACGGAACCTCCGACCAGGCTGGCCGGGACCCGTTGCAGGCGGCAATGCGGGACCTGTCCGCTCCTGTAGCGCCCGGTGTGAACGGTGAAACGCTGGAAGCATGCCGTATCGCACTCGTCGACAGCGCCAACAAATTGGCGGCCATGAGACGCCTCACCGAGGCCTACCACCGCAAGATCGACCGCGCCATCTGCGGCACGCCGGCTGCTGGCGAACCTTGCCGAGCGGGCACGGTCCGGCAGCGCGGCGCGGCCATCGCCAGCATGTTGGGGGCCGATCGCCCAGTCTACGCCACGCCGATGGAGAACTTACGTGCTGCCCAGGCGGCAGCAGACGAGCTGGACCGCCTAGAGGGCGACGATCGTCGCTGCATGATGGAGCGCGTCCAACAGCTCATCGACGCGGCCGCCGCACAGCAAGAAGCTGGCCGCCGCATGGTGGGACCTGGCTTACAGGCCGAGAACCTTCCCCCTCGCCGAGAGCACGGCGCGACCTCCCGGATGCCGACAGATGGCGCCCGCGGCCGAGGAGACCCAGAGCCGGTTGTTAGCCGCAGCCGCACCCGTATCTCCATCGAGCGCGACCAGGACGGCCGTCCACGAGCAGTAGAACGGCGGGACGGTTGTCAGCCCCCCCCCCCCCCCGCGCATGGAGAGGCGCGCCTCCCCGCCGCCTGTTGAGCATCCGACTCTCGGGCGCTGGCTGGGCCCCCACGAAGGAGTCGGAGAGAACGACGCCCACAACCGGATCGACCGCTTGGCTCGATCCCTGGCGTTGGAAGAAGAAGATGCAATCGGCCCGCCTTGTTTCGGCCCCCGCATTCGGGACGAGCCCTTCCCCAAAGGGTTCTCGCTCCCACGTTACACTCCCAAGTACAACGGTTCTGTGAAGCCGGAAGATTGGCTGGTCGACTACTCCACTGCCGTCAGCATAGCGAACGGCAACAAGCGCGTCGCCGTGAAGTATGTTCTGCTCATGCTCTAGGGCACGGCCCGGACATGGCTGAATAGCCTCAAGCCCTACAGCGTCAATAGCTGGCTAGACTTCACCGAAGTTTTCATCCGCAACTTCACCAGCACCTACAAGCTGCCGCCCAATCCTTGCCAGCTCTCCCTGTGCATCCAAGGCCCGATCGAGTCCACCCGCGAATACTTAACACGGTGGGCCGAACTACGCAACTCCTGCGAAGGGGTTCATGAGGTGCAAGCCATCGAATACTTCACTACCGGGTGCCGAGAAGGCACCCTACTCAAGCATCGACTCCTCTGCGATGAGCCAGCCACGCTCGACGAGCTACTGATCATAGCGGACAAGTACGCCACTGCCGACTCCTCCATGAAGTCGGAGCTCCGAGTGGATGCGTCAGGAAAGATGCTCCCTCCGGCCCCTCAGACGCCGGTTGGCGATCCCAGTTGGCGCCAACAGTCAAACGACAACAAGCGCAAGGCCCAGTAGCCGGCTACCACCAGTCGGCAGGTGGCAACACTCGAAGATCGGCAGCCAGAGGAGCAACCCGGCCCCAAACGCCAGAAGGGCGGCAAGCCTGCCTGGTTGCCCGCCTTCTCGTTTGAGCAAACCCTTGATGCTCCCTGCAAGTTCCACAGCGGCGTGAAGCCATCCAACCACACCACCCGGAAGTGCCACTGGCTCACCCACATCGCCAGGGGCGAAGGACTGCCTCCGCCGCTTGCTGGCCCGCCACCTCCGCCTCCCCAGCAGCCGGCGGTCCAGCCAGTCAGCGCGATCCAAGATGAGTTTCCCGAAGAGCACGGAGCTTATGTCGTCTTCACCAGCGTGGCTGACGACAAGCACAGCCGGCATTAACAGCGCCGAGAGGTGAATATTGTCGCCTCTGAAGCCCCAGAGTTCATGCACTGGTCGGAGAAGCCGATCAGTTGGAGCCGAGCTGACCATCCGGAGGTGATGCCTTCTCTGGGTTCCTACGTCCTGGTGTTGGATGCCACCTTTGCAACAGAGAGGCGAGCTGCTCGTTTCTCCCGAATTCTGATAGACGGCGGTAGCAGCATCAACATCCTCTACCACGACACCATGGAGAAGTTGTGCATCAAAGAGAAACAACTCCAGCCCAGCCGGACTGTCTTCCATGGCATTGTGCCAGGCCTTTCCTGCTCACCAATCGGTAAGATCAAGATAGACGTCCTCTTCGGAGACAAGAATCACTTCCGCCGAGAGCCAATCTGGTTCGAGGTGGTTGACCTTGAGAGCCCCTACCATGCATTGCTTGGCCGGCCTGCCCTGGCCAAGTTCATGGCGGTCCCTCACTACGCCTACCTCAAGATGAAGATGCCGGGTACCAAGGGCATTATCACTATAGCCGGCGACTACCAGAAGTCTGCCGCCTGTGCCACTGCCAGCAGTCGGCTGGCCGAGTCCCTTGTGATTGCTGCCGAGAAGCGGCTCCTTGACCGGGTTGTGGCCATGGCCGGCAAGCAGCCGGACCTATCGCTAGATCCTAAGGAGTCAAAAGCTAAGGGCTCTTTCCAGCCGGCCAAAGAAACCAAGAAGATACCCTTGGACCCGGAGCACCCGGAGAGGTTCGCCGTCATAGGGGCTCGCCTTGACAGCAAATAGGAAAGCGAGCTCGTCGATTTCCTCCATGAGAATCGGGACATCTTTGCATGGTCTCCCAAGGACATGCCGGGTGTTCCGACGGATTTCGCCGAGCACAAGCTACATGTCAGAGCAGATGCAAAACCAGTCAAGCAACCCCTCCGCCACCTGTCGGAGGAAAAGAGAGGAATTGTTGGTGAAGAGATAGCCCGGCTTCTAGCAACCGGCTTCATCATGGAAGTGTTCTTTCCAGAGTGGCTTGCCAACCCAGTCCTTGTACTAAAGAAGAACAACAAATGGCGCATGTGTATTGACTATACCAGCCTAAACAAAGCTTGCCCAAAAGATCCGTTCGCCTTGCCTCGGATTGACCAAGTGATAGACTCCACAGCCGGATGCGAGCTGCTGAGTTTTTTGGATGCCTACTCAGGGTACCACCAGATCAAGTTAAGCCCGGCCGACCGCCTGAAGACCGCCTTCATCACACCATTCGGAGCCTTCTGCTACCTGACCATGACATTCGGCTTAAGAAATGCCGGTGCCACGTTTCAGTGTTGCATGCAGAAGTGCCTCCTCAAGCAACTCGAAAGAAATGCCCATGTTTATGTGGACGATATTGTGGTGAAGACGGAGAAGCGCGGTAGCCTCCTGGAAGATCTCAAGGAAACTTTTGATAATCTGCGCCATTTTCAAATCAAACTCAACCCAGAAAAATGTGCCTTTGGAGTACCAGCCGGCCAGCTCGTCGGTTTCCTCGTCTCAGAACGCGGCATAGAGTGCAACCCTGTCAAGATCAAGGCCATCGAGAGGATGGAGAGGCCCGCCCGACTGGGAGACATCCAGAAGTTCACCGGCTGCTTGGCATCCATCAGCCGCTTCATCAGTCGGCTGGGTGAGAAGGCTCTTCCCCTGTACCAGTTGATGAAGAAAACCACTCATTTCGAGTGGAACGACAAGGCGGACGAGGCTTTCCTCCAGCTCAAGAAGATGTTGACCAGGCCACCTGTCCTGGCTGCTCCGGCTGCCAAGGAGCCCATGCTTCTCTACATCGTCGCTACCAGCCGGGTGGTCAGCACAGTCATGGTGGTAGAGCGCCAAGAAGACGGCAAAGCATTGCCGGTTCAGAGGCCCGTGTACTACTTGAGTGAGGTGCTGTCAGCCTCCAAGCAGAACTACCCCCACTACCAAAAGTTGTGTTATGGCGTGCATTTTGCCGCCAAGAAGCTCAAGCCATACTTTCAAGAGCATCCCATCACGGTTGTCTGCACCGCCCCGCTTGCGGAGATCATAGGCAGCAGAGACGCATCAGGCCGGGTGTCCAAGTGGGCCATCGAGCTGGCCCCCTACACCATCTTCTACCATCCCGCACCGCCATCAAGTCCCAGGCACTGGCCGAATTCCTCGTCGACTGGGCCGAGACCTAGTACCTGCCACCGGCTCCAGACTCCACTCATTGGCGGATGCACTTTGATGGCTCGAAGATGCGCACCGGTTTGGGAGCTGGTATCGTCCTCACCTCTCCCAAAGGCGACAAGCTCAGATACACGCTGCAAATTCATTTTGCCGCCTCCAACAACGTGGCCGAGTACGAGACACTAGTACACGGAGTCCAGCTGGCCAAGGAGATTGGCATCCGCCATATTCTGTGCTACGGCGACTCCGACTTGGTGGTCCAACAGTCGTCCGATGACTGGGACACCAAGGATGCAAACATGGCAAGCTACCACTCCCTCGTCCAGCAGATCAGCGGATATTTTGATGGGTGCGAGTTCCTTCACATGCCACGGGCCGACAACGAGCAAGTAGATGCCCTGGCACAGATCGGCTCCACCCGGCAAGCCATACTAGCCAGCGTGTCCCTTCAGTGCCTCCGCAAACCGTCCATCAAACCTTCCCCAGAATCAGAATCCATCTTCGCGCCGGCTGCCCCCGAAGCAGTCGGATCCGACTCGGGGGCTGCAGCAGCCGGCCCGGGGACTTCGGCAAGCGGCACAGGGACTGCAGCAGCCGCACCCGGCCCGGGGACTGCAGCAGCCGGCCCAGGGACTTCGGCAAGCGGCACAGGGACTGCAGCAGCCGCACCCGGCCCGGGGACTTCGCAACCCGGCCCGGGGGCTGCAGCAGCCGTCCCGGGGACTTCACCAAGAGGCTCGGGGACTGCAGCAGTCGCACCTGGCCCGGGGACTTCACAACCTAGCCCGGCGGCTACGGCAGTCGGCCGGGGACTTCAACGACCCAGCAAGATGCCGCCGACCCCACCTCGCCACCTCCCAACCCAACCGCCCTAGTCTCAGTGGCCGTAATGACGGTGGATGAGGTCGAAGCACCATCATGGGCGCAGCCCATCCTCAAATTTCTGGTGAGCGGAGAGCTGCCAGCTGATGAGATCTCGGCCCGGCAGGTGCAACGCCGGGCAGGGGCTTACATGATAGTAAACAGAGAGCTTGTTAGGCGCAGCGTGACCGACGTCTTCCAACGCTGCGTCGAACCAGAGAAGGGCAAGGCAATCCTCAAAGACATACACCAAGGCGAGTGCGGCCACCACGCGGCCTCCAGATCCCTTGTCGCCAAAGCTTTCCGCCACAGTTTCTTTTGGCCGGCTGCTTTGGAGGACGCCACGGATCTGGTCAAGAAATGCAAGGGGTGCCAGAAATTCAGCTCCAAGCAACACCTGCCGGCTTCTGGACTCAAGACCATCCCCCTTACCTGGCCCTTTGCCATCTGGGGGCTGGACATGTTGGGCCCGTTCAAGACGGCACGTGGTGGCATGACCCATCTGCTCGTCGCCATCGACAAATTCACCAAGTGGATTGAAGCAAAGCCAATCAAGAAACTGAATGGCCCGACTGTTGTGACCTTCGTCGCAGATATCACCGTCTGGTACGGTGTACCGCACAGTATCATCACCGACAATGGCACCAACTTTGCCAAAGGCGCCTTGGCCCGTTTCTGCGCGACGCAAGGCATCCGACTGGACTTAGCGTCCGTTGCCCATCCGCAGTCAAACGGCCAAGTCGAGCGAGCAAACGGCCTCATCTTATCTGGCATCAAGCCCCGATTGGTCGAGCCACTGGAGCGCTCGGCCGGCTGCTGGATCGACGAGCTGTCGGCCGTCCTTTGGAGCCTCCGTACCACCCCGAACAAATCAGCCGGTTTCACTCCCTTCTTCCTCGTGTACGGGGCCGAGGCCATCATCCCAACTAACATCGAGTTCGACTCGCATCGCGTCACCATGTACATGGAGGTGGAGGCGAAGGAAGCACGAGAAGACGGTGTCGATCTGCTGGAAGAGGGCCGGCTGTTAGCACTCAGCCGGTCCGCCATCTACCAGCAGAGCCTGCGTCGCTACCACAGTCGGAAGGTCAAGCCACGATCCTTCCAAGAGGGAGACCTTGTGCTCCGGCTGATCCAGCAAACAACCGGCTAGCACAAGCTCTCGGCTCCTTGGGAAGGCCCCTTCATCATCAGCAAAGCCTTGGGCAACGACTCCTATTACCTGATCGACGCGCAGAAGCCCAGGGCACGCAAGAGGGACGATTCCGGCACAGAAACAGAGCGCCCATGGAACGCAAATCTCCTCCGAAGATTTTACAGTTAATGCAGTATGTACCACGCTACCTTTTGTATTAAGCGCAAAGACACCGGGTCCCTCGAAGAGCACTCGGGGGCTACCCTTTCTTATCTATGTGATAAGTTTCACGCCTGTGAATGAGTTATTTCATTCATCCGCCCGGCACCGGGTCCGACCAGTCGGCCCGGGGGCTTGCCACCTTGTACTATGTCAGCGCTACCTGCAGTCGGACAAGTAGTGTGCCGGCAGCTAAGCCCTCTCTTGCCATAAGCCGCAGCTCATAGAGCGACTGTCTGGCTGGCAAGAGTCAAAGGCAGGAAATGCTGCCCACATGAAAAATGGCTAAGGACGAAAGCACTCACATAGGCCAAGCCGGCTCCTCGCCTAGCCGTCCGGTTGCTGAGCAGCCGACCGGCCGGTTTTTCACTTAACTTGCTACGTTCTGAGCGGCCAAAGTACTTGCCTTCCCAAAATGGCCAAGTACCTGACCCTGCCAACAGACTGAAGAGCGGCTGTTTGGCCGGAAAGGTGGCGGCCAAGGGAAGACGGCAAAGGAAAAAGCCAAAAGAACAGAAAGCAAGATAAGTCGGAGCTCGGCAGAGCTCAACCCGTGCGAGAATTAAATTATATAGCAAGAGGCCCTTGGCTAGCATTCAACAAAGTTTGAATACACCCCCAGTGGGTGGAACTGCGCGAATTTAACAAGTTTGTTCTAGAGACTACAAAAGCAGATAAGATAAGTTGGCAGCCTAGGCCAGAGGAGCAGTAGGCAGGTCCGGCACGTTGGTAGAGTCGGCGACACCGGCTGGTGGAGTGGCCGTTTGGCGAGTCTTGGCTTGGTCGCCATCACCAGCAGTCAGTGCACCCGCGTGCGGCTCGTTGCTCGAGGCCCGACCGAGCTGAGGCTGGCCGTCCGCTCCGCCCTCCGGTGCGTCGTCTTCATCATCCTCGCCTTCCTCGTCCTCGCCTCCGTCGCTGGAGGCGATCTCTTCCGCCGAGTCCTCGCCGTGATCAGGGTTCAACCCGAACCAGTCCGGTGGCACCTCGGCACCCTCCTCGTCCAGCTCGGGGAGGAAGACACCGGTCTCGGTGTACTTGGCGATCGCCGCCGCTCGACGAGTGAGCACAGGCCCCACTGCCACCAACTCTTCCATGGCCTCCTGCCGGAACGTGGCCAACTGGGCCAGGTCCATCCCAGGATACCACGCCTTGACGAACTCCAAGGCCCTTCAGGCGCCTGCCCAAGCGGAGGAGCCCGTCCAAGCCTCGAAGCGGCCGATTGCCGCCTCCAACAAGTCGGCGGTCCGACCGGGGGTGCGTGGGGCTTCGCTGCCTGGCCAGAGGGCGGAAACCAGCTGGGACCCGGCGCGCTGAAGGAGGCGGAGCAGACGGTGAATCGGCTGCAAGCGCGTCCGGACGGCCAGGAGCTGCTCGTTCATGTTTCGAGGCGCGTCGAGCGGGATCTCCACTCCTTCCCTCCTACGTTGGTTGCGCCGCACCTCAATGGCCTGGCTGACGGTGACGGCGTGCCCAGGAAAGAATTCTACGCAAAGAAAAAACAAAGATCAGAAGTCAGAAGCCGACTCTCGATGCAGTTGGCAGCTATTCCAAAGAAAGAAGTTTACCGTCGATCATATCCTCAATCTCGCCGTAACCAGTGGCGAGGATCGCCTCCTTCTCAACCCACTTTGAGCATTCGGTCTCAAACTCGGCCTGAAGGGCGCCTTCTGCCTCCTTAAGTTTCTGGAGCTCCGCCTTGTGCCGATCCGCCTGGTCCGCCAACTTCTTGGCCAGACGGTCGCGCTCCAGGGCCGCCTTGCTGCACTCCGCCTCTTTGGCGCGCAGCTCGGTCTGGACTTCACCCAGGCGCTACTGCAGAGTGGCATTGGCTCCTGCAAAAATGAGAAAGAGAAGACAAATCAACAAAGTTGTCCAAAAAGAAAAGTGGTCACTGGAAGATCCGGCCCGACTGCTCAGCAGTCGGCCCGAATCTCGGGGGCTACACCCAGCGGGTGCGCTGACGCGCCCCCGTGAGGAAGAAGACGGAATGCTTACTTCGGCTCTCGGTCAAGTTGGCGGTCCGCTTAGCCAGCTCCTGGACCTGGGAGTTGAAGGCGGCCGCGTGGATGTTGTGGTAGTCCTGCAACAAAGACAAAGAAGAAAAAACAAGTTAGCACTCGAAACTTATCTTAAAGTTCTGAGCCGCCTGCTCAGTAGCCGGCCCGGAACTCGGGGGCTACACCCAGTGGGTGCGCTGGCGCGCCCCCACGGAAGATTGCAAGAATCAAAAGAAAGAAAAACAAAGCAAAGAGGCGTACCCGGACGGCCGTTCGCGTCGCTCAGAACGCCTTCGTATACTGCTGGAGGGCGGCGCCTTGGGCCTGGAGCTGGGACTGAATGTCCTGCGCGGCCTTGTTCAGCACACCCGTCCCGCCCCCAGGCGTCCATTCTGGCAGAACGACATTGGTGGCCTCTGCGTCTAGGGTCGACGAGCTCGCGGCCCCGGTCTCCTGCGCCGTGGCGCCGAGGCCGCCTTCGCCGCACGACAGCGCCCCGGAGGACGGACCACAGGGGTTACCCCCACCACCAGCTCGCCACTGATCGGCGGCGCCGGCGGCACGTCAGGCCGACTGCCTCGGGCCTCGGCAGTCGGCGCTTGCGGGAGCACCTCCGCCCCCGGGACGATGGCATCGCCTCCTCTCCTCTCCACAACCGGCTGATCGTTGCCGGCCCCTCCGGTCGGTGCCGGGTTCTCTGGCGCTGGCGGCACTACGCGCAGCGAGATGACGAGTTGTGGAGTCTGGCCGCGTGCGGCCTCTTCCGCTTGCGCCTGGGCGGCCGTGTCCGCCTGGGCCTTGGCTGCGGCGTCCGCCTGGACCTTGGCCGCAGCATCGGCTCGGGCCTTGGCCACCCCGACCAAGTCCGCCTGCGCCGCCTTAGCCGCCTCCGCCTTCTGCTGTTCCACCGCCTCCCGCTCCTCGCGCGCCTCCCACGCGTTCCTCTCCGTCGCCTCCCAAAGGTCGGCAAGCGGGTCCACACGATGGGTGTTGGCGGAGCCTTCCGCCGCCTGGATCACTGAAGCAATGGCAGACCGCTCAAGAGAGAGTGGGGCCCTACTCAAGCAAGGCAAGAGGAAACTCAGAAAGAGTTTGCAAGAACGAAGAAAAGAAAACGCAACCAAACACTTACGCGGACACCATCGAGGGTTGCTTCGTGGTTTTTTGGAACTGGGCCGCCTTCGCGGCAGCCTCCTGCCGCTTGGTTACGGCGGCCGTGCTCTTGGGCTTCTTCGGTCGGCTGCCGAATAGCAACAAGCCGGCTCTGCGCTTTTGCGCGCCGCCTGGTGCAGTCGGCGCGGCCGAGGAGCTCGCGCCTGCCTTGTCGGTGCCGTGCGAGCGGCGCGGCTCGTTCTCCTCCTCTTCATCGTCCGGCCAGTCCTCGAGGCCGCCTCCTCCTCCGGAGCCGCCTGCTCCATCGCCGCCACCTGTGGCGTCGTCCTCCTCCATGGCGGCCGCCCCCAAGTCGGGGTCTTCCATGTCGCTCCTTGTTCGGTCTGGCATATACTGCTTGCCTGGATCCAGAGTGCCGGCAGCCGACTGGGCCGGGAGGACCTGCACCATGGCCGACTGGTCAGACGGAGAAACAAGAGCTCGGACCAGCCAAAGAGAAAGAATTATAAGGCTCACCGCAGGCGGCGGATGTGCGCGGTCATACGGCCGCTTGCCGAACCGCCAATCCGTCTCCGATAGCTTACAGTTGGAGATGTAGTTGACCAGCCGGGCCACCTCCACGTCCGACAGCTCCCATGTGCACATCCGGCACGGGTCCTGATGCCCGCTCATGCAGCTGATAATGTGAGGCCGGGCTTGGAGGGGAAGCACTCGGCGCGTCGCAAAGGCGGCCAGCAGGTCCGGGCCCTTCAGACCCTCCGACTCCGTCAACACCTGAAGTCAGACAAGGGCGGCGGAGGAGGCGGCCGATAGGGAGCTCGGCTTGTACTGCCAGTTGGCGCGTGGCTCGGCTGGCGGGCCGGCTACGTAAGCCAGCAAGTTGATGTAGTCACTCGTCGGATGGATATTCTTGACGTAGAAGTAGGACTTCTGCCACAGCTTCGCCGACTGCAGCAGAGAGATGGGCGAGAAGCGGTTCCCGATGCCCGGGCGCCGCACCACCATGCAGGCTCCGCATTGAGCCGCCAGGCCCTTGGCAGCGGTGCCGAGTTTGAGATAAAAGCACTCTCCCCAGAGCTCGAGGGTGGGGAGAGTGCCGAGGTACCCTTCGCACATGGTGACGAAGGCGGCCAGCAGCACCACCGTGTTTGGCGTGAGGTGGTGCGGCTGGACTCGACAGAAGTCAAGGAAAGAGCGGAGGAAGCTGCTCGCCGGAAGGCCGAAGCCGTGAAGAAAATGGGACCGGAAGACGACGCGTTCGTCGCCCTCCGGCGCCGGTGAGATTTCTGCCTCGGGAGGGACGCGTACCCGCACGTTCGTCTCCCGGGGCAGCCATCGTGTCTGACGAAGGACGAGGAGGTGATCCTCATGGACGTTGGAGCCGTCCCAGTCGCCGGCTCATGAGCGCGCCATGGACGAAGGAGCTCGTCGTAGGCGCAGCGCGGTGGCGAGCGGGCGAGGCTGCGACGGAGCGAGGAGGCCACAGCGAGAAAATGCTTGACGATGGTGGGCTGCGGCAGCGCTTCGGCGAAAGGGAAGGGCGCTGCGGCAGCGGAGAAGGTGAAGAATGGCGAGGGGAGAGGAGGGCGCACGTGCATCTGCCGCCCCCCCTCTTCGCCCTACTTATAGCCCCAGGCGGCGAAGCCGAGGGGGCGGGAGCATGGGGGATCGTGGGATTAACTGTGCCCACTCCCCCATGATCCCACGATTGCGGCGCCCGTAAAGGCGCGTATTAATTGCCGCGGAAGCCCAACCGTCTACCTCGGCCGCAGCGGATCCGCGCGCGTGCCGAGGTACTGTAGCGGCGGGCCCCAGCCTGCGGCGACGTCCTGTCGCGCGCGTGGGCTGGCAGGCCGGCTTGACCTGCTAATGCCACATGGCCGGCAGGCGCGGGCGGCAAGTCTGACGTCTGGCTAGCGCGCCACCTGGTCCCCACCACGATGCTTCGAAATCGCCAGGCGGCCCGCCTGGTCGCGGCCGACCCCTACCAGCCGGCACTTCGGAAGACGGACGAAGCACAATAATAGACGACCCGGAATATGAAGCTGCTGAGGCTTCTCGCCCCTTCAGCCATGGCGCCCCACCAGCTTCGGGGACTACTGTCGGAGTAAATGACCACAGGTAGCCTCATCAGCTCCCCCTGGTATTTCAAGACATCGGGGCAGGCTGCGCCCCTCAAACATCAAAGACAAAGGACCACCTTCCTGAGGCCGACTGGTCCAGGCGGCCGGTTGCCAGGAGGCGGTGGAGCCTAGAAGACGGCTGTGAAGTGGGCTGACTCCTAGCGGGCGGCTTCCTGGGAAGCCGGGTCCTAGCAGGCGGCCCCTCGCGCCCTCAAAGTTAGCGCCATCATAAACATGACGAGACAAGGCATGGCTACAGTACAAGGCTGCCACCCCCGAATCCAGGGCAGAGCGTGGCCACAGTACAGCATACCAGGTGGACACCCCGCTCCTGATACGGCACTGTTGCCATGCCGCTCATGACATCATCCATGGCAGAAGAAGCCATGCCCCCACGACGGGCGGTCAGTACGGCCCGCAGGCGGCGGGCCCTACCTGTCCGTGAGAAGCCAGAGGGCGGCGAGCCCTGACTAGTCGGCTCAGGGGGAGGCCGGCTCCTAGCAGGCGGCCCTTCCCCTCCCTCAAAGTCTGTGCGCCATTAACCAGATGTGACAGGGTGTGGCTACAGTGAGCACCCGCCAGGCGGCGGGACTGTATCCACGCTCCCCCTGACGAGGCCTCCGTCATCAGGAGCGATGCTACAGCATAAAGCAGTCAACATGGCCCGCAGGCGGCGGGCCCTACCTGTCGGCTAAGATCACGGCAGTCGGCGGGACCTATCAGGCGGTGGGCCCCAGCGGTCGGCGGAGAAGCCGGCAACCAGTGACACCGACAGCCGGGTCCCGCATCTGGCCGAATTACCATTGCACCCCTGGGGGGTAGGCCTATATAAACCCCCCAGGTCGCCCCATGCAGGGGGTTGGAACCTCGACCGAGCACCAAAATCACCATACACGCACGCAGAGAGAGGGGAATAGAGTTAGCCTTGCCTGGACTAGGGGTGTTATCTCCTAGGAGAGCCCCGAACCTGGGTAAGATCCGCAAGCGTACGCGGTCTCGCTCACTCCCGCTTCTAGAGCCCGGCGACGTACTTTTGTCCCCATCCACGATAAGCCACCCCTTGGCATATGTCGCACGATATCCCCGACACGTAGATCCATCCACTTTATCTGGCTTTACTTGTGAATCCTCATATTCATCTGATGAGTCATTTGACTCCAACTATAAACTGTTCAAAAATCAGAATGGTGGAGTATTTGCCAGATATGTTGGAACTAACTGCAGGAATGGTCCCCCTATGAAGAAAATTTGGGTTCCCAAAAGGTGCCTTGAAAGTCTTCAGGTGAATGTCCTCATGACACCACCTGTGAAGAATAGGAACCCCAGATCAAATTCTTCATATGGACGAAAGTCTTCATATGGATCCAAGTCCTCTTATGGATCAAATTCTTCACATGGATCCAAGTCCTCATATGATCATCATGCTAATGCTTCTGTTTCGCAGGGAAAATCTAAGAGTTCTGATTATGTGCATTATTCTTCAAATCATTATGTTCATAAGTCCTCGAAGAATTTCTCTGCTTACTCATATGCCTATACTAATCCCTCTCCTGTGAAACGAAGCGCTTTGGCTTCAATGCCACCTTTCTCTTATGGAGCTCGCAGAATGATGAAATCTTTGCCACCCCTCCAGATGTGGGTGGTGAAGAAAAAGAACTAACCACTTATGCAGGGTCAGGTCTCCAGATGAACTAAATCATCTAAAGAATTTGCTGGAGACCTGAAATGCTTGAAAGGACGCAAGCTAATCATGAAGAAATGATTTATTCATTTCTCACGTCCTCATACTGCTATATATACATATGTTGCATTAATTGATGAAATTATGTCTGATGAATTTGATGTCATATTCTTCACTTTGAAGTATATGTGTTCGTAAGATGCACTAATTCATCTGCAGGATGATTTACCCAAAGCTACTGAGTGGGTCCTCGATAGTGGATGTACTAATCACATGACCGGTGACAAGAGCTTACTGATGAACACTCCTTTATCTCCATCACATTTGAAGCATATCACCTACGCTGACAAAGGCAAAAGCAAGGTATTGGGTCTAGGTAGGGTTGCAATCTCAAAGGATCGACACATGGACAAAGTCATGCTTGTCGAGTCCCTCAGATTCAACCTCATGTCTGTCTTAATGCTTTGTGATCTTGATATGGTTGTTGTCTTTGGCAAATATCACTGCTTAGTGCTCATGGAATCTAACAATTCCAAAGTCTTCGAAGGCTTTAGGAGAGGAGACTTGTATATTGTTGATTTCTCTGCAGGACCACAGCCTGCCACTTGTCTACTTGCAAAAGCTTCAGAAGGCTGGCTATGGCATCGACGACTGGGTCATGCTGGCATGAGGAACTTACACATCTCGTGAAGAAAAAGCACGTCATTGGCATCGAGGGTGTCAAATTCCTCAAAGATCATCTTTGTGGGGCTTGTGAGGCTGGAAAGATGACCAGAGCCAAGCACCCCTCGAAGACTATCATGACTACCTCTCGTCCTTTTGAATTGCTTCATATGGACCTCTTTGGCCCTACTCATTATGCCACACTAACAAATGCAGCATCTCTATATGGCTTTGTCATTGTTGATAATTATTCTCGTTACACATGGGTGCATGTCATTACTTACAAAACTGAAATGCAGGAAGTCTTTAGACGATTTTCTTCAAGGGCTTCGATGAATTTTGGTGTGAAGATCAAGCATATACGTAGTGATAATGGGACCGAGTTCAAGAATACTGATCTTGACGACTATCTCGATGAACTTGGTATTACTCATGAGCTATCTGCCCCATACACTCCTCAGTAGAATGGCGTTGTGGAGCGCAAGAACAGGACTCGTGTTGAGATGGCTCGCACCATGCTTGATGAATACAAGACACCTCGTCGCTTCTGGCCTGAGGCAATTGATACTGCATGCCACATCATCAACAGGGTATATCTTCACAAATTCTTCAAGAAGACCTCATATGAACTCCTCACTGACAAGAAACCTAATGTGAGTTATTTCAAAGTCTTCGGTGCTAAATGCTGGATTAGAGATCCTCATCACAATTCTAAATTTGCACCGAAAGCACATGAAGGTTTTATGCTTGGTTACGGAAAGGACTCGCACATCTACAGGGTCTTCAACACCTATCACAACAAGGTTATTGAAACTGTAGATGTGCGGTTCGATGAAACTAACGGCTCTCAAAGAGAGCACCTACCTCCTGTGCTATATGAAATGTCACCTGAGGAATCCATCAAGCTAAAGGCTACTGAGGATGTTATTCCTACCGAAGAATCTGTTGAAGAAGTCATTCCAGAGCATGAAGAAAATCATGCTGGTGCATCTGAAGAAAATGGCTCTGAAGAAAATGCTGAGCAAAATCTAAGTCGCCAACCTACTCATCCTCGCATTGCAAATGAAGTACAGATTGAGAGAATCATCAACGACATCAACGCACCAGGTCCTCTTACTCGCTCAAAAGCATCACATTTGTCTAACTTTTGTGGGCATTTTGCTTTCGTCTCTGTCACAGAGCCCACCAAAGTTGATGAGGCATTTCTGGAGCCTGAATGGATTCAAGTGATGCAAGAGGAATTACATCAATTCGAGCTGAACAATGTGTGGGAGCTTGTCAAGTGACCAGACCCACACAAGCACAATATCATCGGTACCAAATGGATCTACCGCAACAATCAAGATGAAAATGGCCTTGTGGTAAGGAATAAGGCTCGTCTTGTAGCTCAAGGCTACACACAGGTTGAAGGAATTGATTTCGATGAAACTTTTGCACCTGTTGCTAGACTTGAGGCTATTCGCATATTGCTTGCTTATGCTAACCATCATAATATCATCTTATATCAAATGGATGTGAAAAGTGCTTTCCTCAATGGTAAGCTTGAGGAAGAAGTATATGTTGCTCAACCCCTAGGTTTTGAAGATCCTAAGCATCCTGACAAAGTCTTCAGACTCAATAAGGCCCTTTATGGCCTCAAGCAGGCCCCTCGGGCATGGTATGATACTCTAAAGGAATTCCTCATGAAGAAAGGCTTCAAACCCGGTTCACTCGACCCAACTCTTTTCACCAAAACCTATGATGATGAATTATTCATGTGCCAAATATATGTTGATGATATTATCTTTGGCTGTACTAACCAACATTACAGTGATGAATTTGCTTACATGATGAGTGAGGAATATCAAATGTCCATGATGGGAGAATTGAAATTCTTCTTAGGTCTTCAAATTCGTCAACAACGCAATGGCATCTTCATTTCTCAAGAGAAATACCTCAAGGACGTTCTGAGGAAATTCGGTATGCAAGAGTGCAAAGGCGTCAAAATCCCTATGCCCACAAATGGCCATCTATGCACTGATGAAAATGGTATAGACTTCGATCAAAAGGTATACCGCTCCATGATTGGCTCTTTATTGTACCTATGTGCATCTAGGCCGGATATTATGCTTACTGTTTGCATGTGTGCCCGTTTTCAAGCTACACCGAAGGAATCACACCATAAGGCTGTGAAACATATTCTTCGATATCTAGCTCACACTCCAACACTTGGATTATGGTATCCCAAGGGCTCGACTTTTGATCTCATTGGATATTTTGACTCTAACTATGCTGGTGATCGAGTGGATTGCAAGTCAACATCAAGCACATGCCATTTCCTCGGACGATCCTTAGTATGTTGGTCCTCGAAGAAGCAGAACTGCGTATCACTCTCTACTGCTGAAGCTGAATATATTGCTGCTGGTTCTTGCTGTGCTCAATTGCTGTGGATGAAGCAAACTCTCAAGGACTACGACATCAACATGAAGAATGTGCCACTCTACTGCGACAATGAGAGTGCCATCAAGATTGCTCATAACCCAGTTCAGCGCTCAAAGAGAAAGCACATCCAGATTCGTCATCATTTTCTTCAAGATCATGTGTTGAAGGGCGACATCTCTATCGAGCACGTGAAGATTGAAGAACAGCTAGCCGATATCTTCACAAAGCCCTTGGATGAGAAGAAATTTAGCAAGTTGCGGTGTGAGCTAAATATCTTAGAATCTTCGAATGTTCTTTGAAAAGGACACACATCCTAACACTTATGCAAAATTGATGACTTAGATGTGCAACACACGAAGTAACATTTTTCTTCAATCAATGAAGACAAACCCGCTGAGTGTGAAGAAATTAATGAAGAATTTGATTCTCAGAGCCCTACGACAATTGCACGCGGTGTCTGAAATCATCATTCTTATACGGTGGGTCACGCCACAACAAAAGTTGAAAATCTTCAAAATTGAGTTTTTCTTCATTTTGCAAATTCTTCAAATTTTCAAATTCTTCAACTTTGCAAAGTCTTCACTCTTTCCCACTGTGTTCTTCATTGACTATATATATTTGATTTTTTCAGTCCTCTACAACATTCACTTATTGCTAATTCTTCAAGTTGACCTTTACCTAAGTGAATGTGATCGGACCCTTTCCCCCTCTATGCTAAACTCAACCCAGTCTGTTCATAAATTCTTCATGTGCGTTCTATTTGAAACCCGTTCAAAGTCTTCACTGTGTCCTTGACAGCTGAAGAATTTGCGAATGAAACCTTAAAATATTCTTATCTGAATTTTCGGCTCTTGCCGCTCAAACCGTTTCACATCCCTTGATAAGATTTATCTATTCACCCATGATCTAACACGATCTCCACTTCACAATACGTGGGTGACACATGTCGCTAGGATGAGAAGGGTCAGGGGCATGTTCGTCCATTATCTTCGGACGAGCGGTTTTTCACCTCGGCTATAAATACCCCTCGCCCTCCTTAGATCTCATTTACCCCGCTCGATCTCACTCCCCTCGCTCGAGCTCTCAGACCTAGCGCCGCCGCTACACTCCATCGTCGCCGACGAGGAAGAGCTTCACTGCCTCGACCTCGTCGCCGTCGTACTCATGCCGGCCGCGGAAATCTTCACTCCGCAGCCGCCGTAGCTGTTTTCCATCGCCAAGTTAGGGTGTGGAAGATCTGAACGGACGAACTTCTCCACTGCTACTCTCAGTTCATCGTGTTCTTCGTCAAGGGTAAATAAAATCTATTTTTACTGCCCTTGTTGATTCTGATGATTTCCACAAAATCTTCAAAAGGTGTTTATTCTTCAACTTTCATGTTCTTAAACACCAACTTGCTTCTGTTCTTGATATGTTTCTCTAAGCAACGTTTTTCTTCAAGATTCCTCAATTGTGTGGATTCTCAATCTATACAAATCTGGAACCTAAGTCAAAAAACGCTTAGTGAAATTCCTCAAGACACCCCTGGTCAAATTCCTCAAACTTGATACTTTTGAAAAACTTCTGAGAACGCATATGACCTCTCCCAATTCTTCGCACCTATATTCTGTTCACAGGTACACATGTCCGCTGCTGAATCTCTAGGTTCTCATCAACTTAACTCATTTGCAACGTTCCTTGAAGAAAAATTGCATACCTCGTCAGAAAATTCGATTGTTCAAAATCCTCAAGTGAAGAAGATGGCTGATGGTAAAAGACCTCAGAAGGGAGGAAAGAGGCCAGAGACAAATACTGCTTTTGAGATCCCTGAAGAAATCTATGCAGGGTACTGTACTCCTGATGAAGCAACTCATGGCAAAGAGACTAAGAATGAGCGCAAAGTGCTCATTCAGAAGATTGAGAGGAGATGGGCAAGAGAATGGAGGGAATATCGATATGTGACTCCAACGAAATTCGCAGTTAACCCTCCATGTCCAAGACCTCCATTGGCTCCAGGCGAAGAAGCTGATCCCACAAGCATCAGAAGAGGTGAGGAATTTCCCAAGGAGTGGGCTAAGCGTCAAGCCAAGATGGCCAAAATGGCTAAGGAGGCAGTGAAGAAATTCAATGAAGATTCTGTTGCTGCCGCTGCTGAGGCCTCTGCTAGCAAGCCTAGGAAGGCTATGCTGAAGAAATCAGCTGTCAAGACAAGTTCCTCAGCTGCAATGCCCTCACGGTCAAGCTCTTCAAAGCCCTCACAGCCTGATCCTCTAGCAACTTCTTCAAAAGCTGCTCCAACTCCCTCTGTTGCAAAATCCTCAGCTGCTCCTACAAAGTCCTCAGCACCTGTGCATCTTGCCACGTGCCAAAGGACTACTAGAATCTCAATTGCTTCAGGAGCCTCTACAAGTTCTTCAGCTCCACCTCAGTCTTCAATAGCTCCGACCTTGCTGAAGAAAAAGGCCACTGCTGGACGAGGCACAAGGCCAAGTCCTCACAAGAAGCAGGTCGCCTTTCAGGTTCCGTCAAGCGAAGACGAAGCTGATGATGAAGAATTAGCTAAGATCATCAGAGATCGACAACAAAGGGCCGCTAGTGCCAAAGGCAGTGCTGTGCCCCTCATGCTGGATCCAAGGAAGATCCTTGATTTCATTGATCTATGGCACAAGAACCCTAACACACCTTTGCCTGAATTAAACCTCACTCCTGGCCAAAGTCACATGTTGACGGCCTTCATTACTGAAGAAAAATGGAAATTTGAAAAGGCGAGGCAGGTGAAGAAGGCTCAATACAAGAAGAAGCATTTTCTGAAGAAAAATGTTGTAAACATGTCTCCTGATGAACTTGTGAATCTGCAAAAGGAGATCAAAACTCTCAGTGATGAATTTGACGCATATCGAGCAGATTGGCAAGGTGCTAAAGTCAGGTTTGTCATGCTGGCCAAAACCCTCAAGTCAAACATTGCAGCTCCAGCACAACAACTTGAAATTCCTCAGACTGATACATCTGCTCAGCCTACTGATGAACATGCAAGCACAGCTGATGAAAATTATACTGTTGAAGAAAATGAAAGCACCAGGGCTGATGAAGAAATTCCAGTCTCTGAAGAAAATGTGAGGGCAACCAACAATGTTGCGCCTGAAGAGCAATTCAGGCCAGTTGATACATCTGCTACTGTGCCTGAGGAATCTGAACAAGCCAGGGCAACTGCATTAGTTGTGCCTAAAGAAATTCAACCAATTTCATCTGCTCCTCCTGAAAAGTCATCACAGATGAAAGATGTCCACCTTCCTTCTGCATCAGAAGCGAAGAAGACCAAAGCCGCAGAGAAGGCTGCGGTGAAGAAAAGGAAAGCATCAGCATCTTCAGAGTCTTTAGCTCCAAAGAAAGTGAAGACTTTGACGAGCTCAACTGAAAACCCAATTGATGCTGTTCCAATATCAAGCATGCCATCAAAGGAGATTGTTCCCTTTGCTGAGGAATATGTCATACATGATGACGGTGATAAAGAAAATCCTTCTGCTGCTTCGTCAGAGAAGTTGGATGAAGACATTGAAGTGGATGATATCCCTTCAACTCCGCTGGTATCATCGCCCATGCCTCCGTTCACAGCTGAAGAGGCAGGCGTCGAAGAAATTGATGAAGAAGATGAGGATGTGGATATTGGGTCTACAACACCTATTCTGAATGATGACTTTTGGGAAAGTCATCACCCCAATTCACCTCTGACAACACCACTACATCAAGTTCCTCAGTCCCCTGTGCCAACTGAAGAAATTCATACGGGCTCTGATGAACCTCAATCTTCACTTCAATCTATTCCTGAAGAAGTTCCAGCCGCTAGTGCTGAAGAAATGAAGGGCAAGGCTGCTGCTGATACAGCTACTGAAATTCCTCAGCCTGTGGCTCCAGAGGTTGTGCATCAAGAGGCTGTGAAGACTTCAACTGTAAATCTTCAGCCCAAGCCACAGGATCCTCATACCAAGAAGCAGAAGTTCAAGGCTGATGACTTCTTTACTGAGCATCGATTCTTCACTGACTACAATCCTTATGACTCTGCTCGACTTCGTCGCAAGCGTTTCTGGACGGTCAGTCAAATGAATTTCTATTCCTCTCTGCTTTTTGATAAAGACAAGATCTTTGCACATGAGAAAATTCCTCATGTGGATATGGAGTCTCTTCCGTGCTTCACCCCTGTCCTCAGTGTTCTTCATGATGCTGGGCTGCTCAACTTCTGCACCGACATCTGCGATTGGAACGAAGAACTCATTCTTCAATTCTACGCCACACTGCATATCACTGGAAATGTTGAAGATGTAAATTCATGGGTGCTAGACTGGATGACCGATAATACTCATTTCAAAGCATCGGCCTCTGAATTGCTTCACGCCGTCCCAATCAGTCCTCCCACTGAAGGTGCTAGGCCATCTATGAGGAACCTGAACTCTCAAATCATTTGATGCAAGTACTGATGAAGCCTTTGAAGGCTGGCCAAATTCCAAGGACCACTTTCCTCGTCAAGGAATTGCTTTATGTGCCAAGGACAGTTTATCGCATATTGACCAAAACCCTCAGTCCTATCAAGGGCCACAACTCTGATGACGAAGAGGTTGTTGGCATTATGAAGAATCTGCTGTTCAATATCATTCATGGTATTCCTATCAACTACCACGATTTCTTCTTGAGGACTTTGGCCAATGCTACTCTGTCACCTTTTGAGTTGAAGCCTTATGCTCCCTGGATTATGAATTCATCAGATCAAGGTCTTCAATTCATTATAAGGCTGACTTTCAAAATCATCTCAGCTATTTGCCCCCTATTGAAGTCCTCAAATGGACTATTTCCTCCACTGATGAGAAGGGCAAGGCTGCTATTATAGATGAAGGCACTCATCCATTGGATGGACAGTTTCGCAAAGCTCCATCATATTCCACCAATGATGACTCTGCAACACAAGATTCTGCCGCCAAAGCTTCATAACAAAATCCTCAAGCCACAGCTCCGCGTGTGATGACTGATCGTGAACTTCTCCTTAGTCTTCATCAGAAAGTTGATCAAAATCACAAGTGGGTCAAGCGTCAGTTTGGTGCAATTCTTCAGAACATGACAGTCACTCAAAATACTGTGAAGAAGAATCACTACTACTTGCATGAAGTCTTTGACCGCACTTGGGCTATTCTGTCTAATCTTTATAGTGCTGAAGATCTCAAGAAGATGGGATTCCAACAGGACTTTGACTGGTCTCAGCCACCTTCGAAGAAGTTTAAGAAGGTCAAAGTTCCTCAGCTCGTCGCCAGTACATATTCTTCATCGCGCGAGACGGATGAAGCTGAAGACTTGAAAGACACCGCGGCAGGCCCTACTCCAACGGACGACCCCAACAATGCTGGCGCTCCTCCATCGACATCATGATGATATTCTTCAGGGGCGTTAGTACTCATCTTTCGTTCCTTTTGGTCATTCGATGACAAAGGGGGAGAAATTTGAGTTAGTCTTCAAGCGGGTCTATATATATGGGCATTTTTTTTGCTAAGTTACAACTCTCGTTCTTCTGAAGTATTTGTTGGATCGAGTTGTAAACTTAAGTCCTATGGTGGTCTGATACTTTTGCTCTGTTTTTCTGCATGCTATTTCCTCAATATGTTAATGCACGCATGCTGAATTACATCAGTCACCATATTTCATCATGCATTTCAAATTCTTCATATCATATGTTAAATGCATGTATGAATTACAAGATATAGGGGGAGATCTCCATGATATTACTCTACAATGTGCATTTGCTATTCAAAGCAAATTCCTCAAATATGCACATCTTCAGGGGGAGTTCTTCTATATCTTGCAATCAAATTCCTCAATATCAGTATTTACACTTCATATGTTTATGCCCGTTGAAAACTTAACCTATATTGTCATCAATCACCAAAAAGGGGGAGATTGTAAGTGCATCTAGTGCCCCTTAGTGATTTTGGTGTATTGAAGACTTATAGGTTAAGGGACTAATGCGTTTGTGAGTGTACACAGGTTCTATAAGTCTATGAGGAGTTTGATATATATGATGAAAGTCGACCCCTAAAAATGAATGTCTTCAGCTGAAGACTTTGGTTTTCTTGAAGACTTTGAAAGTGAGGAAATTGGTGTGACCTTGAAGACTTGATATTCATGCGAGGATTATGAAGCGTGAAGAATTTTGTTTTCGTAGTTTCATTTTCTTCTTCTTGAGTCATAGGAAACACCGTACTGTTAAAGGGGGTCGAGGTAAAACTAAGGAAAAGTTTCCAAGTGATGCTCATCTCAAAATCCTACACCTACCCAATCCTTTCGAGTGAAGCCATTGGAAATCTCATACAGTTCAGTCAATTTCTTTAGTGACAGAGACGAAGTTCTTCTGTTCTCTGAGGAATTTGTTCTGACTGAGGAGTTAGGAATTCGCCAGTGCGGATTGCCTACAAGTGAGGAACATGATAGCCTTGAGGAATTTGATACTCAAATTTCCGACCGTTGCTGTGCTATGCGCCAGCTGTCCCAAAATATCTACCCACCTAACGGTCATATCATTGAAGGGCATTTATGTCTTATCATGTCGGGCTGCTCCCTAGGCTATAAATAGCCACCCCCTTCAACCACTAGTTGGTTGGCTGCTCCGAGAGATAGATTGACACTTGTCATTTAGAGCATCCCATCCTCCGAGGACTTTGAGCGAAAATCATCAAGTGAGGAAAAACCTAAAAACCCAAACACCTACAAACCCAAAGTGATTGAGCATCACTGAAGAGATTGTTCCTGTGTGGAACCGACGCTTGTTACCTTTGAGGACTGTGCATCCTCCAGACGGTTAGGCATCATGGTCTAGAGCATCCAAGAGGAAATTGTGGATCGCCGAGTGACCGAGTCTGTGAAGGTGTGGAAGTCACCTAAAGACTTACCACGAGTGATTGGGCGAGGTCTGTGTGACCTTAGATCAAGGAGAATACAGTGAGGACTGTGTGTCCTCAGGTTTAAATACCTAGCCGCTATAACCAGACGTACAACTGTCACAACAGTTGGAACTGGTCTACCAAATCATTGTCTTCACCGAGCTACTGATTCTATTTCCTCAACCCTTTCATTTCCTCGCATACTTGCTGTGTATTTGATTGTTACTGTTTGAAGACTTTGACTGAAGACTTTCCCAATTTCCTCATTCCTATTTCTTCAGTCAGTTGTCTTCAGCCTGCTTATCCTGTATCACGCTACCTGTACTCTATGCCAATTTCATTTAATCATGATGACTGTGCTTATGCCATGTTATGTTTGCAGCTGAGTACTTATTCCGCTGCTAAGTAGTTCGTTGCTTAGGAATTTCCTCACCTTGAAATTCCTCAGTGACGAATTTGTAAAAATTGCCTATTCACCCCCCTCTAGTCGATATAACACACTTTCAGCTACCCTCCGGTTGAAGCCAAGCTTGGCGGGTTGAACACTGATGGCCGATTAGCTTCTTGGCGGCGACGTGGAGTCGGAGAGCTGTGCTGGAGAATAAGCTTCTGTTCAGCTCAGCCGGACACGGGAAATGGGCGCCGGAGATCTTAGATTAGGTTAATTAATTATACCTCCAGTGCACCCCTTTTTAGTTGAAGAATGTATGAAATGTAATGAAATCCGGCATGTTTATATGAAATCCAGCCGTGTATGAACGGATTTAGTTTGATTAGTTCGAATTCTTGTATCGCTGGCATTGGATGAACATGCAAAACAATACGTACTAGCATTATTCCTAGGACGCACGGTGATCACCTCGTTTGCAGCAGTTTCACACGTACAAAAAGTTTGAGCAGCTTTTTAGTGTGCCTGTACATTGCAATCAAACTCACAGGCCTAGCAATTCATAGAGAACATTCAAAACAATCGATGATTATGCATCTCAGTGATTCACATGTCAGAGCCAATATTTACTACTAAATAGCGTCCCATTCGAAAATATCTAACGCATGTCTTCTTGCTAACATAAATGAGCAAAATTTGACAAGGTTGTCCCTTTCCAAAATATCAAATGCGTGTCTTTTTGCGTACATCAATGAGCAAACTTTGACAAGGTTTTCCCATTCCAAAATATCAAATGCCTACGATTGTGGAATGGGCAGGGTTTGCCATCAGTTCGGACATTGACATGGCACCTCGTGCTAAATAAACCAGCTGTTCTTTTTGTGCAGTTCCACCAAAATCAACCAAATTCGCGCGTAGCTTGTATGATTTCGCCTTTATATGTTGCAACGCCTTGAACATATCGGCACCTCCTTTCTTGTAGCTAATTTTATGGCTGGAGGTGGAAATAAATGATTCGAGAACATTCGATGTATTGTGCATGATGAAGTATAATGGGCACGAACCATCAGAACATTTTGTGCAGTTCCCATTGAAATCAAGCTGAGCACCCCTGTCTGCATAAATACAAAAAAAATGATTAGTAAAGCAAACTGTATTATGAATTTACAGTTTAAACAGGCACCTACATGGTCCATGCAGAGCACACATTTAAAAAAATGGAACTCACTAGAAAGAATCCTAGAACAACATTGTACTTGCCCATTGCAGCAAAAAAGATGGAAATTTGTGAGTCCTTCTGAGCTGAAGTAAGCTTGGTCTTGTGGGGAGTAATGCAACCATCCTTCAACTGCTCCTTCTGATGAGAAGATAGACTGGGCTTCTTCATCCTGGCATAATCGGAACTAGGCACTTCACGTACTCCATATTCTTCTTCAGAGGAGGATGATCCTGTTGTGCAAAGACAAGAGAACAACTAAATGCTAGCATCCCTGTTTTCTTGAAAAAAGGAAAGGAAATATTTAAAACAGCCATTACATTAACAAAGGGAGTAACTGATGAAATGTATAGTCACAAAGAGATGCATCTCCTCATTATCCTCATAGAAAATGATATGATACCAAACACAACAGCTCAACTTGAACTGTATTATTACTTAATTTTATCAGTGGCTATAACGGTGGCAAACTGGTGCATCAATTTATTAGCAGCCTTAGATTAACATGTGAAACAATACCACTTTCTCATGAGAGTAGCTAAACAGTAGTAGCACAACACCAATAGAGATGACAAAGCTCAATCATATGGATGAAATCCGTGGGCCGGTACCAACCTTTGTCAGGAGGCTTATTGTGTAGAGCATGCAGATGAAGCACTTCCCCAGAACCATACGTTATTATCTACTATGGTTGCCATGCTTACTATAAACTCCTCGATTAGTTTAATGTTTCCAACATCTTCTTGTGTAGTTCCACTAAAATATATGTTATCTTCAAACAAGATCCCTGTTTGCACAAGTAGAGATAATTACATATTACATTAAGAGTGGCATCAAATCACAGTGGCAAAACAATTGCTCATTCCAGCCATAGCAATAAATTAAGATGCAAAACTATATCATTACTTGTGTCATCACACTTCCAGTGCTTCATTACAGCACCGGGGGTTGATTTTTGTTCTTCTTCCGCTTGTTCTTCCCCTTCATCACTTGGTTCAATAACAGACAAGCTTCGCCTTCAATGTAAGATTTGGCATGTCAATTAGGGAGCACAAGTATAGCACTAAACAACAACATTACTTTTCTGATGATAGTAGCAAAATACAGGCCAACAGTTGTGAAATATCATTATCTTACCTCAATGGGATACTATGGTGCACATACAGATTGGAAGTCTTGTCTCCTTTTGTGGACTCCACTAAAATCAAGCAACATTACCGTATAAGTAGCAGAACATATGAAAGCACACTGCACAATCATGTGGAAGAAGGCCATTACTGACCTCTCATGACGCGAAATTCAAACAACTCACAAGAAGAAGATCTGAAACAAATTTGCCAACACAGATAGGAAGTCAGATCTCCTCTTGTGCAGTTCCACTAAGATCAAGCAATCAAGCAACATTGTCGGTGTGACATTTTGGTTGAACTACACAAAACACTCTTAAAGCAAAAGTGTCTTGTGAAGTGCAACAAAAGGTCGCAATAGCAACGAGGTGAAGTAGATAACCCTATTTACACAGAGGTGCAAAGGAAACAGTTACTGGTCAATAACGGTGGATGACACAGAAGCCCACAAAAAGAAGCATCTTACTTATCTAAATGGGAAAGAAAGCAAGACAGTAGAATTTCTCAAACAGTGGCATTGATTCATATTAACAGAGAGATTATATTAACAATAAAATTTGTTAAGCATGTAATTTTATTTTAACTGTGGCATTGCTTCAATTTTCCAGCGGCATTATTAGATTAACAACAGCTAAAGAGTTGCACGGGACAGTGGACGCACCAGCACCATGTGCATCTACCGATGTATATAAAGGGGTGATGCACAGTTTGTTGCAACAAACAACAAACAATCAAGGAGCATATTTGTGTTGGTCCCAGTTTTGTTATCTTTAGACACCTTTCCCTATGTGAGGGCAGCCAATCTAGTCCTGCTCAAACTCTACAGCCTTGTCCCCCACCCACAGAAAGATCAGTTCATTACAGATGTGCGTACTGCGTTTGTCATTGTTTTCCCTTTTCGAACAACGTAGGTGCTGGATAGCCAGTCTGTACTAATTACCCCCTTCCTTTCCTCTTTGAACCACGTCCTAGATTCATGCTATACAACTTTCCCCACTACTTTCCTGAATGATCCAACACCTAGATTCGAGTGCAGAAGCGGAAAAAATCCACATGCAGCTAGAGCAATGCATGTGGATTAAGTAAATTATACCTTAAGGTTCTCGGGGTGTGGCTCAGTGGGCGGCCGAAGGCCGATCTGCCCACACTATGTACGACAGCGAGGAAGAAGGGGTCGGAGGCCCTCCTGCACTGCCGCTGGGTGAAAGAGAACAACTGCGCCAGTAGTGGATTCCCTCCCTCGCCGACGGCGACAGCGTTAAGCCTCCTTCCCTTCCCCGGCAGACGGGATCCTGCCGGCTCTTTGACCAACAGTGAGGGGAGTGAGAGAGAGAGAGAGAGGCCAACGCAGTCTTGTTTAGATCTGGAGAGGGTGAGAGAGTGTGAAGAGAGCAACTACAAGCGATGAGGCTCCAACGTGTATGTATATAGTGGAGAGAGGGTGTGAAGAGAGCAAACCCTAGAAAACAAGCGCCGAGGCTGCAACGTATATAGTTGGAGTGGTTTTCTTTTTCTCTCCATAAAAATCATTATAAATTGTGCACGTAATGGAACTCTTTATTTAATTTAGTGAAGAAAAATACTAGGGCAATGCTAATACGTAAAGAAAATTTAACGCTCGAAGGAGTCAACCCGAAATTAACGCTGCACGCCTCCCGGTCGCGCTTACTATCATTCACGTGTGCTACACGACCCTCCGAAGTGAACAACAACTGAAGCACACACGGTCAAAATATCGGAAAGGTGGGCTGCACCATCCTCCAATTTTAAATATTTTTGAGAAATTCAATTTTAATTACTTTGTATGTACACTTTGCTCTCTTTCAATAATGAGCGGGCACTTGTATTCGGCCTAAGTCATACTACTACCTCCGTCCAGGTTTTTACTCCACGTCATATATTTTTTGTCAAAGTTTGACCAATTTTTTTAACTACTCCCTCCTTTCCGGTTTATAGGGCTTAAATTTGAAATTTCATCAACCAAAGCAGATGATGAGTGGAGAAATGTACTCCGTCTCGTAGTTTACAAAATTACTCAAACTTTAATCTGCATTAATTACAAAGTGAAAATAAGACTGTAATAATATGGTAAAACGAAGAAAATGAGATTAGCCGGGAAGTAGTAAACTACTAATACATGCCAACAAAAAATGAATATTATTGGCTTCTTTTTTTATGTGTTCTAAACACTATAGTGTGAGGCAGCGACTGTGTCTCCGACGGACGTGCGTGTACCTCTTTTCTTCTTGTACGTACTCCATTTATCTCACTTCCTGTGGCTTCCCACTCCCACGATATTCCTATTCTATGAACCTGTGTGTGTGTGCGTGTGTGTGTGTGTGTGTGTGTGTGTTTTAACAGTGTGTGTGTGTTAGTGAGAGCGACACATCGACCTACAGAGAGATGGTGTGTAGTACTACGTACTTACTTACTACGAAGCCGCGAGAGTTGGTGCATCCTCTCGTTTTCGGGTGTCCGGTCGGGGAAGCTGCCACGCCCGCTACCCTGGCCCACCCAAGGCCCCTCCATCACTCGCGCGCGCTTCCGGCCCGAAACGGTAAGTGCCGCTCCAGAGAATCGGTGCCTTATTCATGCCTGGGCAGAGCGGACGCGACCTCTCATTGGCGCATGCGTTGAATGGAGAAGCGGATTCAACGAAGAGTGATGGTTTCTTCGTCCGTCCAACTTACTGCCGGGTCTATGTGATTTGACGGCCCATTGGTCATTATTACTGAGGTGGTACGACGGTGCGGAGTCTTACTTGTACTGTACACTTTGCTTTGGTGCATGACACGTGCACCAGATGCTGGATGTCCCACGTTTCGGCGAAAGGAGGTAGAGCATGTCCACTCTTTACAATTTTCTCCACTCTTATAGTGGAGGAGTGCGAAATCAGCGAAAACATGGCAGCTCAGCAAAAACACGAAAGCAGTGAAAAATGTATAATGCTATGTAGCTTTCCGCTTCTGTTTCATGTATCTTGCATCCAAGGTTGCCCGGTTGCAACATTCCATCAAATACAAAGGAGACTAACATGCATGCTATTGCATCTCAATGATTCACAGATCATAGCCAATACGCCCTCCGTTCTAAAATAAGTGTCTCAACTTTATGCCAACTTTGCCAACTTTAGTACAAAGTTATACAAAAGTTGACACTTACTTTGGAACAGAGACAGCCAAAGAAAAAAAATCCATGCAGTCCCTAGGCCTTGAACCCTAAACCAAACCAGGCTTTAATTTGCTGGTGAGGTTGAACCTTCCGAAGGAATGAAGTTTGCAACCCTTTGACCATCGGATCATTTTGTGCAGTTTCACTAAAATCGAGCTGAGCATCCCTATGGCAAAAAAATTGAAGTGTGATTAGAATAAGACTAGTGGGACTAGTTTTAATGAGACATAAAATTATCACAAATACATTAGAAGCTAGTAGAGGTACGTGCGGGGCAAAGACGTAGAGAAATATCCACATGGAGCGATGTGGGCAGCTGGGGCAGTGGTGCAAGCCGGCTGTAAAGGAAGTTGTACCTGAGGGAAGTCAGGATGTAGCTAGCTTAGAGGAGGGCGGCGGGAGGCGGCAACTTCCCACGTCGCGGCAGTGAGCAAGGGGCGAAGGCAACCGCACCGGCTTTGTGAGAGAGAATGGCGGGGACCCCTGATCGGGACGCGCCGACAGTGGGTTTTCGCCGTCGATGATGGCGACCGCATCTACACAAAGCATCCACCCCTTTCCCTAGCGGGCGTGATCCGCCCGGATGTTAGAGATGTGGCCACAGTCGTTTTGTGCGAGAGAGTGTGAAGAGAGCAACCCCAGCAAGTGATAACCCACAAGTATAGGGGATCGCAATCGTTTTCGAGGCTAGAGTATTCAACCCAAATTTATTGATTTGACACAAGGGGAGCCAAAGAATATTCCCAAGTATTAGCAGCTGAGTTGTAAATTCAACCACACCTGAAAGACTTAATATCTACAGCAAAGTTTTTAGTAGCAAAATAGTATGGAAGTAATGGTAACGGTGGCAAAAGTAACAGTAGCAGTTTTGTAGCAATTGTAACAGTGGCAACGGCAAAGTAACGTAGCAAAGATCAATATGTGAAAAGCTCGTAGGCAATGGATCAGTGATGGATAATTATGTTGGATGGCATTCATCATGCAAAAATTATAACCTAGGGTGACACAGAACTAGCTCCAATTCATCAATATAATGTAGGCATGTATTCAGAATATAGTCATACGTGCTTATGGAAAAGAACTTGCATGACATCTTTTGTCCTACCCTCCCATGGCAGCGGGGTCCTAATGGAAACTAAGGGATATTAAGGCCTCCTTTTAATAGAGAACCGGACCAAAACATTAGCAATTAGTGAATACATGAACTCCTCAAACTACGGTAATCACCAGAAAGAATCCCAATTATTGTCAACTTGGGGTATGCGGATCATAACACGTAATAGGTGTCTACAACTTGCAAGATAGGATCAAGAACACATATATATATTCATGAAAACATAATAGGTTCAGATCTGAAATCATGGCACTCGGGCCCTAGTGACAAGCATTAAGCATAGCAAAGTCATAGCAACATCAATCTCAGAACATAGTGGATACTAGGGATCAAACCCTAACAAAACTAACTCGATTACATGATAAATCTCATCCAACCCATCACCCTCCAGCAAGCCTACGATGGAATTACTCACGCACAGCGGTGAGCATCATGAAATTGGTGATGGAGGAAGGTTGGTGATGATGATGGCGACGAATCAACCTCTCCGGAGCCCCGAACAGACTCCAGATCAGCCCTCTCGATGAAGAATAGGAGGCGGCGGCGGCTCCGTATCGTAAAACGCGATGAACCCTTCTCTCTGATTTTTTTCTCTCAGGATGTGAATATATAGAGTTGGAATTAGGGTCGGAGGAGGTCCAGGGGGCCCACAAGCCGCCAGGGCACGCCCCAGGAGGGGCTCGCCCCCTGGCTTGTGGCCAATGGGTGGACCCCCTCTGGTTGATTCTTTCGTCAGTATTTTTTATTTATTCCAAAAATATTCTTTGTAAATTTCCAGGTCATTCCGAGAACTTTTATTTCTGCACAAAAATAACTCCAAGGCAATTCTGCTGAAAACAGCATCAGTCCGGGTTAGTTTCATTCAAATCATGCAAATTAGAGTCCAAAACAAGGGCAAAAGAGTTTGGAAAAGTAGATATGACGAAGACGTATCAACTCCCCCAAGCTTAACCCATTGCTTGTCCTCAAGCAATTTAGTTGACAAACTGAAAGTGACAAAGAAAAACTTTTACAAACTCTGTTTGATCTTGTTGTTGCAAATATGCAAAGCCAACATTTAGGTTTTCAGCAAGAATTATGAACTAACCATATTCACAATAACATTTAGGTCTCACATTTACTCATATCAATGGCACAATCAACTAGCGAGAAATAATAATGAATCTCGGATGACAACACTTTTTCAAAACAATCATGATATGATATAACAAAATGGTATCTCTCTAGCCCTTTCTGAGACCGCAAAACATAAATGCAGAACACCCCTGAAGATCAAGGACTGACTAGACATTGTAATTCATGGTAAAAGAGATCCAGTCACAGTCATACTCAATATCAATTAACAACAATGCATAAAAATGACAGTGGTGCTCTCTAACTGGTACTTTTTATAAGAGGATGATGACTCAGCATAAAAGTAAATAGATAGGCCCTTCGCAGAGGGAAGCAGGGATTTGCAGAGGTGCCAGAGCTCGAGCTTTTAAAACAGAGATGAATGTAATTTTGAGCGGCATGCTTTCATTGTCAACATAATGACCAAGAGATCTCGGTATCTTCCATGCTAAATACATTATATGCGGTTCCCAAACAGAATGGTAAAGTTTTTACTCCCCCTCCACCAATAAGCACACTCCACGGCTGGTCCGAAACAACGGGTACCGTCCATACCAACAACAGTCCTGGGGGAGTTTTGTTTGATAGTATATTTTGATTTGATTTAGAGCATGGAGGGCATCCCAATTACCAGCCACTTTCTCGTGAATGACAAGTGAATAAACACTCATCGTGAGAATAACCCACCTGGCATGGAAGATACTGACAAGCCCTAGTTGCTACATGAGTGATTCGGGCATACAAAACAGAACATTATTTGAAGGTTTAGAGTTTGGCACATGCAAATTTACTTGGAACGGCAGGTAAATACCGCATATAGGTAGGTATGGTGGACTCATATGGAACAACTTTGGGTTTATGGAAGTGGATGCACAAGCAGTATTCCTGCTTAGTACAAGTGAAGGCTAGCAAAAGATTGAGGAGTGACCAACTAGAGAGCGACAACAGTTATAAACATGTATTGAGATTAACCAACATTGAATGCAAGCATGAGTAGGATATAAGTCACCATGAACATAAATATCATGGAGGCTATATTGATTTTGATTCAACAACATGCGTGAACATGTGCCAAGTCAAGCCACTTAAATCATTCAAAGGAGGATACCATCCTATCATACTACATCATAACCATTTTAATTTGCATGTTGGCACTCAAGACAAACCATTATCAACTCCTAGCTAATTAAGCATGGCATTAGTAACTATAATCTCTAATTGTCATTGCAAACATGTTTCATTCATAATGGGCTGAATCAGGAACGATGAACTAATCATATTTACAAAAACAAAATAGGTCGAGTTCGTACCAGCTTTCCTCCATCTCCATCATTTCATCATATATCATCATTATTGCCTTTTCACTTGCACGACTGAATGGTGTGAATAATAATAAGAGTGCACGTGCATTGGACTAAGCTGGAATCTGCAAACATTTATTCAAAGGAGAAGACAAGGTAATATGGGCACTTCGTTAGATCAACAATAATGCATATGAGAACCACTCAACATTTTCATCATGGTCTTCTCCTCTCGACCCAAAGAAAAGAAAATAACTTCAAAGAAACACACTGAAATGTTTTTGGAGTTTTTGTTTTTCTGAAGAAGGCAAAAACAAGAACAAGAAAAACTATTTACACGGGAAAGCTCCCAACAAACAAAAAGAAGAACGAGAAATCTTTTTGGGTTTTCTTTTAATACTATAACTATTTTTTTATTTTCTCAAAGTTTTTCGAACACAAAAGAAGAAAGCGAGAAAAAGAAATAAACTAGCATGGATAATACAGTGAAAAAGTATGAACACCGACAACTGGAATGAATGTGTGAACATGAATCTAATGTCGGTGAGAAATACGTACTCCTCCAAGCTTAGGCTTTAGGCCTAAGTTGGTCTACGACCACGGCGAGAAATGACCCTCTCCTTGGTACTCCGGAGGGTCCTGAGGGTTCCACCGGTTGGCGAGCTCCTGTGGCTCCCACTGATAAACAGGTTCCCGATATGGATCAGGTGATAGTGCTGGCTCAGGGACTGGGGATCGCGTCCGCTCCCAGTACGCATAAATATCATTGGGCATAATAATGTTCCTGCCTGAATGAATATCGAACAAAGAAGGTGCAGGCAAAGTAATAATCCTATAGGTACCCTGACTGAACACTAAGTTATAGATGAGCCGCTTATCATCGTCTTTGGAAATAAAATCATGTGCTACCATACTGTCATAGTCTAAATATTTAGTGGGTAACAGCATTTCTTCCTGCTCATCGAGCCTAATGGGAATCTCAAAATGTTTAGCTAAACGAGGAGCGTAGATACCTTTGAAAATAGGACCCCTCGAATGGTTTAAACTCAATCTTCGAGCAACAATAGCGCCCAAACTAAAAGTTCTATCACAATATAAAGCATGGCGCAAAATAGCAAGGTCAGGGGCATTAAGGCCTCCACTCTCCCCTCGACCAATCAAACATCTCCCCGCAAATAATGAGTAATAGCGCAAAACAGGAAAATGTAAACTAGCCACTCTCGCTTCCGACACCCCTCTCTCTTCCCCTACGGTAACTTCATCAATAAAATCCTCCACATCTCTAGGACGTGGTTCACTGACGCTGCCCTCATAAGGTAATTTGCAAACATCGCAAAAATCATAGAGAGTCATTTTCTTAGGCACATCATATAAGTGATATTCTACCATAGGAGGATCTTCCCTATAACGAAAGTGAAAATTTTGCACAAAGGTATTAGTGAGTAGGAGGTATTGGTCACACTTATCATGGAGGAAGTCGGTGATGCCTGCCTTATCCGCCAAATAATAGAAATCCTCATAAATTCCGTCCGCCCTCAAGAATGCATCACTTGGCCATTCACACGGCCGAACCTCCATGGTGCGAGGGAGGTTGTACTTGGTCTTCTTCTTCTCTTCATTTTCATTTTCCTTTGAACCCCTACTTGAAGAGCCCCTCAACCATCTCTTCATCATTTCTTTTCTCTGAAAAATTCTGAAATTTTTAGTGACTCAAAATAAAAGTGAACCAAACTCAACAAAATTGATAGTAACTACTCCTACAAGTGCCTAGCGGCTATATCATGCATCAAAACTACTTGAGACCATATAAATTTGACATGCAAGCTCAAGAACAAGGTCACCACAACAGCAAAAATTTGCAATATATAAAGCACTAGAACAAAAACTAATTGGACCATTGGAGAAGTCACATACCGAAGAACAATCCCCCAAAACAGTTTTGCAAATGGAGCTTTGCACAAGGAGATCGAAAATGGCAGCAAGATGAGCAAGAACACGGGTTTGAGCAACGGGATGATTTTTTCTGGAGGAAGACTAAGTGGATGGGTGCTGGAATAAGTGAGGGGGACCCACGTGGGACCCACAAGCCACCAGGGCGCGCCCCCAGGGCTTGTGGCCCACTGGTGCATCCCCCTGGTGTGTTCTTAGTGCCAGAAATTCTCAAATAATCTTAAAAAATCATACTAAATTTTCAGGGCATTTGGAGAACTTTTATTTTCGGGACAATTTTTATTGCACGGATAATTCAAAAAACAGACGAGTAATAGTATGTTTGCTTTATTTATTCTAAATAACAGAAAGCAAAAGGTGGGTACAGAAAGTTGTGCTTTCTAAATTCATCAATCTCATGCTCATCAAAAGGAATCCATTAACAAGGTTGATCAAGTCTTATTAACAAACTTCTTTTGAATAACATGAAACCGGAGAATTTTCGAATAACACTAGGTTACCTCAACGGGGATATGCATGTCCCCCACAATAAGAATATCATATTTCTTTTTGACAGTAGGAAGAGGGAATTCAAAACCCCCAATAGTAATTGTTGAAATTTTTCCAATAGAATTGATACTATTCACTTGAGGTTGTTTCTTCGGAAAGTGTACCGTATGCTCATTACCATTAACATGCAAAGTGACATTGCCTTTGTTGCAATCAATAACAGTCCCTGCAGTATTCAAAAAGGGTCTACCAAGGATGATCGACATACTGTCGTCCTCGGGAATATCAAGAATAACAAAGTCCGTTAAGATAGTAACGTTTGCAACCACAACAGGCACATCCTCACAAATACCGATGGGTATAGCAGTTGATTTATCAGCCATTTGCAAGGATATTTCAGTAGGTGTCAACTTATTCAAATCAAGTCTATGATACAAAGAGAAAGGCATAACACTAACACCGGCTCCCAAATCACATAAGGCAGTTTTAACATAGTTTCTTTTGATGGAGCATGGTATAGTTGGTATTTCTGGATCTCCCAGTTTCTTTGGTATTCCACCCTTAAAAGTATAATTAGCAAGCATAGTGGAAATTTCAGCATGATCATTGTTTTTATTGCTCATCTCATTAAGCAAGTCATTCTGAGCTTTAAGTACTTGTTCCACTTGAGTTTTTACCATGGAAGCATGTTTACTGATAAGCTTAAGATCATTAACAGTTCTTGAAAGTGCGTTATATCGACTAGAGGGGGGGTGAATAGGCGATTTTTACAAATTCGTCACTGAGGAATTTCAAGGTGAGGAAATTCCTAAGCGACGAACTACTTAGCAGCGGAATAAGTACTCAGATGCAAGCATAACAGAGCAGTAGCATAGTCATCATGATGAAATGAAAACAAGCACAGAGTACGAGTAGCGTAAACACAGGATAAGCAGGCTGAAGACAAACTGACTGAAGAAATTGAACTGATGAAATTGAGAAAGTCTTCAGTCAAAGTCTTCAAACAGTAATGATCAAATACATAGCAAGTATGCGAGGGAATGAAAGGGTTGAGGAAACAGAACCAGTAGCTTGGTGAAGACACTGATTTGGTAGACCAGTTCCAACTGCTGTGACAGTTGTACGTCTGGTTGGAGCGGCTAGGTATTTAAACCTGAGGACACACAGTCCCGGACACCCAGTCCTGAACACACAGTCCAGGACACCTAGTCCTCACTGTATTCTCCTTGAGCTAAGGTCACACAGACCTCGCCCAACCACTCGTGGTAAGTCTTCAGGTGACTTCCAAACCTTCACATACTCGGTCACTCGGCAATCCACAATTTCCTCTTGGATGCTCTAGACCATGACGCCTAACCGTCTGGAGGATGCACAGTCCTCAAAGGTAACAAGCGTCGGTTCCACACAGGAACAATCTCTTCAGTGATGCTCAATCACTTTGGGTTTGTAGGTGTTTGGGTTTTTGGGTTTTTCCTCACTTGATGATTTTCGCTCAAAGTCCTCGGAGGATGGGATGCTCTAAATGACAAGTGTCAATCTATTTCTTGGAGCAGCCAACCAGCTAGTGGTTGAAGGGGGCGGCTATTTATAGCCTAGGGAGCAGCCCGACATGATAAGTCATAAATGCCCTTCAATGATATGACCGTTAGGTGGGTAGATATTTTGGGACAGCTGGCACGTAGCACAGCAACGGTCGGAAATTTGAGTATCAAATTCCTCAGGGCTATCATAATCCTCACTTGTAGGCAATCCGCACTGGCGAATTTCTAACTCCTCAGTCAGAACAAATTCCTCAGAGAACAGAAGAACTTCGTCTCTGTCACTGAAGAACTTGACTAAACTGTATGAGATTTCCAATGGCTTCACTCGAAAGGATTGGGTAGGTGTAGGATTTTGAGTTGAGCATCACTTGGAAACTTTTCCTTAGTTTTACCTCGACCCCCTTTAACAGTACGGTGTTTCCAATGACTCAAGAAGAAGAAAATGAAACTACGAAAACAAAAGTCTTCATGCTTCATAGTCCTCGCATGAATATCAAGTCTTCAGGGTCACACCAATTTCTTCACTTTCAAAGTCTTCAAGAAAACCAAAGTCTTCAGTTGAAGACATTCATTTTAGGGGTCGACATTCATCGTAAATAACAAACTCCTCATAGACTTATAGACCTGTGTACACTCACAAACACATTAGTCCCTTAACCTATAAGTCTTCAATACACCAAAATCACTAAGGGGCACTAGATGCACTTACAATCTCCCCCTTTTTGGTGATTGATGACAATATAGGTTAAGTTTTCAACGGGGATAAACATATGAAGTGTAAATACTAATATTGAGGAATTTGATTGCAAGATATAGAGGAACTCCCCCTGAAGATGTGCATATTTGAAGAATTTGCTTTGAAATAGCAAATGCACATTGTTGAGTAATATCATGGAGATCTCCTCCTATATCTTGAAATTCATACACGCATTTAACATATGATATGAAGAATTTGAAATGACTGATGAAATATGGTGTCTGACGGAATTCAACATGCGTGCATTAAGGTACTTGAGAAAATAAGCATGCAGAAAGCAGTTCAAAAGTATCAGACCACCATAGGACTTAAGTTTACAACTCATCAGAGGAAACACCTCAGAAGAGCAAGAGTTGAAACTTAACAGAAATATAGCCCATATATAAGACCCGCTTGAAGACTAAACTCAAAAGACTAAACTCAAATTTCTCCCCCTTTGTCATCGAATGACCAAAAGGGACGAAAAATGAGGACTAACGCCCCTGAAGAATATCATCATGATGTCGATGGAGGAGCGCCAGCATTGTTGGGGTCGTCTGTTGAGGTAGGGCCTGCCGCAGTGTCGTTCAAGTCTTCAGCTTCATCCGTCTCGCGCGATGAAGAATATGAACTGGCAACAAGCTGAGGAACTTTGACTTTCTTGAATTTCTTCGAAGGTGGCTGGGACCAGTCAAAGTCCTGTTGGAAGCCTATCTCCTTGAGTTCTTCAGCACTATGAAGATTAGATAGAATCGCCCAAGTGCGGTCAAAGACTTCATGGAAGTAGTAGTGATTCTTCTTCACAGTATTTTGAGTGACTGTCATGTTCTGAAGAATTGCACCAAACTGACGCTTGACCCACTTGTGATTTCGATCAACTTTCTGATGAAGACTAAGGAGAAGTTCACGATCAGTCATCACACGCGGAGCTGTGGCTTGAGGATGATGTTCTGAAGCTTTGGCGGCAGAATCTTGAGTTGCAGAGTCATCATTGGTGGAATAGGAAGTAGCTTTGCGAAACTGTCCATCCAATGGACGAGTACCTTCATCAATAACAGCAGCCTTGCCCTTCTCGTCAGCTGAGGAAATAGTCCGTTTGAGGACTTCAATAGGGGGCAAATAGCTGAGATGATTTTGAAAGTCAGCCTTATAATGAATTGAAGACCTTGATCTGATGAATCTCATGATCCAGGGAGCATAAGGCTTCAACTCAAAAGGCGACAGAGTAGCATTGGCCAAAGTCCTCATGAAGAAATCATGGTAGTTGATAGGAATACTGTGAATGATATTGAACAGCAGATTCTTCATAATGCCAACAACTTCTTCATCATCAGAGTTGTGGCCTTTGATTGGACTGAGGGTTTTGGTCAATATGCGATAGACTGTCCTTGGCACATAGAGCAATTCCTTGACGAGGAATTTGGTCCTTGGAGCTTGGCCTGGCTTCAAAGGCTTCATCAGCACTTGCATCAGATGATCAGACAGTTCAGGTTCAACATAGAGAAGCCTAGCACCTTCAGTGGGAGGACTGACTGGGACGGCATGAAGCAATTCAGAGGCCGGTGCTTTGAAATGAGTATTATCGGTCATCCAGTCCAATACCCATGAATTGACATCATCAACATTTCCAGTGATGTGCAGCGTGGCGAAGAATTGAAGAATGAGTTCTTCATTCCAATCGCAGATGTCGGTGTAGAAATTGAGTAACCCAGCGTCATGAAGAACACTGAGGACTGGGGTGAAGCAGGGTAGCGATTCCATATCTACATGAGGAATTTGCTCATGTTCAAAGATCTTATCCTTATCAACCAACAATGAGGAGTAGAAGTTCATCTGGCTTGCAGTCCAGAAACGCTTGCGACGAAGACGAGCAGAGTCATAGGGATTGTAGTCAGTGAAGAATATTTGCTCGTTGAAGAAATCCTCAGCATTAAACTTCTGCTTCTTGGAGTGAGGGTTCTGTGGCTTGGGCTGAAGATTAACAGTTGAAGAATTTACAGCCTCTTGAGGTGTAGCCACTGGAGCCACTGGCTGAGGAATTTCAGCAGCAGCCTTGGCCTTCATTTCTTCAGACATATGTACATCAGCGCTAGTGACTGGAACTTCTTCAGGTATAGAGTGAAGTGAAGCTTGACGTTCATCAGAGCCCGTATGAATTTCTTCAGTTTGCACAGGAGACTGAGGAACATGATGTAGAGGGGTTGTCAGAGGTGAATTGGGGTGATGACTTTCCCAAAAGTCATCATTCAGAATAGGTGTTGTAGACCCAATATCCACATCCTCATCTTCTTCAGTTCCTTCGACGCCTGCCTCTTCAGCTGTGAACTGAGGCATGGGCGATGATACCAGTGGGGTTGAAGAGAAAGTATCCACTTCAATTTCTTCATCCATCTGCTCTGTCGAAGCAGCAGAAGGATCTTGTTCATCAGATTTACTTGGAATTTCATATTCCTCACCAAAGGGAATGATCTCGTTTGATGGCATGCTTGATATTGGAATAGCATCAATTGGGTTTTCAGATGAACTCGTCAAAGTCTTCAATTTCTTGGGAGCTGAAGACTCTGAAGATGCAGATGCTTTCCTTTTCTTCACAGCTGCTCGCTCCGCAGCCTTGGTTTTCTTCGCTTCTGATGCAGAAGGAAGGTTGATGCTTGTCATCGGTGCAGGAGGAGCAGAGGAAATTGGTTGAATTTCTTCAGGCACAACTGATGCAGTTGCCCTGGCTTGTTCAGATTCCTCAGGCACAGTAGCAGATGCTTCAACTGGCCTGGATTGCTCTTCAGGCGCAATATTGGAGGTTGCCCTGGCATTTTCTTCAGAGACTGGAATTTCTTCATCAGCTCTGGCGCTTTCATTTTCTTCAGCAGACTGAACAGATGTTCCAGTCTGAGGAAATTTGGGTTGCGATGAAGCTGCAACACTTGGAGTAAATCCTTTTGCCATTCTGACGAATCTGACTTTGGCACCTAGCCAATCTGCATGGAATGCATGAAATTCATCACTGAGTGCTTTGATCTCAGCCTGCATAGTCACAAGTTCTTCAGGAGACATTTTCACAACATTGTTCTTCAGAAAATGCTCCTTCTTGTACTGAGCCTTCTTCACCTGCCTGGCCTTTTCAAATTTCCATTTTTCTTCACTTATGAAGGCCGTCAACATGTGACTTTGACCAGGAGTGAGGTTTAATTCAGGCAAAGGTGTGTTAGGGTTCTTGTGCCATAGATCAATAAAATCAAGGATCTTCCTTGGATCCAGCATGAGGGGCACAGCACTGCCTTTGGCTCTAGCGGCCCTTTGTTGTCGATCTCTGATGAGCTCAGCTAATTCTTCATCATCAGCTTCGTCTTCGCTTGAAGGAACCTGAAAGGCGACTTGCTTCTTGTGAGGACTTGGCCTTGTGCCTCGTCCAGCAGTGGCCTTTTTCTTCAGCAAGGTCGGAGTTGTTGAAGACTGAGGTGGAGCTGAAGAACTTGCAGAGACTCCTGAAGCAATTGAGATTCCAGTAGTCCTTTGGCATGTGGCAAGATGCACAGGTGCTGAGGACTTTGCAGGAGCAGCTGAGGATTTTGCAACCGAGGGAGTTTGAGCTGCTTTTGAGGAATTTGCTTGAGGAACAGGCCGTGAGGGCATTGCAGCTGAGGAACTTGTCTTAACAGCTGATTTCTTCAGCATAGCCTTCTTAGACTTGATAGCAGAGGCCTCAGCGGCGGCAGCAACAGAATCTTCATTGAATTTCTTTACTGCCTCTTTAGCCACTTTGGCCAGCTTGGCTTGACGCTTAGCCCACTCCTGAGGAAATTCCTCACCTCTTCTGATGCTAGTGGGATCAGCTTCTTGGCCAGGAGCCAATGGAGGTCTTGGACATGGAGGGTTAACAGCAAATTTCTTCATGTACTTGGGAGTGACATAGCGATATTCCCTCCATTCTCTTGCCCATCTCCTCTCAATCTTCTGAATGCGCACTTTGCGCTGATTTTTGTTCTCCTTGCCATGAGTTGCTTCATCAGGAGTACAATATTCATCATAGATGTCATCAGGGATCTCAAAAGCAGTATTTGTTTCTGGCCTCTTTCCTCCCTTCCGAGGTCTTTTACCATCAGCCATTTTCTTCACTTGAGGGTTTTGAACAATCGAATTTTCTGATGAGGTGTGCAATTTTTCTTCAAGGAACGCTGCAAATGAGTTAAGTTGATGAGAACCTAGAGATTCAGCAGCGGACATGTGTACCTATGAACAGAATATAGGTGCGAAGAGTTTTGGAGAGGTCATATGCGTTCTCAGAAGATTTTCAAAAGTATCAAGTTTGAGGAAGATGACCAGGGGTGTCTTGAGGAATTTCACTAAGCATTTTGACTTAGGTTCCAGAGTTGTGTAGATTGAAAATCCACACAATTGAGGAATCTTGAAGAAAAACGTTGCTTAGAGAAACTGATCAAGGACAGAAGCAAGTTGGTGTTTAAGAACATGAAAGTTGAAGAATAAACACCTTTTGAAGATTTTGTGGAAATCATCAGAATCAACAAGGGCAGTAAAAATAAATTTTATTTACCCTTGACGAAGAACACGACGAACTGAGAGTGGCAGTGGAGATGTTCGTCCGTTCAGATCTTCCACGCCCTAACTTGGCGATGGAAAACAGCTACGGCGGCGGCGGAGTGAGGATTTCCGCGGCCGGCGTGAGTACGACGGCGACGAGGTTGAGGCAGTGAAGCTCTTCCTCACCGGCGACGATGGAGTGTAGCGGTGGCGCTAGGTCTGAGAGCTCGAGCGAGGGAGTAAGATCGAGCGGGGTAAATGAGCTCTGAGGAGGGTGAGGGGTATTTATAGTAGAGGTGAAAAACCGCTCGTCCGAAGAAAAAGGACAAATGTGCCCCTGACCCTTCTCATCCTAGCGACATGTGTCACCCACGAACTGTGAAGTGGAGATCGTGTTAGATCGTGGGTGAATAGATAAATCTTATCAAGGGATAAGGAACGGTTTGAACGGCAAAAGCCGAAAATTCAGATAAGAATATTTTAATGTTTCGTTCGCAAATTCTTCAGCTGTCAAGGACACAGTGAAGACTTTGAACGGGTTTCAAATAGAACGCACATGAAGAATTTGTGAACGGACTGGATTGAGTTTAGAATTGAGGGGGAACGGGTCCGATCACATTCACTTAGAAGAAACACAACTTGAAGAATTAGCAATAAGTGAATGCTGTAGAGGACAGAAAACTCAAATATATATATATATATATAGTCAATGAAGAACATAGACGGAAAGAGTGAAGATTTTGCAAAGTTGAAGAATTTGAAATTTTGAAGAATTTGCACAACGATGAAAAACTCAAATTTTGAAGATTTTCAACTTTTTGTGGTGGCGTGACCCACCGTGTAAGAATGATGATTTCAGACACCGCGTACAATTGTCGGAGGGCTCTGAGAATCAAATTCTTCATTACTTTCTTCACACTTAGAGGGTTAGTCTTCATTGATTGAAGAAAAACTTTCTTCGTGTGTTGCACATCTAAGTCATCAATTTGCATAAGTGTTAGGATGTGTGTCCTTTTCAAAGGACATTCGAAGATTCTAAGATATTTAGCTCACACCGCAACTTGCTAAATCTCTTCTCATCCAAGGTCTTTGTGAAGATATCCGCTAGCTGTTCTTCGGACTTCACGGGATCAATAGAGATGTCACCCTTCAACACATGATCTCGAAGAAAATGATGACGAATCTCGATGTGCTTTGTCTTCGAGTGCTGAACTGGGTTATGAGCAATTTTGATGGCACTCTCGTTGTCGCAGTAGAGTGGCACATTCTTCACATTGATGCCGTAGTCCTTGAGGGTTTGCTTCATCCATAGAAATTGAGCACAGCAAGAACCAGCAGCAATATACTCAGCTTCAGCAGTAGAGAGTGATACGCAGTTCTGCTTCTTCGAGGACCAACATACTAAGGATCGTCCGAGGAAATGGCATGTGCCTGAAGTTGACTTGCGGTCCACACGATCACCGGCATAGTCAGAGTCAGAATATCCAATGAGATCAAAAACCGAGCCCTTGGGATACCATAATCCAAGTGTTGGAGTGTGAGCTAGATATCGAAGAATATGTTTCACAGCCTTATGGTGTGATTCCTTTGGTGTAGCTTGAAAACGGGCACACATGCAAACACTAAGCATAATATCCGGCCTAGATGCACATAGGTACAATAAAGAACCAATCATGGAGCGGTATACCTTTTGATCGAAGTCTATTCCATTTTCATCAGTGCATAGAAGGCCATTTGTGGGCATAGGGATTTTGACGCCTCTGCATTCTTGCATACCGAATTTTCTCAGAACGTCCTTGAGGTATTTCTCTTGAGAAATGAAAATGCCATTATGTTGTTGACGAATTTGAAGAGCTAAGAAGAATTTCAATTCTCCCATCATGGACATTTGATATTCCTCACTCATCATGTAAGCAAATTCGTCACTGTAATGTTGGTTAGTACAGCCAAAGATAATATCATCAACATATATTTGGCACACGAATAATTCATCATCATAGGTTTTGGTGAAAAGAGTTGGGTCGAGTGAACCGGGTTTGAAGCCTTTCTTCATGAGGAATTTTTTCAGAGTATCATACCACTCCCGAGGGGCCTGCTTGAGGCCATAGAGGGCCTTATTGAGTCTGAAGACTTTGTCAGGATGCTTAAGATCTTCAAAACCTAGGGGTTGAGCAACATATACTTCTTCCTCAAGCTTACCATTGAGGAATGCACTTTTCACATCCATTTGATATAAGATGATATTATGATGGTTAGCATAAGCAAGCAATATGCGAATAGCCTCAAGTCTAGCAACAGGTGCAAAAGTCTCATCGAAATCAATTCCTTCAACCTGTGTGTAGCCTTGAGCCACAAGACGAGCCTTGTTCCTCACCACTAGGCCATTTTCATCTTGCTTGTTGCGGTAGATCCATTTGGTACCGATGATATTGTGCTTGCATGGGTCCGGTCGCTTGACAAGCTCCCACACATTGTTCAGCTTGAATTGATGTAATTCCTCTTGCATTGCTTGAATCCATTCAGGCTCCAGAAATGCCTCATCAACTTTGGTGGGCTCTGTGATAGAGACGAAAGCAAAATGCCCACAAAAGTTAGATAAATGTGAAGCTTTTGAGCGAGTCAGAGGACCTGGTGCGTTGATGTCGTTGATGATTCTCTCAATCTGTACTTCATTTGCAACGCGGGGATGAGCAGGTTGACGACTTTGATTTGGCTCAGCATTTTCTTCAGATGCGCCAGCATGCTGTTCTTCATGTTCTGGAATGATTTCTTCAGCAGATTCTTCGGTAGGAATGACATCCTTAGTAGCTTTGAACTTGATGGTTTCCTCAGGCGTCTTTTCATCTAGCACAGGAGGTAGGTGCTCTCTTTGCGAGCCGTTAGTTTCATCGAACCGCACATCTACAGTTTCAACAACCTTGTTGTGATAGTCATTGAAGACCCTGTAGGTGTGCGAGTCCTTTCCGTAACCAAGCATAAACCTTCATGTGCTTTCGGTGCAAATTTAGAATTGTGATGTGGATCTCTAATCCAGCATTTAGCACCGAAGACTTTGAAATAACTCAAATTGGGTTTCTTGTCAGTGAGGAGTTCATATGAGGTCTTCTTGAAGAATTTGTGAAGATATACCCTATTGATGATGTGGCATGCAGTATCAATTGCCTCAGGCCAGAAGTGATGAGGTGTCTTGTATTCATCAAGCATGGTGCGAGCCATCTCAACAAGAGTCCTGTTCTTGCGCTCCACAATGCCATTCTGCTGAGGAGTGTATGGGGCAGATAGCTCATGAGTAATACCAAGTTCATCGAGATAGTCATCAAGACTAGTATTCTTGAACTCAGTCCCATTGTCACTACGTATATGCTTGATCTTCACGCCGAAATTCGTCGAAGCCCTTGAGGAAAATCGTCTGAAGACTTCCTGCACTACAGTCTTGTAAGTAATGACATGCACCCATGTGTAACGAGAATAGTCATCAACAATGACAAAGCCATATAGAGATGCTGCATTTGTTAGTGTGGCATAATGAGTAGGGCCAAAGAGATCCATATGAAGCAATTCAAAAGGACGAGAAGTAGTCATGATAGTCTTCGAGGGGTGCTTGGCTTTGGTCATCTTTCCAGCCTCACAAGCCCCACAAAGATGATCTTTGAGGAATTTGACACCCTCGATGCCAATGACGTGCTTTTTCTTCACGAGCGTGTGTAAGTTCCTCATGCCAGCATGACCCAGTCGTCGATGCCATAGCCAGCCTTCTGAAGCTTTAGCAAGTAGACAAGTGGCAGGCTGTGGTCCTTGCTTTTGCCTTTGTCAGCGTAGGTGATATGCTTCAAGTGTGATGGAGATAAAGGAGTGTTCATCAGTAAGCTCTTGTCACCGGTCATGTGATTTGTACATCCACTATCGAGGACCCACTCAGTAGCTTTGGGTAAATCATCCTGTAGATGAATTAGTGCATCTTACGAACTCATATACTTCAGAGTGAAGAATATGACATCAAATTCATCAGACATATTTCATCAATTAAAGCAACATATGTATATATATAGCAATGTGAGGACGTGAGAAATGAATAAATCATTTCTTCATGATTAGCTTGCGTCCTTTCAAGCATTTCAGGTCTCCAGCAAATTCTTCAGACGATTTAGTTCGTCTGGAGACCTGACCCTGCATAAGAGATTAGTTCCTTTTCTTCACCACCCACATCTGGAGGGGTGGCAAAGAGTTCATCATTCTGCGAGCTCCATAAGAGAAAGGTGGCATAGACGCCAGACCACTTCGTTTCACATAAGAGGGGTTAGGGTAAGCATATGAATAAGCAGAGAAATTCTTCGAGGACTTATGAACATAATGATTTGAAGAATAATGCACATATTCATAGCCCTTAGGCTTTCCCTGTGAAACAGAATTGTTAGCACGATGATGTTCATGTGAGGACTTTGATCCATGTGAGTAATTTGATCCATATGAAGACTTTGGTTCATATGAAGAATTTGATCTGGGGTTCTTATTCTTCACAGGTGGTGTCATGAGGACATTCACCTGAAGACTTTCAAGGCACTTTTTGGGAACCCAGATTTTCTTCATAGGGGGACCATTCCTGCAGTTAGATCCAACATATCTAGCAAATACCTCACCATTCTGATTTTTGAACAGTTTATAGTTGGAGTCAAGTGACTCATCAGATGAATATGAGGATTCACAAGTAAAGCCAGATAAAGTGGATGGATCTACGGGAGGTCCCTTCGCAGCAACCCATGAGGTTTTGGGATACTGCTCCGGTTTCCAGTAGGTTCCATCAGCATTGAGTTTCCTCTCAAAGGCAATACCCTCTTTCCTAGGGTTCCTATTCAAGATCTGCTTTTTGAGCACATCACAAAGAGTCTGATGCCCTTTGAGGCTTTTGTACATGCCTGTCACATACAATTCCTTCAACCCTGCATTTTCGTCAGTGATACTAGTGGTATCCTCAGATGAGGAATTTGTGACCACAGAGATAGTTGAAGAATTTGCAGCAATGGAAGCATTTGAACATTCAGGTGAAGAATTAGCAGTTTCACGTTCAATGCATTTCAAGCATGGTGGAATAAATTCTTCCTGAGCGGAACTGATCTGTTGAGCAAGCAAAGAATCATTTTCTTTCTGAAGATCTTCATGACTCACACTTAGCTTCTCAAGATCTTGCTTTCTTTGAAGAAATTCATAAGAAAGCTTCTCATGATCGGCTAGGAGAGTTTCATGACGACCTTGAAGGTTGTCAAACTTAGACTGTAGTTGCTGAAGATTATCAGTCAGTGTTTGAGTTCGATCCATTTCCTCACCTAACAGATCATCGCTTTTGTCTAGCATATTTTGAACCTTTTCCAAAGCCTTTTGTTGTTTAACAGCAATATTAGCAAGTTTGGAATAGCTGGGTTTGAGGTTATCATCAGATTCATCCTCACTTGATTCAGAGGAGGGATATTTGAGTACCTTGGCACCTTTTGCCATGAAACAATAGGTGGGAGCATAGTCATCATTGCCGTCATCAGCAGTGTTGGGGAAGCCATTTTCCTCAGTGTTGAAGATGGACTTGCTAACGTAAGCAGTAGCGAGGGCTAGGCTCGCCACACCAGAGTCTGACTCCTCAGATGCCTCCTCTTCCTCATGTTCCTCAGATTCAGCTTCAGAGTCCATTTCCTTGCCAATGAATGCCCGAGCTTTCTTGGAGCTGCTCTTCTTGTGAGATGAAGACTTTGAAGATCTTGACGATGAGGACTTTGAAGATTTCTTCTTCTTCTTAGAGTCATCTGAACTATCATCCTTGTATTTCTTCTTCTTTGATTCCTTCTCCCAATGAGGACAATCAGTAATGTAGTGACCAGGTTTCTTGCATTTATGGCAAGTTCTCCTCTTGTAATCACGGGATGAGGAATCTGATTTCATGTCATCACCTCTTGAGGATTTTCCAAATCGGCCACGTCTAGAGAACTTCTGGAATTTCCTCACGAGCATTGCTAGCTCCTGACTCAGTTCTTCAGGATCACCAAGGCTGCTACCAGAATCTTCATCTTCAGATTCAGAGACTGCCTTGGCTTTCAGTGCACGAGATCTACCATAGCTAGGTCCGTAGAGATCTCTCTTCTCAGCTAGTTGGAATTCATGAGTATTTAGCCTCTCGAGGATATCAGCAGGATCAAGTGACTTGTAGTCTCCACATTCTTGAATCATCAGTGCCAGTGTATCGAATGAAGAATCGAGTGACCTCAGCAATTTCTTCACCACCTCATGGTCGGTGATGTCAGTGGCACCCAGTGCTTGAAGCTCGTTTGAAATGTCAGTGAGGCGATCAAAGGTTTGCTGAACATTTTCGTTGTCGAGTCTTTTGAAGCGGTTGAAGAGATTGCGAAGAACGTCAACTCGAGAGTCACGTTGAGTTGAGACTCCTTCGTTGACCTTGGACAGCCTATCCCAGATAAGCTTAGCTGTCTCCAAAGCACTCACTCTGCCATGCTGCCCTTTGCTCAGATGGCCACATATGATATTCTTCGCTTGAGAGTCGAGTTGCTTGAATCTCTTCACATCAGCAGCGTTTACGGAAGGAGTGACAGAGGGAACACCCTTTTCCACAACATACCAGAGATCGTTGTCAATTGCCTCAAGATGCATGCGCATCTTGTTCTTCCAGTAGGGGTAGTCCGTCCCATCGAAGGTAGGACACCCAGCTGAGACCTTGATCATGCCTGCAGTCGACATAACTAAAACTCCAGGTGGTTAAACCAAAATCACACAGAACAAGGGAGTACCTTGCTCTGATACCAATTGAAAGTGCGTTATATCGACTAGAGGGGGGGTGAATAGGCGATTTTTACAAATTCGTCACTGAGGAATTTCAAGGTGAGGAAATTCCTAAGCGACAAACTACTTAGCAGCAGAATAAGTACTCAGATGCAAGCATAACAGAGCAGTAGCACAGTCATCATGATGAAATGAAAACAAGCACAGAGTACGAGTAGCGTAAACACAGGATAAGCAGGCTGAAGACAAACTGACTGAAGAAATTGAACTGATGAAATTGAGAAAGTCTTCAGTCAAAGTCTTCAAACAGTAATGATCAAATACATAGCAAGTATGCGAGGGAATGAAAGGGTTGAGGAAATAGAACCAGTAGCTCGGTGAAGACACTGATTTGGTAGACCAGTTCCAACTGCTGTGACAGTTGTACGTCTGGTTGGAGCGGCTAGGTATTTAAACCTGAGGACACATAGTCCCGGACACCCAGTCCTGAACACACAGTCCAGGACACCTAGTCCTCACCGTATTCTCCTTGAGCTAAGGTCACACAGACCTCGCCCAACCACTCGTGGTAAGTCTTCAGGTGACTTCCAAACCTTCACATACTCGGTCACTCGGCAATCCACAATTTCCTCTTGGATGCTCTAGACCATGATGCCTAACCGTCTGGAGGATGCACAGTCCTCAAAGGTAACAAGCGTCGGTTCCACACAGGAACAATCTCTTCAGTGATGCTCAATCACTTTGGGTTTGTAGGTGTTTGGGTTTTTGGGTTTTTCCTCACTTGATGATTTTCGCTCAAAGTCCTCGGAGGATGGGATGCTCTAAATGACAAGTGTCAATCTATTTCTTGGAGCAGCCAACCAGCTAGTGGTTGAAGGGGGCGGCTATTTATAGCCTAGGGAGCAGCCCGACATGATAAGTCATAAATGCCCTTCAATGATATGACCGCTAGGTGGGTAGATATTTTGGGACAGCTGGCACGTAGCACAGCAACGGTCGGAAATTTGAGTATCAAATTCCTCAGGGCTATCATAATCCTCACTTGTAGGCAATCCGCACTGGCGAATTTCTAACTCCTCAGTCAGAACAAATTCCTCAGAGAACAGAAGAACTTCGTCTCTGTCACTGAAGAACTTGACTAAACTGTATGAGATTTCCAATGGCTTCACTCGAAAGGATTGGGTAGGTGTAGGATTTTGAGTTGAGCATCACTTGGAAACTTTTCCTTAGTTTTACCTCGACCCCCTTTAACAGTACGGTGTTTCCAATGACTCAAGAAGAAGAAAATGAAACTACGAAAACAAAAGTCTTCACGCTTCATAGTCCTCGCATGAATATCAAGTCTTCAGGGTCACACCAATTTCTTCACTTTCAAAGTCTTCAAGAAAACCAAAGTCTTCAGTTGAAGACATTCATTTTAGGGGTCGACATTCATCGTAAATAACAAACTCCTCATAGACTTATAGACCTGTGTACACTCACAAACACATTAGTCCCTTAACCTATAAGTCTTCAATACACCAAAATCACCAAGGGGCACTAGATGCACTTACAGTTCTACACATATAATCACCCAAGCGTTCAAGCATATAGGCATTACGCTTCAATTGTCTACTAACATATGCATTGAAGTTTTCTTGTTTAACAATAAAGTTATCAAATTCATCCAAGCATTGACTAGCAGACTTATTGTAAGGAATATCCCCTTCATCAAATCTATAGAGAATTTACCTCTACTACCTGTGTCGGAATACTAAGACCATGAATTTCTTCAATAGGTGGTAAATTCTTAACATCTTCAGCTTTAATACCTTTTTCTTTCATCGATTTCTTTGCCTCTTGCATATCTTCAGGACTGAGAAATAGAATACCTCTTTTCTTCGGAGTTGGCTTAGGAGGTGGTTCGGGAAGAGTCCAATCATTATCATTGCTCAATATATTATTCAATAACACTTCAGCTTGTGCAACAGTTTGTTCCCTGAAAACACAACCAGCACAACTATCTAGGTGGTCCCTAGAAGCATCGGTTAGTCCATTATAAAAGATATCAAGTATTTCATTTTTCTTGAGAGGATGATCAGGAAAAGCATTATGTAATTGGAGAAGCCTCCCCCAATCTTGTGGGAGACTCTCTTATTCAATTTGCACAAAGTTAAATATTTCCTTTAAGGCAGCTTGTTTCTTGTGAGCAGGAAAATATTTTTCAGGGAAGTAATATATCATATCCTGGGGACTACGCACACAACCAGGAGCAAGAGAATTAAATCATATCTTAGCATCACCCTTTAACGAGAAAGGAAACAACTTAAGAATGTAGTAATAGTGAATTTTTTCCTCATGAGCAAATAGGGTGGCTATATCATTCAATTTAGTAAGATGTGCCACAACAGTTTCAGATTCATGGCCATGGAAAGGATCAGATTCAACCAAAGTAATTAACTCAGGATCGACAGAGAATTCATAATCCTTATCAGTAACAAAGATAGGTGAAGTAGCAAACTTAGGGTCATATTGCATTCTAGCATTCAAAGATTTTTCTTTCAGCTTGGCTAACAATTTCTTAAGATAATCTCTATCATTGCAAGCAAAAAAGTCTCTAACAGTTTCTTCATCCATAATATAACTCTCAGGTACCTTAGGCAATTCATATCTAGGAGGAGAATCATACTCATCAGTTTCAATAATTTCATCAGTTTCAGTAATCTCATTCTCTCTAACCCTAGCAAGTTGTTCATCAAGAAATTCATCTAGTGGCATAGTATTATCAAGCAAAGCAGTAGTATCATCATAAGCATCATGCATAGCAAAAGTGGCATCATTGATTTCTTGCTACATATCAGAATTACTAGCAGGTGGTGGTGTCGCAAGCTTACTCAAAACAGAAGGTGAATCAAGTGCAGAGCTAGATGGCAGTTCCTTACCTCCCCTCGTAGTAGAGGGATAGATCTTGGTTTTGGTATCTTTCAAATTCTTCATAGTGATCAACAGATATAAATTCCAAGTGACTCAGAGAATAGAGCTATGCTCCCTGGCAACGGCGCCATAAAAAGGTCTTGATAACCCACAAGTATAGGGGATCGCAACAGTTTTCGAGGGTAGAGTATTCAACCCAAATTTATTGATTCGACACAAGGGGAGCAAAAGTATATTCCCAAGTATTAGCAGTTGAGTTGTCAATTCAACCACACCTGAAACACTTAATATCTGCAGCAAAGTTTTTAGTAGCAAAGTAGTATGGAAGTAACGGTAACGGTGGCAGAAGTAACACTAGCAGTTTTGTAGCAATTGTAACAGTGGCAACGGCAAAGTAACATAGCAAAGATCAATATGTGAAAAGCTCGTAGGCAATGGATCAGTGATGGATAATTATGTCGGATGGCATTCATCATGCAACAATTATAACCTAGGGTGACACAGAACTAGCTCCAATTCATCAATATAATGTAGGCATGTATTCAGAATATAGTCATACGTGCTTATGGAAAAGAACTTGCATGACATCTTTTGTCCTACCCTCCCATGGCAGCGGGGTCCTAATGGAAAATAAGGGATATTAAGGCCTCCTTTTAATAGAGAACCGGACCAAAGCATTAGCACTTAGTGAATACATGAACTCCTCAAACTATGGTAATCACCAGAAAGAATCCCAATTATTGTCACCTTGGGGTATGCGGATCATAACACGTAATAGGTGTCTACAACTTGCAAGATAGGATCAAGAACACATATATATTCATGAAAACATAATAGGTTTAGATCTGAAATCATGGAACTCGGGCCCTAGTGACAAGCATTAAGCAGAGCAAAGTCATAGCAACATCAATCTTAGAACATAGTGGATACTAGGGATCAAACCCTAACAAAACTAACTCGATTATATGATAAATCTCATCCAACACATCACCGTCCATCAAGCCTACGATGGAATTACTCACGCACGGCGGTGAGCATCATGAAATTGGTGATGGGGGAAGGTTGGTGATGATGATGGCGACAAATCCCCCTCTTCGGAGCCCTGAAAGGACTCCAAATCAGCCCTCCCGATGAAGAACAGGAGGCGGCGGCGGCTCCATATCGTAAAACGCGATGAACTCTTCTCTTTGATTTTTTCTCTCCGGATGTGAATATATAGAGTTGGAATTAGGGTCGGAGGAGGTCCAGGGGGCCCACAAGTCGCCAGGGCGCGCCCCAGGGGGGCGCCCCCTGGCTTGTGGCCAATGGGTGGACCCCCTCTGGTTGATTCTTTCGCCAGTATTTTTAATTTATTCCAAAAATATTCTCCGTAAATTTCCAGGTCATTCCGAGAACTTTTATTTCTGCACAAAAATAAAACCAAGGAAATTCTGCTGAAAGCATCGTCGGTCCGGGTTAGTTTCATTCAAATCATGCAAATTAGAGTCCAAAACAAGGGCAAAAGAGTTTGGAAAATTAGATACGACAAAGACGTATCAGCAAGAAAAAAGTGTAGGCTCCTGGCTATGTTATATATAGTGGAGCGGTTTCTTTTTTTCTCCATATGAACCTATTTATACTGCGTACGTGCCACTGAAGAAAAAATACTTTATTTCTAAATAACGCGGCACCGTTCATGCGTGGTTCCCGACCCTCCATTAAGTGCTACTAGACGCGTCAAATTATCACGTGGGCTGCATCATCGTACAGAAATGAGCTCCACCGTGTCACGTGTGTGGTTGGGGTCTTGGGGAAGATGCAAAGAGTACTACTAGTACGTGCGTGGGTGGGTGCGTGCACCTCTTCTCTTCGAACATGGTTATTAAAAGTATAGCCAACTACTCTACCACGCAGTTATTATATGGGCAAAGAGTATAGGCAGTAATAATCACTAATGAGCCGTCAAATCAAGAGGCCCACCTTTCTCTATGTTTAACCAAGGAAGCAGCCATCATTTCACTCCTCGTTGAATATCCATCCGCTGCTACCTCCGCAGCATGGTTAATAAGATAGCCATGTCAATCACGACGTACAAATATCATTCACTGATACAATAGGGCTGGCTCTAAGGCTGGTGATTTTTTTTACTTTGTCTCTTTCTCTTTTTGTCTCATTTACTCATTTGACATAGGAGCACATGTAGAGGATGGCTATTCCTTTTGATGGGACTTCTTCATGGGGTTTAAGACTAAGCAGCTCCGAATTATTCCCGCTGCACACCACTCTGAATCGTGCCATCTATGATAGTACTCCCATTGCAACAATGAGGTCCACTAGGTCTAGCACGTCCTGTAAGAAGAGACTGTCACGCAAAACATACATTCTTGTTGCCTTCTTCCTCATACAATACGTACTACTAGTACTACTACTACTCGTTCTCCTATAAACCTTGCGCTTGGCATCTCAAAAATTTTAACCTTGCGCTTGGCTCTTCACCTCTTCGGGAAGTCGAGCAATGATGGTACTACAGTATATGGTTCTGGCTATCTGAGACCGAATAAACTGCTGCACGTCCACCATGTGGGCGAGGGTCGAGGGGCGAGGGGCGAGGGAGAGTGCGTACTACTACGTCCATTTCAATATGGACTACATACTGAAGAAAATGAGTGAATCTACACTCTAAAATATGTCTATATACATCAATGTTTGGAGTATGTACTAGTAGTTCATATCGAAATCTGCTAAAAGACATATATTTCAAACAATATGATAATCTCTCTAACCAAGGTAGGGGAGTATATGTCTAACGGAGGGAGTAGTAAAATTTTCTCCTCGTCCTGCGAGCCACCGCGCGCGTGGGCGAGGGAGCGGGCGTAGGCATAGTAAGCAGGCTTCTCCTCGTCCTGCGACTCTGCGAGCCACCGCGCCCGTGGGCGGGGGAGAAGACGTACTAAGCAAGCTTCTCCTTGTTCTGCGAGTTGACGGGACACATCAAAAGTAGTACAGAGCATCTCCAGTGTATAGAGCCTTGCCTCTAAGGTAGGCCCCACATGGTTTGCCTCTTTTTTTAAATAACGTCGCAATTTGTTTGTTCACCTGCGGTACATGATCCTCCATCAAGTGGACAACCAGTACACGTGTCAAATTACCACGTGGGCTGCCTTTTCGTACAGAAATGAGCTCCACTGTGTACCCGCGCGGGTGTGGTTGGGAAAGAGACGGGAGTACGTGCGCCGTGCCTGCACCTCTTCTGTTCCTGCATGTCCCCCACCTCCATGGGTGTGTGTGAGAGAGATATAAACCTAGAGAGATGCCGTGTGTGTTCGTGAGTGTTTTTTGTTATGGGGGGGGGGGTGATTTCGTGAATGTATTTGTGGGAATATGTGTCGATGATTTCTCAAACAAAAATGTGACACATGCAATGTGTGTGAAATAGAGGCTCCCTATCCATATATAGAGGGGGGCGATCCACGAGAAGAGAGGGAGGGGTCATACATATCGATAGAGTCGAAGAGAGGATCAAGTGTGTGGGTGCGAGATCGATGAAGAGAGCCATCGAAATTGTGTGTGTGCACGTCAAAGATATATGGCGACTAACCTACCGGAACGTCAGAGGGGAGAGGGCAAGTTTGTGTGTGGCGGGGAGACATGAGTAGAGCGCTCGATGTATCGGTGTGTGTGTGGGGGGGGGGGAGGCAGAGACCTAACTAGAGAGGTAGATCGACTCGTATATGTGTTGAGAAGGAGAGACCTAGCCATGTCTTGAGGGAGATCGGTCGACATCCATACATAAGTGAAGGACGGGAAATAGGTTGGGAGTGAGAGAGAGAGATAGAGTGCCGGAGGGGTGGTGGAGTTGCTTCTCGGAGATGGTGGGAAAGGCCTACTAGACAAACTGAGGGTACAACTGCAATATCAAGAAGAGTGGGGATGTGTTTCTGTGTGTGCGTGTGCGTGATAGATGTGTCGGGAGGCATGCATGGATGATGAAGGGGGACCATGTGTTTGGTAAGCAGACCTAACTAGCTCGGTAGATCAATTGTTGTGTGTCGGAGGAAGGGAGAGACATAACTAATGAGGTAGATCGATCGGCACATGCAGAAAATGAGTTATAAACGACCTAGCTAGCTATACGTATAGTGGGAGATCGGTCGGTGTACATCCATTTGTTAGAGGAAAATAAGGCCCGGAGAGACGGATAGAGAGAGAGAGAGATGGAGCTAAGAGGTGGTGCGAGAGGCCTACTAGCTAGATAGGGGGAGGAGTGTGCGATTGTGAGATCGATGAAAAGAGGGCGAGACTTTACACGTGTGTGGGACCGTATGAGAGACACGAGGCATGGACAGAGAAAGGAGGAGATGGAAAGTGTGTGTGTATGTGGTAGGCAGACATCGCTAGAGAGGTTTATCGATCGGTCTGTGTCGGAAAGAAGGAGTTGTGGAGACCGTGGGAGAACGACCTAAAGAAAAAAATGAATGTGTGCGATGGATAGAATGCTGAGGGAGGGGGAGGGCGAGGAGGGCGTGTGCATGCACGAGAGAAAGTTAGGGTTAGCTACAAAGGTTAGAGGATTGTGTGGGTGTAAGAGATTAACAAAGGTCATAATTCGATATGAAAGTGGATTCATATATTTGAATAAGAGATCGTAGTGTTATAAACCTATGCATGCATGAATATAGCGGTGATACGCGTGGTGTGGTTTTGGACATGTTATACTATAATGTGATAATGCGTGGCATTTGCAACTCACAGCTAAATATCGAACAATCTAAACCATACCATATATCGAACAATCTCACATTTTATTTGAATTTGTGATAATATGTGGCGTTTGCAGCTCACAACTAAATATCGAACAATCTAAACCATACTACTATATATCGACCATCTCACATTTTATTTGAATTTGTGATAATGTGTGGCATTTGCAACTCACAGCTAAATACTTGTAGGCGTAGGGGGCGGGGCACCATACATTATGTGATAAACACATTATACATATGAGACAAGGTTTAGATTATGAAGATCTAGCTAGAGCTTGAAATGTACTGTGATTTGAAATCAACATAAAGTGGATTCAAAAAATCGAGTTCGACTTCATGTAGTACACATAGTTCATATCTAACTTGACAGTAATCATGTGGTGTGCTGTGAAGATAATATACAAACGATGGTTTAACTTGACAATAATGATGATTGTAGATCTTATTAAAATAGAGAAACGAATTCAAATGGTTTAACTTGACAACAATCATGATTGTAGATCTTATTCAACTAGAGAAACAAATTCAAATTTAGATCATATTGAAGCGTAGTATATACATCTGGAATGCACTAAAATGTTCATTTGAGTAGCAGGTTACATGCATTATACACGTAGCAAAATATTTTAATTGAACATAACATGGATTCAAAGTTTTGAATGGCATTTGTAGTGCGAATTGATTTGGTACAGTACACGGGACTAGACTCTCTTGTGTGGTGCGAATTGATTTCTTTTTGGATTTTTCGTCGAGGGAAGTGCGAATTGATTTGATATAGTATACACGTTAGGCTTGTCCGGAAATTTCAACCCGCGCCTTGTTATCCCGAAATTTTAAGATATCTCTTTGTCTCGTTGTGCTCCTAAAATTCCCTCCATCTCAACCCGCACCTTGCTATACCAAAATTACAACGCACGCGAAAACTCCCACCTCCTGCGAAATCCCGAGAGGCGAAATTCCCGTGATACCCCTGAACCGAAAGAACCACCTAGTTCAAATCGGTGGGGCTACTTTCGTAACTTACCGCACATTTCGGACAAGCGCATCCCTAAGCCATGGTTCCCCCTCCCATCCCCTCCGCCCCCCATTCGTACAACGAGGCCGCGAAAACCCGCGAAGCCCCACACCCTCCTCCGTCCGCCACCCAGCCGGAGCCTCTTCCCCGACGACATTGTCCACTGCAATAGCTCGACGTCCCTAATCCACCACACCGGATGAGGATCTGTCATCGATCTCGTCGTCCCACCGGTTCAGCCACCCCGTCCTCCACCTCCAAAGACTGCCCCGACGTTCGCCTCGTCTATCGCGCCACCTACATTCCCACAGCATCGTCTTCACCTGCACCACCGGAAGAGCAGCACCATCACCTATTCCTGGGATGAAGCTCAGGCCTAATCGGCGCCACCAAAGAGGTTCTCTAGTAATCACTGCATTTTCTTCTTGATTCGATCTCACGGTGCTGCCGCCGCTCGGTCCGGAGCCGCCATGGCGCGGCTCCATCTACGGTGGTGTTGCCAGCAACTTCCTCCATGGCGTCGATCCCTCGGCGGCGACGTCCACATCAGTAGGATCTGCTGCTGCTCCGGCTCTCGCTGGCCGTGTTGCTGCTGTTGCTTCGGCCCTCGCTCGCGCTGCTGCTCTGCTCTTGCTCTCGGTCCCCTGCCTCGTTTACTCTTGCTCTAGCTCCCGCTGCTGCTCTTGCTCTTGCTCTTGCTTGTGCTGCTGCTCTACTCTTGCTCGCGCTGCTGCTGCACGAGCAGCATGTGCTGCTGCTCTACTCTTGCTCGCGCTGCTGCTGCACGAGCAGCAGCTCCGGCTCTCCCTCGAGTCCCTGCTGCTGCTACACGACCAGCTGCCCCGGCTCTCGCACACACTGCTGCTCCGAGCGCTGCTGCTGCTGCAGGACCAGCTGCCCCAGCTACTCTCTGGTAGTAAGTTCCCTGCTGGAGCGGCTACCGATTTAGATCACTGCTCCTCTGCCACTAGTGCTTGAGTGGCTAAAACTATTAGTGCACTGCTTTTCTGCTACTAGTGCGTTCAGTTTCGACAGCAAAATTCAGTTTTGACAGTTAAATTCAATTTCGGCAGTTAAGTTCAGAGATGAGCAGCTGATGTATTTTACATCTAGCACTTTTTGGTGATGTATTTTATTTACATCATCTATTGCAGATGCTATTAGAATACCACTTCAGGTTAACATTGTCTCTCTTGTCCTGCTTCAGCCTTGCCGTTGTACACCTCACCGGAGCTGCTCCAACGACGAAACCCTCCATCACAGTGGAGCAGTACCCTTGACTCCACCTCTAGACGCCTAAGATCTTCTTCCCCTCCTCCGACAGCCACATCAGCCCTAGCACGCTCAGCATCCTCAGCTACCAACCCAATGATTCTGGGATCGACATGGCATCGCCATAGAGGTTGTACACTTGTTGCATTGTTTTTTTTACTTTACAGGTTATATATATTGTCCACTTAGCACGCGTAGTAATGAGGAATACGATTAGTTTCTCCTATATGACAAGCAGTGGGTACTAGGCAAGTTAGCTATCCGTGATGGACTCTCTCGAAAGCCATCATTATTTATTTCTGCGCATTGGAGCTGTGCATGTGTAGATGGGCCTGGGAGTTTAGCTAGTAGGGCAGTGGCCTGGGTCCAAAGTATTATTTGTTCCTTTAGTGTCTCTTTCAAAGAAAAACCATAGGAATTTTAATATCCACTTGGCCCTCCTTTTTAAATTCTTATTCATGAAGAACAATACTAAGTGATAGTAGCATAATAGCATTATAACTCACATTTTCTTGTGGTTTGACTTAATTTGACCATGCTTCTTTGCATTCCTGTGAACCAAACACCCAGATTGACATAAATCATGTATTTGCAAATGCTCTGTTTTGCACGTGCATTCCTATCCTATTCCTGTGTATTTCCTATCCCTGCGTTGTTAGAATCCTCCAATTCAAACGAGCCCTTACAGAATTACTTCTGTTACAGATAGGTTTCAAAGAAAACCTTATGTGGTTTGTTCCGCTCCTGCCACGCCATCGTCCACCCCAGCTCAGCTGCTCCAACGACGGAAGGGTCTAGCACAGCAGGGATCCGCCCTCCAGGCTGTCTTTTGCCGCCTCAGATCTTCTTCCATGCCGCCGGCAGCCACCACAACTGCATTACCATCATCAACTAAGCAGATGACCTTGAGGACTACACGGGTCCGCAAGAGAGGTCGCACCTTTTCGTGTCTGCTTACGTTATACATCGCTTAATATTACCTGCTACTTTATCATCCTCTTCACCTATTAGACTCTGAGTCAGCTCCAAACTAATGCTCAAACTTAAGTTTTTAAATGGTTGTGGGGTACATATCGGCACAACAACGAATATTATCTGTTTACTACCTGGTTAATCTCGGGTATCTACTATGATTTTCATGTTGGGTGGGAAACAAACAGTAAAGGAGCCATTATCTGTATTTTTTAATGGAGCTATTATCTGCCTGCTATCACTGGTTTTGGGTCTGTCCACTGGTTGCTACCATCACTCTAGATTTCTGCATGCACTCCTTACATAATCTCACTATGTTTTTTTCCTATGCATGTCAGTCATTGTACACAATGGTACTGAACATGTAGAGAGAAAGAGACGAGCCTTGCGTGGCAATAAAATTTCATGCAGACGTTACTCCATGGTGGGCGCAAAGGCAGCCCCCCTTCCCCCATTCCAGATTGTAATCAAGAGGAAGATAACTGTTCAGAGGGGGATTCAGAGGGAGCAGACCACTCCTATTTACCCCCTGAGGTCTTTGCTCTAACTTGCCATGCTGATGTTGGTCATATCATGCATATGGCGCCTTGCATTGCTTACTTTATACATTAAAAATGTCATCTGCTTAGTTTAGACATGCTTTGTGTGAATGCCATATGTTTACTTTCTATATCATATATGTGAATTATGCAATACCATCTTGTTTAGCCCGGCATCATATATGTGACTTTTGCAATGCCATCCTGCTTAGCCAGTCATCTTATATGTGAATTATATCATGCCATCCTTTTTTTCATTACGTAGTACATTTGTCAACAATGGAAGTACATTCAACTACTCTTCCTGTGCATCAGCCATTTGACACAGTGATGGAAAAATCTGGAGTGAAAACAAGGTCTTCAAAGCAGACAATGCTATCTCACGAAGAGCATATCTTGCTGGTTACGGATAGTTCCTCAGAGGAGGATTCAGAGACAGATGACCAGTCCTATTCCCCCCCCCCCCGAGGTGTATGCTCTTAACTTGGCATGGTTATCTTGCTCATATCGTGCATATAGTGTCTTGCCTTGCTATGTCATTTGCTTAGTTTAGACATTCTTTGTGTGAATGCCACCTATTTAGTGTCTAATTACCATATATATGTGAATTATGCAATGCCATCTTGGTGCAAGGCATTATATATGTGAATTATGCAATGCTATCTTGTTGCAAGGCATTATGTATGTGAATTATGCAAGGCCATGATGTATAGCCAAGCATCATATATGTGAATTATATCATGCCATCCTTTTTGTGTATCATCTATTCCATTTGTCGACAATGTTCTTATATTCAACTACTCTTCATGTGCATCAGCCATTTGAATTGGTGATGGAAAAATCTGGAGTGAAAACAAGGTCTTTAGAGCAGACAATGCTACCTGCTGAAGCAGATATCTTGCGGGTTACAGATAGCTCCTCAGAGGAGGATTCAGAGACAGACGACCAGTCCTATTTTCCCCCTGAGGTGTATGCTCAAACTTGGCAGGGTTATATTACTCATATCATGCGTATGTTGTCTTGCATTGCTTAGTTTTTACATCATATACAAAATATTGAATGCCATCTGCTTAGTTTAGACATCATATATGCGATTGTCATCTGCTTACTTGCTTAGTACATAAATCATATACAATATTTGAATTATATCATGCCATCATGTTTACATAGACAGCATGTATCTGAATTATGCCATGCCATCCCATTTAATAAAGACATCATATTAGTTATATCATCTCATCCTGTTTACATAGTCATCATATTTTGAATTTTGTCATTCTATTCGTGAATTATATCATGCCATCTGGTTTCCATAGACGGCATGTATGTGAATTATAGCATGCCAACCACTTTAATAGACACACCATATAGTTATATCATGTCATCCTATTTACATAGTCATCATATTTTGAATTATGTCATTCTATCCTGTTTAGTTAGCCATCATATATGTGAAATTGTGTCATGCTATCCTGTTTAGTTAGCCATCATATATTTGAAATTGTGTCATGCTATGCTGTTTGATTAGATAACATAAATGTGAATTATTTCATGCCCTCTTTTATTCCCCACTATCCATTGCACCTGTCTATCATACAATGTCTGTACATTCAATTACTTTTCTTGTTTATCAGCCATTTGAATTGGAGGGGGTGATGGCAGTATCTAAGGGAGTAAAAACACGGTCTTCAAAAAAGATAGAGCTACCCGTCGATGCAGATAGAACTACGGTTGTACTTGCCCAAGAACCAGCCCCACCACACATAACCCAGACTCTTGCAGATTGTACCCCTACCCAGTTCGATAGACAACCAGCTACACCTCTTCTAACCCCAACCCCAGCAGATAGTAACCCAGTTCCAGTTAACACAGCACCGTCTCCACCACAAAGCACCCAAACACGAGCAGTTAGTAAGGCAACTGCAGTGCCCAAAGCACGAGGACCACCACTCCGAACCCCAAGACAACGCTTAAAGTAGAATAAGAATTGTTCTCAGGTCAGGTTCTGTAGCTATGGTTCATACTCCTTTTCTCTTGCATTACTGTATTTACTTATACCAACTAATTTCAAATTTGAAGGATGCAATTGAAACTCCAATGGCGCAACAGGTATGTTTTAAACCTGTTTCTTTAACTGGTTTGCTGTTGTAACTTGCTCTATGTTGATTTCAGTTTCAATTGAATAAACAGTTATGTTCTCATGTCATGTTGTGTGGTTTCCCGCACTTATATTCTGTCTATGCTGCTTTGTCTTAAACAGATATGATTTGAACTGTCTCTATCTTGATTTGACAACATACACTAGAACGATATAGACCATACAGTGAACATAGTACATAGATATATGTTTGTTTCATGCTGTTATCCTATCCACCTTATTGCTAAACTGGTTTACCAAAATGAGTTTCATATACAACATGGTAAACCTGTGATGTGTCTGCTTGTTTCTCTTTTAGAATGCAGACAAAATATTGGAGAAGAGTACCCCGTTATGCAGTGGTAAAGGAAGTAATGCAGATAAGGTTCAAGATAGTGAGACATCCCTGTTGGTCTCCAAGAAAGCTAATAAAAACTATCTTGAAGAAGTGAGACAACCCCAAAGTCCTGTCTTGATGTAGTGTTCGAGTTACTGGCGACTACTGCTAGCACAAGCTCTTCGAACTCTTTGCCTGAATCAGTTCGGCTTCTTGAGTCTCAAATTCAAGTTGAAAGATATCGATCAGATGTGCTGCGACAGGAAGCCGAAGGACTGAGGAAGTCCCTGCAGAATTTAGATGCATACTTTCTGGTGCAACAACAAGCGCTGGAGGATTTAAGCGCCAAACGAAAGAAAGTTAATAAGCTTGCTAAGCATCTTGCCAGCAGGTTGGGTACCCAGGATATTGTTTCTTGAGCTCTTCTGAAGTGGTTTCAGTTCTGGACTTGTTTTGCTGCGGCGTTTATTTGCACTGGTCGCCAACTTTGACAACCAGTGTATGTGATATGCTGATTTGTTCCCTATATTTGCACTGGTGGCGAACTTTGGTGCCCAGTGGATGTAATATGTGTAATAGCCTAGCGTTAGTTGCTTGCTTATTTATTTCCTTATTGTCTTGTTTAGTTGTTTTCTTGTAGTCACTTCAGTTCTTTTTCTGCATTTTTCTAGTGGCCACAATAACCTATTTTTTATAACTAGGCCACAATAACCATGGGCAACATACGGACCATTGTAACCATGGTCCTGCTACCTGCTGTAGTGACCATGGGCCTCCTACGGGCCGTAGAATCCATGGGCCTTCGACGGGCCGTATAATCAATGGGCCTTCTACGGGCTGCACGATCGATTGGCCTAACATGGGCCGTACTATAATGATCCGCAAAATGGGCCGTAAACGGGCTAGAGTGGAAATCGTGTATTTATGGCCCGACCATAACGGGCCGTTAATCGGCCGAAATGTATAACGGGCTTAATTCTATCGACAGGCATCACGGGTCTTTAATGGGCCGTATTTGATGATGCTATGGAAACAGCCCAACGGGTTAACGGGCCACAAACAGGCCGACTGTAACCACGGGCTGAATTTGGCCCACAAGCGGAATAGGCCCGTAACGGACCATAAGTAACCGAATGCTGGAAATGAGCCCAAGAATAAATGGGCCCTTAGAAGGCCGAAAGGTAACACGGGCTGGAAACGGCCCAACGGAATAATTGGCCGTTAATGGGTGTAAAGCGTTACACTGTTCATTGTAGGCCAGTTTCACCACGGGCCTTTAATGGGCCCAGAGTTTTGAAGGGCCACGTGTGGGCCAAAAGACGTCACGGGCCATACATGGGCCGGAAGTTACAATGGGCTGGAATCATATTGGACTGCCCAGATGACACTACTGGGCCCAATTCAGATAGGCCATAATGGGCCGTGAGTTAGCGGGCTGTAAATGGGCTATATGCGAACAGGCTGTTAACAGACTTTCCGTGGGCCGGCCCGCTACCTTTTGACCAAGTCAAACAGGCCAGCCTTTTCACCTGAAAGGGCCTCTATTGGGTCGAGCCACATGTCGACTTATCATAGGCGCATCCCGTCCATTGGTTGGATGACATCTGTCCCAAGGCTGAGCTGACACGTGGATTCTCCGGCGTATCAAAATTTTACACATGGAAAATCCCATTGGTCAGGGCTGTTAACGGGTTATCGAATCCAAAACAAAACCCGATAGCTTAATGGCGACCCGTTACGGTGGATGACACGTGTCGGTCACCCTTGACGAAAACACTTCTATGACACGCCATTTATCGTCATGGAAGTGGACACTTCCGTGATGATAATTTCGGTATTGTCATGGAACACTTCTATGATAGCACAGGTATGACTATCTTGATTCTGTCATAAAATCGTCATGGATGTACATGCATGACAGAAAACGTGACCTACTGTGACAAACACGTATCATCACGGAAGTGTATTTTTTTTGTAGTGTATGTTATGCTCCAAATTCAAGTATAAAGAGGGAGGCTAACTTCTGACGAGCGAGCGGAGCGAGGCCCGTCGCCGGTAGGCTTGGGATGAAGCGGATCAGTATTGACCTAGGTCACCTGTGTTATATATACCTCTTGTAAGCTGTCGCACGGGAAAAAATTAATCAGTTGTAAATCCCCGACGTTTGTAACCTCCCCCGATATAGTGAAGTTTGATTGGCTTGCGCCCGTGGTTTTTTCCCCTTCGTGTTGGAGGGGTTTTCCACATTAAAATCTCATGTCCCTTGCTTCTTCTTTGTTCTTCGTCGAGTTGATTTGCTTGTTGTATCTCTAACAGATTAACTAGAGGCGGCTCCAAAACTTGTATCTCCATAGGGTGGAAATCCTCTAGTATATATATGTTAGAGGGGAGGGAGAGGGCAGCCACCAACGAGGGAAAGAGCCCCCTTGGTGCGCCAGCCTAGGGGAGGAGTCCCACTCCCTCCCCTAGTCCAATTCACCCCCCCCACACACACACACAAGGAAAGGGGGCGCCAACTCCACTTGGGCCCTTGTGTCCCAAGTTGCCTTCCACCTCTGGTCCTTTTTAGGCCCATTGATATTTAAATTAAATATAAAATGTTCTAATCATTTTTAGAGCATTATATATATATATATAATTTAACATCTCCGAAAACATTTTCCACCTATATATAATTAATCGATAATACCTGGTATTACCCGATATTCACCGAAACCCTTCCGGTGACCCCAAAACGCTTTTGGAACCTCTCGGAACTATTCTGGATATTAATGAAACAATTTCAAAAATATATTCTCATCACTCCCATATTACTAACACTCAGCAGATCATGATTACCTTAAGCTTGTGACCCCGTAGGTTCGGTAAATCATAGACATGAACGAAACCCCTTCATTCAATGACCGATAGCGGAGCCGTGGACATCCATATCGGTCCTTATGATTACACGAATGATATTCGACTGAACCTTTGGTTATCATGTGATGTTCCCTTTGCTTTCCAATACTTTACAAAACCCGGTGTGCATCAGTATCCTCCCGAGTCATCACCATGCTCACTATACAGTTGCTTCTATTACCGGTTTTGTTCTTCGTTCTCGTTAACGTGTTCCGGCATCCCAGTGATGTAGTCACTAGTGTTTGGCTAGACGATGATGTATGCTGTCACACCGAGAGCCCTAAGAATATCTATCCATCATCGGAGGAGAAAATCCCACTCTCAAGCTATCCGGTCACTTGTCAAACTTTCCGGTGTGCCTGAAAGTTGTCTTTATGATCACCTTGTTACAGATGACGTTTGAGCAACCCCAAAGCCCACTGTCTGGTAGGAAGTGATCAAGACACTCTCATGGTCTGAGGAACAAAAACACATGCTAACACTCTGTGTTATGACAGATGGTTTCAGACGATATAATCACATAGTATAACAGACAAGTATTGGATCGATTCAATATGATCGTTCTTCTAACATCATAAACTCAATGTTGTTTTAGGACTATCGTTACACTTAACGATATCCTAAGATCCAGAAAACATGATCACCAACAACACTTGAGCTAGTCTTAGAGGTGAGACCGGGAACCTATTGTTTACCTTTTATCATTTCACACGTGCATATGAGTTTTCCACTGAATCACATATTCCAGGATCATAGCAGTTATAGCATGAAATATAAACTCTTGATTATGAATAACAGAAATATAATAATACAATATTATTGCCTCTAGGGCATATTTCCAACAGTCTCCCACTTGCACTAGAGTCAATAATCTAGTTTACATAGTCTCTTTAACACATATGGCTATCCGGTGTTGCTCATGGTTTGCTCGTGGTAGAGCCTTTGTTATCGGGTCTGACACATTGAAATCCGTGTGAACCTTGAGAACCTTCACAGAGCCCTTCTCGACATGCTATCGGATAATGTGATACTTGCGCTCGATATGTGGTCTTCAAGTGGGATCTTGGTTCCTTTGCTTAAGCAACAATACCACAGTATTATCACAATAGAGTGCCATTGGGTTCATCGCACCTGGGACCACACCAACTTCTTCAAGAAACTTCTTGATCCAGACTGCCTCCTTCGAAGCTTCTGAAGCCACAATGTATTCTACTTCTGCTGTAGAATCCGCAACAGTGTTTTGCTTGAAACTTTTCCAAACAACTGCACCACCATTACGGGTGAAAACATAACCCGATTGTGATTTACAGTCATCTATATCAGTCATGAAGCTTGCATCGGTGTAACCATTTACAACGATTTCTTCATCTCCTCCATAGACTAGGAGCATGTTGCTACTTCTTGAGCTTGCGTTGGTTTTTCCCTTGAAGAGGAATGGGTGATGCAGCAAAGTAGAGATAACTATTTCCCTCAGTTAGAGAACCAAGGTATCAATCCAGTAGGAGGTACAAGCAAGTCCCCAATCTATGCACCTGCACAAACAATCAAACACTTGCACCCAACGCGATAAAGGGGTTGTTAATCCCTTCACGGTCAATTGCAAAGGTGAGATCTGATAGAGATAGGTATATAAGATTGCCAAAACGTAAAAGAAAATAAAAGTAAATAAATTGGAGCAAGGTATTTTTGGTATTTTTGATATATAGATCTGAAAAATATATGATGAAAATAGACCCGGGGGCCATAGGTTTTACTAGAGGCTTCTCTCTTGAAGGCAAATAATATGGTGGGTGAACAAATTACTGTCGAGCAATTGATAGAAAAGCGCAAAGTTATGACGATATCCAAGGCAATGATTATGCATATAGGCATCACGTCCGTGTCAAGTAGACCGAAACGATTCTGCATCTACTACTATTACTCCACACATCGACTGCTATCCAGCATGCATCTAGAGTATTAAGTTCATAAAGAACGGAGTAACGCCTTAAGTAAGATGACATGATGTAGAGGGATAAACTCAAGCAATATGATGAAAACCCCATCTTTTTATCCTTGATGGCAACAATACAATACGTGCCTCGCTACCCCTACTATGTCAATGGGTGAGGACACCGCAAGATTGAACCCAAAACTAAGCACCTGTCCCATTGCAAGAAATACCAATCTAGTTGGCCAAACCAAACCGATAATTCAAAGAAAAATACAAAGATATCAAATCATGCATATAAGAATTCAGAGAAGATTCAAATAATATTCATAGATAATCTAATCATAAATCCACAATTCATCAGATCTCGACAAACACACTGCAAAAGAATATTACATCTGATAGATCTCCAAGAACATCGAGGAGAACATGGTATTGAGAATCAAAGAGAGAGAAGAAGCCATCTAGCTACTAGCTATGGACCCGCAGGTCTGAGGTAAACTACTCACACTTCATCGGAGAGGCAATAGGGTTGATGTAGATGCCCTCCGTGATCGAATCCCCCACCAGCAGATCGCCGAAAAAGGCCCCAAGATGGGATCTCACGGGAACAGAAGGTTGCGGTGGTGGAAAAGTATTTTCGTGGCTCTCTCCTAGGGTTTTGGAATATATGTGAATACATAGGACGAAGAAGTAGGTCGGTGGACTCCCGAGGGGGCCACAAGCCAGGGGGGCGCGCCCCTACGGCTTGTCGTCGCCTCGTGGGTCTTTTGACTTCGACTCCAAGTCTCATAGGTGTCTTCTGGTCGAAGACAAATCATCGTAAAGTTTTATTCCGTTTGGACTCCTTTGATATTCCTTTTCTGCGAAACTCAAAAACAAGGAAAAAACAGAAACTGGCACTGGGCTCTAGGTTAATAATTTAGTCCCAAAAATAATATAAAATAGCATATTAATGCATATAAAACATCCAAAATAGATAATATAATAGCATGGAACAATAAAAAATTATAGATACATTGGAGACGTATCACATGTCCTTTGTCCTTCTGAGGTACTTAAGAATATTTTTAATAGCTGCCCAGTGAGCCAATCCAGGATCACTTTGGTACATGCTACTGATACGTCCATTTTGCATCATATTTTCCTACTGTTATTTATGATATTTCTATGCATAATAATGCTTTATGGAGTAATTCTAAGGCCTTTTCTCTCATAATATGCAAGGTTCACACAAAGAGGGAGAATACCGGCAGCTGGAATTCTGGACCTGAAAAAGCTATGTCAGGCCACCTATTCTGCACAACTCCAAATGAGCTGAAACTTCACGGAGAATTTTTTTGGAATATTTAAGAATTATTGGAGCAAATAACTACCAGAGGGGGGGCCCACCAGGTGGGCACAACCCACCTGGGCGCGCCACGGCCCCCCAGGCGCGCCCTGGTGGGTTGTGCCCTCCTCGGCCAACCTCCGGGGCCCCTCTTCTGGTATATAAGTCATTTTGACCTAGAAAAAAATAAGGAGGGAGTTTCGGGATGAAGCGCCGCCGTCTCGAGGTGGAACTTGGGCAGGAGCACTTTTGCCCTCCGGTGAAGCGATTCCGCCGTGGGAACTTCCCTCCCAGAGGGGGAAATCATCGTCATCATCATCACCAACAACTCTCCCATCTTGGGGAGGGCAATCTCCATCAACATCTTCAACAACACCATCTCCTCTTAAATCGTAGTTCATCTCTTGTGTTCAATCTTTGTACCAAAACCTTAGATTGGTGCTTGTGGGTGACTAGTAGTGTTGATTACATCTTGTAGTTGATTACTATATGGTCTATTTGGTGGAAGATTATATGTTTAGATCCATTATGCTATTTAATACCCCTCTGATTTTGAGCATGATTATCATTTATGAGTAGTTACTTTTGTTCTTAAGGTCACGGGAGAAATCTTGTTGCAAGTAATCATGTGAATTTGATATGTGTTCGATATTTTGATGGTATGTATGTTGTGATTCCCTTAGTGGTGTCATGTGAACATCGACTACATGGCACTTCACCTTATTAGGGCCTAAGGGAATGCATTGTGGAGTAGTTATTAGATGATGGGTTGCGAGAGTGACAGAAGCTTAAACCTTAGTTTATGTGCTACTTCGTAAGGGACTGATTTGGATCCAAAAGTTTAATGCTATGGTTAAATTTCATCTTAATACTTTTCTCGTAGTTGCGGATGCTTGCGAGGGGGTTAATCATAAGTAGGAGGTTTTTTCAAGTAAGAACAACACCTAAGCACCGGTCCACCCACATATAAAATTAACAAAGTAGCGAACACGAATCAAATCAACATGATGAAAGTGACTAGAATAAATTCCCGTGTACCCTCAAGAACGCTTCGCTTATCATAAGAGACCATTTTGGCCTGTCCTTTGCCACAAAAGGATTGGGCTACCTTGCTGCATATTATTTGTCGTTACCATTACTTGCTCGTTACAAATTATCTTGCTATCAAACTACTCGTTACTTATAATTTCAGTGCTTGCAGAGAATACCTTGCTAAAAACCACTTGTCATTTCCTTCTGCTCCTCATTGGGTTCGACACTCTTACTTATCAAAAGGACTACGATTGATCCCCTATACTTGTGGGTCATCAAGGCTCTTTTCTGGTGCATTTGCCGGGGAGTGAAGCGCTCTTGGTAAGTGGAAATCGGTAAGAAAAAATTGTTACTACGTGCTGAAATTTATTGTCACTTGTTACTATGGAGAACAATCCTTTGAGGGGTTTGTTCGGGGTATCTTCACCTCGACTGGAACCACAATTAGTTGCCCCTCAACCTACTGCACCTACTGAAAATATTGGCTATGAAATTCCTTTGGGTATGATAGAACAACTGCAAGCTAATCCTTATGTAGGAGATGGAACCGAACATCCTGATATGTACTTGATATATGTGGATGAAATTTGTGGATTATTTAAGCTTGCAGGTTTACCCGGAGATGAAGCTAAGAAGAAGGTTTTCCCTTTATCTTTGAAGGGAAAAGCATTGGCATGGTATAGGCTATGCGATGATATTGGATCTTGGAATTGGAATCGATTGAAATTGGAATTTCACCAAAAAAATTATCCTATGCATCTAGTTCATCATGATCGGAATATTATATATAATTTTTGGCCTCGTGAAGGAGAAAGTATCGCTCTAGCTCGGGGAAGGCTTAAGTCAATGTTATATTCATGCCCCAATCATGAGCTCTCAAGAGAAATTATCATTCAGAATATTTATGCTCGGCTTTCTCGTGATGGTCAATCCATGCTCGATACTTCTTGTACTGGTTCCTTTATGAAGAAGACTATTGAATTCAGGTGGGATCTTTTAGAAAGAATTAAACACAACTCTGAAGATTGGAAACTCGACGAAGGTAAAGAGTCAGGTATTAAGCTTAAGTTTGATTGTGTTAAATCTTTTATGAATACCGATGCTTTTCAAAAGTTTAGCACTAAATATGGACTTGACTTTGAGATAGTAGCCTCTTTTTGTGAATCATTTGCTACTCATGTTGATCTACCTAAGGAGAAGTGGTTTAAATGTCACCCACCTATTAAAGAAGTAATTAAAGAACCGGTAATAGCAAAAGATGAAACTATTATTTATAATGTTGATCCAGTTGTGCCTACTGCTTATATTGAAAAACCACCTTTCCCTGTTAGGATAAAGGAACATGCTAAGGTTTCCACCGTGGTCAATAAAAGCTATATTAGAGCACCTAAACCTGCTGAACAAATCAAAGTAGAACCTAGCATTGCTATGGTTAAAGATCTCTTGGTAGAAAACATAGATGGGCATGTTATTTACTTCTGTAATGAAGCAGCTAGAATTGCTAAACCCGATGAGAAATATAAACATACACCTGTTGTTGGCATGCCTGTTGTCTCAGTCAAAATAGGAGATCAATGTTATCATGGTTTATGTGACTTAGGTGCTAGCGTGAGTGCTATTCCTTATACCTTATATCAAGAAATTATGAATGATATAGCACCCACTGAAATAGAAGACATAGATGTTACTATTAAACTTGCTAATAGAGACACCATCACACCACTTGGGATTGTTAGAGATGTTGAAATCTTGTGTGGGAAAATAAAATATCCTACAGATTTTTTAGTTTTTGGTTCCCCGCAAGATGACTTTTGTCCCATTATCTTTGGTAGACCTTTCTTGAACACCATTAATGCTAAAATAGATTGTGAGAAACAAACCGTCGGTGTTAGTTTTGCTGATGAGTCTCATGAGTTTAATTTTTCTAAGTTCAATAGAAAACATCATAAGAAAGAATTGCCTAGTAAGGATGAAATAATTGGTGTTGCTTCTATTGCCGTGCCTCCTACTGATCCACTAGAACAATATTTGCTAGACCATGAAAATGATATGCATATGCATGAAAGAAATGAGATAGATAAAATTTTCTTTGAACAACGACCTCTGCTTAAACACAATTTGCCGATTGAAACTATAGGAGGTCCTCCTCCACCTAAAGGTGATCCTATGTTTGAATTAAAACAATTGCCAGACGCTTTGAAATATGCTTATCTTGATGAGAAAAAGATATATCCTGTTATTATTAGTGCTAACCTTTCAGAACATGAAGAAGAAAGATTATTGAAAATTCTGAAGAAGCGCCGAGCTGCTATTGGATATACTCTTGATGATCTTAAGGGCATTAGTCCCACTCTCTATCAGCACAAGATTAATATGGAACCTGATGCTAAACCCGTTGTTGATCACCAACGACGTTTAAATCCTAAAATGAAAGAAGTGGTAAGAACTGAAATACTGAAGCTTCTGGAAGCAGGTATAATCTATCCCATAGCTGATAGTAGACGGGTAAGTCCCGTTCATTGTGTCCCTAAGAAGGGAGGTATTACTGTTGTTCCTAATGATAAAAATGAACTTATTCCACAAAGAATTGTCACTGGCTATAGAATGGTAATTGATTTTAGAAAATTAAATAAACAACTAGAAAAGATCATTACCCTCTGCCTTTCATTGATCAAATGCTAGAAAGATTATCTAAGCACACACACTTTTGTTTTCTCGATGGATATTCTGGTTTTCCCCAAATACCTGTTTCACAACCTGATCAAGAGAAAACCACCTTACTTGTCCTTTTGGAACTTATGCTTATAGACGTATGCCTTTTGGTTTATGCAATGCACCTGCTACCTTTCAAATATGTATGACTGCTATATTTTCTAATTTTTGTGAAAAGATTGTTGAGGTTTTCATGGATGATTTTTTCATTTACGGAACTTCTTTTGATGATCGCTTAAGCAACCTTGATCGAGTTTTGCAGAGATGCAAGCAAACTAATCTTGTCTTGAATTGGGAGAAGTGCCACTTTATGGTCAATGATGGTATTGTCTTGGGACATAAAATTTCTGAACAAGGTATTGAGGTGGATAAAGACAAAGTTGATGCAATTGAGAACATGCCATGTCCCAGAGATATTAAAGGTATCCGTAGTTTTCTCGGTCATGCTGGTTTCGATAGGAGATTTATTAAAGACTTCTCTGAAATTTCTAGGCCTCTTACAAATCTTTTACAAAAGGATGTTCCATTTGTTTTTGATGATGATTGTGTAGAAGCCTTAGAAACACTTAAGAAAGCCTTAATTTCTGCACCTATTGTTCAACCACCTGATTGGAACTTGCCTTTTGAAATTATGTGTGATGCTAGTGATTATGCTGTGGGTGCTATTTTAGGACAAAGAGTTGATAAGAAATTAAATGTTATTCATTATGCTAGTAAAACTCTAGACAGTGCCCAAAGAAATTATGCTACTACTGAAAAAGAATTTTTAGCAATGGTGTTTGCTTGTGATAAATTCAGATCTTACATTGTTGATTCTAAAGTGATTGTTCACACTGATCATGCTGCTATTAAATATCTTATGGAAAAGAAAGATGCTAAACCTAGACTCATTAGGTGGGTTCTCTTGCTACTAGAATTTGACTTACATATCACTGATAGAAAAGGAGCTGAGAACCCCGTAGCTGATAACTTGTCTAGGTTAGAAAATATTTTTGATGACCCACAACCTATTAATGATAGTTTTCCTGATAAACAACTAGCTGCAATAAATGTTTCCCATAAGACTCCTTGGTATGCTGATTATGCTAATTACATTGTTGCTAAATATATACCACCTAGTTTCACATACCAACAAAAGAAAAAATTCTTCTATGATTTAAGACATTACTTTTGGGATGACCCACATCTTTATAAAGAAGGAGTAGATGGTATTATTAGATGTTGTGTACCTGAGCATGAACAGGAACAAATCCTACGGAAATGTCACTCCGAAGCTTATGGAGGGCATCATGCGGGAGATAGAACTGCTCACAAGGTATTGCAATCTGGTTTTTATCTTGTGATGCCTACTCTCTTCAAGGATGCCCGTAAGTTTGTTTTATGTTGTGAGCAATGTCAAAGAATTGGTAATATTGGTAAGCGTCAGGAAATGCCTATGAATTATTCTCTTGCTGATGAACCATTTGATGTTTGGGGTTTCGATTACATGGGACCTTTTCCGTCCTTTAATGGGTATACACATATTTTGGTTGCTGTTGATTATGTTACTAAGTGGGTAGAAGCCATTCCAACTAGTAGTGCTGATCACAACACCTCTATTAAAATGCTGAAGGAAGTTATTTTCCCAAGGTTTGAAGTCCCTAGATATTTAATGACTGATGGTGGTTCACATTTTATTCATGGTGCTTTTAGTAAAATGCTTGCTAAATATGATGTTAACCATAGAATTGCATCACCCTATCACCCTCAATCTAGCGGTCAAGTTGAACTTAGCAATAGAGAAATAAAACTAATATTACAGAAAACTGTTAATAGGTCCCGAAAGAATTGGTCTAAGAAGTTGGATGATGCACTTTGGGCCTACCGAACAGCAAATAAAAATCCTATGGGTATGTCTCCGTATAAAATGGTTTATGGAAAAGCTTGTCATTTGCCTCCAGAGTTAGAACATAAAGTATATTGGGCAATTAAAGAACTCAACTATGATTTCAAACTTGCCGGTGAAAAGAGGCTATTCGACATTGGCTCACTAGATGAATAGAGAACCCAAGCTTATGAAAATGCCAAGTTATTTAAAGAAAAAGTTAAAAGATGGCATGATAAAAGAATCCAAAAGCGTGAGTTCAAAGTTGGAGAATATGTTCTTTTGTACAACACTCATTTTAGATTCTTTGCAGGAAAACTTCTCTCCAATTGGGAAGGACCTTATGTTATCAAGGAGGTTTACCGATCTGGAGCTATCAAAATAAATAATGCCGAAGTTACTGACCCGAAGGTTGTCAATGCGCAAAGAATAAAGCATTATATCTCAGGTACTCCCATTGATGTTGAAAGCAATATTATCCAAACCATGACACCGGAAAAACACATAAAAGAAACCTTCCGGAACACTCCAGATTAATGAAAAAAGAGGAGGTACGTGATACGGTAAGTAAACGGACTCCGAAAAAGCCGCAAAAATATTTTCTGTCAGTTTTGGAATATATTAAAAATTAGGAAAATAAGAAACAACCAGGAAGGCAACCCTAGTGGGCACAAGACACCAGGGCGCGCCTGGCGCGCCCAGGTGGGTTGTGCCCACCTCGGGTACCTTCCGGACTCCATTTTTCTCCCGTTTGCTTGTTTACCAAGATAAAAAAAATCTTTATATACCCCTGATGTCTACTATGCAATCTTCTTGTAGACTCGTGTTGGGCCTCCAAGCGCAGAGTTTTGTAGAACAGTAGCAAATTTCCCTCAAGTGGATGACCTAAGGTTTATCAATCCGTGGGAGGCCTAGGATGAAGATGGTCTCTCTCAAACAACCCTGCAACCAAATAACAAAGAGTCTCTTGTGTCCCCAACACACCCAATACAATGGTAAATTATATAGGTGCACTAGTTCAGCGAAGAGATGGTGATACAAGTGTAACATGGATGGTAGATATAGGTTTTTGTAATCTGAAAATATAAAAACAGCAAGGTAACTAGTAACAAAAGTGAGCAAAAACAGTATTACAATGCTTGGAAACAAGGCCTAGGGTCATACTTTCACTAGTGCAAGTTCTCTCAACAATGATAACATAATTAAATCATATGGCAATCCCTCAACGTGCAACAAATAGTCACTCCAAAGTTCCTATCGCGGGGAACATAAGATGAAATTGCTTGTAGGGTACGAAACTACCTCAAAGTTATTCTTTCCGATCAATCCATTGAGCTATTCCTACAAGTGTCACAAAAAGCCCTAGAGTTCGTAGTAAAATAACACCATATGACACACATCAATCAACCCTAATGTCACCTAGATACTCCAATGTCACCACAAGTATCCGTGGGTCAATTATACGATATGCATCAAACAACTTCGAATTCATAATATTCCATCCAACACAAAGAACCTCAAAGAGTGCCCCAAGATTCCTACCGGAGAAACAAGGACGAAAATGTGCATCAACCCCTATGCATAGATTACCCCAATGTCACCTCGGGAATCCGCGAGTTGAGTGCCAAAACATACATCAAGTGAATCAATAGAACACCACATTGTCACCACGGGTATCCCAAGCAAGACATACATCAAGTGTTCTCAAATCCATAATAGTATTCAATCCGATAATAGTGAAACCTCAAAGGTAAAACTCAATTCATCACAAGAAGGTAGAGGGGGAGAAACACCATCTGATTCAACTATAGTAACAAAGCTCGCAGTACATCAAGATCGTGCCAAATCAAGAATACGAGAGAGAGAGAGATCAAACACATAGCTACTTGTACATACCCTCAGCCCCGAGGGTGAACTACTCCCTCCTCATCATGGAGACCGTCGGGATGACGTAGATGGCCTCCGGTGATGATTTCCCCCTCCGACAGGGTGCCGGAACGGGCTCCCGGTTGGTTTTTCGTGGCTATAGAGGCTTACGGTGGTGGAACTTCCGATCTAGGTTTCTTTTCGGGGGTTTCTGTATTTATAGGAGTTTTTGGCGTCGGTCTCACGTCAGGGGGGGTCCACGAGGCAGCGGGAAGCCAAGGGGGCGTGCCCCCACCCTTGTGGTTGCCTCGGGACTCTTCTCCGGTATCTTTTTGCTCCAGTATTTTTTATATTTTCCAAAAATATTCTCCGTAAATTTTCAGCTCATTCTGAGAACATTTATTTCTGCACAAAAAACGACACCACGGTAGTTCTGCTGAAAACAGCGTCAGTCCGGGTTAGTTCTAATAAAATCATAGCAAAACCATATAAAATTGTTGTAAACATGGCATGAATACTTCATAAATTATAGATACGTTGGAGACGTATCAGCATTCCCAAGCTTAATTCCTGCTCGTCCTCGAGTAGGTAAATGATAAAAGAAATAATTTATGAAGTGTGAATGCTAGCAAGTGCACAAGTTTGATCAATAATAATTTCAACCACTTTTTCTAGCATCATTATATATTATAACAGTAGATCATATCATAAAACTTCTCATGATCAAGTAGCAAGCTATTCACATGTTAAAGCATAGACCATAAACTTTCTTGAAAATTAACAAACTATATTCTCAGTCATCAAACAATTGCAATTCATCTTATTTTCAGGAAGGGTCTATGTAAGAGCTTTGATTTAGCAAATTCCACATACTCAACTATCATATAGTCTTCCATGATTGCTACCACTCAAAGCATATTTTTAGAACAAATAGCATCCATCGAACATAGAGAAAGATAGGGGCTTAGTGTTTTGCCTCCCAACTTATTTATCATATAGATAATTGTCAACAATAAAAATTCATGATCAAATATATTTGAATGGCCATATATGCTTGGATCTTTCCCCACCACATGGTACTTGCCAACTAGAGAGTAATTGAGGTTGAAATGAGAAGAAATACTATTGACTCTTGCATAAAAGTAAATAATAGGTCCTTCGCAGAGGGAAGCAGCGGTTGTCATGCGCTTTTTATTTTTGGATGTGCAAACCCTTAATGCAAAGGAACGTCATGTTGTATTGCCCTTTGTGATAGCAACCTTTATTATGCAGTCCGTCGCTTTTATTTCTTTAGCATCACAAGTTCGTACAACGCTTATTTTCCCTTACAATAAAAGATCATACATATTTAGGAGCAATTTTTATTGCTTTTTGCACCGATGACAACTTACTTGAAGGATCTTATTCAATCCATAGGTAGATATGGTGGACACTCATGGCAAGAAACTGGGTTTAAGGATTTTGGATGCACAAGCAGTATTCCCGCTTAGTACAGAAATTTTGGCTAGCAAAAGATTCTAAAAAGCAAGCACCACATGTTGGAGGATCCATAACAATATAACTTCTATACAAATATACCAAAGCATAACTCATTACGTTGTCTTCCTTGTCCCACTTCAACTAATTTGCTCAAGTTTGAAAATAATTAATGGGGATCACAATCATAGAAGATGTCCAAGATAGTATATTTATACTAAGTTTGCTAACTTTCAATAAATTTACCACCTATACTTCTTTATATGTGAAGTCATTACTCCCCATGGGATAAGCATATGAAACATATATAATTTCAGATTTATGATATTCAATTCATTCAACCATTTACTCATAGGATATAAGTGAAGCACACGAGTAAATGACAAACTACTCCAAAAAGATATAAGTGAAGATCAATGAGTAGTCAAATAATTATGTAGCTATGTGAAGACTATCTCTCATAAAGAAAATTTAGATCTTAAGTATTTTATTCAAATAGCAAGCAAAACAAAATAAAATGACATTCTAAGGATAGCACATAACATGTGAAGAAGCAAAAACTTAGGCTTAACCAAAACTGACCGATCATTCCTGATGAAGAAACGTGGGATGCCTACCGGGGCATCCCCAAGCTTAGATGCTTGAGACTTCTTGAAATATTATCTTGGGATGCCTTGGGCATCCCCAAGATTGAGCTTTTGTGTCTCCTTAATTCCTTTTATATCACGGTTTCCCTAAATCTTAAAACTTCATCCACACAAAACTCAACAAGAACTCGTGAGAAAAGTTAGTATAAATCAAATGCAAAACCTTATCATTCTCCACAGTAGCAAATCACTAAAATTATTATTTAACATTGCATACTAAATGCCTCTGCATATTCAATACTCCTATCCTCAAATAGAATCGTTAAACAAGCAAACATATGCAAACAATGCAAACATAACAGCAATCTGTCAAAACAGGACAGTCTGTAAAGAGTGCAATTGTACTCATACTTCCGTAACTCAAAAAATTCTGAAAAATGACTACACTGTATAAAATTTGTTGTTACTCATTGTGTAAAAATTTAAATATTTTATCATGTTCTGACTTTCCAGAAGAATTCAGACAACGATATAAATCTTTCTGTTTTCAAAACAGCAACATATGAACTTGCAAAATAAGCATGGTAAAGGCTAAACTTGACACTTTTATTGAAATAAATGATGCAAAACATTACTCTAAATAACAGCAAGAAAATACTAATAAAATAAAATGATGCTCCAAGCAAAACTCATATCATGTGACGAATAAAAATATAGCTCCAAGTAAGGTTACCGATAATGTTGAAGACGAAAGAGGGGATGCCTTCCGGGGCATTCTGTGACGCCCCCGGTTCAATCGTACACTAATCATACACGCAAACGTGTACGATCAAACCCAGGGACTCACGGGAAGATATCACAACACAACTCTAAACACAAATAAACGGAGGTCCACAATATTACAGACCAGGGATCCGAAGATCCGAATACATAAGTCAGTCATACAAATAATATCTGGGTACAGACATAGTTAGACAAGTTATGCCTTAAGAAGGCTAGCACAAACAGCGACACTAGATCGAAAGGCGTTGGCCTCCTGCCTGGGAGCCTCCGATCCTACTCCTGGTCAGCTGGCTCGATCCAGTAGTACGTGCCCTCTGGACCCGCCTGGTAGTAGGCTCCGGTGGTGGCGTCTGGCTCCTGGACTCCATCGTCTGGTGTATCATCAAGGTGGGGTATATGGGGGAAAAGAGAAAATAAAGCAACCGTGAGTACTCATCCGAAGTACTCAGCAAGCAAGGATCTATACTACATATGCAACATTATCAATGGAGAAAAGGCTGTATATGTGGACTGGGCTGCAGAAATGCCAGAATAGAGAGAAAGGCCTAGTCCTATCGAAGACTAGCATCTTCAAACATCTTCTCAAAGCCATCATCTTGCAGCAGTAGAAGAGAGTAGAATAGCATTTTATTTAGCAAACATGTTGAAGTACAGCTCAAGGATCCTTCCTCGACTCCCAGCGAGAAAGTAATCCCGAAGCTTCAATTAAGTAACAAGTATCCAGTTTAAGTAGGTAGATCGGGATACACAAACTGAGCGTCCTTTACCGTAGGACCGGCTATCGATAGAAGATTCATCCCTGCAGGGGTGCACTACTGTTACCCAACACGCTCGATCAACTCTGGCCGGACATACTTGCTGGGTAATGCCCGTCCTCGGAAGATCAACACGAAGCAGCGCTCTACCTAGGCTCAGCAGAGAGGTCAGCACGCCGGACTAACCTATGCACCCAGGGGTCTCGGGCCATCGCCCTGGGCACCCTGCGCGTTGCGTGGCTGGCCGGGGTGCAGGCGCGACACTGAACTCGCCAGTGAAGTATCCAGCCCAATCCCGATGATCAGCCCGCACGGTGAATCGTGACGTCTGATAAGCTTTCGGCGAAACGTACATCGCAGAGGGCCCCATAACCATTATCCCGCGTGGTGGCAGTGCGTATAGGGCACGTCGACCCACTCAGATCACACACCCAAATTCAATAGGCTCAATTAGTATCAAGCGGAGACAATCAGAGTCTCTGATGCTCCGCCACAATGTCACACTCGAGTGCCCTTCCGGCACACCCGAAATCATAGATCCCCCAGCGGGTACCCACCAGGGTGGACCCGCCTGTGAAAAAGGTCAAGTAACCGTGTGGTCATAATCATCAGGGTGAACGTAAGAGGTATCACCCTCGAGGTTCACACTGAGGGGTTGCACGACAGAGTCGTATCGGACATGGAGAAGGAGGAATCACCCTCGATGACCACGACCGTACAGCTATGCTGCAGAGTATTCATCAGGAGTGCGTTACGAGGTATCACCCTCGGCACTCGATAGTTACTACGCAGAGTCGTACAACTAAGGGGGGGGGTGTGAAGTGAGGCGTCTGTCTCTGATCGACGATCACGTTGATCGAGTCGTCGATGAACAAGCAGGGGCGACGAAGTAAGCTGGTGGGGTCACAGATGGTTCATACCAACCTATACTAAACAGTTTATCATAGGCAGGTAAAGTAGCAATGAACAGGTTACAACAGCAGGCTTGCATCAGAATAGAGGGCAGTACATTAACAGTAGCGAAATCTAATGCAAGCAGGAGAATAGAATGGGCGATATCTGGAATGCTCAAGGGGGGGGGGGGGGGGGCTTGCCTGGTTGCTCTGGCAAGAGGGGAGGTCGTCAACGGCTGCTCGTCGGTAGAGTAGTCGTATCCTGGTGCAGCTTCGTCGGTCTCGGCGTCTATCGAGAGGAAGGAGGGGGAGAGAAACAATAAATCCACGGCATAAATGCAAACAATATGTATGACATGCCTAAATGATTGCCGGGGTGTTCTACTGCCTAACTAAACGATTTAGTTAATTTAGGAATTTATTTGGATTTATTTAATAAAGTTGGGCACTATTCATTTACTGAAATCGTGTCTAAAAGTTCAATGTTCTTATAGCTGGCGGCGTCTGACGGAGATACCGAGGGCGTATCCGGGTTCGATCGTCGTTCTGAGCAAGTTTCATGTACAAAGTATTTCATCGAGTTACGGTTTATTTAATATGATTTTCTAAAGTTTTATTAATTTTTTCTGAAATTTATTAATTATTTAATTCAACATTATCCGAAACAGTGATTGATGACGTCAGCATGACATCATGCTGACGTCAGCGCCACCTGACAGGGTGGGTCCCACCTGTCATAGGCTGTTAGTGTTTTAGGTTTAATTAATTTAATTACTGATTTTAACACTAATTAGTAATTAGATTAACCTAATCAGGATTATTAACTAATATTAACTAATTAATTATTTAATTATTATTTTATTTATTTCTATTTTTATTTCTATTTCTTTTAATCATTTTTAGGGGGGTGGCCCCATTTGTCAGCGTCACAGGGGGGGGTTCGGGCCCCACTGGGCGTGGCCCAGGGGCGGACACGTCCGGGGCGTGCCCCTTTGGGACCGGACATTCCGTGCCCAAGGGGACGCACGGCGGCGCGGCGGTCAGGGGGCGCGGCGAAGCGCGGGCGCAGGCGAGCGCACGCGGGGCCGGAGGCGGGGCGGCGCGTGTGCTGGAGCGGCCGCGGGCGGCGGTGCGGTGGCTGGAGCGGCAGCGGGCGCGTGTCGCGCGGAGGCGAAGCGGGGCCAGATCCGCGAGCAGTTGCGAGGCAGGGCACCGCGCGCGTGTCGCGAGCCCGGCGAGGCTGCGGTGCGCGCGGGCGCTGCGCGAGCCGGTGAGCGCGGCGGGCGGCGGCACGGGGGCGCGGTGCGCGCGGCGAGGTGCGGGAGCAAGAGGGGGGGAGAGGCCCGAGGCCTCACCGTGCTCGTAGGGACGGGCAGCGGGGGTCGGGGCGGTCGACGGGACGACGGCGACGGAGACGAGGTGCAGGCCGGCGGGGAGGCGCGGCCTCCGGCGGCGGCGTCCAACGGCGACGGCGAGCGGCGTCGGCGACGGGGCCGTTCCCGCGATCCCGATCCCGATCTGGATCGGGAGGTGGGGCTGATGAGGGAGGGCGGCGACGGAACGGCTTCGGCGAGCGCGGGCGGACGGTCGGGAGATCCCGATCCAGATGGGGGGGAGGAGAAAGCGAGGGGAGGGGGGGATCGGGGGTAGGGCTAGGGTTTCGGGTGGGGGGGGGGGCTAAGTAGGCGCCGGCTGGGCCGGCCTGGCGGCCCGGTGGCTTGCTGGGCCGAGGCCCAGTCGGGGGGGGGGGGTTCCTTTATCCTTCTGTTTCTTTTCCTTTTCTTTATTCTCTTTTCTCTACTGTTAAATGTTTAGGCCCCAAATGGTTTTTGTAAAAAGTGTGACCTATTTCATAAATACCAGTGCATTATTCCCTAACACCTAAAACTAGTCTGGGCAAAACATAATTCCATATTTATTTCAGATTTAATAAATGGTTATTAAATATTATCTTTATCCACTGTTTGAGGTTGTTCGAGTCACTTATCCAATTCCAATGATGTTGGTTTCAATTTTAGAATAGCCTCTGGAATATTTGTTATTTATCTGACATTTTAGCTCCTATGTTGGACAACTTTCATACTCCACTTTCATTTAAACTTGAATTTGACTTAGGAGTTGAAATGCAATGTGATGCTAATGATGATTATGCACTGTTGATCATGCTAACATGTCATTATCAAAAGTGATTACTGTTGCTAATCACCGGGGGTGTTACACATTCCCAAGCTTAGTTGCTTGGATATTCCTTGAATATTACCTTGGGCTGCCTTGGGAATCACCAAGCTTAGGGTCTTGTCACTCCTTATTCTCCTCATATCGATATCTCACCCAAAACTTGAAAACTTCAATCACACAAAACTTAACGGAACTTCGTGAGATGGGTTAGTATGATAAAACAAATCATTCACTTTGGTATTATCAAGACCAGATTCAAAATTTTTCTCACATGATGCCTACTGTACCCTATCATTTCTACAATTTATATTAAGCAATATAAGCCATAGAAACTAGAAAACAAGCAAACTATGCATCGAAAACAGAATTTGTCAAAAACAGATCAGTCTGTAAAGATCTGAATTAAGGTCATACTTATGTAAATCTAAATATTCTGAAACATTAGGAAAACGTAAAAAATTTGTATACACATCAACTGTAAAAACTTCAGAATTTTTCCATGTTCCAGTAAATTATAGGAATTTCTATACTGGACGCAAAAGTTTCTGTTTTTGCACAGAATCAAGTCAACTATCATCCACACTATCCCAAAGGCTTTACTTGGCACTTTATTGAAACAAAACCTATAAAATATGATTACTACAGTAGCCTAATCATGTTAACACACAAAAACAATAGGTGTAAATATTGGGTTGTCTCCCAACAAGCGCTTTTCTTTAATGCCTTTTTAGCTAAGCATGATGATTTTAATGATGCTCACATAAAAGATAAGAATTGAAACATAATGGGAGCATCATGAAGCATATGAATAGCACATTTAAGTCTAACCCACTTCCTATGCATAGGGATTTTGTGAGAAAACAATTTATGGGAACAAGAATCAACTAACATAGGAAGACTAAACAAGCATAACTTCAAAACTTTCAACATAAAGAGAGGAAACATGATATTATTGAGATATGTAAAAGCACATGTTCCTCTCTCATAATAATTTTCAGTACCATCATAAATGAATTCAACAATATAACTATCACATAAAGCATTCTTTTCATGGTTCATAAGCATAGAAATTTTACTACTCGCCATATAAGCAAAATTCTTCTCATTCGGAATAGTAGTGGGAGCATCATAAGAAACTTGAATACTATAAATTGTTTCCACGGTATAATGATATTCAAAATTATGACAATAATTATCACTACTATTTATAACACAAGTAACATGACAATAATCATCATAAGTAGCAACTTTGTTCTCATCATAGTCAATTAAAAACTCTTCTAAAATAGTGGAATCATTACTAAATAAAGTCATGACCTCTCCAAATCCACTTTTATCATTATAATAAGATTCAACACCCTCCAAAATAGTGGGATAATTATTATCTAAAGTTGACACTCTTCCAAACGCACTTTCATAAATATTGCAATCATCATAAATAGGAGGCATGCAATCATCATAGCAAATTTGCTCATCCATAGTAGAAGGACTAAAAAGATCATCTTCATCAAGCATAGCATCCCCAAGCTTGGGACAAGCATTAATTACAGAAAATAAATTCTCAAACATGTCATTCTCATCAAACATAGCATCCCCAAGCTTGTGGCTTTGCATATCATAAGCATAATCTCTCTCATAATTAATAACATGAATAGCACCAATAGTATAGCAAATATTATCATCACAACTTTCTAAGTTGGTGCCAAAAAGATTTTCAAGATTATAAGAAGTATCATTATTTTCCCAATCATAATCATCACAATGAGTAATGGGCATAACAAAATCAGTCTCAATAGTTTCTTCGGACATTGTACCGTAAGACAAAGAATCACTATCATCATCAAGTATATCATCTTCCACATTTATTTTTTATTCACTCTCATGAGGCATAACAATAATAGGAGCAACATCATTTGGGAGGGATACCTTTTTACCTTTGCTTCTCTGTATTTTATTTTTCTTCTCCACGTCATGTGTGGGTTTAATCAACCTTTCGGAGCTCCTTATTGATTAGATTGGTTGCATAGGGAGCTCATTCTCGTAACCAGTTTCATCACGAGGGACAATAGGAGGGAAAATGGAGAGCTTTACCCTTTCATTATTATTTCTTTTATATTCTATTGGTTTTCCCATCTTTCTATAGTTGGCAATATAAGCATTCTCATTGCAATTTACCACACAAAACATATATATATTTTTAAGAGTAGTTTCAGCATGGTCGGTGAATATGAACGCATCAAACCAACTATTTTTATGTGACAACTCTTCACACCCCAAAAATAAACAAAGTTCATTATAAAGTTCAAGGGTGATCAAGTTATTGCTATAGTTGGCCACGATTCGGTCATGAAAAAGTGTGCATTGGAAATTAAGATGACCAACTCTATTGCAAAGTTCATAAGTAATGGGATGAAGAGAGCATAATTTTGTAACAAATTTATCTATCATCTTAAGCCACCGATTGGTTTCATCATGTTTATGCTTCTTACAAAATCTATCATCCCTATAAGGCATGTCTTCACAAACTCTATTCACTCCACAAAAATTGACATGCTTATAAGAAATATTTTTGTCATGACTAGTGCAATAATCATTAGTATTTTGGATGTTCATAGAATTTATACTAACAACATTGCAATCATGCTCATCATTCAAAGATTTGATGCCAAAAATTTTATTAACTTCTTCTTCTAACAATTGAGCACAATTTTCCTTTCCATCATTTTCACGAAACACATTAAAAAGATGAAGCATATGAGGCAACCTCAATACCATTTTTTTGTAGTTTTCTTTTATAGACTAAACTAGTGATAAAACAAGAAACTTAAAGATTCAATTGCAAGATCTAAAGATATACCTTCAAGCACTCACCTCCCCGGCAACGGCGCCAGAAAAGAGCTTGATGTCTACTACGCGACCTTCTTCTTGTAGACTCGTGTTGGGCCTCCAAGCGTAGAGTTTTGTAGGACAGTAGCAAATTTCCCTCAAGTGGATGACCTAAGGTTTATCAATCTGTGGGAGGCTTAGGATGAAGATGGTCTCTCTCAAACAACCCTGCGACCAAATAACAAAGAGTCTCTTGTGTCCCCAACACACTCAATACAATGGCAAATTGTATAGGTGCACTAGTTCGGCGAAGAGATGGTGATACAAGTGTAATATGGATGGTAGATATAGGTTTTTGTAATCTGAAAATATAAAAACAGCAAGGTAACTAGTAACAAAAGTGAGCAAAAACAGTATCGCAATGCTTGGAAACAAGGCCTAGGGTTCATACTTTCACTAGTGCAAGTTCTTTCAATAATGATAACATAATTAAATCATATGGCAATCCCTCAACGTGCAACAAAGAGTCACTCCAAAGTTCCTATCGTGGAGAACATAAGATGAAATTGCTTGTAGGGTACGAAACCACCTCAAAGTTATTCTTTCCGATCAATCCATTGAGCTATTCCTATAAGTGTCACAAACAGCCCTAGAGTTCGTAGTAAAATAACACCATATGACACACATCAATCAACCCTAATGTCACCTAGATACTCCAATGTCACCACAAGTATCCGTGGGTCAATTATATGATATGCATCAAACAACTTCAAATTCATAATATTCAATCCAACAAAAAGAACCTCAAAGAGTGCCCAAAGATTCCTGCCGGAGAAACAAGGACGAAAACGTGCATCAACCCCTATGCATAGATTACCCCAATGTCACCTCGGGAATCCACGAGTTGAGTGCCAAAACATACATCAAGTGAATCAATAGAAAACCCCATTGTCACCACGGGTATCCCACGCAAGACATACATCAAGTGTTCTCAAATCCATAATAGTATTCAATCCGATAATAGTATTCAATCCGATAATAGTGAAACCTCAAAGGTAAAACTCAATTCATCACAAGAAGGTAGAGGGGGAGAAACACCATATGATTCAACTATAGTAACAAAGCTCGCGGTACATCAAGATCATGCCAAATCAAGAATATGAGAGAGAGAGAGATCAAACACATAGCTATTGGTACATACCCTCAGCCCCGAGGGTGAACTACTCCCTCCTCGTCATGGAGACCATCGGGATGATGAAGATGGCCTCCGATGATGATTTCCCCCTCCGGCAGGGTGCCGGAACGGGCTCCCGATTGATTTTTCGTGGCTACAGAGGCTTACGGTGGCGGAACTTCCGATCTAGGTTTCTTTTCGGTGGTTTCTGCATTTATAGGAGTTTTTGGCGTCGGTCTCACGTCAGGGGGGTCCACGAGGCAGGGGCAAGCCAGGGGGCGCGCCATAGGGGGGCGCCCCCACCATTGTGGTTGCCTCAGGACTCTTCTCCGGTATCTTTTTGCTCCAGTATTTTTTATATTTTCCAAAAATATTCTCCGTAAATTTTCACCTCATTCCGAGAACTTTTATTTCTGCACAAAAAACGACACCACGGTAGTTCTGCTTAAAACAGCGTTAGTCTGGGTTATTTCTAATAAAATAAAACCAAAACCATATAAAATTGTTGTAAACATGGCATGAATACTTCATAAATTATAGATATGTTGGAGACGTATCAACCCCCCGAACCTATTGACCACCTTATCGCGGAGAAATCTTCTTTTTTCTTTTCTTGCTGTTTTCTAACAGATCTGAAAATATGTCATCCCAAGACTTGGAGGGTGAGAGTTATGTTACTGATTGTATTGCAAACCCCAATGTTTATGGGGATATGGAGCACTATAGCTGGACTTCGGAGGAGGAAGAAGACTATGATCCTAAATGGGAGGAGGAGACAAGCTCAGACGAAGATGAAGTTCCATTGCCTCAACTTGGGGACATGCACGTGGAATTCAAGAAGTCAAGTCTCCCCAACAAAGCAAAGAAACCTAAGATCCAGTTTATCCCCTTTCGTCTCTTGCAGGAAAACAAGCAAGAATTATGCAAAAAGATATTAGAGCTCGAGCAGGAGATCGGTGACTTAAAGGAGGAAAATTCCATCCTCAAGCGTAAGCTGAGGAAGAAGGATAAACCCACTACATCATCACCACCACCTTCTTCATCACCGAAGGAGACTTCAGTATCGGGTATGGGCACTCCCCTTGGCTTGTGCCAAGCTTAGGGGAGGTGCCCCGGTATCGTATCACCATCACTATATTTTGCCTTTATTTATCTTAGTTCGATCCTTAGTTATCTTTCGATTTAGTTGAATAAAAGTTTAGTTCGATCCTTTCTTTTCAAGTGCTTGCTTAGTGATCTATCCTTATAATCGTGTGCGAGATATATAATAAAGTTTAGTTTGAGTTTTATTTTCTTTACTTTCATGTTCAATAAAAAGAAAGGAAATAAATGAAAAATATCATATGCTAATCTTATGGTAAGTAATGACATCACATAAGGAAGAGTATAAGTAGAAAAATTTATTGGATATTTACAAACATAGCATTGGTCAATGATGCAATTCATGAAAGAATTAATAAGGGAAGAGATGATTCACATGCAAATACACTATCTTGGACATCTTTTATGATTGTGAGCCCCTATCAAAATATTATATGCCAAAATTGTTGACGTTGGACAAGACAACGTAATGATTTATGTGTTCATATTCACATAGAAGTTATATTGTCATAGATCCTTTAACATGTGGTGCTTGCCCCCCATCTTTGCTAGCCAAAAATTCCGCACTAAGTAGAGATACTACTTGTGCATCCAAAACCCTCAACCCAAATCTTGTTTTGAGAGTCCACTATACCTACCTATGGATTGAGTAAGATCCTTCAAGTAAGTTGTCATCGGTGCAATAAGGCAATAAAAATTGCTTCTAAATGTGTTAGATCATTTAGTGTAAGAGAAAATTGAGCGTTGTACGAACTTGTGATGGCAAAATAATAAAGGCGACAGACTGCATAATAAAGGTTGCTATCATAAGGGGCAATATAGCGTGATGTTCTTTTGCACTAAGAGATTGAGCATACAACCATAAAGCGCATGGCAACCTCTGCTTCCCTCTATGAAGGGCCTATCTTTTACTTTTATGAATTTACTTTTATGTAAGAGTCAAAGTATCCCTCTATTCCTTTTTATTTTTCTCTTTTGGCAAGCACCATGTGGTGAGGAAAGATCTAGGCACATATATCCAGCTGGATGTGGGTGGGCATGAGTTATTATTGTTGACATCACCCTTGAGGTGAATACGTTGGGAGGAGAAACTGTAGGCCCCTATCTTTCTATGTGTCTGGTTGAAACTTTTTGCTCATGTGTATGCGGTGAGTGTTAGCAATCATAGAAGACTATATGATGGTTGAGTATGTGGACGTGCCAAAAGGCTCCGATACGTGACCCTTCATGAAAAGATGATGAATTGTAGTTGCAAAGTTGACTGAGAACATAGTTTATGCTTTATACTTCGATGTTGTGATGAATTGTTACTTGTTCATGAGAAGTTTATGATAAAAGTTATGTGATAAAAGTTTTATAATAAAGTTTGTTGCTGTTATAATAATATACATGATGCTTCTATGTCCGTATTTTGTTTTATCGACACCTCTCTCTCTAAGCATGTGGACATGTTTTTCGATTTCGGTTTTCGCTTGAGGACAAGCGAGGTCTAAGCTTGGGGGAGTTGATATGTCCATTTTGCATCATGTTTTCCTACTGTTATTTATGATATTTCTATGCATAATAATGCTTTATGGAGTAATTCTAATGCCTTTTCTCTCATAATATGCAGGGTTCACACAAAGAGGGAGAATACCGGCAGCTGGAATTCTGGACCCGAAAAAGCTACGTCAGGCCACCTATTCCGCACAACTCCAAATGAGCTGAAACTTCACGGAGATTTTTTTTGGAATATTTAAGAATTACTGGAGCAAATAACTACCAGAGGGGGCCCACCAGGTGGGCACAACCCACCTGGGCATGCCAGGGCCCCCAGGCACGCCCTGGTGGGTTGTGCCCTCCTCAGCCCACCTCTGGTGCCCCTCTTCTGGTATATAAGTCATTTGGACCTAGAAAAAAATAAGGGGGGACTTTCGGGACGAAGCGCCGCCGTCTCGAGGCGGAACTTCTGCAGGAGCACTTTTGCCCTCCGATGGAGCGATTCCGCCGGGGGAACTTCCCTCCCGGAGGGGGAAATCATCGTCATCATCATCACCAACAACTCTTCCTTCTTGGGGAGGGCAATCTTAATCAACATATTCAACAGCACCATCTCCTCTCAAACCCTAGTTCATCTCTTGTGTTCAATCTTTGTACCGAACCTTAGATTGGTACTTGTGGGTGACTAGTAGTGTTGATTACACCTTGTAGTTGATTACTATATGGTTTATTTGGTGGAAGATTATATGTTCAAATCCATTATGCTATTTAATACCCCTCTAATCTTGAGCATGATTATCATTTGTGAGTAGTTACTTTTGTTCTTGAGGTCACGGGAGAAATCTTGTTGCAAGTAATCATGTGAATTTGATATGTGTTCGATATTTTGATGGTATGTATGTTGTGATTCCCTTAGTGGTGTCATGTGAACGTCGACTACATGGCACTTCACCTTATTAGGGCCTAAGGGAATGCATTGTGGAGTAGTTATTAGATGATGGGTTGCGAGAGTGACAGAAGCTTAAACCCTAGTTTATGCGCTACTTCGTAAGGGACTGATTTTGATCCAAAAGTTTAATGCTATGATTAGATTTCATCTTAATACTTTTCTCATAGTTGGGGATGCTTGCGAGGGGGTTAATCATAAGTAGGAGGTTTGTTCAAGTAAGAACAGCACCTAAGCACCGGTCCACCCACATATCAAATTATCAAAGTAGCGAACACGAATCAAATCAACATGATGAAAGTGACTAGATGAAATTCCCGTGTACCCTCAAGAACGCTTCGCTTATCATAAGAGACCGTTTTGGCCCGTCCTTTGCCACAAAAGGATTGGGCTACCTTGCTGCATATTATTTGTCGTTACCGTTACTTGCTCGTTACAAATTATCTTGCTATCAAACTACTCGTTACTTATAATTTCAGTGCTTGCAGAGAATACCTTGCTGAAAACCACTTGTCATTTCCTTCTGCTCCTCGTTGGGTTCAACACTCTTACTTATCGAAAGGACTACGATTGATCCCCTATACTTGTGGGTTATCAGCTACTAACACTTAGTGCATAAGAAACATCTGGTCTAGTAAATATCATAGCATACATGATGGATCCAATTGTCGAGGCATATGGGACTCCACTCATCTGCACTCCCTCATCAACTGTCTTCGGACATTGATTCTTGCTAAGTGTTGTGCCATGTGACATTGGGACAAAACCTTTATTTGCATTCTCCATTTTAAACCTCTTTAAAACTTTGTCAATGTACGTGCTTTGGCTCAGCGCAATTAGACGTCTTGATCTATCTCTATAGATCTTTATGCCTAGTATATATGCAGCTTCGCCTAAATCCTTCATTGAAAACACACTCTTTAAATAGTCTTTTATTGTGCTAAGAAACTTTGTATCATTTCCAATCAATAATGTGTCATCTACATACAAGATTAAAAATGCTACATAGCTCCCACTAAACTTCTTGTATACACAAGCTTCTTCATCTTTTTTATGAAGCTAAACTCTTTTACCACTTCATCAAAACATTGATTCCATCTCCTTGATGCTTGCTTCAAACCATAGATTGATTTTTGAAGCTTGCACACCTTTTCGACATCCTTTGGATCTACAAAACCTTCTGGTTGTATCATGTATACATCCTCTTCCAGAAACCCATTTAGGAAAGCAGTTTTGACATCCATCTGCCATATCTCATAATCGAAATATGCAGTGATTGCCATCATAATCCGTACAGACTTTAGCATTGCTACTAGAGAGAGTTTCGTCATAATCAACTCCCTCAACTTGCGAAATCCCTTTGCTACCAGCCTTGCTTTATAGATGGTAGGACTACCATCCGCATCCATTTTTCTTTTGAAGATCCATTTGCACTGTATGAGTTTCACACCCTCTGGAGGATCAACCAAGTTCCAAACTTGATTCTCGTACATGGACTCCATTTTGGATTGCATGGCTTTATGCCATTCTTTTGAGATGGGCGCCTCCATCGCTTCTTGTTAGTGCGCAGGTTCATCTTCTTCTAAGATGAATATTTCATTGTGAAACCATTCAGGAGGTTCAAAAACTCTTCCCGACCTACACGGTTCATTTATAGTTTTAACCGGTGTTTCTACAACTGGTGTAGTAACTTCTGGTTCAGTTCAGTTGTGTGGACAACTTTTGGAACAAATTCCGTTTCGTTAGTCCTCTCAACTTCTGGAGATTCAGTAATCTCGTCAAGGTGTACTGTCCTCCCACTTACTTCCTTAGCGAGAAACTCCTTCTCAAGAAAGTGTCCATTCTTTGCGACAAACACTTTATCTGCGGACTTTTGGTAGAAGGAATACCCAATTGTTTCTTTGGGATAACCTACAAAGTAACATTTATCTGCTTTGGGATCGAGCTTATTTGGTTGTAAACGTTTTACACAAGTCTCGTAGCCCCAAATCTTGAGATGTGACAAATTGGGTTTCTTCCCATTCCATAACTCATATGGTGTCGTCTCAACAGACTTAGACGATGCTCTGTTTAGTGTATATGTTGTTGTTTCAAATGCATATCCCCAGAATGATAAAGGCAGATTGGTAATAGACATCATTGACCTCACCATGTATAACAAAGTTCGGTTACCTCTTTCTGGCACTTCATTTCTCTGAGGAGTTCCAGGAGGAGTAAGTTGTGAAACAATTCCACAATCACTTAGATGTTTGCTAAACTTGTGACTTAGATATTCTCCTCCATGATCTGATCATAGAAATTTTATCTTTTTGCCACGATGATTCTCAACTTCGTTCTGAAACTCTTTGACCTTTTCAAATGCTCCAGACTTGTGTTTCATCAAGTAGATATAACCATATCTACTCAAATCATCAGTGAAGGATTACGAAGTATAAGTATCCACCGTGTGCCGAAATACTCATCGGACCACATACATCACTATGTATTATGTCCAATAATTCTTGCGCCTGTTCAGGATGACATGTTAATGGTGTTTTGGTCATTTTACCCATCAGACAAGCTTCACATGTATCAAATGATGTTAATACTCCCTCTTTATGAAGTTTTTGCATGCGTTTCTTTTCGATATGACCAAGATGGCAGTGCCACTTGTAAGTGGTATTATCTATCTTCTTAGGACATTTATCATTAATGTTAAAGACATCTTTTTCACGTTCAAAATCCATTATGAATAAACCACCTACAATAGGTGCAAATCCGTAAAACATACCCTTATAATATATCAAACAACCATTGTTTTTTAATTTATAAGAATACCCGTCACTTATCAAACATGATCCTGAGATAATGTTCTTACATAACTTCAGAACAAAATAACAATTATTTAGTTCTAAAACAAATCCTAAAGGTAACCTCAAAGACATGACACCGACAGCTAGAGCGGCAATCCCATCACCATTCCCGATTCGCATCACGACCTCATTTCTACCCAGCCTGCGAATCTTCCGTAGTCCCTGCATCATGTTGCAAATGTGAGCAACAGATCCGGTATCAAATAACCATGACTTGGAGTTTTCAGCAAGTACAATATCAATAACATTAACTTGTATAAATTTTATACCTTTACTAGAAGACGGGTTCTTCTTATCTGCCAGATACTTCAAGCAATTTCTTTTTCAGTGTCCTATCTCTTTGTAGTAGAAACATGAAGTCTCATGAGATGCTCCACCCTTGTTACTTTTGGTGTTGCGTTTCTTCTTGAAACTTTATGTTTTGTTCACCAATAACTTTTGTTGGTTCTGCAACCCAATCTCATTGGTTTTGAGCATTGCTTCATAAAGCGAAGTGAGGAGTAAGTCATTTTCTGGTGTCTTGGGAAAATCAATTCCCATTGCAGTTATACTATCATAATAGTCTGCAAGCCTGGCACCCTGCTTACAGCTTCAGCTATCTTGCACTCTACCATTGCTTCAGTCATCTCATGAACTTCAGCTGGTTCTTTGTGATACATAACTTCCAGTGTCTCTGGAGTGTTCAAAACATTTCTGCAACACAGTGTCCATGCAAGCTAACATAATACTCTTGACAACACTGAAATCATTCTTGCGAGCTAAAAACACGTTGATGACTGATACGTCTCCAACGTATCTATAATTTTTTATTGTTCCATGCTGTTATATTATCATTCTTTGATGTTTTACAATCATTTTATAGCAACTTTATATCATTTTTTGGGACTAGCCTATTGACATAGTGATAGTGCCAGTTGCTGTTTTGGCTTGTCTTTTTACTTCACAGAAAATCAATACCAAACGGAGTCCAAACGCAGCGAAACTTTTTGGAGATTTTTTCTGGACCAGAAGACACCTGTTGGGCCAAAGAAGTACCAGAGGGGGGCTCCGAGGGGAGCACAACCCACCAGGGCGCGCTTGGGGGGCCCAGGCGCGCCCAGGTGGGTTGTGCCCACCTCGGCCGCCTCCCGCACCGCCTCTTTGCTCTATAAATACCCCAAAAATCCAAAAACCCTACGGGAGTCGATGAAACACAATTCCAGCCGCCGCAAGTTCTAGAAACCACAGATCCAATCTAGACACCATCACGGAGGGGTTCATCATCCTCATTGGTGCCTCTCCGATGATGTGTGAGTAGTTCATTGTAGACCTTCGGGTCCGTAGTTAGTAGCTAGATGGCTTCCTCTCTCTCTTTTGATTCTCAATACAATGGTCTCTTGGAGATCTATTTGATGTAACTCTTTTTGCGGTGTGTTTGTTGGGATCCGATGAACTTTGAGTTTATGATCAGATCTATCTTTTTATCCATGAAAGTTATTTGAGTCTCTTTGATCTCCTATATGCATGATTACTTATAGCCATGTATTTCTTCTTTGAATCTTTGGTTTAGTTAGGCCGACTAGATCAATTTTTCTTGCCATGGGAAGAGTTGCTTTGTGATGGGTTCGATCTTACAGTGCTCAATCCCAGTGACAGAAGGGGACATGACACGTATGTATCGTTGCTATTAAGGATAACAAGACGGGGTCTATTCCTACATGAATAGATCTTGTCTACATCATGTCATCGTTCTTATTGCATTACTCCGTTTCTCCATGAACTTAATACACTAGATGCATGCTGGATAGCGGTCGATGTGTGGAGTAATAGTAGTAGATGCAGGCAGTAGTCGGTCTACTAATCTTGGACGTGATGCCTATATAACGATCATTGCCTGGATATCATCATGATTATTTTAAGTTCTATCAATTTCCCAACAGTAATTTGATTACCCACCGCATGCTATTTTTCTCGAGAGAAGCCACTAGTGAAATCTACGGCCCCCGGCTCTATCCTCTATCATATTTGCCTTTGAGATCTATTTTTATTCGCTTTTCTTTTTAGATCTATATTTCCAATAACCCAAAAATACCTTGCTGCACTTTATTTTAATTCACATTTATTTGAGATCTATTTATCCAATCTATTTTAATTAATCTCCTGTCCACTCGCCAATTTCTGGCACCGTTGCCCGAAAGGGATTGACAACTCCTTTAACACGTCGGGTTGCAAGTATTTGTTCTTTGTGTGCAGGTACCGTTTACATAGTGTTGCGTGGTTCTCCTACTAGTTCGATCACCTTGGTCTCATCACTTATGGAACTTATGGAAATACCTACTGTAGCTGTGCTGCATCATCCCTTCCTCTTTGGGGAAATACCGACGTAGTTCAAGCTGCATCAAAAGGAATTTCTCGCGCCGTTGCCTGGGAGACATCATCAACATCTATCAGGTTCCTAATCACAAATCTCATCTCCTTGCAATTTACATTATTTGCCATTTGCCTCACATTTTCATCTCCCCCACTTCACAAAAATTTGCCGTTTTATTCGCCCTCCTTTTCATTTGCCTTTTTCTCATCAGATCTCATGATTGCTTGTGTTGCCATGTGCCTTCTATTTGCTTGCATCTTCGCTTGCTAATTTTTTTTATTGATATGGATCCTCATGCACTTGCTAATCTTTTCAAGAGATCCAATTATGATGAACCTATTGTTAGTGAATTGAGTTCACTAGATTATCTTTATGAAGTTTTGCTTGAGATTTATGAATCTAAAAATTGTGATGAAGTGTTAAAAGAAGAAAATTATAAATTGATTCATGATAGCTCCTTAGATGAAAAGCATGATTGCAATGATGTTATTATAAATTCTATTAATGTCAATTGTGCTAATAATATGCAAAACCCAAGCTTGGGGATGCTAATATTGCTATGTCCACTACTTATTGCAATGATCATGATTGGGGTGATAATGATTCTTACGATCTTGAAAATTTATTTAAACCTCATGATGAATATGCTTGCGACAATATTAAAAGTGGGTTTGGAAGAGAGTCAACTTTAGGTAAAAATAATCGCACATATTTGGAGAGTGTTCAATCTTATGAATTTTTTTATGAAAGTGGGCTTGGAGAGGTCATGACTTTATTCGATGATAATCCCACTATTTTGGAAGAGTGTCAACTTTGCATGCATGCGGATCATATAGAGAATATGTTATGTGATAGCTATATTGTTGAATTTGAATATGATCCCATATGTAATTATTATGAGAGAGGGAAATATGGTTGTAGAAATTTTCATGTTACTAAATTACCTCTCGTTATGTTGAGATTGTCAATGTTTTATTCTTCTCCCTTGCATATGCTAGGTTTTTCTTGTCTTGATAAGTTGTTCTCCTATAAAATGACTATGCATAGGAAGTATGTTAGACTTAAGTATGTTTGTCACATGTTTTATGATGCTCCTTTTGTGTTTCAATTCTAATCTTTCATGTGAGCATCAATAAAATTTATGCCTAGCTAGGGGCATAAAACGATAGCGTTTGTTGGGAGGCAACCCAATGAATAAATTTTATTTTTGCCTTTTTCTTTCTGTCCTTGAGTGTTTGCACAATTATGCCTCTGTTTTTATTGTGTTTTTATGTTTTAATTAGTGTTTGGGCCAAGCAAAGCCTTTGGGATCATGTTGGGTGATAGCTGATTTGATCTTGTTGGAAAACAGAAACTTTTGCATCCAGTAAAATAATTTTTAAAATTCACAGATGCGACAAAAAATTGTTAATTTTTTACACAAGATTTATATACAAATTTCCTACGTTTTCCTAATTTTTCAGAATTTTTTGATTAAATAAGTATATGAAGTATTCAGATTTCTACATACTGTTCTGTTTTTGACAGATTCTGTTTTCTTTGCATTGTGTGCTTATTTTGATGAATCTATGGACTTTATCGGGGGGTATGAGCCATATAAAAGTTTGAATACAGTAGATATAATGCAAAAATAAAATATGAATGGGTTTGCAACAGTACTTAAAGTGGTGATTTGCTTTGTTATACTAACGGATCTCACGAAGGTTTTGTTAAGTTTTGTGTGATTGAAGTTTTCAAGTTTTGGGTGAGATCACGATGGATGAAGGAATAAGGAGTAAGAAGAGCTTAAGCTTGGGGATGCTACCGCACCCCAAGGTAATATTCAAGGATGAACAAGCAACTAAGCTTGGGGATGCCCCGGGTGGCATCCCCTCTTTCTTCTAACGACCATCAGTATTTTACTTGGAGCAATATTTTTATTCGTCACATATCATGAGTTTTGCTTGGAGCATCTTGTGTTATATGAGTCTTTGCTTGCTTTGATTTTTAGTTTAAGTCAAGTATACTTGCTGAACACACCTATTTGAGAGAGCCAAAATTATACTATGATTTGTTAGAATTGCTCTATGTGCTTCACTTAAATTTTTTGAGCTATGGAATTGCTCTAGTGCTTCACTTATATCTTTTTGAGCACGGTGTGCTTTATAATTTTTGAAGAAATGCTCTCATGCTTCACTTAGATTTATTTGAGAGTTAGTAAATTTTTAAGAAATTCTCTCATGCTTCACTTATATGATTTTGAGAGAAGAAAATTTTATGCTCATGTTCCTCACTTAAATTTATTTGAGCTATCAAAAGCAACATATTAAACTAGTCCCAAAGTGATAGATATTCAAGAGGGATATAATAAAAACTTTCATGAAGATCATTGGACAAAATAAACTTGATTCTTTGTAATAGTTTTGCGAAATGATGATAGTGATATGTGAGTCATGTTGATGAGTAATTATGCTTTAGTAAGAATATTGGTGTTAAGGTTTGTGATTCCATATGCAAGCTCGAAAGTCAATAGTTATGCAATGAAATTACATCCTATTTGTGGTGCATTATTCGGTGTTAGTTATTCTTAATGCTCGCTTACGTGATTTTTTGTTTCTTGGTTGGACGCTTCTTAATCTTTTTGCTAGCCTTCACTTGTACTAAGTAGGAATACTACTTGTGCATCCAAAATCTTTAAACCCAGTTTTGCCACATGAGTCCACTATACCTACCTATATGCGGTATTTTAATGCCGTTCTAAGCAAAATTGTATGTGCCATCTCTAATCTTCAAAATAAATTTCTCTTTTGTGTGCTCGTACCGCTCATGAAACGGTAGGGGGTGGCTGATATTTTTCCATGCTAGATGTGTTATTCTCAAGATGAGTGTTTATTCACTTGTCATTGCACGAGAGTACAACAAAGGTATTAGGGATGCCCAGTCCTGAAATGAAAAATGAATTTACTTTATGTTGTCAAATAATAAATTCCTTGGAAAGTGTTGGTATGGAGGGCACCCGTGGATACGGTTAGCCATGGATTGTGAAAGAATGGTGGAAAAAGGAATAAACTTTATTTTCTGTTTGGGAACCGCCTATGATATATCTAGCATGGAAAGTATTGGGAACTACTCGATCGTTTTTGTTGATAGGAAAAGCATGCCACCCAAAATGTTTTATCTCTATCTTTTTTCGCTTTGAGCTCTGACACCTCTACAAATCCCTACTTCCCTCTACGAAGGGCCTTTCTATATACTTTATGCAATTTTTATTTTTACTTGAGTCTCCATCTTCTCTTATAAAGCACCAACTAAGGGGCACTATGATCGTACTTGAGCTTTGGGTGTAGCTAATATGCGAGTGTGTTTCATGAATGGATCAATGCTTGAGCATGATGGGCTGGGATAACTTGCTTTAGTGTTGATATTTTGGAAGACATGGTTGCTTGTTGATATGCTTGAGTATTGAAATCTTCATGTCAAAACTAGACTATTGTTTTGAACCATATAAAAATCCATATGTCCATGCTACAAAAGAAAAGAATGTGATGAACATGTTAGGCAGCATTCCACATCAAAAATTCTGTTTTTATCATTTACCTACTCGAGGACGAGCAAGAATTAAGCTTGGGGATGCTGATACGTCTCCAACGCATCTATAATCTTTGATTGTTCCATGTTGTTATATTATCATTCTTGGATGTTTTACAATCATTTTATAGCAACTTTATATCATTTTTTGGGACTAACCTATTAACACAGTGCCCAGTGCCAGTTGCTGTTTTTTTTGCTTATTTTTTACTTTGCAGAAAATCAATACCAAACGGAGTCCAAACGCAGTGAAACTTTTTGGAGATTTTTTCTGGACCAGAAGACACCTGTTGGGCCAAAGAAGTACCAGAGGGGGGCTCCGAGGGGAGCACAACCCACCAGGGCGTGCCTGCGGGCCCAGGCGCGCCCAGGTGGGTTGTGCCCACCTCGGTGGCTTCAGCTATCTTGCACTCTACCATTGCTTCAGTCATCTCATGAACTTCAGCTGGTTCTTTGTGATACATAACTTCAAGTGTCTCTAGAGTGTTCAAAACATTTCTGCAACACAGTGTCCATGCAAGCTAACATAATACTCTTGACAACACTGAAATCGTTCTTGCGAGATAAAAACACGTTGATGACTGATACGTCTCCAACGTATCTATAATTTTTTATTGTTCCATGCTGTTATATTATCATTCTTCGATGTTTTACAATCATTTTATAGCAACTTTATATCATTTTTTGGGACTAACCTATTGACATAGTGCCCAGTGCCGGTTGTTGTTTTTGCTTGTTTTTTACTTCGCAGAAAATCAATACCAAACGGAGTCCAAACGCAGCAAAACTTTTTGGAGATTTTTTCTGGACCAGAAGACACCTGTTGGGAGAAAGAAGTACCAGAGGGGGGCTCCGAGGGGAGCACAACCCACCAAGGCGCGCCTGGGGGCCCAGGCGTGCCCAGGTGGGTTGTGCCCACCTCAGCCGCCTCCCGCACCGCCTCTTTGCTCTATAAATACCCCAAAATCCAAAAACCCTACGGGAGTCGACGAAACACAATTCCAGCCGCCGCAAGTTCTAGAAACCACATATCCAATCTAGACACCATCACGGAGGGGTTCATCATCCTCATTGGTACCTCTCCGATGATGCGTGAGTAGTTCATTGTAGACCTTCGGGTCCATAGTTAGTAGCTAGATGGCTTCCTCTCTCTCTTTTGATTCTCAATACAATGGTCTCTTGGAGATCTATTTGATGTAACTCTTTTTGCGGTGTGTTTGTTGGGATCCGATGAACTTTGAGTTTATGATCAGATCTATCTTTTATCCATGAAAGTTATTTGAGTCTCTTTGATCTCTTATATGCATGATTACTTATAGCCTCATATTTCTTCTTCGAATCTTTGGTTTAGTTAGGCCGACTAGATCGATTTTTCTTGCCATGGGAAGAGGTGCTTTGTGATGGGTTCGATCTTACGGTGCTCAATCCCGGTGACAGAAGGGGACATGACACGTATGTATCGTTGCTATTAAGGATAAAAAGATGGGGTCTATTCCTACATGAATAGATCTTGTCTACATCATGTCATCGTTCTTATTGCATTACTCCGTTTCTCCATAAACTTAATACACTAGATGCATGCTGGATAGCGGTCGATGTGTGGAGTAATAGTAGTAGATGCAGGCAGGAGTCGGTCTACTAATCTTGCACATGATGCCTATATAACAATCATTACCTGGATATCGTCATGATCATTTGAAGTTCTATCAATTGCCCAACAGTAATTTGATTACCCACCGTATGCTATTTTTCTCGAGAGAAGCCACTAGTGAAATCTACGGCCCCCGGGTCTATTCTCTATCATATTTGCCTTTGAGATCTATTTTTATTCGCTTTATTTTCAGATCTATATTTCCAAAAACCCAAAAATACCTTGTTGCACTTTATTTTAATTCACGTTTATTCGAGATCTATTTATCCAATCTATTTTAATTAATCTCCCGTCCACTCGCCAATTTCTGGCATCGTTGCCCGAAAGGGATTGACAACCCCTTTAACACGTCGGGTTTCAAGTATTTGTTCTTTGTGTGCATGTACCGTTTACATAATGTTGCTTGGTTCTCCTACTGGATTGATACCTTGGTTTCTTAACTGACGGAAATACCTACCGTAGTTGTGCTGCATCATCCCTTCCTCTTTGGGGAAATACCGACGTAGTTCAAGCCGCATCATTGACATCCTGCGACGCTCCAGGCGCCGGGTAGTCACCAAGTGGTTGATCCAGCACATATTCTTTCTTTGCTCTCCTGAGAAAACATCTCAGAGTGTGGATCCAATCCTCATTGTTTCCACCATTCTTAGCTAACTTTTCTTTCTCAAATAGTGGTGCTAAATTGAAACTATTGCAAGCTGATACGTCTCCGTCGTATCTATAATTTTTGATTGTTTCATGCCAATATTCTACAACTTTCATATATTTTTGGCAACATTTGATATTATTTTGGGACTAACATATTGATCCAGTGCCAGTGCCAGTTCCTATTTGTTGCATGCTTTTTGTTTCGCAGAAAATCCATAGCAAACAAAGTCCAAACACAATAAAATTTTACAAAGATTTATTTTGGAATATATGTGATTTTTGGGAGGTGGAATCAACACAAACGGAGGCCCATAGCCTCCACAAGCCACCTGGGCGCGGGCCCCTCGGCACGCGGTGGTGCCTTGTGGGCACATCGTAAGTCGGTTGGGGCTCTTCTTCGGCCGCAAGGAAGATAATATCCGGAAAAAATCATGTTAAAATTCTAGCACAATTGGAGTTACGGATCTCCAGATATTTAAGAAACGGTTTTTGGCCAGAAAACAGGAACGCGAAACAGAAGAGAACAGAGAGAGAGATCCAATCTCGGAGGGGCACTCGACCCTTCAGGTGCCATGGAGGACATGGTAGAGAGGGGAAAACCTTCTCCCATCTAGGGAGGAGGCCAAGCAAGAAGAAGAAGGAGGGGGCTCTCTCCCCCTCTCTTCTGGTGGCGCCTGCCACCGGGGCAATCATCATGACATCAATCTACATCAACAACTTTGTCGCCGTCATCACCAACTCTCTCCCCCTCTATGCAGCGGTGTAACACCTCTTCTCCCTGCTGTAATATCCACTTAAACATGGTGCTTAATGCTACATATTATTATCCAATGATGTGTTACCATCCTATGATGTTTGAGTAGATTCGTTTTGTCCTACGGGTTGATTGATGATCGTGATTGGTTTGAGTTGTATGTTTTATTTTGGTGCTGTCCTATGGTGCCCTCCGTGTCGCGCAAGCGTGTGGGATTCCCGATGTGGGGTGTTGCAATACGTTCATGATTCTTTCATAGTGGGTGGCAAGAGTGACAGAAGTTTATACCCGAGTAAGGGGGTTGTTGCGTATGGGAGTAAAGAGGACTTGATACTTAATGCTATGGTTGGGTTTTACCATAATGATCTTTGGTAGTAGCGGATTCTTGCTAGAGTTCCAATCAATAGTGCATATGATCCAAGTACAGAAAGTACGTTAGCTCATGCCTCTCCCTCATATAAAATTGCAATAATGACTACCGGTCTAGTTATCGATTGCCTAGGGACAAATAACTTTCCTGTGTGACAAAAAGCTCTCTACTTAAAAACTAACTTTTCTTATCTTTCAATTTATTCGTAGTTTTATTCTTGCTAAGTACTTATATTTTTATCCTTGCAAAACTTATCCTATCACCTACAAAATAGTTTCATACTTATTCTAGGTAAAGCGAACGTTAAAGTGTGTGTAGAGTTGTATCGGTGCTCGATAGAACTTGAGGGAATATTGATTCTACCTTTAGCTCCTCGTTGGGTTCGACACTCTTACTTATAGAAAGAGGCTACAATTGATCCCCTATACTTGTGGGTTATCACAAGCCATTGATCTACAACAACAATCACAAGATTCAGTTTTAGACACAATTCATAATTAATATTGCACTAGTTTATTAAAAATAATAATTTAAAGTGCACTCCCACTTAAATTAATATCTCTCATAATTAATAGTGAGTGATTCAAGATCCAAGTTTAGTTCTCAACCATTGATGTGGACATCATTGATGACGAGAATTTTGATCAGTGGGCAAACTTTTGCCGATCATATCTCCATTTGGCTCTTGTTCATCTTTCGATGCTTTGTGCTCCGAGCTCAGAACGATTCTGCTAGAACTTCAAGACAACCGAGTGCTATCTGCATACATGGTCTGACCATCCCCGTCTTACACCTCACATCCAGTTTGTACTCATGTGGAAATGACGCACTCCGGAACGCTACGTGTTATAGACGGTTGCAACACTGGGAAGAGCACCTTTTAACTTGATATTTGCTGTGAGAGATCACCCTAATAATTGACTATTACGCAATCAAAGGGTGCAAAAAACAAAGGGATAAACATCTCAGGCAATTCATAATAGCATGATATGGTATGTCCCTGGGCGACGGGAGTTCTCCGTGATCGTATTCAATCTCCAGTTGAAGCGGCGCGATGGCCTATATTTCGTTGCCGTGGCAACCGTTTCAAAAATGTTGCCGTGCCGGCTGATACATCTCCAACGTATCTATAATTTTTGCTTGTTCCATGCTGTTATATTATCATTCTTGGATGTTTTACAATCATTTTATAGCAACTTTATATCATTTTTGGGGACTAACCAATTGACATAGTGCCCAGTGCTAGTTGTTGTTTTTTGCTTGTTTTTTACTTCGCAGAAAATCAATACCAAATGGAGTCCAAATGCAGTGAAACTTTTTGGAGAATTTTTCTGGACCAGAAGACACCTGTTGGGCCAAAGAAGTACCAGAGGGGGGCTCCGAGGGGAGCACAACCCACCAGGGCGCGCCTGGGGGCCCAGGCACGCCCAGGTGGGTTGTGCCCACCTCGGTGGCCTCCCGCACCACCTCTTCTCCCTATAAATTCCCAAATATTCCAGAAACCCTAGGGGAGTCGACGAAACACAATTCCAGCCACCACAAGTTCCAGAATCACGAGATCCAATCTAGACACCATCACGGAGGGGGTTCGTCATCTTCATTGGTACCTCTTCGATGATGCGTGAGTAGTTCATTGTAGACCTATGGGTCCGTAGGCAGTAGCTAGATGGCTTCCTCTCTCTTCTTGATTCTCAATACAATAGTCTCTTGGAGATCTATTTGATGTAAATCTTTTTGCGGTGTGTTTGTTGGGATCCGATGAACTTTGAGTTTATGATTAGATCTATATCCATGAAAGTTATTTGAGTTCTTTGATCACTTTTATGCATGATTACTTATAGCCTCGTATTTCTTCTTTAAATCTTTGGTTTAGTTAGGCCAACTAGATGGATTTTTCTTGCCATGGGAAGAGGTGCTTTGTGATGGGTTCAACCGTGTGGTGTTCTTTCCTAGTGACAGAAGGTGCAGCAAGACACGCATGTATCGTTGCTATTAAGGATAACAAGATGGGGGCTATTCCTACATGAATAGATCTCGTCTTCATCATGTCATCGTTCTTTTTGCATTACTCCATTTTTCCATGAACTTAATACACTAGATGCATGCTGGATAGCGGTCGATGTGTGGAGTAATAGTAGTAGATGCAGGCAGGAGTCGGTCTACTAATCTTGGACGTGATGCCTATATAATGATCATTGCCTGGATATCGTCATAATTATTTGATGTTCTATCAATTGCCCAACAGTAATTTGGTTACCCACCGTATGCTATTTTCTTGAGAGAAGCCACTAGTGAAATTTACGGCCCCGGGTCTATTCTTTATCATATTTTGTTTTCGATCTATTTTTATTCGCTTTTATTTTCAGATCTATTATTCCAAAAACCCAAAAATACCTTGCTGCACTTTTTTGCTATTTATTTTATTTCGTGTTTTATCGAGATCTATTTATCCAATCTATCACAAATTTATCTATCTTTTTACCCGTAGAGGGATTGACAACCCCTCCTAATCGTCGTGTTGCAAGTATTTGTTATTTATGTGCAGGTACCGTTTACATAGTGTTGCTTGGTTCTCCTACTGGATTGATACCTTGGTTTCTTAACTGAGGGAAATACCTACCGTAGCTGTGCTGCATCATCCCTTCCTCTTTGGGGAAATACCGTCGTAGTTCAAGCGACAACAAAAGGAATTTCTGGCGCCATTGCCGGGGAGACATCATCAACATCTATCAGGTTCCAAATCACAAATGTCATCTCCTTGCAATTTACTTTACTTGCCATTTGCCTCTCGTTTTCATCTCCCCTACTTCACAAAAATTTGCCGTTTTTCGCCCTCTTTTTCGTTGGCCGTTTTCTCGTCAGATCTGTTTTTGTGTGCAATCTTGTTTGCATAGTCATGATGCCTCAAAAAAAATATTATGATGTTCCTTACCCCAATATTTTGCTTGAAATTGAGAAATGTACTAAGGAATATATGACTACACAATTTGAGAACAATAAATATTTTATCGAAGAACTTAAGGAACACTCTGTTCTGCTGGATGCTATAACTAAACAACTTGATGATATTAGTAGAGAAGTTTGTAATCTCCAATCTAAGTATTCATTTGCTAAAAGTTTGCTAGGCAAAATATCCGATGCACAAGCTACCCTAGTAAATCAAATGGCCGCTAAGCCAATTTCTTTAGAAGATAAAAATGATGAAGATCTTAAAGCGATTGGTGTTTCTTCTATTGATTCCTTGTTTAGTAAAATTAAAATTGATGATAAAGGGACTGAAGAAGAGTCAACTTTTGTTAGAAGGTGTCCCGATAATTTGGAGGGTGAAAACCTTGATGAAAAATTTGATAAAAGTGGGTTTGGAGAGGTCAAAACTTTAACTAGTGATGTGCCCACTCTTTTTGATTACAAAGACTTTAATTATGATAATTGCTCTTTGATTGATTGTAGTTCTTTGTTGCAATCCATGAATAATTCACCTCATTCTTATGAAGAAAATAAAGCTTTTACTAAACATATCGTAGATGCCATGATGAAAGCTTTGGAAGAAAAGTTGGAATTAGAGATTTCAATTCCTATAAAATTACATGATGAATGGGAACCTACCATCAAAGTCAAGATTAAAAATTATGAGTGTTTTGCTTTATGTGATTTGGGTGCTAGTGTTTCCACAATTCCGAAATCTTTATGTGATGTGCTTGGTCTTACCGATATTGAAGAATGTTCTCTTAATTTGCACTTGGCGGATACTACTATTAAAAAGAATTTGGGAAGAATTAATGATGTTTTTATTCTTGCAAACAGGAATTATGTGCCCATAGATTTTATTGTTCTTGATATTGATTGCAATCCGTCTTGTCCAATTATACTTGGTAGACCATTTTTACGTACTATTGGTGCCGTGATTGATATGAGAAGGCAATATTAAATTCCAATTTCCACTAAGGCAGGGGATGGAACACTTCCCTAGAACAAGAATTAAGCCACCATATGAATCAATCATGAGGGCATCCTATGGATCTAGACATAAAGATGACAATACTTGAATCTATGCATTATGCCTAGCTAGGGGCATAAAACGATAGCGCTTGTTGGGAGGCAACCCAATGAATAAAGTTTATTTTTGCCTTTTTCTTTCTGTTCTTGAGTGTTTTCACAATTATGCCTCGTTTATGATTGACTTTTTCATGTTTTAACTAGTGTTTGTACCAAGTAAAGCCTTTGGGATAGCTTTGGTAATAGTTGATTTGATCCTATTGAAAAACAGAAAATTTTGCCTTCAGTAAAATAATTGTCTAAATTCAAAAAAGTGACGAAAACTTCTGATTTTTTACACAAGATTGATATACAAATTGCGTCTGTTGTCCTAAATTTTCGGGTTTGTTGGAGTTATATAAGTATGAGAACAATTCGCATCTTTACAGACTATTCTATTTTTGATAGATTCTGTTTTCTTTGCATTGTGTGCTTATTTTGATGATTCTATGGATTGTATCGGGGGGTATAAGCCATGGAAAAGTTAAAATACAGTAGATCTAATGAAATAACAAAATTTTAATGGGTTTTTTATAGTACTTAAAGTATTGGTTTTCTTATACTAACGGATCTCACGAAGATTTTGTTAAGTTTTGTGTGATTGAAGTTTTCATGTTTTGGGTGAGATCACGATGGATGAAGGAATAAGGAGTAAGAAAAGCATAAGCTTCGGGATGCCCCATGGCACCCCAAGTTAATGTCAAGGATAACCAAGCAACTAAGCTTGAGGATGCCCCGGAAGGCATCGCCTCTTTCTTCTAACGACCATCGGTATTTTACTTGGAGCTATATTTTTATTCATCGCATATCATGAGTTTTGCTTGGTGCGTCTTGTATTATATGAGTCCTTGCTTGTTTTGCTTTTTAGATTGTCATAAGTATCCTTGCTGGACACACCTTTTTGAGAGAGCCAAATTATGCTATGATTTGTTAGAATTGCTCTTTTTGCTTCACTTAAATATTTTTTGAGCTATTTAATTGCTCTAGTGCTTCACTTATATCTGTTTGAGCACGGTGTGCTTTAATATTTTTGAAGAAATTCTCTCATGCTTCACTTATATTATTTTGAGAGACGAAAATTTTTATGCTCATGTTCTTCACTTAAATTAGTTGAGCTTACCAACAGCAACATCTGAAATTAGTCCCAAAGTGATAGATAATCAAGAGGGATATAATAAAAACTTTCATGAAGATCATTGGACAAAATAAACTTGATTCTTTGTAATAGTTTTGAGATATGATGATAGTGATTTGTGAGTCATGTTGGTGAATAATTATGCTTTAGTAAGAATATTGGTATTAAGGTTTGTGATTCCCTATGCAAGCACAAAAGTCAATAATTATGCAATGAAATTACATCCTACTTGTGGTGCATTATTCGATGTTAGTTATGCTTAATGCTCGCTAATGTGATTTTTTGTTTCTTGGTTGGTTGCTTCTCAATATTTTTGCTAGCCTCCATTTGTACTAAGTAGAAATACTACTTGTTCATCCAAAATCCTTAAACCCAGTTTTGCCATATGAGTCCACCATACCTACCTATATGCGGTATTCCTGTGCCGTTCTAAGCAAATTTGTATGTGCCATCTCTAATTTTCAAAATAAATTTCCTTTTTGTGTGCTCGTACCGCTCATGAAGCGGTAGGGGGTGGCCAATATTTTCCATGCTAGATGTGTTATTCTCAAGATGAGTGTTTATTCACTTGTCATTGCACGAGAGTGCGGCGGTAATAGGGATGCCCAGTCCCGAAATGAAAAAGAAATTTACTTTCTGTTGTCAAATAATAAATTCCTTCGAAAGTGTTGGTATGGAGGGCACCCGTGGATACGGCCAGCCATGGAAAGTGAAAGAATGGTGGAAAAAGGAATAAACTTTATTTTCTGTTTGGGAACTGCCTATGATATATCTAGCAAGGAAAGTGTTGGGAATTACTCGGTCATTTTCGTTGACAGGAAAAGTATGCCTCTCAAAAATTTTATCTCTCAATTTAAGCTTTGAGCTTTAGCACCTCTACAAATCCCTACTTCCCTCTTCGAAGGGCCTATCTATTTACTTTATGCATTTTTTATTTTTATTTGAGTCTCCATTTTCTCTTATCAAGAACAAACTAGGGGGTACTATGATCGTACTTGAGCATTGGGTATAGCTAATATGCGAGTGTGTTTCATGAATGGGTCAATGATTGAGCATGATGGGCTAGGGATAACTTTCTTTACTGCTAATATTTTGAAAGACATGGTTGCTTATTGATATGCTTGAGTATTGAAATCTTCATGTCAAAACTAGACTATTGCTTTGAACCATATAAAAGTCCAAATGTCCATGCTACAAAGAAAAGAATATGTGATGAACATGTTAGGCAGCATTACACATCAAAAATTATGTTTTTATCATTTACCTACTCGAGGACGAGTAGGAATTAAGCTTGGGGATGCTTATATGTCTCCAACGTATTTATAATTTTTGCTCGTTCGATGTTGTTATATTATCATTCTTGGATGTTTTACAATAATTTTATAGCAACTTTATATCATGTTTTGGGACTAACCTATTGACATAGTACCCAGTGCCAGTTGCTGTTTTTTGCTTGTTTTTTACTTCACAGAAAATCAATAACAAACGGAGTCCAAACGCAGCGAAACTTTTTGGAGAATTTTTCCGGACCAGAAGACACCAGTTGGGCCAAAGAAGTACCAGAGGGGGGCTCCGAGGGGAGCACAACCCACCAGGGCACGCCTGGGGGCCCAGGCGCACCCAGGTGGGTTGTGCCCACCTCGGTGGCCTCCCGCACCACCTCTTCGCCCTATAAATTCCCAAATATTCCAGAAACCCTAGGGGATTCGAAGAAACACAATTCCAGCCGCCGCAAGTTCCAGAACCACGAGATCCAATCTAGACACCATCACAGAGGGGTTCATCATCCTCATTGGTGCCTCTCCAATGATGCGTGAGTAGTTCATTGTAGACCTACGGGTCCGGAGGCAGTAGCTAGATGGCTTCTTCTCTTTTTGATTCTCAATACAATGGTCTCTTGGAGATCTATTTGATGTAACTCTTTTTGTGGTGTGTTTGTTGGGATCTGATGAACTTTGAGTTTATGATCAGATCTATATCCATGAAAGTTATTTGAGTTATTTGATATCTTTTATGCATGATTAATTATAGCCTCGTATTTCTTCTTCGAATCTTTGGTCTAGTTAGGCCAACTTGATTGATTTTTCTTGCCATGGGAAGAGGTGCTTTGTGATGGGTTCAATCGTGCGGTGTTCTTTCACAGTGACAGAAGGGGCAGCAAGACACGCATGTATCATTGCTATTAAGGATAACAAGATGGGGGTTATTCCTACATGAATAGACCTCGTCGACCTCATGTCATCATTCTTATTGCATTACTCCATTTTTCCATGAACTTAATACACTAGATGCATGCTGGATAGCGGTCGATGTGTGGAGTAATAGTAGTAGATGCAGGCAGGAGTCAGTCTACTAATCTTGGACGTGATGCCTATATAATGATCATTGCCTGGATATCGTCATAATTATTTGATGTTCTATCAATTGCCCAACGGTAATTTGTTTACCCACCATATGCTATTTTCTTGAGAGAGGCCACTAGTGAAATCTATGGCCCCCGAGTCTATTCTTTATCATATTTGCTTTCCGATCTATTTTTATTCGCTTTTATTTTTAGATCTATTATTCCAAAAACCCAAAAATACCTTGCTGCACTTTTTTGCTATTTATTTGATTTCGCGTTTTATCGAGATCTATTTATCCAATCTCTCACAAATTTATCTATCTTTTTACCCGTAGAGGGATTGACAACCCCTCCTAATCGTCGGGTTGCAAGTATTTGTTATTTGTGTGCAGGTACCGTTTACATAATGTTGCTTGGTTCTCCTACTGGATTGATACCTTGGTTTCTTAACTAAGGGAAATACCTACCGTAGTTGTGCTGCATCATCCCTTCCTCTTTGGGGAAATACCGACGTAGTTCAAGCGATATTAGCGGCAATCTCAGAAAACGTTGCCATGACACCAAAAATCTGAGACTCCGCCGTGGTACGAAATTATAGCTCCTCTTCCCGCGCCTTGGTACACCTTCTCCTTGTCGGGGTCCTCCGTGTATGTCTTGCCACTGTCACCTGTAACCTATCTCTATGATATTTACATTAAGGTGGCAATCTCGTGGCTCCAGCCATCATGTCGTGATGCGCAGGCCACTTAACATTACAACATATAACCATTTCATACATAAACTCATTATCATGACGAAGACTACCACATCATATGCAAACCCTGCAAAACCAAGTTAGACGTCCTCTAATCGGTTTGGCAAATTTTAGTTACATGGTTTCTAGGGTTTCCGGACAAACCTAGCTACCTACATGCACACCATAAAGTGATAATCCTTGTTGCTAGAGTAACTTTCAGGGTGTGTGAAAGAAAAGACTTAATTAAAAATCTCGTTCCCCCACACTAAACTTTGTCTAATACGCATGACCCCCGAGAAGATCATCCATCTTCATCGCCCTTTTGCGTGCATGACGGTTCACTAGTCTTGACTATGGTGAAGCCCATGGAACTGTTAGCAGATCGTCGTCAGCCAGAGCCGAGCGATTGTCAGAACCTTGTGAAAAGCTACATCATGCCATCAATGAACTAAACCGAAGCAACACTCGAGGGAAGCATAGCAAGAACATCACCCTCACATCCACATGCGATCTAGATTGCAACCTGCATCTACTCATAGAACCACTCTCATACCACTGTTGGGAAACGTAGTAGAAAAAAATTTGCCCTACAATCACCCAGGAACAATATGATGAAGCATAACGGGTTGTGATCAACGATCGTTGCCAACTCTGGGAGTGCAGTGGAAGTAGATGAGTCGGTGTAGATCATACTTGGAGTCCCTCGAACGCCGATGACGATCCCGTGAACAGAAGACCGAAAGCATGGCCTCTTTACTTGGTTGCAAGCGTACGGTCTTCATGATCCGGCAGCACTTCACCGTCTAGAGCTAATCATCACCGAAGAATTAGAGGGAGGAGTTTAGAACCACACGGGGCTTCTAATTATGTGGATTAGAGGTGGTTAGGGTTCGCTCTAATTATTCAACTAGGACCAACTAGAACATGCACTAGATCAACTAGAGGAGGCTCCAAAACTTGTATCTCCATAGGGTGAAAATCCTCTAGTATATATAGTTAGAGGGGAGGGAGAGGGAAGCCACCAAGGGGGGAAAGAGCCCCCTTGGTGCGCCGTCCTAGGGGAGGAGTCCCACTCCCTCCCCTAGTCCAATTCGCCCCCCCCCCCCCACAAGGAGAGGTGGGGGGCGCCAACTCCACTTGGGCCCTTGTGGCCCAAGTTGTCTTCCACCTCTTGGCCTTTTTAGGCACATTGATATTTAAATTAAATATAAAATGTTCTAATCATTTTCAGAGCATTATATATAATTTAACATCCTGTAAACATTTTCCACCTATTATAATTAATCGGTAATACCCGGTATTACCCAATATTCACCGAAACCCTTCCGGTGACCCCGAAACGCTTCCGGAACCTCTCGGAACTATTCTGGATATTAATGAAACAATTTCGCAAATATATTCTCATCACTCCTGTCCTACTAACACTCAGCAAATTGTGATTACCTTAAGCTTGTTACCCTATAGGTTCGGTAAATCATAGACATGAACAAAACCCCTTCGTTCAATGACCGATAGCGGAACCGTGGACATCCATGTCAGTCCCTATGATTACACGAATGATATTCGAGTGAACCTTTGGTTATCATGTGATGTTCCCTTTTCTTAACTTTACAAAACCCGGTGTGCATCGGTATCCTCCTGAGTCATCACCATGCTCACTATACAGTTGCTTCCGTTTCTGATTTTGTTCTTCTTTCTCGTTGACGTGTTCCGGCATCCCCGTGACGTAGTCACAAGTGTCTAGCCAGACAATGATGGATGCCGTCACACCGAGAGGGCCCTAAGAATATCTCTCCATCGTCAGAGGAGCAAATCCCACTCTTGAGTTATTCGGTCACTTGTCAAACTTTTCGGTGTGCCTGAAAGTTGTCGTTATGATCACCTTGTTACATATGACATTTGAGCAACCCCAAATTCAACCGTCTAGTAGGAAGTTACCAAGACACTCTCATAGTATGAGGAACTAAATACACATGCTAACACTCTGTGTTATGACAGATGATTTCAGACGATATAATCACATAGTATAACAGACAAGTATTGGGTCGATTCAATATGATCGTTCTTCTAACGTCATACCCTCAATGTTGTTTTAGGACTATAATTAATTACACTTAACAATATCCTAAGATCCGGAAAACATGATCACCAACAACACTTGAGCCATTCTTAGAGGCGAGACCGGGAACCTATTGTTTACCGTTTATCATTTCACACGTGCGTATGAGTTTTCCACTAAATCGCATATTACAGGATCATAGCAGTTATAGCATGAAATATAAACTCTTAATTATGAATAACGGAAATATAATAATACAATATTATTGCCTCTAGGGCATATTTCCAACAAGAGCGTTTCCAATAGAAGATGTATATGCAAAATTAACTATTTTTTGCATCTCCGAAGCCCAAAAACACCTCTCCAACAGACGGTGTAGATGCAAAAAAATTACATCTCCGCCTCCCAGAGATGTAAAATACAACATCTCGCGGTGTAAATTTGCATCTCCACCTACAAGAGATGTAAAAAACGAGACCGCCCGCCAACTGCCCAACTGCCAATTCCTTTCCCTTCCGCGCGACTAATCGCCGCCCGACTCCCGCCCGCCCGCCTCCTGCCCGCCGCCGCCATGGCCGACGCCGATGACCCTGCTTCCTTCTCCAACTCCACCGCCGGTGCCCTGACCCACCTCTTCGTGGCCGCCGCCACTACGCCAACTTTCCCCAATGCAGCCGCTGATACATCTCCAACGTATCTATAATTTATGAAGTATTCATGCCATGTTTATTTTAGTTTTGTATGATTTTGGTGCACTATATGGCTTTTATATGATTTTCATGGATTAACATATTGACCTAGTGCCAAGTGCGAGTTGCTGTTTTCTGCTTGTTTTCGGTCTTCTAGAAAATCCATATCAAATGAAGTCCAAATACAGTGAAACTTTTTGACGATTTTTTCCCGAAGGAAAGGGACACAGGAAGCTTCAGGGGAGTACCAGTAGACCCACAGGGGCCCCACAAGCCACCTGGGCGTGCCAAGGGGGGTGGCCACACCCTGGTAGCTTGCGGGCCCCCTGAGGCCCCTCTTTGCGTGATTCCAACGCCAAAAACTAATATAAATACAAAAAACCTTAGAAATAACCCTAGAACTTCGAATCCACCACCGCAAGCCTCTGTACCTCTGCGATCTCATCTGGAGCCCTGTTCCGGCACCCTGCCAGAGGGGGAAATCATCACCGGAGGCCATCTTCATCATCCCGGCGGTCTCCATGATGAGGAGGGAGTAGTTCACTGATACGTCCATTTTGCATCATGTTTTTATGTTGATATTTATTGCATTATGGAATGTTATTACACTTTATGATGCAATTCTTATGTCTTTTCTCTCTTATTTTGCAAGATTCACATGAAGAGGGAGAATGCCGACAGCTGGAATTCTGGACCAAAAATGAGCAAATCTGAGATCCCTATTCTACACAACTCCAAATGTCCTGAAACTTTACAGAGAATTATTTTGGAATATATAAAAAATATTGGGCGAAGAAATACCAGGAGGGGACCCAGCAGGTGGCCACATCCTTGTGGGCCCCCTGGCCAGCCTCCGATGCCCATCTTCTGCTATATGAAGTGTTTTGACCTAGAAAAAATTAAGTAGAGGACTTTCGGGACGAAGCGCGTCGTATCGAGGCGGAACCTGGGCAGAAGCAATCTAGGTCTCCGGCGGAGAGATTCCGCCGGGGAAACTTTCCTCCGGGAGGGGGAAATCAAAGCCATCGTCATCACCAATGATCCTCTCATCGTGGGAGGACTAATCTTCATCAACATCTTCACCAGCACCATCTCATCTCAAACCATAGTTCATCTCTTGTATTCAATCTTTATCTCAAAAACTCATATTGGTACCTGTGGGTTCCTAGTGGTGTTGATTACGCCTTGTAGTTGATGCTAGTTGGTTTATTTGGTGGAAGATCATATGTTCAGATCCTTAATGATATTCAATACCCCTCTGATCATGAACATGAACATGCTTTGTGAGTAGTTACTATTGTTCCTGAGGACATGGGAGAAGTCTTGTTATAAGTAATCATGTGAATCTGGTATTCGTTCGATATTTTAATGAGATGTATTTTTTCTTTCCTCTAGTGGTGTTATGTGAACGTCGACTACATGACACTTCACCATGATTTGGGCCTAGGGGAAGGCATTGGGAATTAACAAGTAGATGATGGGTTGCTAGGGTGACAGAAGCTTAAACCCTAGTTTATGCGTTGCTTCGTAAGGGACTGATTTGGATCCATATGTTTAATGATATGGCTTGATTTATCTTAATTCTTCTTTCGTAGTTGCGGACGCTTGCGAGAGGGGTTAATCATAAGTGGGAGGCTTGTCCAAGTTAGGAAAACACCCAAGCACTGGTCCACCCACATATCAAATTATCAAAGTAGCTAACGCGAATCATATGAGCATGATGAAAACTAACTTGACGATAATTTCCATGTGTCCTCGGGAGCGCTTTGCTTTATATAAGAGTTCATCTAGGCTTTTCCTTTGTTATAAAAAGGATTGGGACACCTTGCTGCACCTTTGTTACACTTGTTAATTGGTACCCGTTATGAATTACCTTGCTACCAAACTATTTGTTACCAATAATTCCAATGCTTGCAGAGAATACCTTACCGCTTGTCATTTCCTTCTGCTCCTCGTTGGGTTCGACACACTTACTTATCAAAAGGACTATGATTGATCCCGTATACTTGTGGGTCATCATTCACCCTCGGGGCTGAGGGTGTGTACCAGTAGCTATGTGTTTGATCTCTCTCTCTCTCTGTGTGTTCTTGATTTGGCACGATCTTGATGTACCGCGAGCTTTGTTAATATAGTTGGATCATATGGTGTTTCTCCCTCTCTATCTTGTTGTGATGAATTAAGTTTTTACATTTGAGGTTTCACTATTATTGGATTGAATACTTATATGGATTTGAGAACACTTGATGTATGTCTTGCATGTGGATACCCGTGGTGAAAATGGGGTGTTCTATTGATTCACCTAATATATGTTTTGGCAATCAACTTGTGGATTCCCGCGGTGACATTGGGATAATCTATGCATAGGGGTTGATGCATGTTTTCGTCCTACTTTCTCCGGTAGAAATATTGGGGCACTCTTTGAAGTTCTTTGTGTCGGATTGAACATTATGAATCTGAAGTTGTTTGATGCATATTGAATAATCAACTCATGGATACTTGTGGTGACATTGGAGTAGCCAGGTGACATTAGAGTTGGTTGATGCATATCATATGGTGTTATTTTAGTACGAACTCTAGGGATGTATGTGACACTTATAGGAATAGCTCTATAGATTGATCGGAAAAGATAACTTTGAGGTGGTTTCGTACCCTACAAAAAATTTCATCTTATGTTCTTCGCTAGATAAGAACTTTGGAGTGATTCTTTGTCGCACGTTGAGGGATTGTTATATGATTCAATTATGTTAGCACAGTTGAGAGATTGCACTAGTGAAAGTATGAACCCTAGGCCTTGTTTTCAAGCATTGGAATACCGTTTGTGCTCCGTTTTATCACTTGCTACACTATTGTTTATTTATTTTCATATTAAAAAAACCTATCTACTATCCATACTACACTTGCATCACCATCTCTTCGCCGAACTAGTGCACCTATATAATTTACCATTGTATTTGGTGTGTTGGGGACACAAGAGATTTCTTGTATTTGATTGCAGGGTTATTTGAGAGAGACCACCTTCATCCTACGCCTCCCACGGATTGATAAACCTTAGGTCATCCCCTTGAGGGAAAATTGCTACTGTCCTACAAAACTCTGTGCTTGGAGGCCCAACACGAGTGTACAAGAATAAGTTATGTAGTAAACATCAGCCGCCTCCTCCTCCATGCTGCCTCCGCGCCAATTTGCTATATCCAGGCCGGTCGCTGTCGTGCCGGAGGCTGCAGAGAAAAAGGGGGCCGTCAAGTCTCGCGGTGGAGGCGTGAAGCGGCCGGTGGCGCAGGGCCGCAACCCCGCGGGGAACCAAACTCGACTGGCAAAAATCTTGGAGCCGGACGCAGCTACGGCAGGCGATTTGCAGCCGCCACCGACCATGACATCCTCCTCCGGCTATGGAGCTCCTCATCCACCTCCTCCGCCGCCGCCGGCGGCTATGAAGGAAGATGTGTCTATGCCGACAGCAACCGCATCCAACGTGTTCGATGATATGTCGCAAAGTTAAAAAAAATTGTGCATTTTTGTTCTTGTTTCAATTGTCGATTCCAATAGAATTTGCGTGTACGTCCATTTGTAGTCTCGATGATGAAGCTTTCATGCGCGCGACAAATGTGACAAATGATGATTATTCACATGAGCATGAATCACAATAATATGAAACTCCATAATATGGTGATGACAATCTTGACATGGATGATGAGGGCTTCGTTATGAAGGGAAGAACCGCAAATTATACCAACACCGAAGATGTGTTGATTTGCATCGCTTGGAAGAAAGTCTCTCAAGATGCAACCGTTGGGATCGACCAATCCGCCAACAATATTGGCAATGCATCAAGGCTTACTTCAATGCGTGCAACACTAGCGGCCACTATCGCTCAAGTGACTCCCTTCGTCAACGTTGGGGCACCATCAACGCCGAATGTCAAAAGTGGGTGGGTTTGTTGGTAAATGTTGATCGCATTAACCCGAGTGGTTGCAGCGATAGTGACTTGGTAATAATCATTTGCTCTTTATGTGTGCTTTCTCTACTTTCCTCAATTGTTGAAATGTTGACTAGTTTGATGATGATATGTTGATTGTTTTCTTGTAGAAAATGATTGCGCAAGGCGTAGTTCGAGAGAGGAACAACAAAGGAGAGAAGAGGAAGAAGAAAGGAAGAGCTTTCACTTTCCATCATTGCTTCAAAGAGCTCAAGGATGAGGAGAAGTGGAAAACTAGAGAAGTTTTCGACGCTTCGAAGAAGAAGAGTGTGGTGGTGGAGGATGAAGAAGATCTCCCCGATGATGAGAGAAGGAGCCCCACCCCTCACTCTGCGACTAAATCGTATAGGCCCAATGGAACTAAGAAAGTGAAGGGAACCAAGGCCGGAGACAATGATCTCAAGGAAGGATTCGATGCCATCGTCATGGCGAGGAAAGAGTATGCGGAAGAAAAAAGATTGTTGAAGCTCAAAGAAATGGAGGAGAGGAGTGAAGCCGAGCGACGGAGGGCATCGGCCGCGGAGAAGAGGGTGGCGGCGGCCGAGGAGAGAAAGGTTGAGCTTGAGGAGAGAAAGGCGGCGACCGAGGAGATGAAGATGGTCGAGGAGAAGGCACTCAAGTTTATGTTCATGGACAAGTCTACTCTTGATGCCAAGGCAAAGGCGTATGTCGAACTTTGTCGCGATGAAATGCTCTTGAAGAAGCAAATGCTGATGAGAAGCATGATGGGAGAGGAATGAGAGGTGCCATGGGAGGAATGGGAGGTGGAATGGGTGGGTACATGAACATGATGGGTGGTGCCATGAATGGCGCATTTGGTGGAAACATGGGAGGTGTCTTTGGTGGAAACATGGATGGTGGCTTTGGTGGCATGGGTGGTGGCTTCGGCGGCAACATGAGTGGCATGGGAGGCGGCTTCGGTGGCAACATGATGAGTGGCATGGGGGTGGCTTCGACGGCAACATGATGAGTGGCATGGGAGGTGGCTTTGGCGGCAACATGATGAGTGGCATGGGAGATGGCTTCGGTGGCAACATGAGCGTCACGGGGCAATGAAGGTGCTTCCGATGGAGTTCGCGGCAATGAGACTTCAGCGCAAGAAAATGTCGACAAATATGCCATTGATGATGATCATACCACCGTCCACAATGCACTAGTGACAACGGAGAGGACGCAAATTGAGTGATGTTTATGTGCATTTTCGTTTGCTGGACCAATAACTTCGTTCGAGACAATTGACTTTTTCTTGTTGGATTTAAAACTATGGTTGATGATGCACTTTTGTTGCTAGAATTATGAAAATGTAATGCGCAAATGCGGTTGTGCAGTGTCTGAACAGCAGCCGCGCGACCGGCGACCGATTTTACATCTCTAGTTTGCATCTTCTGTTGGAGTAGTTGTTTTTCATCTCCATTTTGCATCGTCTATTGGAGTTGGCCCTTTTTCAAAGATGCAAAAAACACGTTTTGGAGATGTAAATTTTTACATGTTCAAATTTGCATCTTCTATTGAAGATGCTCTTAGCTTGTTGTTCACTATCAATGGAAGGAGTACAGATGCTATTGGCAACACAAATACCTAACATACTAAATTACTTATCATCCTACCATAATACACGTTCTTGTGCGTTATATATTTCGCTGTCCCGCACTCCTCAGCCATAATTAGTGCATGCTATTACAGTCCAGAAACAATGGATGGCGTATCTGCCAACTACAAGGCATTTGTGGCAATTTTGTCAATCCCAATATCTGTCATCTCAGTCTCTCGAATGTGCTCATAGCAGTAGGATGTGTATGTGTGCATTCACATGGGTGAATGTACATGCATGTTTTATGAGTGTTCACTACTAGAATGTGTTTGTAAAAAAATGGAGCATCCGCTAGCAAGTTGCTCCAAATCCATCAACAAGAATACATTGAAAGATTCAAAGCTGATGTTGTTAGCAAATATATCAAGTAACGTCTGCTAAAAAAATCAAGTAATGCAGCGTGGGAGCGCCCACATTGTCGAGTAATACAATGGGGTAGTGGTACGACTACATAGCATCTGTTTTGACTAGGTTATGTAAACCTATGCGATCAAAGAGCGAAAACATAGACAATGTTTCAAGTAGTTTAGCTGGCAGGGTGCGAGTCATTATGGAAAACCTTGCCATTGTTTGACAGTCCGAGATCTTCCATAAGATAGCGAGGAAGGTGGTGGACCATATCTCTTGATCTAGGCCTGGCGGAGTGATGAAGTCCCACAGAAGGAGCACAGAGTCAACACCCATTTGCCGCTAAACAACCATGGCCGAGGGCATATAATGAACATGTGCAAGGTGTCTTTGACCAGAGTGTTGCAAGTAGGGCATGCACTGTTTGGGCCCATGTGTTGGTGATGTATGTTAATTTTGGAACTTCTGTCCGAAACACGCTTTTTATAGTATATACTTCCTATGTACCACAATACTTATCGTTGGAGGAAACCAGTACAAGTTCCCCGAGCGACAAGTATTGTGGTTTATTGTGGTATAGAGGGAGTATTTCTTTGTAGTTGATTGATGTTTTGGTTAATGAGCGCTTGTTTTGCCCCCCCACCCCACAACACACACACAATGTTTCAAGTAGTTTAGCTGGCAGGGTGCGAGTCATTATGGAAAACCTTGCCGTTGTGTGACAGTCCCAGATCTTCCATAAGATAGCGAGGAAGGTGGTGGACCATATCACTTGGTCGAGGCCTAGCGGAGTGATGAAGTTCCATAGAAGGAGCAAAGAGTCGACACCCATTTGCCGCCAAACAACCATGGACCGAGGGCATATAATGAACATGTGCAAGGTGTCTTTGACCAGGGCATTGCAAGTAGGGCATGCACCGTTTGGGCCCATGTGCTGGTGATGTATGTTACTTTTGGAACTTCTGTCTGAAACACTCTCTTTATAGTATATACTTCCTCTGTACCACAATACTTGTCGTTGGAGGAAACCACATGCATATATACACTAGTGGAAAACAGGGCATTAAACCCGGTTCCAGAGGGCCTTTAGTCCCGGTTCTTAAACCAGGACAAAACAAACGGGACTAATACCCAAAACCTTTAGTCCCAGTTGGCTTACAAACCGGGACCAAAGGTACTCCACGTGGCCGTTGTGGGGCGCCCAGGCAGGAGGACCTTTAGTCCCGGTTGGCTTACGAACCGGGACCAAAGGTGCTCCACATGGCCGCTGTGGGGCGCCCAGGTAGGATGACCTTTAGTCCCGGTTGGTAACACCAACCGGGACCAAAAGGTAGCCACGCGTCAGCAGCTCGCAGGCACTGGGGTTTTTTTTAAAGGGGGCTTTAGGGGTTTTGGAGGGTTTTAGGGGTTTCATATTGTGTTAGCTAGCTACTACATATAGAGAGAAGTGACCTCTCTTTCTCCGTGCTTGGTTGACGGTAGATACTACATATAGAGAGAACTCGATGCTAGCTAGTAAGCAAATGAAGGAACCATTAATTACACAAGATCGTCATGAACATATATAGAGAGAAGTGACCTCTCTTTCTTCGTGCTTGGTCGAACAACAAGTTTTCGTTTATCTATCCGAAGCTACTACATATATACAATATAACATCTCTTACGATCCCAGACATCATCTACCGAAAATCCATTTGAAGTTCCATATGGTATTCTCCCTTCTCATGTATGACGTGGTCAAGAAAGAATCCCGCCAATTCCTCTTGAATTGCTCGTATGCGATCATGTGGTAGGAGTTCATCCCGCATCTGCCACATCTAATTTAAAGAAGGGGGTCAATACATATATATGAATGAAACTCAACACAATTGATGGTAATAAAATAAAATTGTGAATATTGTTTACGTACTTCATATTGTTTGTCAGAGTAGCCCCGCTCAAAGGTCGAGTGGCGCATGAACTCGCAAACGTAGTATCCACATAAATTATTCCCGCCTTCCTGCCACAAGCACTTTATGAGAATAGAGTTCAATCAAACTGATAATCAAGCATGATAAATGGTATTGGTGAAACTAGAATCAATGAGAGATGCGCGGAACTAGCTAGTACTACTTACTTTGGGGCGTGTAAATCGCAGCTCCTTCTGCAGACCCGGAACCATTCCGGTGAACTTTTTCCAAACCCTGTAGGCAAAGAAAATGATTACTTGATATCAGGAAATGAACGAAAGTTGCCGATATGATGCGATAATGATTGAACTTACTTCTGGAGAATTGCAGTCATGTCCGCATAATCCTGGGGATCTTTACGTCTCGAGTCTAAGATAGTTACTACTCCCCCATCAAGCTTAATGGATAGCAGAATAAAGTGGAACCTGCGCACGCATAACACATCAATTACATTACTTAACCTCAAGTAAGCGAAACCGAATATGCACAAGACAGTAACACTCACTTGAAGTTGTAAGGAAAGAGTATTTTCCCTTTGTTTTGATGTCGAAGGAACGATTTTAGCAAGTTTTGCTCAGTATCTTCAACTCTGTTTTGTACCGTCCATTCATTTATGGTATTTGGGCTAATGAACCCAATGTCATAGATTTGTCCTCTTTTGCATTCGACGATCTTCAATCCGCATAATATATATAGTGAGGATGATTATATATACATGCAATGAATGAGCTGAGCTAGAGACTTAATTACAGAAATAATACTTACAGACAGTAGCAAGTCATGAGTTGTTTGTCGAGGGCCTGTTGATTGAATAACTGAAATAATTCCACAAATTCAACAGGCATCAGGTCGACTCCAATGAAGTCGTGCTCATCTTTAATTACCAGCATCAGGCTGTCGGTCCCAGACTTCCTGCAGGTTTCCAAGTACCATTCATGCAATCTTCGCATCATCGTTGGTAGATGCGGGAGCTGATCATGTTTGATGAGAGGCTTCCCGTGCTCGTATCTAAATTTCTCTACTACTTCAGCCGTTTCAAACTGTACATCATCACCCACGTAATCACCAAGAGTGGTACCGGGCAGTAGCCCCGGATGATTAGCGACGATATCGCTAGACACCTTGAGTGGGGGGCACGATTGCTTCTCCTGTTCGTCGAGCTGGGGATTTTTTCCCACTTCTTCGTTTTGCTAGCCTTGCAGCACTGGTAGTACTTCCCGACCGCCGTGCTTCACCATATGTTATTCCAATACAGCGATCATAGTTGGATTGCGGCGGAGACGGTAGTGGTCGCTTAAGGGCATCCAGAGTGCGCTTCGCTTTCACCGGATCTACCGTTTCCTTCGGAGGTGCAGGTTTCCGTTCAAAATGGGCCTGCACTTGGGCTATCATGATGTCATCGGTTTCCTCGTCAGTCCTCTCATATGGTAACTTTGGAAGAGCCTTGAGGCTTGGACAAGATTTGAATTTCTTCCCACCTCTTGTACTGCTAGCCACCGGAGCAGCGGCATCTCTCTTCCGCCGTTGTTGAGGCGGCGGAGTCCGCTGATGCGCCGGAGGAGGTGGAGGAAGAGGCAGAGTGTGCTGACGCGCCGGAGGAGGCGGAGTGCGCTGACGCGCCAGAGGAGGCGGAGTCCGCTGACGCGCCAGAGATAGCTCACGCGCCGGAGATGACTCAGGCACCTGATCCGACGGATGAGCTGGACTGTGAGGAGTCTGCTGAGGGGCCTCAACCGGCTGAGTCTGTTGAGGCGTCCAGTTTGGAAGCTTGATGTACTCCTTTTTTCATAGACAGGTACTCCTTAAAGCATTTTGCAGATGAATATCCCCTTCACGTGTAGGGTAATCAAGCTCTAGCTCCTCAGATCCCTCCATTATTTCATCCACCGTCACAATAGCATAGCCATGTGGAATCGGACGGCAATGGAAAGTTCCCTCAGCTCGAGGAGGTACAACAGAGCCGACCGCCGCCTTCAAGGTCAGGTTCTGGCATTTCGTCATTAGCACACAATGTTCAGCCTCCGTGATACTATCCATGGGGTAGCGAGGAGCCGTGAAATCAGGCTGAACGAGCTCCGTGGAAGCCATGCTGCTTCTCCGCTGTGATGGTGGGGTAGCTTCTGGGGCAGCGTCGAAGGAAAGATCTTTGTGCCGCTGAGATGGTTGGCCGGTAGCTCGCTGGCTCTCAAGTTCTTCTAGTTTTGCTAATCTTGCACTGAGCTTCTGCATTTCGGTTGCTTCCTCTTTCTTCTTTCTCTCTCTGGTTCTATAACCATCGCTGTCAGGAAACCCATGCACCCACGGAACGGAGCCTGATGTGCCTCGTGTTCGTCCAGGTGTTCAGGATTCCCGAGGGCCTCTGTCAGCTCGTCCTTCTCTCTGTCGGGAATGAATGTCCCTTCCTGCGCTGCCTTGATTGCTTTCTCAAGCTTCTTGATGGGTATTGCAAGTTGATCGTTCGTCTAAACACACTTTCCTGATTCGGGGTCCAAAGTTCCCCCAACCCCGAAGAACCAAGTCCTTGCCTGATCTGGCGAGTGCAATGTCGCTGGTTGGACCCCTTTAGCAAGCAGGTCTTGCTCAGCTTTGTCCCAAAACGGCCGGGCTTTGCTGTAGCCACCTGACCCCGTGGTATGGTGATACTTCTTCTTTGCAACATTTTGCTTGTTTGTCAGTGACCTTTGCTTACCCTTCTCCGATTTCTTGTAGGCCACAAATGCGGGCCAGTGATCTCTTATCTTCTCATATCGACCGATGAATTCTGGAGTCTCCTCTTTGTCGACAAACTTTTTGTTCAACTCTTTCTTCCAGTTGTTGAATAGTGCTGCCATCTTCTTAAGAGCAAACACCTTGACCTTTCGCTCTATAACTTGGTTATTCGGATCCTCCTCTGGCGGTAGGCTGAAATTTGTTATCAGCGAGGTCCAAAGATCATCTTTCAGTCTATCCTGGACATAAGAAACTTCAGGGTCCTTCTTCTTATTCCATTCTTGGATGTTGATCGGGACGCTATCCCTAACAACAACTCCGCACTGATGTACAAATATGTCCCTGGTCCGCTTGGGAGCAATCGGTTGGCCATCTTTCGCGACTTCTGTGATCGTAAACCTTTCATCATGGCGCAACCTTTTCTTCGGGCCTCGTCTCCTTATGGAAGTTTGGCTCGATCCGGAAGGCTAAAAGAAGAAAGAAGCGTTAATATATGTACATACAAAACAATTAATACATCAAGTCAGCACAGGCTTAATTAATATATATATATATACCTCGCCAGACTTTGCAACAGTTAAGGCTCCCTCCTCCGTTCGGCCACCGGAGCCGTGATCATGAAGTCCTTCCTCCGCCATTCGGTCACCGGAGCCGTCATGATCTCCTTCCTCCTCCATTGTTGGATCACCAGAGCGATCATCCTCTCCTTCCTGACCATCGGTGTCGTTGAGAAACTACAAGGGATCACCTCTGTCGCGGATTATATCCCCCAACAACTCTTCTTGTTCTAAGTCTCTGTCCATAGTTTCTGCAAATATTACAACATGGCAATATACAAACATGAGAGATGGATTAGTGGCAAACATGGGGATATACAAACATGAGAGATGGATTAGTGGTCGTCGAGGATACTTTGTGGACCCCCCCCCTCATGTCAAAGTTATCGGGGATATGTTGAATTCCCGAGAGAGTTACGACAATCGCTATGCAAGAGATCGAACTATCCATTCTACCCCATTGACCTATGCCGCCTACCGAATAAATCGATAGTATTCTTGTCACGTTATATATAAGACCCCACCCGCCACCTTCGACAAATGGGTAGGGGCGGGAGGGTGAAGGAGACCGACAACGCTCTTTCTTCTAGGGTTTGGGTGGCCTCGAGAGTTGGTCGGGCGAGCGGACCGGGAGTAAATTTTGAATATAGGAGTTTTACTCCCTTTCTTCATAATTAACCTTAGTAAATTTTAACCAAGTCTATAGAAAAACAATATCAAACTTAATATGAGTTTTAGCAAGATCATCATGAAAAAAAATTGTATGAACAAAAATTTCGCACTAATTTCTACGAACAAAAAAACCAATGGGAATATGTTCACATGAGCTAAAGATCGGCGGCCGGCGTCGGGGGCTCGGCGTCGGGGCAGGGAGCGGCGGCCGGTGTCGGGGGCTCGGCGTCGAGGCAGGGACGGCGTCGGGGGCGCCGACGAGGACCTACATCACAATGAACATCAAAATGACCATCAAAATGAACTCTAAATAAATTCTACAGAAAAATGAACATCAAGTTTTCATACACCATCATAATGAAAAAAATTCTACAATGAACATCAAAATGAACTCTAAATAAATTCTACAAAAAAAATCATCTATATATCATCTACAGAAAAATTCTAAAGAAAAAATAATCATCATCATATCATCTACAGAAAAATTCTACATCATCATAATGAAAATATTCTACATCATCATAATGAAAAAATTCTACATCATCATATCATCTACAGAAAAATTCTACAAAAATGCATACATCCATGGATCATCCATACATCTGCATATACATACATACAGCATCCATACATACATCAATGGACAAAAAAATCTATGAAAAAAAAGCAGAGCAAGGGTGGCTGCGCGGCAAGCAGAGCAGCTGGGACGATGGCGGCGGCGTCGGGGTAGGGCAGGGGAAGGGGGAAGGGGGGCTCACTGGGGGCGGTGTCTGGGCAAGGGCAGGGGCACAGCGGCGTCGGGGCAGGGCAGGAGCGCGGGGAGCGGCGCTGGCGTCGGGGCAGGGCGCGCGTCAGGGCAGAGGGCGTCGGCGAGGGCGTCGACGGCGAAGTGGAGCAGCCTGACTGCGAGGGCGTCGACGACGAGCTCGGGCAGCCTGGCGGCGTCGATGTGCTCGGCGTCGTCGGGGGCAACTGCAGATGAACTCTGAAAAATTCCCAAGTCCCTGCTTATATACCCAACCCTTTCGTCCCGGTTGGTGGCTCCAACTGGGACCAATGCCACCCTTTCGTCCCGGTTCGAGCCACCAACCGGGACTAAAGGTCAATTTTAGCAGCCCAAAGGGCGGGAAGCAGAGACCTTTAGTCCCGGTTGGTGGCTCGAACCGGGACGAAAGGGTGCCTTTGGTCCCGCAAACCGGGACCAAAGGCACCCTTTCGTCCTGGTTCGAGCCACCAACCGGGACCAATAGCCTGGCACAGCGGTCTGGTGGGAGTTTAGTCCCACCTCGCTAGTTGAGAGAGGGCCGCACTGGTTTATAAGGCACGCTGCGGCTGAGCATTCAAGCTCCTCTCTAATGCAGGCAGTACTTGGCTAACCTTTGTCACTGCCATGTTGGGCCTGTTGGGCCTGCGGGCCTGCATCCTGGCCCATGTACAGATGGGTTTCTAGTCGTATGCAGGCCGTGGTGGCCCAGTAGGCGGCATTTTTTTATTTTTTATGTCATTTTAGTTTGCTATTAAAGTTTTTAACATAAAATACTTTATGAAAATTCTTTTTGCTATTAAAGTTTTTAACAAAAATACTTTGATAATTTTAGTTGCATAATTTTTATATAATTTTAAGTTAATATTATTTTGAGAATAACTAGAGGTTTATAAAAGCTTTTTAGTTGATTCTTTTTGCTATTGAAGAATATTATAGTTTTGTTTTAGTTGATCATAACAAAATATTTTAATTGATTCTTTTTAGTTCATTCTTTTTGCTATTAGAGTCTTATAAAAGTTTTTTAGTTCATTCTTTTGAAAAGCACTACAGATGAACTCTGAAAAGGTTGAAACTTGGCATGGTATCATCATTTCACCCACATAGCATGTGCTAAAAAGTTGGGAGGGTTACGGCAAAAACTGGATGCACTTCATGTACAAAACGGACAATCTCTTTCGAAGTATCAGGGTTTCGGACGAAAACTCATCTGTTACAAAGGAATTTCATTTTTTTGAACTTATTTCAACTCCAGACTTTTTGTGCATTCAACATGCACCATTCAAAGCCACATCATCAATTTTCAACCCTTTCTGACTTCATTTGGTATTTTTCATGCATTTACTGATTTTTTTAGCTAAATGACCCTGAAATTGAAAAGCACTACAAATGAACTCTGAAAAGGTTGAAAGTTGGCATGATATCATCATTTCACCCACATAGCATGTGCTAAAAAGTTGAGAGGGTTACGACAAAAACTGGATGCACTTAGTGTATAAAATGGACAATCTCTTTCGAAGTATCAGGGTTTCGGACGAAAAGTCATCTGTTACAAAAGGGATTTCATTTTTTTGAACTTATTTCAACTCCAGACTTTTTGTGCGTTCAACATGCACCATTCAAAGCCACATCATCAATATTCAACCCTTTCTGACTTCATTTGGTATTTTTCATGCATTTACTGATTTTTTTAGCTAAATGACCCTGAAATTGAAAAGCACTACAAATGAACTCTGAAAAGGTTGAAAGTTGGCATGGTATCATCATTTCACCCACATAGCATGTGCTAAAAAGTTGAGAGGGTTACGGCAAAAAATGGATGCACTTCGTGTACAAAATGGACAATCTCTTTCGAAGTATCAGGGTTGCGGACGAAAACTCATCTGTTACAAAAGGCATTTCATTTTTTCTTCGCGTAATCAGAGCCATCATCGTATCCTCCTTCACTTTTTCTTCGCGTGTGTCCTTTGCTTATTGCGCCGTAACCATGGATAATCTTCATCGTTTAACAGGGTGCTTGGGTCATCCTTCACTTTGAAGGGAAGAATTTCATGAAACTTTTCATAATCTTCAGACATGTCTGTCTTGCCCTCCACTCCCACGATGTCTCTTTTCCCTGAAAGAACTATGTGGGGCTTTGGCTCATCGTATGAAGTATTTGCTTCCTTATCTTTTCTTTTTCTCGGTTTGGTAGACATGTCCTTCACATAGAAAACCTGCGCCACATCATTGGCTAGGACGAATGGTTCATCTATGTACCCAAGATTGTTGAGATCCACTGTTGTCATTCCGTACTGCGGGTCTACCTGTACCCCGCCTCCTGACAGATTGACCCATTTGCACCGAAACAAAGGGACCTTAAAATCACGTCCATAGTCAAGTTCCCATATGTCCACTATGTAACCATAATATGTGTCATTTCCCCTGTTGGTTGCTGCATCAATGCGGACACCATTGTTTTGGTTGGTGCTCTTTTGATCTTGGGCGATCGTGTAAAATGTATTCCCATTTATCTTGTACCCTTTGTAAGTCAATACAGTCGAAGATGGTCCCCTGGCCAACGAGTACATCTCATCTCCAACAATTTTGTCACCCATGAGATGTGTTTGCAATCAACTGCCGAAAGTCCTGATGTGTTCACATGTAATCCAGTTGTCACACTGCTCCGGGTGTTTGGAGCGCAGAATATTCTTGTGTTCATTGACATACAGGGTCACCAAGGTAGAATTCTGTAGAACTGTGTAGTGTGCTTGAGCCCAAGAATGCCCATCCCTATATATTATTGAGTCTGCTCCTAGCGTGCCTTTTTCAGTCAGTCTCCCCTCATACCGTGATTGAGGGAGACCTATCGGCTTAAGGTCAGGAATGAAGTCAACACAAAACCCAATGACCTTCTCTGTTTGATGGCACGTGGAGATGCTTCCTTCTGGACTGGCACAGTTACTGACATATTTCTTTAAGACTCCCATGAACCTCTCAAAGGGGAACATATTGTGTAGAAATACAGGGCCTAGAATGGCAATCTCGTCGACTAGATGAACTAGGACGTGCGTCATGATATTGAAGAAGGATGGTGGGAACACCAGCTCGAAACTGACAAGACATTGCACCAAATCATTCTTTAACCTTGGTAGGATTTCTGGATCGATTACCTTCTGAGAGATTGCATTGAGGAATGCACATAGCTTCACAATGGCTAATCAAACATTTTCCGGTAGAAGCCCCCTCAGTGCAACCGGAAGCAGTTGTGTCATAATCACGTGGCAGTCATGAGACTTTAGGTTCTGGAACTTTTTCTCTGGGATATTTATTATTTCCTTTATATTGGACGAGAAGCCAGACGGGACCTTCATACTGAGCAGGCATTCAAAGAAGATTTCCTTCTCTTCTTTGGTAAGAGCGTAGCTGGCAGGACCTTCATACTGCTTTGGATGCATGCCGTCTTTTTCGTGCACACATTGCTGGTCCTCCCGTGCCTCCGGTGTATCTTTTGTCTTCCCATACACGCCCAAGAAGCCTAGCAGGTTCACGCAAAGATTCTTCGTCACGTGCATCACGCCGATTGCAGAGCGGACCTCTAGGTCTTTCTAATAGGGTAGGTCCCAAAATATAGATTTCTTATTCCACATGGGTGCGCGTCCCTCAGCGTAATTCGGAACAGATAGTCCGCCAGGACCCTTTCCAAAGATTACTTATAAATCATTGACCATATCAAGTATGTGATCACCAGTACGGAGGGCGGGCTTCTTCCGGTGATCTGCCTTACCTTTGAAATGCTTGCCTTCTTTCGACATTGATGGTTGGTTGGAAGAAATCGACGATGTCCCAGGTACACATTCTTCTTGCATTTGTCCAAATATATACTTTCGGTGTCATCTAAACAGTGCGTGCATGCGTGGTATCCCTTGTTTGTCTGTCCTGAAAGGTTACTAAGAGCAGGCCAATCATTGATGGTTATAAACAGCAACGCATGTAGGTCAAATTCCAACTGTTTGTGCTCATCCCACACACGTACACCTTTTTAGTTCCACATCTATAAAAGTTCAACTAATGGCCTTAGGTACACATCAATGTCATTGCCGGGTTGCTTAGGGCCTTGGATGAACACTGGCATAATAATGAACTTCCGCTTCATGCACAACCAAGGAGGAAGGTTATAGATACATAGAGTCACGGGCCAGGTACTATGATTGCGGTTCTGCTCCCCAAAAGGATTAATGTCATCTGCGCTTAAACCAAACCATACGTTCCTTGCGTCACCTGCAAAGTCCACCCACCTTCTCTCGATTTTTCTCCACTGCGACCCGTCAGCGGGTGCTCTCAACTTCCCGTCTTTCTTACGGTCCTCTTTGTGCCATCGCATCAACTTGGCATGATCTTTGTTTCTGAATAGACGTTTCAACCGTGGTATTATAGGAGCATACCACATCACCTTGGCAGGAACCCTCTTCCTGGGGCGCTCGCCCTCAACATCACCAGGGTCATCTCGTCTGATCTTATACCGCAATGCACCGCATACCAGGCATGCGTTCAAATCCTCGTACTCACCGCGGTAGAGGATGCAGTCATTAGGGTATGCATGTATCTTCTGCACCTCCAATCCTAGAGGGCATAGATCCTTCTTTGCTTCGTACGTACTGTCGGGCAATTCGTTATCCTTTGAAAGCTTCTTCTTCATTATTTTCAGTAGCTTCCCAAATCCATTGTCAGATACACCATTGTCTGCCTTTCATTGCAGTAATTCCAGTGTGGTACCGAGCTTTGTGTTGTCATCTTCGCAATTTGGGTACAACCCTTTTTTGTGATCCTCTAACATGCGATCGAACTTCAACTTCTCCCTTTCACTTTAGCATTGTCTCTTTGCATCAACAATGACCCGACGAAGATCATCATCGGGCACATCGTCTGGTTCCTTTTGATCTTCAGCTTCCCCCGTTGCAGTATCACCGTATTCAGGGGGCGGATAGTTGTCATCATCCTTTTCTTCTTCGTTGTCTTCCATCATAACCCCTCTTTCTCCGTGCTTGGTCCAAACATTATAGTGTGGCATGAAACCCTTCTCAAGCAGGTGGATGTGAAGGGTTTTTGAGTCAGAGTAATCCTTAGTATTCCCACAGATAGGGTATGGACAATACATAAAACCATTCTGCTTGTTTGCCTCAGCCACTTCGAGAAAATTATGCAGGCCCTCAATGTACTCGGAGGTGCGTCGGTCACCATACATCCATTGTCGGTTCATCTGCGTGCATTATATAATTAAGTGTATCAAAAACCATTACAGAACATCATGAATAGAGAAGTGACCAAATTAATACAAGTTCATCATCACATTAAAACCAAAGTACAGTAGTGATCAAATGTTATTACTGAAAAAATAAATACATAAAGTTCATACATAGTTCTCATTGAACAACATATAGCTCTCTAGAGCATCTAATTAAAACATACATTGAAACTATGTAAAACATTTCAATGCAACAACAAATGCGATCATAATCGCAACTAAGGTAACAATTGATCCAACGGCATAATGATACCAAGTCTCAGTATGAATGGCATATTTTGTAATCTTTCGAATCTTCAAGCGCATTGCATCCATCTTGATCTTGTGATCATCGACGACATCCGCAACATGCAACTCCAATTCCATCTTCTCCTCATCAATTCTTTTCAATTTTTTCTTCAAATAGTTGTTTTCTTTTTCAACTAAATTTAACCTCTCGACAAGAGGGTTGGTTGGAATTTCCGGTTCACATACCTCCTAGATAAAAACATCTATGTCACGTTGGTCGGCATAATTGTCATAAACACTAAATGAAATAAAAGATAATATACCACATCCGAATCATAGATAGGACTATGGCCGACGGGGGCGGATACCAAAATCATGGCACTATATAATAACAAACAATAATAAAAGTAAGAAAATTATACAAGTATCTATCTAAATCATACAAGTAAGATTTTTTTTATTTTAGAAAGAGATAAGAACAAGAGGCTCACCACACGGTGGTGCCGGCGACGAGATCGGCGCGGGCGATCGATGGCGGTGAGGACGGGGACGGGATGGGACGGACCGCCAAACCTAGAGAAATCTTGAGGAAAATGGAGTTTGTAGGTCGAGCTTGAAGAGGAGAAAGCTTAAGTGTGACTCGGGCATTTCATCAAACACCTCATGTGCATGCATAAAAGTGAGAACAGAGCAGCGCATGCACACCTCCCACACGGCCAAAAAACAGAGGAGTGAGCGGGAGGGGCGAGGGTATATATAGGCATCTCTTTAGTCCCGGTTGGTGGCTAGCACCGGGACAGAAGACTGACCTTTAGTCCCGGTTTCAGCCACCAACCCGGACTAAAGGTGGCGCAGCACCTTTAGTCCCGGTTGGTGGCTGGAATCGGGACCAAAGGAGTCAGACGAACCGGGACCAATGGCCCCCGAGGCTCGGCCGGCGCCCTGGCCTCACGAACCGGGACTGATGCCCTCATTGGTCCCGGTTCGTAGGAGAACCGGGATTAATGCCCTTTTCTGACCTGGACCAAAGCCCTGTTTTCTATTAGTGATATGTGCAAGTGACGTTGTTATTCGTAAAATGCAAATCGCTTTCCAAGCGGGATATGCACGTACTAATGCAAATCGCATTCCGAGTGTAGCAATAGTTCTTCCGCAATGATGTCAGTGCAGTACGTGGTTATTCCGAAAGAGTCCTGACCTCAGGCCTGTTACTAAAATCAGATCACATGCATGCCACATTTTACATGGCAGTTCGGCGAAAACCGTTCAAATCAGAGAACATATATAAAACTGTAGGCTGACAACGTACTACCACTGATATTGATGCGGTGGATGTTTTTTAGCTGATAAGTATAGGGTTAAGTTTCGAGACGTTGGAGATTGTAATAAGCTTTTTGGCAGTGTCGTTTTAGTAGTAAAGCGTGAAAGTCTACAGTTGCATAATGACGGCACGTATCCTGTTATGTAAACCCTACTGGCCGGTCACAAAACTTGTTACATTATCAATTTCGTAAAAATGGAAGCAATAATCAGGGCGGGTCCTGAGCTCGGGGCCCCAGGGCGAAACTAAAATTCGAGTCCCCTTAGCACGTAAATACTAAAAAATAACCAAAATGTAACTAAAATAATAACCATCTAGCGAATCATCCAGAGCCTGCACGAGCGTTACCACATTAAAATATCTGACATGTATACATAAAATATTATCAGTAAACACCTAAATGTAACGAAACGTTGTTCATATCAAATAGGAACATACCCTTGTAAACACATCGTCACAGTGTTGGCATGCCCATGCGTCGCGCGCGCGGGGTGGGGTGGGTGGCGGGACCACACACATCATCGGGGTCGCTATGATTTTTTGGGGGAAAATAATGGTCAAGGTCGGCAAGTGTAATTTGTAAACTTGTGGGAAAAGATCAAAAGATTTTTTTGCGAGATCCAAAGATACCTTACACGTCCTCCAGATGTCCATCTACCGAACTCCCAGTTGTGACCTCCTTGAATCATCTTCAGAATATAAAAGATATTGTTGCTCCTGCCCCATCCTTTGTTTAATTTTGCTGCTGCTCTACATGTGCCTTTACTGAAACTTCAATTGTTATTGATGGACGAACCTGGACCCTTGCCCTATCCCGGCATCTTTATAACCTGCCGGTACTGTTGTTGAAAATCGATCTAAATCAGGATCGGCCTCGGCCGAATCAGCCGAACAGTCGTCCATAGTAACTGGGAACATCTCTGAAGCTCACAGGTCGATCTCACGGTCCAAGACAGCACATCCATATTTCTCTTTCTCTTTTGCATTCCTCTTTTCTACGGCCTACGCTACGTGCATGCATGCGGCATGCCCATAGCTATGTTTTCGTACGTGCCATGGGAAGGAGATAAGAGGGTCCACACGATATATGATGCTGCTATACATGCTACAAGCTCCAAGATTTCGCTATGATTACATAGCTTGTTCCTTTCCCGTTGTCTTATTATCTTTGTTATACACTATTCACCATCGATGGTACAAATGCTGTTGACAACACAAATGCATGTGGATTAATTGATCGTCCTGCCATAATACTACGCGGTCTCGATCACACCCCTCAACCATACTACATGCTACTAACGGCTAACAACTTGCTCCCTCGATTCCCTGGACAATGATAGTGGAAAACGTTAAGCTTAAAATCTGACGTCAGATTTTTAAGCATGCCAAATCAAATATTTTTATGGCAAATTATGTTGTCGCGACAATGACAAATTTTCTTTGGCAAACACGGCAAATCCTTTAGCAAAAAACTGAATATGGCAAGGATTTACCATGCTTGATAAAAGAATTTACCATCCTCGCGCCAACATTATGTGTCACATCGGGCGTTCAATTTGCCATGCTAATAGTAAAGATGTTGTATATTCAAGTCTTATGAAAAGATAGAATAGAGATAGGATTTAGGATCATAACTTGTTTCGTACTTCAAATCTATACTTGAGGACTTGAGGTGCACAAATATAGGGGAGCACAACCTCTCTCATTTCCTACGGGATCCCGAAACCACCCGCCACCCCCACCTAGGCTCTAGGTGTCAGCTAGGCATTGTCGCGGAGCCTCTGGAGCAGAGCGCACCGGAGGATGCCGTCCACGTCGTCGTCCTGGAGCGCAGTGGGCACATCGACAACAACGTCCTGCACTGTCACACCCTGCACGCGGTTCACCCATGTGTGCTGCAGAGTAATGCTGGACATACAAAAGGCTACGCAAATATTTTACGGGGTTGATGATGTGGATGATTGGGATTTGAAATGGGGGTGAAAGGGGCCTACCCCACTGAAAATAAGGGGGAAGAGAAGATTTATTTTAGAAGATTACGTAAAGCTTCGTAAAACGTTCGGTAGGTGTAGTATTATCGCGTGTTGTACCTGCAACTCTAGCGACTCGAGCGCACCCATCAGCCGCGCTGGCGCGTGCGGGGCTCCTCCAGCGCTTGTCACGCGCACCGCCACCGCATCCTTCCCCACCATCGGCACCTCCACGATATTATTGCCAGCCAGGTGGTGCATGGAGCTAGCATGGCCGCCTCGGGACGAAGAAGTCGATGCGTTCAATGCATCCCATCTCGAGGCGACCGCCTGCTGACCCTCATCCTCTAGCCGCGCGACCAATGAGAAAAATAACATGCTATAACAAAATAGCGTGACACTTAAAATATGCTATTAACATGCTATATCGTACTATATAGCGTGCTATTAGTGGGACATTATCCCAAACGCTATAGCGTGCTATTTTTTTTTTCACTATGCGTGACGCAGGGCGTAGCTCGGCCACGTAGGCGACGGCTGCAGCGGAGGCCCTGTCCATGCGGGACACTGTAGGCCCGGCGGCACGTAGATCGCAGAACCGGCGGTTCAGTTTTTCGGGGCGCTGCCGCTCGGCCTCCACGTTGCTGGCGGTAGGGCCCTCCGTCCCCGGCCCCTGCTTCCACCCACGCCGCTTCTTCGTTGACGTCTGGATGCTCGCCGGCGGTAGCTCAGAGTCCGGGGAGAGCAACGAGCTCCCGTCAGGCCACAAGTAATCTCCCTCCTCGCTCTTGGCCGCCGCGACGACGTCACCGAGCAGCCATTGCTCCGGCACCTCGCAAGAGGCAAACTCGAGGACCTCGTGGTGGTTCTCGTCCGCGGTGGAGAGCTGGGGAGGCGGCGGTGGTGGCAAGAAGGAGGAGCACGGGGAGAGCAGCTCGTCCATGGTTGGCCGGCACGGTGTTGAGCAGAGCTCGCGTGTTTTGTTGCTCCGCTAACCGAAGAGCTCGAAGTGTCTCTCCGGAGTTGGAAGCGTCGGTGCGTTTCTCGGCCAAGTTGTATATGCCAAGTTATCGTCTGGTCCATCAGTCTCCATGCAAAGATCTATTGGCCCGGTGCAGCCCCGACAATAAAGATCACGGTTTTTATGCGGTAGGGGCAGAGTTAGGGCATCAATCGTAGCCGCATACATTTTAACAACAGTTTGAACCAACAAAACGAAATTCGTTCAGACATAGCCGGATTTCATATAAATATGATGAATTTCATTACATTTACATTAACTAAATGGTGTTACTCCGACTCTCGAGGTATAATTAAAACCTAATCTAAATGATCGTCGGCGCATGTTTCCTGTGTCCGGTCATGAGCCTCAAGAACTGAAGCTTCGCCTTCTGCAGTTCCGTCTTGGCCCTCTCCAGCTCCGCCTCCGTAACCTCTGCCTTCGTAAACCCAGGAAGTGAAGATGTCCGCCACCACGTTGCCGCCAAGCGAATAATCGGCCGCTGATGCTGAGCCCTCCAAGCTTGGCGTTGACGGGAGAGAAGCAGCGGTGGCTTTCCTAGGACACCAGTGGTGGCGACCTACCGTGCACTACTCTTCCTCGCTGCCGGCGGCGCCCGCGGACATGCCGGCTTCGTGGTCGTCGCGACGGGGCGCAGCCTCGGCGATATCCTCCTCATCATCGTCGGTCTCGCCGAACACCGCCTTGCCCGCGTCGTTGCACTCCTTGTAGGCGGCCGCCACCTCCGCCACCAACTGGCGGTACCGCCAGCGGGCGTAACGGATCTCGCGGACGGAGCGGTAGGACTCGAGCAGCGCCTGCTACTCCGCCAGGTCCGTGTCCGGCATGACCGCCCTGCCGGCGGCGAGCTACTCCTCCGCCTGCATGTGCTCCTAGAGGAGGTGGTCGTTGTAGGTGGCGTTGGCCTGCGCCTCCCGGAACCGCTCCTCCTGCGCCACGTCCATGTAATGGGCACGGGCCTCGCCGATGGTCATGGTGCAATGCCCGGAGAGGGTGGCACGGAGGAGGGGGAGGGTGTCGGTTCGTCATCGACAGCGTCCTCCATTGGGACATCCGCCACCTACCAGCCGGCAGCAATGGCGGCCATCTCCTTCTTTTGGTCCGACGTCAGCCCGTCCCAGAGAGTTTTAGTGGGGGAGGAATCCATAGTGGGAGTGGTATGGAGAGGGACCGGAGGCGGATGACTTCGGCTATGGCCGGGGCAACGGTTTATATAACAATGATGGGCGGTAGAGGGACTGATGGTTGGCACCAGAGGAGATGCCTCGGCAACCGCGTGCCATCAATGTGGGCGGCAGATGGACGGACAGGCGGCCGTCGTATCGTTTGAACGCGCAGCAGTCGCCTGCACCGGGAAACGACACGGACGGCGCTCTCTCAGCCGGCGCGCCGCTTCAATGCCGGCGCCAGTGAGCGGTCGGGTCTGCTCTGTTCGGGCATGAATGCGGGCGTTGACGCTCTGGAGCGACGCTGACCGAAAGCATGCGGAATGGAGGAAGATTTTGGGTGAGCCAGGGCGGTTAGAAGAGGGCTTGGGAGCGGTTCGGACTCCCATAAAGCCCCTCATGTTTGTCTCCAGTTTGCGAAGAAAACATGTCCAGACCACGCCACGGATCGATACAGCACCATGTTGGATAGCTTCTGCGGTCCGGACAGCGTGGTCCAAACGCATGCGAGAGATTTACGAATGAGCGTTGGAGATGCCCTTACATCAGCAAAAAGCATCTTGAAACGTCACGGCCCTAGCCATGGCTCTTGCACCTTGGCCCTTATATGACCACGCGGACGACAAGAACGATATTTTTCCTGTTACACTGCATTCATGCGAAGTTTATATGCAGCTGTGTGCAGAGCAATGGTAGACATACAGAGGATTTTTTTTATCGGGTTTACTAAAGCATATCTAAATGTGCCATGAGTATTGCATATCTAAATTCTTTATTATAGATATTACGGAGGTTTAGAATTGAAAACAGGGTGAGGAAGGGCCTGTCCCAGCGAAATTCAGAGGGGGAAGAAATATTTAGGCAGGAAAGATCTGCAAAACCCGTGTAAAAGTTTAGTGGTGTAGGATTATTGGTGTGTGTCAGTTATGTTGTGCACGCTAGCTGGGTAGAGCTGTTAGGTTGCTCTACATGTACAGGGAGTATCATGCATATGATACACGGTATCTTTATACAGTGATGTTATTGTGTGTTATTGTGTAGATATTCCGTGGGAGGGCATGGCACAACGAAAGGTTTTCAAGGTAACATATATGGTCGCAGGGATGGCAGATCCTTCAGGAAGCACGGCAAATCATGCGCAAAAAATGAACCAGACGGATTTGCCATCCTGGTTAAAGAAATTTGTCATCCGCGCACAACACAAATTACCATGTAAATCATTCGCAGTTGTCATGCCGCCAGCGAACGTTCACTGGTTAAGCCGGTCCTCTCTATAATGCATTGGTACATGTTGCAAGCTACAAGCTTTCGCTTTGATTACAGATTTTTTTTCAAAACTATGACTAAATTTATAGCCTTTTTGAAAACTATTGAGCAAAATACAAAAATATCAGAAATAGCACCCTGTCGGCCTGGGCTGGGCCGACGGGGGGCCTGTCGGCCTGGGGTAGGTCGATGGGGGGCCTGTCGGCCTCCTGGCGGCCGATAGGTGCCTGTCGGCCTCCTGGCGGCCGATAGGCATGTGGATAAGCCCGACGGGCTCCTTTCTTCTTCCTCTGCTCGCTAGCTCTTCCTCTCTCTCTCGTTTCTCTCTGTACTCTCCACCCCCGCGCCGATCTCTTCCCTCGTCCACCCATTTTCATATCCAACCCGCAGAAACAATAGATCATAGCATTCTCCGTCGGCGTACGTTATTTTTTTTTGCTATGGTGTAGTTTTTTGTGCGTGGTTGTGAGTAGGAGGTGGTGGTGGTGAGGAGGATGTGGTGGTGAGGAGGAGGTGGTGGTGGTGGTGAGGAGGAGGTGGTGGTGGTGAGGAGAATGTGGTGGTGAGTTGGAGTTCCGGTGGTGTCGTCCGGTGGTGCAAGTAGTCCGCGAGGTGGCCGGTGCCGCTGAGTTGAAGAGAGGACGAAGAAGAAGGGGACATACGCGTCAAAGGTATACCATTGTCGTCACAAATATTTTTGTAGCCGGTAATATTTTTAGTTAGTATAGCTGGTAATATTTTTAGTTAGTGTAGCCGGTAATATTTTTATTAGTGTAGCCGGTAATATTTTTGTTAGTGTAGCCGGTAATATTTTTGTTTAGTGTAGCCGGTAATATTTGTAGTTAGTGTAGCCGGTAATATTCTTTTTAGTGTAGCCGGTAATATTTTTAGTTAGTGTAGCCGGTAATATTTTTTTAGTGTAGCCGGTAATATTTGTAGTTAGTGTAGCCGGTAATATTTTTTTTAGTGTAGTTGGTAATATTTTTAGTTAGTGTAGCCGATAATATTTTTTTTAGTGTAGCCGGTAATATTTTTAGTTAGTGTAGCTGGTAATATTTTTTTTCGTTGCGATTAATGAGAAGGTGGCAATGTCTGACAGGTGAAAATGTCTGAATCAGTAAATTTGACTGTTTACTACGACCCTGGTAATGTTCGATATAATGAGTTGGGGGTTGATCTTAGCGAGTTTAAAAATGGCGTCATGACACTTTCAGACCCGAACAGAATGGACATTAGACAGTTGAAGTACTGGTTGACTACTAGTTTTGGGCTGGATCCTGCAGTATGTTACATCAGTATTCATGCATTGTGGACGAAATCCTGTAAAAATATGAAGTGGGAGTTGATGCCGATAGATAGGAGCCAGCATTGGTTGACCCTGTTAAGTCGTTGCCGAGACAGAAGAATCCACCCATATGCCCTAGTGCAACCTGTGGCGAAGGAGGAGAATACCGTACAACTCCACGTGGGGTATGAACCCGGCCACGGTAGTCAAGTAGCTAACGAGATTTATTTATCCGGATCACAGCCACCGGATGTGGATGCTAGCCAAGCCGAGAAAGAGTCAGACTATGCGCCACACAATGTTTGTGGTCATGATACTGGGCAGAGTAGTCAGTCGATAATATTGGCGGAGGATGTGGATTCTGATTGGAATGAGGAAGAGGAGGAAATGCTGAGGGTGATGGAGGAAGAGGATGAGGATGGATTGGTTGAGGATCTGGATTCTGAAAATTCCGAGGATGAAGTGGAGGTACCGATTCCTTCTGCATGGGATCAGGACATATCCACCGGCCTTACGGTCAACGATGGCCATGAGACTCCATGGCAGTATAATCTGAACCAAGTCCAGATAGGGGCTATGTTTGATACAAAGAAAAAATTGAAGTATGCGGTGATAAAGTGGGCTATGTCTACGCAGAGGGTTTTCCGGACACATATATCAAGTCCAACAAACTATACCATGAAGTGTGCTGAAACAGGTTGTCCTGCGAAGGTGCACGGGCACGTGCCGAAGTATAACATCCACTGGGTTGTCACCAATGTGGTCCCACATAATTGTGTGAGGAAAAACCTGTTGGTTCGTCATCCAAACCTGACTTCAACTCTCATTGCGCAATTCATGTATACTGAGATAGTGGAGAAGAAAGATATGGAAGCAAAACACATCCAGACAGAAGTGAAGGTCAGATGGAATTATGAGATTCCTTATGGGAAGGCTTGGAGGGCTAAGCAGAAGGCTATGGAGGAAAGGTTTGGGACGTTCTTCGACTCATATGATAATGTTGTCCGTCTCCTTGACATACTGAAGGAGAGGAATCCCGACACTTATGTTAACATACAACACACGAGGTTGGAGAGTATACCAGATTTCAAGGTGTTGAAACGAGTATTCTTCTCTTTCGCTATGTGCATCGAAGCCAGGTGAGGGGCTGCTACCCATCCTTCACGGCGCAGTTTGATAGTTTGCACGAGGATCAAGTTATCTGGGAGCCATACTCCCATCAGGCTATATTATCCAGGTGTCCAGTTGGGATTTCTGGATTGTGCACTAGAGATCGGCACTATTGGATGACCAAGGCGAAGTTGGTGTTCGACGTGACGGTTGAGGAGATGGCTCTTCATAGGGTGATGAGACAGTTTGGTCTATGCCAAGAGCCTGACATTCTAGTTATTCCACACTTACCAGATCACATGCACAAGTAAGTAATACTATTATAGTTCTCAGGTTTGCATTCAGAATATCACTAATCATGTAACGCGCATGTCAATCTCAGGTACAGTCGCGCAGGAGGAAACAAGTCCCACGATTCTTGGCTTCGCGACATTAGCCCTTACGTGGACGAATGGACTACTGTGCCGACAAATATCTGGGATGAGGTTCGGCCCTTTGACTGGGACAAGTTCGGGTTGTATCTGCAGAGTTACCGGCATAGCACCAGGATCTACTTGGTTCCATCAGCAGCTCCTGATTAGATCGAAGCCCCTCTACCCAGCGATATGTACCCAACTGCCTCTGTTATGGGAACCAGACACCACGCGGTACGTGCTATGGTTCTCACATGTTAAGTTTTTTCTTAATCTGAACATATACAATTGGTTGACTATTCGTATTGTCTGCCATATAACAATGACCTAATTGGTTAACTCTCCGTGTACAGGGTGACTTGACAAGTGAGGCGCTAGAGGAGGTTTCCGCTATAATACAACGCTTTGAGAGGGGAGATAATATCGCACCGCGAGAGAACGTCTCATGGTTGAGGCGTCTTGATGAGAAGCTACGGAGGATTTACACAGCTGTTACATGTAGACGATCTTCGGATGTTGATATTCCTCGTCCAGCACATCATCCGCCACGACACTCTCTGCAGCGTTCAGAACCTCGACCCTCTGTGCAGCATTCAGAACCACGACCCTCTGTGCAGCGTTCACAACCAGGGAGCTCTTCCTCGCAGCAGACACCTCCTTCACAACCAGGGAGCTCTTTCTTCCAGCAGCCACCTCCTTCAGAACCAGGGGGCTCTTCCTGGCATCATCAGATGGACCTAGGTAACACTACTTTGTACATTCTTTTAAACATTGTAGGTTCGCAAATCAATTTTACATGTTTTACTTTACAGCATTCGGCAGCCAGTCGCAGCCGTTCATGCATTCAGTCCAGTCACCGATGCTTAGTGGTGCTGGTTCGTTCTTAGCCGACGACGACGACGATGATGACCGAGCTGCAAACACCTATGAATTCTCGCAGACAGTTCTTCACACTCCACCACCACCATTGACGTAGGAGACACAGGCAGACGTGGTTATCTATGGTCGTGGTAATCGTCAGCGTCATCCACCGGCTGATCGCTTATCGCCTTCCGGTCCTCGTCCGAGGAAGACCCAGATTCGTCGTCGTCCCCCCCAGTGATATCGTTATCTATATATGAGTCGTTATCTATATTAGTTTCAGACTATTCGCATATGTTACTATCGCACTTGCTTCTATCTGATCAGGAGACATATATTGTTTTATGTATGCGAGAGACATATTACTATTAATCCGCATTGTTATTCGAGTTACATTTCCAAAGAGACTGCAACCGATAATTAAGATACAAGTATATCTCACATAAACGGTAGGACTGAACTTAAAAAATACAGCTTACATACTACATGAATGCATCATCGTCATTCTCCGTCGATGCAGCACTCTGCCCTTCGACGATGCGGTACTCTTGCCCTTCGACGATGTGGTACTCTTGCCCTTCGACGATGAGGTACTCTTGGCCTTGGTGCTCGGCATGAAGATATCATCTTCGTCTTCGCTGTCGGCAGTCCATAAATATGTATGCTCTGCTGCAATCCTTATAAAATTTTCACTCTTCGTCTGCACTACCTTCTTCCACCTTCCATGCAACCTAAAAAGTTCTTTACGTACCTCCTCATAGGTCCTTTCAGGCCACCCAGACCTACGTAATGCGTGAGCCAACTCATTCTGCATGGTGTCACTACTGATGAGTTCGTCCCATGAAACTATCCTATTGTCCATCCTAAAATTGGTGGCTATCCTAAGAAGACATTTGCTCATCTCAGGGTGAAAACTACGATCGAAAGGATAATCGGACATCTCGACTACACTAAAATGGACTGCTTATCCAACTCCATGTGAAGGGGGTTTTATAGGTAGAGAGGAGAAAATGGCGGGAAAGAACGACTGGGATGGACGGTAAAGGTGGCGGAAACATATTGGCGGGAAGGGGTTGGCGGAAACGGGTGGCGGAAGGGGTTGGCGGGAAACGGGTGGCGGGAAGGGTTAGCGGAAACGGGTGGCGGGAAGGGGTTGGTGGGAAACGGGTTGCGGGAACATATATCGGCACAGAGTGGCGGGAAAATATTGAGGGAAATGAGGGAGAATGGTTGTGCAGCAATTATAATGAATTTATTTGTAAAAAAAACACTTAGAACCCCTCGCCCACAGCACTGCCTACTACACTACACTGCACTGCCTACCCACCTTACTGTCAAGGGTTTTTTATAGGAAGAGAGTAGAAATTGTTAGGGAACGCGACAGAAAACAAAAAATTTCGGTATGCGAGCACGCCCAGGACCACTATGGAGACTGCATACAAGGTTTGATCTGATCCGTACCACTCGAAGCGCAGCGGAAGAGTCGGTGGAGATCGTTGGTGCAGATCCCCGCAGCTAGGATTTACAACCTCCCAACCGCGAGGATGTACTCCCTCGCCGGACAGCCCTTCGGGAGGCGGTCGACAGTCCCCCGGACGATGTCGCAGACAGCCCTTCGGGAGACCCTCGAAACTCGAACGGAACTCGGACAGCCCTTCGGGAGGACACCGAACAGCCCCTCGGGCAGCCGCAAAAAACAATACCGAACAAAAAAAAAAAAAAAAAAGACTACTACGGACCGTCTCTATTTGGGCTTTTCACACATACGTTGTCACTCTCATCTATCCGGCCTGTCTTCTTCCTTCCATAACTATCTCCTCCCTTCCTTCTCCCCATACCAGATTTCGTGCGGAGTCTCCTGTTTTCGTCTCTACGAAATCTTGTTCGTGGGAGGGAGAGAAGAAGCCAGATAATGCATGGCATGTGTATGAGAGCAAGGGATGAGGTTTGTGGGCAGCCCACTCTCCTCTATTTATAGGAAAACCAAGGGGTAAAGTTGGCATTCACAAATACCAAAAGTACCCCCACTTTATGTCATTTACATAAAGAATAAAGCAAAAAGGAGTGCCATGTGGAGCTCCATGGAGCTCCACCCTCCATGGCCGGCCACCCCTTGGGGGGGCCCCCCAAGGGGGCTTCCTTAGTGCCCAAGGCTTCTAGAAGCCTTTTGGGAAAATTCCCAAAAGGTGCTTTCCATAAAAATTCCCAAAAAGCACTTTCACTATTCACGATGACATTTTTCAGCATCCGTACGAACAAAAAATATTTATGTGGGCTTAGAACATTTCTAGTACCCACTAAAATAATTTTCAACGCGTTCTGGAACAATTCCAGATTAGTGATTTCATCTGCGCAAAAGCATCTGAAGCGGTTCCGGCAGCTCCGAAACATTTCCGGTTTTTATCCCCGAAAATTCCAGAAAGTTTCCAGAATAATTCTGGCACCCTCCAAGAATTATCAGGGGCATCCCGAAACCAATTTAACTTAATGGAATACCCCAAAACAACTTTTCAGTTTCACCGAAACTCATCCGGTGTTCTCTATGCGGAACTTTTCCGCTGTCCGAAACTTTTTTGGTGTCCGAAACTTTTTCGGTGATTTTCTCTCAGACTCCCTGTCTAGTATTCAGCAGATAGATGACCCTTAAGCGTGTGACCCTATAGGTTCGGTGAAGTATAGACATGACCCGGAACCCCTTCCGATCAATGATCAACATCGGAGCCGTGGACACCCATATTAACCCCTATACCCACACGAATGATTATTCGAGTGAACCTCCAGTTGCTGTGTGCTATTCCTGTTGCTTCGCGATATGTCAGAAACACCCGAGGTGAGATTTATTGCATCCCCGTGGATCAACAAATTTGTCCACTATGCAAGTTACCTCGTTACCGGTTTTGTTCTCTTTTCTCGTTTCTGTGTTTTCGGCATCCCAGTGATCAAATCACAAGGTGTCTGGCCAGACGATGATGGATACCGTAACACCGAGAGGGCCCGAGAATATCTCTCCATCGTCGGAGGAGCAAATCGCAATCTTGAGCTATCTCGTTACTTGCCATACCTTTCCGTGAACCCGTAAGCCGCCGTAATAGCCACCCAGTTACGGATGACGTTTAACAAACCCCAAAGTTCACAAAGCAAGTACGAAGGAACTCAATACTCTCATGGTCTAAGGAATTATGCAAACATTAACTATCTCTATGTTAAGAACCATAAACTTGTAACGATAGAAACTCATAGCATAACATCAATCTGGGTTGATTCAACACAAGTGTTCTACTAACAATGTGACCTCAAAAATTGCCAGCACATCCATGCCCATGATCAGGAAAACAGGATCATCATGCAATACTTGAGCCAGTCTTAGAGGCAAGACCAGGAATACATTTTACCGTTTATTATACCACACGTGCATATGAGTTTCCCTCCGAGCCTCGTGTTATTGCAGACTCGAGAATCATAGCAGTTATAGCATGGAACATAAACATTCATTACAAACTTGGAGATACAAAATAACGGTTGTTACTGCCTCTAGGGCATATCTCCTACAGACTCCCACTTGCACTAGAGTCATAACCCAGTTACATGGCTTCCCTAACACCAATGGCTATCTGGTGTTGCTCATGCTTTGCTCGTGGTAGAGGCTTCGTCATCGGGTCTGACACATTCAGATCCGTGTGAACTTTGCGTACTTTCACTAAACCCTCTTCGACATGATGTCGAATGAGTTTATATTTGCGTTGAATATGTCTTGTCTTATGGTGCGAACTTGGCTCCCTTGCTTGAGCCACGGCACCACTATTATCACAATAGATCTCCACCGGGTCCAGAGCACTTGGAACCACACCAAGGTCTTCAAGAAATTGCTTGATCCATACCGCCTCCTTGGAGGCTTCTGAAGCTGCAACATACTCCGCCTCCGTCGTAGAATCTGCCACAGTCTTTTGTTTGGAACTTTTCCAATCAACTGCGCCACCGTTCAACATGAAAACATAGCCTGATTGAGATTTGAAGTCATCTGGGTCAGTCATGAAGCCTGCATCAGTGTAACCACTTACAATGAGCTCTTCATCACCTCCGTACACAAGGAGTAAATCCTTGGTCCATCTGAGGTACTTAAGAATACCCTTGACTGCGGCCCAGTGTTCCAATCCTGGATCACTTTGGTACCGGCTGCTAACACTTAGCGCATAGGAAACATCCGGTCTTGTACATAGCATGGCATACATAATAGAACCAACTGCCGAGGCATATGGAACATCATTCATTTGTACTCGCTCATCGAGAGTTCGAGGACTCTGATTCTTGCAAAGCACTGTGCCAGGTGACATGGGGAGTAGGCCTTTCTTGGAGTTCTCCATGTTGAACCTTTTCAACACCTTGTCAATGTACGTGCTTTGGCTAAGCGCTATCAGGCGTTTTGATCTATCTCTATAGATTCTGATGCCCAATACATATGCTGCTTCGCCTAAGTCTTTCATTGAAAACCTTTTCTTCAATGATTCTTTTATTTCGCTAAGAAAATTCATGTCATTTCCAATCAATAATATGTCATCCACATACAAGATTAGAAATGCTTTTGCGCTCCCACTAAACTTCTTGTAAACACAAGATTCTTCGTCATTCCTGATGAAGCCAAACTCTTTGACCACTTCATCAAAACGAATGTTCCAGCTCCTTGATGCTTGCTTCAGACCATAAATAGCTTTCTGAAGTTTGCATACCTTTCCAGCATCCTCATGAATGACAAAACGTTCCGGCTGTATCATGTATACATCCTCTTTGAGGTTTCCATTTAGGAAAGCCGTTTTGACATCCATCTGCCATATTTCATAGTCGAAATAAGCAGCAATTGCTAGCAATATCCGAACAGACCTAAGCATAGCTACGGGCGAGAAAGTCTCGTCGTAGTCCACTCCTGGAACTTGCGTGAACCCTTTCGCGACAAGTCTAGCTTTGTGGATAGTAATGTTACCATCCGCGTCCGTCTTCTTTTTGAAAATCCATTTACAACCAATCGGCTTTACGCCTTCTGGAAGTTCTTCCAAGTTCCAAACTTGGTTTTCGTACATGGATTCCATTTCGGATCTCATGGCCTTGTGCCATTCCTTTGAGCTGGGCCCCGCCATCGCTTCCTTGTAGTGCGCAGGTTCATCGTCTTCAAGAATGAAGATTTCGTTATGAAACCACTCAGGTGGCTGGATAGCCCTGCCTGATCTGCGCGGTTCAGTTACAACATTGTTTGAAGTCCCCGCATCATATGCGATAACTTCCGGCTCAGTTGTAGGGATAATTAGCGGAATCTCTTCCGGTTCCTTAGCCATATCAATGGTTGCCGAAGATTCACTAATCTCATTAAGTTGTACTGTCCTCCCACTCACTTCTTTAGCGAGAAATTCTTTCTCGAGAAAGCTTCCAGTTTTTGCGACAAACACTTTGCCCTCGGATGGGTGGTAGAAGGAATACCCAAAGGTTTCCTTTGGATAACCTACAAAGTAACATTTGTCTGATCTGGGATCGAGTTTTTGAGGCTGTAAACGTTTTACATATGCTTCACAACCCCAAATCTTGAGATGCGACACACTGGGTTTCTTCCCATACCATAACTCATATGGCGTCGTCTCAACAGATTTTGATGGTGCTTTGTTTAGTGTATAAGCGGCAGTTTCTAGTGCGTGACCCCAAAAAGATATCGGAAGATTTGTAAGGGACATCATCGACCTTACCATGTCCAACAGGGTTCGGTTACGTCTTTCCGATACTCCATTTCGCTGTGGAGTTCCGGGAGGCGTAAGCTGTGAAACGATTCCACGTTCACTCAGATGTTGGCCAAACTCATGACTAAGATACTCGCCTCCGCGATCAGACCGCAGAAACTTAATCTTTTTGTCACGATGATTTTCTACCTCATTCTGAAATTCTTTGAACTTTTCAAAGGTTTCCGACTTATGCTTCATTAAGTAGATATAGCCATACCGACTTAAATCATCAGTAAAAGTCACGAAGTAGAAATACCCACCCCGTGCGGCTGTGTTCATTGGACCACATACATCACTATGTATTATTTCCAATAATTCGCCCGCCCGTTCAGGATGACCCGTGAACGGCGTCTTGGTCATTTTCCCCATCAAGCAAGCTTCACATGTGTCAAATGATTCAAAATCAAAAGACGGTAAAACTCCATCTTTATGGAGTCTTTTCATGCGTTTCTTTCCGATGTGGCCAAGCCGACAGTGCCACATGAAAGTGGTGGTGGTATCAGCCTTCTTAAGGCGTTTAGCATTCACGTTAAAGACATCATTTCCACATTCAAGATTTAGTATGAAAAGGCCCCCAACAATGGGTGCAAATCCATAAAACATATCCTTACAATAAAGTGAACAACCATTGTTCTCAGACTTGTACGAATACCCATCATGTACTAAACATGATCCGGAGATAATGTTTCTACACAACAGTGGAACAAAATAACAGTTACTTAGTTCTAAGATAAATCCTGAAGGGAGACGTAGAGGCATAATGCCGACGGCTTGAGTGGCGATCCCAGCGCCGTTCCCGACGCGCATCACGACTTCATTCTTTGCCAGCTTGCGCACCTTCTGAAGCCCCTGTATCGAGTTGCAAATGTGAGCAACCGATCCGGTATCAAATACCCAAGACTTAGAATTTTTGCTAGCAAGCAAAACGTCAATGACATTAACTTGTATAACAATTATACCTTTTCCGGTTTTCCCGGTCTTCTTATCTTCCAGATACTTCTTGCAGTTTCTCTTCCAGTGTCCTGTGCCCTTACAGTAGAAGCACTCAGTTTCATTCTTGGCTCCACCCTTAGAGTTGCTTTGGGAGCCGGTCTTACCGGCGCTCTTGCCCTTCTTTGGCTTGCCTTTCTTCTTTTTGAAACTGGCGGTTTTATTCACAAGCAACACTTTCTTGCGATTTTTCCGCAGTCCTCCTTCTGCAGTTTTCAGCATGGCGAGCACCTCTTCCGGTTCCTTCTCCATCCCACTCATGTTGTAGTTTAATACAAAACCGTCGTAAGACGGGGGGAGTGAAGAAAGCAACATGTCCATCGTATGGCCAGGTGGAAGTGGAAATTCCAGGGTTTTAAGCCTTTCAGCATAGCCAATCATTTTGACCACGTGTTCGCCAACTGAACTACCCTCAGCCATCTTGCAATCCATCAAAGCCTTCATGATATCAAATCGTTCAGACTTTGCGGTTTCCTTGTACAGAGCATCCAATTCCCGGATCATATCATGGGGTTTATGGAATTCAAAACGTTTTTGAAGGTCTGTACACATGCAAGCTAGCATGAGGCACTGCACTAAGTTGTGATCATCATCCTTAGTGGCCCAGACATTTTGTTCATCTTCCGGGGCCTCTGCCGCCGGTTTAGCTGGAAGAGCATTTTCAAGCACATACAGTTTCTTAGCGCTCCTGAGGACAATCCTCAGGTTGCGGACCCAGTCCGCATAGTTGTTTCCAGTCGCAGTTAACTTCTCTTTCTCTAACAATGGGCCTAAGTTGAACGCGGTGTTACGAGCCATTTGATCTACAACGAAAACACAGGTTTCACTTAGACTTTGTTTATAATGAAATTTACACTAGTGAATAAACAGTTTTATTCTAAAGTGCGCTCCCACTCAAATCAATATCTCTCATAATTGATTGTGAGTGATTCAAGACACAAATTTCAATTCAACGCCATTGATGGTAGCATCACTGATGGCGAGAACTTCAATCGTTAGGCAAACTTGCCAATCACATCTCTATGTGACTCTTGTTCATCTTTCGATGCGTGTGTTCCGAGCTCATGACTTTCATGCCTGAACGTCAAGATAACCAAGTGATCTTGCTGCGAGGTCTCAACTCACCCGCCTCACACTTCTCTAATCGTTCGTGCCCATGTTAGCATGTGACACCCCGAAGAGATAGGTGCCGTGACGGTGCTACACTTGGGAGAACACTAACTACTTGATATTTTAAGTGAGAGATCACCCTAATAAAAGCGACTACCACGCAATCAAGAAGGGTGCATCAAGAGGGATAAACATCTCAGGCAATTCATAATAGCATGATATGGTATAGCCTCTTCTGACGGAGAAGTCAAGTATTCTTTGTCTTCGGCATTTGCGTCGGTGTTCACCTTCGCGAAGATTGCCACCACCTTGTCGATGCATCAGATAATATCGCCATCTCCATAGCGGATAGAATTAAATGCATTACTTAAGGTTGACACGCAGGTCATTAAAGTGCAATCATATGGCTCCAGCCATCATGCCGAATCATGACACGCAGGTCATGTTAATTACATCATATAGTCATCTCATACATAATCAAATTGAATATGAGACTTGCTATACCACATCACATGCAAACCATCCTGCAAAACCAAGTTAGACGCCTCTAATCGGTTTATGCAAAATTTTATTTTACGTGGCTTCTAAGGTTTTGACTTAAACCGCAGCTACCAACGTTTTATCATCAAGTATGATTATTCAAGTCGCTAGATTAACATCTTGGGGTGTATGAAACACGAGATAATTACATCTCGAGCCCCATACTAAACTTCGTCATACGCATGACCCCCGTGCAGATCATATCTGCAATGCCCTTTCATCTGCGAATTTCATCTTTCTTTTGACTATGGCAGAACCCAAAGAACTGATAGCACTTCCATGATCAATCAGGATCATGGATTGCCAGAACTTTGTCAAATTCCACCATGCTGTCTCGAGATTGAGCAAACACAAATTCTAGGGAAGCAACAAGAACATCAGGTAACAGATTTCATCTGTCACCCGCATAAATAATTTTCAGCAATAGATCTTATCTACTACCTAATTATATTATGCAATACCCATACATCTCCATGTATTCTAGATCGTAACCTGCATCTACGCATAGCACGGCTCTTGATGCCACTGTTAGGGAACGCGACAGAAAACAAAAATTTTCGGTATAGCGAGCACGCCCAGGACCACTATGGAGACTGCATACAAGGTTTGATCTGATCCGTACCGACTCGAAGCGCAGCGGAAGAAGAGTCAGTGGAGATCGTTGGTGCAGATCCCCGCAGCTAGGATTTACAACCTCCCAACCGCGAGGATGTACTCCCTCGCCGGACAGCCCTTCGGGAGGCGGTCGGACAGTCCCTCGGACGATGTCGCAGACAGCCCTTCGGGAGGACCCTCGAAACTCGAACGGAGACTCGGACAGCCCTTCGGGAGGACACTCGAACAGCCCCTCGGGCAAAAGACCGAAACTACGACCTCTCTATGGGGTTGCACACATACGGTGTCAGCTATCCGGCAGGGCTTCGCCGTCCAGAACTAGCTCCTGCCGGAACCCAGACAGCCTTTCGGCTCTACGAAACTCTTTTCGTGGGAGGGAGAGAAGAAGCCAGATAATGCATGGCATGTGTATGAGAGCAAGGGATGAGGTTTGTGGGCAGCCCACTCTCCTCTATTTATAGGAAAACCAAGGGGTAAAGTTGGCATTCACAAATACCAAAAGTACCCCCACTTTATGTCATTTACATAAAGAATAAAGCAAAAAGGAGTGCCATGTGGAGCTCCATGGAGCTCCACCCTCCATGGCCGGCCACCCCTTGGGGGGGCCCCCCAAGGGGGCTTCCTTAGTGCCTAAGGCTTCTAGAAGCCTTTTGGGAAAATTCCCAAAAGGTGCTTTCCATAAAAATTCCCAAAAAGCACTTTCACTATTCACGATGACATTTTTCAGCGTCCGTACGAACTAAAAATATTTATGTGGGCTTAGAACATTTCTAGTACCCACTAAAATAATTTTCAACGCGTTCTGGAACAATTCCAGATTAGTGATTTCATCTGCGAAAAAGCATCTGAAGCGGTTCCGGCAGCTCCGAAACATTTCCGGTTTTTATCCCCGAAAATTCCAGAAAGTTTCCAGAATAATTCTGGCACCCTCCAAGAATTATCAGGGGCATCCCGAAACCAATTTGACTTAATGGAATACCCCAAAACAACTTTTCAGTTTCACCGAAACTCATCCGGTGTTCTCTCTGCGGAACTTTTCCGCTGTCCGAAACTTTTTTGGTGTCCGAAACTTTTTCGGTGATTTTCTCTCAGACTCCCTGTCTAGTATTCAGCAGATAGATGACCCTTAAGCGTGTGGCCCTATAGGTTCGGTGAAGTATAGACATGACCCGGAACCCCTTCCGATCAATGATCAACATCGGAGCCGTGGACACCCATATTAACCCCTATACCCACACGAATGATTATTCGAGTGAACCTCCAGTTGTTGTGTGCTATTCCTGTTGCTTCGCGATATGTCACAAACACCCGAGGTGAGATTTATTGCATCCCCGTGGATCAACAAATTTGTCCACTATGCAAGTTACCTCGTTACCGGTTTTGTTCTCTTTTCTCGTTTCTGTGTTTTCGGCATCCCAGTGATCAAATCACAAGGTGTCTGGCCAGACGATGATGGATACCGTAACACCGAGAGGGCCCGAGAATATCTCTCCATCGTCGGAGGAGCAAATCCCAATCTTGAGCTATCTCATTACTTGCCATACTTTTCCGTGAACCCGTAAGCCGCCGTAATAGCCACCCAGTTACGGATGACGTTTAACAAACCCCAAAGTTCACAAAGCAAGTACGAAGGAACTCAATACTCTCATGGTCTAAGGAATTATGCAAACATTAACTATCTCTATGTTAAGAACCATAAACTTGTAACGATAGAAACTCATAGCATAACATCAATCTGGGTTGATTCAACACAAGTGTTCTACTAACAGTGTGACCTCAAAAATTGCCAGCACATCCATGCCCATGATCAGGAAAACAGGATCATCATGCAATACTTGAGCCAGTCTTAGAGGCAAGACCAGGAATACATTTTACCGTTTATTATACCACACGTGCATATGAGTTTCCCTCCGAGCCTCGTGTTATTGCAGACTCGAGAATCATAGCAGTTATAGCATGGAACATAAACATTCATTACAAACTTGGAGATACAAAATAACGGTTGTTACTGCCTCTAGGGCATATCTCCTACAAAAATGGCGGGAAATAATGGGGGGAAAGGGTTGACGAGAAAGGATGGCGGGAAAGGTAGGCCCGCGGAAGCATAAATAATAATTTTACAATATTTATAAGACGGGCAATCGTTGTAAATCATTAATAAGTCAAATTTCACAAAAAAAAAACATTTCGGCTTACCATGGGCCAACAGGAGCCCACTCGGCCGTGTGGAGGCCGACAGCCACTCGTCGGCTTCGTGTAGGCCGACAGGCCACTGGTCGGCCTACTGGTGGCTGACAGGCCCCTCATCGGCCTACCCCAGGCCGACAGGCCCCCCATCGGCCCACCCTAGGCCGACAGGCCCCCCGTCGGCCCAGCCCAGGCCGACAGGGTGCTATTTCTGATATTTTTGCATTCTGCCCAATAATTTTCAAAAAAGTTATAAATTTAGTTATAGTTTTGAAAAAAAAAATCTTGATTACATAGGTTGTTTCTTTCCTGTTGTCTTACTACATTTGTTATACCCTATTCACTATCGATGGTACAACTGCTGTTGACAACAACAAATGCATGCATCACGTAGTGGAATTGATTAATTAATCGCCCGGTCATTATACTACACGTTCTCATGCATTATATGTTTTGCTCTCGATCGTACCTCTCAACCATACTCTACTAACGACTAAAAACTTGCTCCCCTGATCCCCTGGATAATGATATATCGATTCAAACATTCAAATCTGACTTGGTTAACAAATTTGTCAAGCCATTCGGCCTGTGCCCATATATTGATATAACGGGGGAATGGGTGATTTACTATTTAATCTTGGAAGTTTTTCCAAAATATTTGACAAAATCCAGAAGTTAAACATTTGACGAAAGAAAACTCTGCTTATAAGATAAGTTCTCCCGAAAAAGATTGCAATGGATATTATTACCATGGGTTGCTGGAACTTATGGACCCAAAGAAATGGCAAGATTTTCAAGAATGAAACCCCTGAAAGTGATTCCCGATGTTTTAAGAAGAAGTGGGATATTATGCTGGCCAAGCATAGAACCAAAGAGAAGAACAAAGAATGCCTTGATCAACATATTGCTTCCCTATTCTGATTTGTTTTATTTTTTGCTTGTATATAAATTTTGTTTATATTAATGAGAAGAATTGTTCTAGAATCACTGGGCAAACAAAATTAATTTTTTTTGAACTTTAGTTTTCTAACAATGTGGTATCATGTACAACTAATTTTTTGCACTGGAAAGAAGTAGGGAACGGTTCGCTCTTTATGCTTCTGGCAAAAATATGGTTAGAAATTACATTTGACAACAAGTCAAAAGATATATTTTTTATAAAATATAATACGCCCTTCGATCCATATTAATTGTCGTTGATTTAGTACAAGAGGGAGTACATAATTTCCTAGTTAGATTGAAGACCTAAAATTTTGTGCCTGACTTATAAAGCGAACCAGAGAGAGTAAGTACATTTGTACTTCTTGCTACATGTAGGGTTAGGCATTCGTACTGATCAAGAACAGCGTAGGAATGACGAGCTTTGCTACACCCCCGGTCGATTACAAGGTGAGAGACATTACGAGATGATGTGGCAATCATTAATCGGAGATTGTTTGGGGCGCAAGCCACTATGAAATTCAGGGGGTGGGGGGGAGTTAGGCCACTTCCAATGCATTGGTGCTTAGATAAGGTGCTAAGTATATTAAAAAAATTAGCAACTAATGTCCACAACGTATAAGTGCTTCACTTGTTGGTGCTAAGCTCCCCTCATTTAATGCTTTAGTAGCTAAACTATTTCATGCATTGGTCAGTTTCTTTCATTTATTTGCTTTTGCCTAGGTTCACGTGCTTGGCATTGGTTCTTCCTGGCGTCATCAAACTCACCTCTCTCCTCTTTATTACCTTGTCACATCACATTTTTTGCCTACATGGCAGCCTTAGCACCTGTACAAGGGAATTTTTGTCGAAAAAGACCACCTGCCGAACAGAATTGCTAGAAAAGACCCCCTCTGAGACAAATTGACAAAAAAGACCCCCTCGGCCGTGGCGGCAGGCGCGCCAGGCAACACGTGGCACATGCCGCCACGGGGCGAGGCGGCAGCCCCTGCCCCCATGGCGCCAGGCGGCAGGCTGCAAATAACAGGAATCGACGAGCCGCGACGGAACGGGCTGGCGTGGTGGGCCCTGCCGCCTCACTGGCTGGCGGCAGCACTGTACGTGGTGGGCCCTGCCGCCTCGCGCCCAGGCGGCAGGCTGTGCACTGCACCGGAATCGTCCAGGCGCCAGGCGGCATGTACGTCCCTGCGCATTATTAATTGATCCCATGCAAAAGAAAAAAAAAGGTTACTATTGGTCAGCATCTGACTAGCTTGCTCGGGTCAAGATTAATAGCTCCGTGCACTGAAGTTTGTGTGAAAGCCGGCTTGTCTGAGTCTTGACTAGCTTGCTCGATCGGGTCAAGGTTCAATAGCTCCGTGAGTCTTGACTAGCTTGCTCGATCGGGTCAAGGTTCAATAGCTCCGTGCACTATGCTTGCCGTGCCATACGCGAGGCCGGCTGGCGCGCAGCAGTGCACAGCCTGCCGCCTGGGTGCGAGGCGGCAGGGCCCACCACGTACAGTGCTGCCTCCAGCCAGTGAGGCGGCAGGGCCCACCACGCCAGCCCGTTCCGTCGCGGCTCGTCGATTCCTGTTATTTGCAGCCTGCCGCCTGGCGCCGTGGCGACAGGGGCTGCTGCCTCGCCCCGTGGCGGTATGTGCCACGTGTCGCCTGGCGCGCCTGCCGTCACGGTCGAGGGGGTTCTTTTTGCCAATTTGTCTCAGAGGTGGTCTTTTCTAGCAATTCTGTTCGGCAGGTGGTCTTTTTCGATAAAAAATCTGTACAAGAGCATTGGGAATGGCCTTATGATTAGTGGGGAAGGAAGGTTGGTAGGGTACGTAAAATAATTTCGTAGGTCTAGCGTTCTTGTAGAAATGACCATTCAACTAGCTAGACTTCCAAACGTTAATTCCGTGCAGCAATACCCAACGACCCGACAATTACACATAGTACAAACTAATGGTCCACTGGTCTACTGGCTCACAATCTGAAGTCTTTTTTTTTTACTTGGAACAATACTGTTTTCCCTTTCTTTGCGAAAATGATCAAATCTATTATAAAAGTTCATCGGAAGTACAAAGCATGCCAAACATAATAAAAACTGTGTGTTTTGGTAAGAAAGAGCGTTGTATATAAAAGCTAGGAGCTACTCACAATCTGAAGTTCAGTTATACACATTGGTTTCATAGGATGTAGAAACGAAACATCCTTTAATAATCCGGAGTTGTTGATAAATAAGAAACATATCGATCGAGCACATGTGGAATTTTGCCGTATACCGCGACCTGTTATTGCGTAGTGTGGTTCATTGCTCGAGTACTACTGATTGTGATGCATAGATTGCGCTCATGCTGAGGCCGGTCCGTCGTGGCGCGACATATACAGGTCTTATTTTATAGATAATAATGTTTTTTGACTGGGTATAAATTACAATATTGATTATGGAAGTTTATGGAATTAACCATAACTTCATGCTTTTCCCTAAAAAATGTATAACTTTATGCTAGAAATGGAAACAGATAGGTGGTTCAAAATGCAGTTTACCTTACATTCCATGTTTTTGACGAAATTGTTGTTGCTTTAGTGTGAAAAAAATTGAGGGGGATCCAACTGCCAACCTACTTGGAAACAATCAAAAAAAATCCGGGAAAACACTCGATGGTTGGTCAACACTAGGCCCCGAATGGATTCGCTCGCCCCTCGATGGAAAGAGTGCTTGCTATCGCATGCCAATTTGGCCCGTACTCCCTTCATTCCAGTGAATAAGGTGTGCACGCATCCCAAGGTTCAACTTTGATCATAAATTAGACCAACCAAATGTGGGTTATACGTGATACAAATTATATGGTTGAATTGATATTGAAAAGAAAATTTCAATGGTATAACTTTTAAGTCACACGAATATATATTATTGATCTAATTTATGGTCAAAGTTGGATTTTGGATATGAAACGTCTTATTCATTGGAATGCCTTATTCATTGGAATGGAGGGAGTAGTCGCATGGCAACAGAGCCACTGCACTCTGCAGGGTTAAATTATTTCATTCTTTGGATTGTTTGCCCAACATCTTAGGTCAAACTGTCCAAGCAAATAGCAACAAACTACATTGCCAAACCAGCATCAGCCATCCCCAAACGTTGGTTGCATAGTTTTATCTCCAAGGGAGCTAGAGCACCTCCCTGGAAAGAGAACATTTTTTTGTTATTTCAAAAGATTTTTTATCTTTTGCAATGCAAGAAGCCATAAATTAACCAAGTCCGAGAGTTACAAGAGAAATTCCTACAGATTTTTTTTTATAAACGGACCCACGAGGAAATTCGTCGTCCTGGACAAGCCGATGGCACGCTGCGAGCCTAACTCGAAGCCACACCTAGTACTTATTGTGCAACCAAGGAGTCATTGTAAGTGCGACCCGGAAGTCAACACATGCTAATGAGAGATGGCACCAACGATGATCGAAGCACAAACCATCAACGTCAATAACATGGTAAAGATCGAGCGAAGTGACAATAACCCACATCAACACTGAAAAGCAGTCATATGATCCTATCTAAGAGATCATCGACGCCATGAAACCGAAGCGGAATCATCTTGGTCAATGATATCCCCTCCCCCACAACCTGGTAGACTGGATATCGGGAAAGCAACCATGACGTGCCTGGTGGTGACGCTGAAACCAATACCACCTCGACAAGGACTGGGGTATTTATTCCACCGCTTTTTCGCCTCTACCACCAGGACGAACGACAGGAGGACGCCAATTTCTAACAAAGTAGAGAAGAACTCCATAAGAGAGCGAAGATCAATTCCTAGGGGCGTCGGAACCGGTCACCAAAGGCGAGGGAGACATGCAGAATAAGTTGATGAGGTGAGGTCTTTAATTTGTGGCAGTTCCTTTTCTAAAAAGATAGTGTGGGTTAATCCTTCAAAACAACGTAGCACAACTCCTTACGACCTAACTATGCTAAAGCATGTGTCACCTCATTATCTTTTCTGTTGATTTTTTCCCACCGATTTCATGAAGCGTCATTCATGTTTAAGCTGCTGGAATTCTCGCATGACGCTACTTATATTTGATCTATTCAGATATGTAGATTTGAAAGCACTTACCACTAAATTTCAATCAATCTCAAGCACTAACAGATTGGTCGTACGCTGGTGCATGTCTCAGACTTTCTAGGCAGGCACATGCTTGTCCTTCTACATTTTCGCCTTGATGGATTATATCCAAGTATAATCTGGTGTGTGTCATATCATATCATTACTCTCCACAGACTGCTATTGGCTATGTGTGAACTCTTTAAGTACTTGTTTGGTTAATCCCCTCAACAAGGGGTTGGAGAGGATTGGAGGGGATTGAGGAGGATTTTGATTTCAGGGGATTTAATCCGTTCAAATCCCAACCGAACAAGGCCTAAGGTTGTATCATCTCCTTGCGATGTTTTAAATCAATAAAATATACTTTGCCAGGAAAAATAGAATTGGTTGCAGAGATAAGGCTGTTCCCCAAACACACCTACACTCCAATTTTACCACCTAGTATTAGGCTAAGTTTGTTATTTGAATAGTGTTGTGTTGAAATGCAGAAACTAGTCACTTCCTTGTTTCCATACAAATTTTGGCAAGATCCTCCAAAGAAAAATCAAGTTTTTTGAAAACTTTCCTTTCAATTGGAGTTTGAAATACTCCCTCCGTTCACTATTATGAGATGTTCTAACTTTTTTTGAATCATATGTATATAGACATGTTTTAGTGTATTTGTTCACTGATTTCAGTACATATGTACACTAGTGCAGAATCAACCTTTAGTCCCGGTTCGTAAGGGCCTTTAGTCCCGGTTCACCAACCGGAACTAAAGGGTGGGGACTAAAGCCCCCCCCCCCCCCCCCCCTCTTTAGTCCCGGTTCGTCACGGCCCGAGACCAAAGGCCCACCACGTGGCACGAGCCCGCGCCGGGCTGTGGGACCTTTAGCCCCGGTTGGTGATACCAACCGGGACTAGAGGTTTAGGGTTTTAGGATTTATGAATTATGGTTTATTTTTTCTTTTCGTTTTGTGTTTTCCATTTAATTTTTTTTCATTTCAAACATATTTTACGCTACTGCAGTCGTCAAGTGCCATTGCTATCACATACTGTACACGTCATATATAATAGAATTTCTCGTACGATCAATCATATATCATAGAATTTCTCGTACGACCATGCATACACACACACACACACATATATATATATATATATATATATATATACAATTTCTCCTACAATTTGCAGATCATTACATGCAGGCATTAGGAGTAATGGTATTCTACTTCGTGATCTATGATCTGGTCAAGCAAAAATCCCGCAATTTCCTCTTGAAGTGCTCATATGCAGTCCATTGGTAGGAGCTTATCCCTCATCTCCGTCATCTTTATTAAAGAAGGAGATCAATATGAATATATTAGTTCTGTGTATATATATTAGATCATGATAAAAAGAACTTTGAATTGTGTTTGCATACCCAAAGTTGTCTTGCAGATGTGCTCCTTTCGGACGTCATAATGCGAATGTTCTTGCAAACGTAGTACGCACATAAATTATTCCCCAACGCCTGACTCATGCACTTTACGAGAATAGAATTCAATCAGATAATAATTAATCAAGCATGATAATGGTATTGAAACTAGAATTAAAGAGATGCGCGGCCGTAGCTAGTACTATTTAATTACGTACCCTGGGTCGCACCCATTTCAGCTCTTGTTTCCATTGGCCTCTAACCTGTTTGATGAAATTTTGCCAAACCATGCCCGCCGGCAAAGAAAATGAATAAAAGAGTTATTAATTAGTTGATATCAGAAAATGAACTAAAGAGGCCGATATAGTGCGATAATGATTGAAATTACCTGCCGAGCATGTCCTTCACGATTGAGTATTCTTTAGGTCAAGTAGTGAGTCCAGTACGTGAACTTCTCCCTCGTCAACTTGAATGATTAACATGATCTAGTGGAAACTGCATGCACACACGTTTGTATAATTAAGCGGGCATGCGCATAACTCATCAATTACACTTATTAACATCTAGTAAGCAAAACAGAATTTGTAGTACAAGACAGTAACACTCACCCAAAGTTGTAAGGAAGTAATATTTCTGGTTGGGTATTTAGTCGCTTCAAAAACTGTAGCAAGCTTTTCTCTGTGTCATTTTTATGACGTGACCACACCTCTTCATTAACGGTATTTGGGTCAATGAACCGAATACCATAGTGTCCATCTCTTTTCATTTCATAAATCTTCAATCTGCATAATACCACAGAAAAGAATATAGTGAGGATAATTACAGGTAATGAACGAGCACAGCTAGAGACTTAAATTACAGAAAGAAATCACTTACAGACAATAGCAACTGACAAGAGATTTGTCGAGTGCGTCTTGATTGAATAACTGAAACATTTCTTGAAACTCAACCCACAAATATTTTGCATGGAACTAATGCTCTGCCTTGACTTTCACCATGAGGGCATCTCGCCCATTCTTTATTTCTCTTAGGTACCACTCATGCAATATGCGCATTTTAGTTGATAGAAGAGGGACCTCCTCGGGCTTGACCAGAGGTTGGCCGGGGACATATTTCCATGCTAGTTCCGCCTCTTCAAACCCGGGGAGAACCTCGATTTCTAGGAGTTGTTCAACAGTGACACCGGACTCTTTAGCCATCCTTCTATGAGCGTCGGTTATTTTCGGCCTATCGGCGGCACTCACATGTGATTGCACAATGAGCGGGGGGATCGATTGCACTGCTTGTTCTCCCAGCTGGGGAACAGTTTTCCCGCTTTTTTTACCAACTGCTTGGCTCGAGCTTGAGCTCGGCTCCTTCTATTTTTGTGCACGATATAACTTCTTAATAGAGCGCTCATAGTCTGAGTCGTCTGTTCTCTTTACAGCCGGTTGAGCATTATCAATAAAGTGTTGTATGACTTCCTCAGGTATTTCTCCTTTGGCGACGGGGGCAGTTTCGGTGCAAAAAAGGCCTTCACTTTGGCATCCACTATGGCCTTGTTTTCCTCGTCACTCCTGTCGTAAGCCAACTTCTTTTTGGCAGGAGGAGAGGCTTTCTTGCTTCGTGCTCTCTTCCGCTTTGGAGAAGGCTGACGCGCCCGAGATCGATATGGCGGGCTCGCGCTGATGGGCTCCATCTCGGGGTGGGGTGGTGGAGTCGGCTGACGTGGTGGCGGACTAGCGCCGTGCTCCGTCTCGGGCAGGGTTAGAGTCGGCTGACGTGGTGGCGGACTTGGAGGAGGAGTCGGCCGATGCGGTGGTGGACTTGGAGGAGCAGGAGTCGGCTGACGCGGTGGCGGACTTGGAGGAGGAGTCGGCTAACGCGGCGGACTTGGAGGAGGAGTCGGTGGCCTTGGAAAGATGATGCAATCCTTTCTCCATAGAATGATACGACGTATGTCGTCTCCCAGTGTGCGCTCCTCGTCACCTCCAGGAATATCAAGCTCTAGCCCGTCATATCCCGACATCACTTCATCCACCCCGACACGAGCATAGCCAGCTGGAATTGGATTGCCGTGGAAGGTTGTTTCAGGGGGATTTGTTAGAGCACAGCCGTCCGCCAACTTCATGGATATGTTCTTCACTTTCATGTGTAGCTCACAAGGTGTCGTACCTTTGATATCATCCATGGGGTATCTAGCCAGCAGTGCATCATTGGCCGGGGTGGAACCCACGCTGCTTTTCGGCATAGATGGGACGGTGCTATCCAATGCTGGATCTGCTTGCTGCTGCCGCTGCTGAGACACCCTTTCCAGGCTAAGTGAGTCGATTTGCTCCTGCTACCGCATGAAAGCGCGTTCCAACTCCGTGTGCTTTGATTCTACCAGTTGAAGCCATACTGCTTCCTCCTTCCTCTACTCCTCCTCCAGCTTCCTCTTCTCCTCCTCCTGCTGCTTCCTTCTTGCACGGCTTCTATAAGTGGCGTTCCAATCCGCAAACCCCTCAAACCACGGAACAACGCCTTTGTCTCGTGTTCGTCCCGGGTGTTCAGGATTCTTCAGGGCGCGCGTAAGCCCGTCGTTCTCTCTCTCGGGCTTGAACGCCCCCATTCGAGCCTCTTGTATTGCAACAAGTAAAGCGTCGGAGGCTTCTTTAAGACTTGCCCGCTCCTTAACAGCCGTGTCTCTGGGTCCAACTTCCCCCCATGCACATAAAACCAAGTCCTGCACCTGTCGGGCCAACTCAATGTAACTGGAGTGACCCCTGCAGCAATCATCTGTTCCTCAGCGAGATCCCACTTAGGCCGGCCGACCTGGTAGCCACCTGGCCCCAGAGTATGGTGCCACTTTTTTTTTGCAGCATTAATCTTGTTTATTCTCGACCATTCCCGAGCTGCTTCCGATTCCTTGAACTTCACGAAAGAGTCCCAGTGATCTCTTGCCTTCTCCAGTGCTCCCTTGAATGCTGGAGTCTTCTTTCCGTCTGCTTCGTACTTGACCCATATTCTTTTCTTGTGGTTGCAGAATGCAATCATCATCTTCTTAAGAGCACTCTTCCTGACTTTCTCCCGTTGTGCATCTGTGAAATGATCTGGTAGGGTGAAATGTGACATGAGCGATTCCCAAAGCAGATCTTTTGCTCTTTCGGAGACAAAACTAACTCCTTGATCTCCCTTTGCTGGCTTATTCCATTCTTGAACGGAGATCGGGATTTGGTCCCTGACAATAGCTCGGCATTGACGAGTAAATTTGTCTGCATTCTTTTTAGGAGCAAGCGGTTCGCCATTTGGTTTGATGTCATCGATGTTGTACTTTATGCCAGCCTGCAACCTTTTGGCCGGGCCTCGTACTGCCCTGCTTGTAGAAGATTTGCTCGATCCGGAGGGCTAAAACAAGAAAGATCGATTCGTTAATATATATATACAAATCAATTAATACTGTTGGGAAACGTTGCATGGAAAACAAAAAAAATTCTACTCACACGCAAGATCTATCCATGGAGATGCATAGCAACGAGAGGGGAGAGTGTCTCTACGTACCCTCGTAGGCCGTAAGCGGAAGCGTTTAGTAACGCGATTGATTTAGTCGAACTTCTTAGCGATCCAACCGATCGAGTACCGAACATACGGCACCTCACACGTTCAGCTCGGTGACGTCCTCGCCTTCTTGATCCAGCAAGACGGGCGAAGTAGTAGATGAGTTCCGGCAGCACGACGGCGTGGTGACGGTGATGGTGATGCTATCTCCGCAGGGCTTCGCCTAAGAACTATGAAAATATGACCGAGGGACAAATCTGTGGAGAGGGGCGCCGCATACGGCTAAGAATATGTTGTGTCCCTTGTGTGGCGCCCCCTCCCACATATATATAGGTGGGGGGAGAAGGGAAGCAGCCAGGCGCACCACAAAGGTGGCCGACTAGCCCTAGGGCTCCTGCCCTGGCCTGCGCCCCCCTGCTATAATTCCCTAAAGGGGGAAGGAAAGAGGAGGAGAGGGAAGGAAGGAGGAGGCCTACTCCCCTCTTTCCTTCTCTCCCTTAGGACCGGCTGCCATAGAGGGGCGCACCAGCCCCTTGTGGGCTGGTGTGCTCCCTTCTCTTGGCCTATATGGCCCATAGACCTCCCGTGGCTTACCGGAACCCCTTCTGGTGACCCGATGACTACCCGGTACGCCCCGAAACTCTTTCGGTGTCCAAATAGTATCGTCCTATATATCAATCTTTACCTCCGAACCATTTCGGAGCTCCTCGTTATGTCCGCGATCTCATACGAGACTCCGAACAATATTCGGTCACCAAATCACATAACTCATATAACACTATATCGTCAACGAACGTTAAGCGTGCGGACCCTATGGGTTCGAGAACTATGTAGACATGACCGAGACACCTCTCCGGTCAATAACCAATAGCGGAACCTGGATGCCCATATTGGTTCCTACATATTCTACGAAGATCTTTATCGGTCGAACCGTTATGACAACATACGTAATTCCCTTTGTCTGTCGGTATGTTACTTGCCCGAAATTCGATCATCGGTATCTCCATACCTAGTTCAATCTCGTTACCGGCAAGTCTCTTTACTAGTTCCGTAATACATCATCTCGTAACTAACTCCTTAGTCATTTTTTTGCAAGCTTATTACGATATGTATTACCGAGAGGGCCCAGAGATACCTCTCCGATACTCGGAATGACAAATCCCAATCTTGATCCATGCCAACTCAACAAACACCTTCGGAGATAGCTGTATAGCATCTTTATGATCACCTAGTTACATTGTGACATTTGATAGCACACAAGGTATTCCTCCGGTATTCGGGAGTTGCATGATCTCATGGTCGAAGAAACATGTATTTCACATTCAAGAAAGCAGTAGCAATAAACTGAACGATCATATGCTAAGCTAACAGATGGGTCTTATCCATCACATCATTCTCCTAATGATGTGATCCCATTATCAAATGACAACACATGTCTATGGTTAGGAAACCTTAACCATCTTTGATCAACGAGCTAGTCTAGTAGAGGCTTACTAGCACTACTGCAGGATGCTGTTAACGCGACACTACGATTAGAGGCCCTTTGAAGAAACTGTGTGTGATGCATTAATCGCAAACGGTGATGTAAAAAACCCGTCAAAAAAGATGCAAAACGTTTGCGATGAATGATACATCAAACACGGTTCAGATGTTAGTTGTGTGTGCCATGCGGGGCATACGGTTGATCCATACGAACATTTTGCGATGAGACAGAACAACAGAAACGGGCAGCCAGATGAAGGTGTGTGCGATATACGGCATATAGTTCGCTCCGATGAACCGTTTACGATGATCGAGATGAACACAAACAATTCGGCGTAACAAGATGTGTGTGATACCCGGCAAGCAGGTCGGCAATCAGAATTGTGTGCGATCATTATAGACAGCCCATACGGTCTTTTTTTATGAATTGTGTGCTTGTCAGGGCACACAGTTCAATAGACCAACCTGTGGGCGATAATGTAGAAGATCTCTGTCGAATACATACAGTCTGCTTAATTTAGTCCTTGTTGTTGTTGTTGTTGTTGGATGGCCCCGCGACATCATCTTGGCGAGGACACTTCTTGCCGCTGACCGTTGGCTTTTCATCGCCGCCGCCGTCGTCATCATCGTTCTGTCGTCATCCTCCTCCTCCTTGTTCGACCATTCCTCCTCATCATCATCGTTGTCCTCTTCTTCGTCCTCCGACGGCTCCTCGTCCATCTGGTTGTCGTCTGACGACTCCGGAGGCGGCGTCCCTTCCATGATCCGGATATAATCGAGGTCTGGGCTCGACGCTGGACTCATGGAAGACGAGCGGGATGATTTCGATGTTGACCTATCATCGGGCACCAGACTGCTGGCCGAACTGTCGTCCTCGTTGTCGCTCGACATGGCTGCGGTCATATAAAAACCGCGAGAAAGTGAGATTGCAGGGTGTGTGCAAGTGTGTAGCGCGACCTGCCGGGGACGATGAAGATGGTGGACACTTGAGCGGGGTATGCAGAGAAGAGGAAATGCCAATTGAAGCGGGGGTTGACGTATTATCTAACCGCTGATATAATGAACCGCAATTATTTGTACCCAGTCGCTCCAAATTCCTGTGGTTGCGCAGGACTCCTATTGGCTGATTTCTTTTTTCAGGACAAAAACAAGGAACGAGTTTTGGGATTATGCACCGATACTAGTACGAACGGAGTAGGACAGTTGGCAAGCAATACATTGAGCTCTTCTTATTGATGAAGCCAGTAATAATCAAACTACAAAGGAAAAGAAAAAAAAGACAAAGGAAAATATCTGCACGAATCTTCGCGTAACATCAATGGCATAGGACCTAGATGTGCATTACTTAGAGCACATCTAGATGTACTTTAGCAATACTGTCAAACAAAACCCCTAATCATCATTGCAAACAGCGCATAGAACATGGCTAATGCGAAAACCACAACTACACATGCTAGTTCCTTCTTGTCTCTTGCTTTCATCTGTTGCCTGTGATTGATTCTTTCTTGCTTCATCGTACTGATTGTACATTCCAGATCAGCCAGTTTCTTCTTCAGCTTTACGTTATCTTCTACGAGCTTGGTGATAACACTCTGAGCCCTGCCATGCCAGTCTTCATCTAGCCAGTTAACAAAGGCACAAGCCTCATATCCCTGCCAATGTTAAATAGTATTTAGGATGAGCGGTGGCATTAACTCAAGTAAAATGATGAACTTAGCACTAACCTCTAAGGGGCAACTGAGAAACCGCCTGCCAATGTCGAATCCCTCTGTGCATACACGTCGAGCGGGAGTGTGCCCGTGCACACAACTCAGCTTTTGGTACTTCTCGGTGGCGCAAAACTCGGAGTCGAACTCGTGTTGCGGGAGTCTGGAGTCATGCTCCGGATCCGGCGGCAGATCGCTTTCCGGATGTGGGGGTGGGGGGTCATTCAGGACGGATTCAGCAAGGAGCTACTTTGGACATGCTAAAAAAGATCGGGATAGATTGGAACCTGACAGGACGATTCGGATCCGTAGTACACCTACCTTCTGATGACCTTAGGCAAGTGCTCGGCGGCGACCGCCGTTGTGGCGGCGATACGAGCAGGAGCAGCCGCACCGAAACCATCAGCACCACTCGTCCGCATTCCCCCAATGTCAGCGCCACGCGAGCGAATTTGGAGGCTATCTAGGGATTTGGGGGAAATGGGGAAACGGTGGGGATAACCTAACGGTCGGGAACTACTTATGGCACTATATGTTGTATACGGCACACTGTTTATACATGTCGTTTGTGTTATGTATTACAACTTCACACACGATTTCCGCACCAAACCGTGTGAGAAGACAACGTAGGTGAGACATGGTTGCCGTTACATAACCGTATGTGATGTACTACCCTATACATATAATTGAGTTACAGTGATACCGTGTAAACAGCCACTCTGCGGATATCCGTCAAAAAATAAAACAGCCGCTCTGTATATAGAGATGGCGGCGGCGGCCTAGGCAGCAGCTACTGGAGAAGAGGTCAATCCTCGGTCGGTGGGCGGTGGCGGCGTCATAGGAGGTCAATCCTCGGTCTGCGGCAGGAGATAGGAGGAGCTCAACCATCGAGGTCGGCGGCGGCATGATTCGAGCACATCCATCGCGGTCGATGGCGGGATAGTGGAGGTCGAACTTCAGGCGGCAGCCGCACTAAGCTTTGCTCCTCGACCCTGCTGTCTCGGCGTGCCGTCGCATCGCGCTTCTCTGTCTGCTGGGTGGAGGTCGCCGCGCGGCTAATTAATTAAGGTATTCTTTTCGTGAGTGGCTTAATTGAGGTATTCAATTCCTAAGGGTAGTGTTGTACTAGTACTCTGCGTGTAAATTGACTGGCCATTAATTTTTGTCATTGCACATCTGGATAACAATATGGAGCGCCCTCAGTAATTATGAAAATCAAACCTTGTGATTTATGCACGCATCTTTGGGCAGCAGTTAATCCGTGTATTAATGTTGTTGTTTTGTTTTTAATTGCCATTCGTGTGGTGCAGATGGAACGATCTCAATGGATGAAGAATCGGAGAACCGTAGATTTATCAGTGGCGTGACAGAGTTCATGAATTTGGCTAAAAGTACAAAGAGGAGAATTGGTGATGCGGATTACATCCTGTGTCCATGTACTGATAGTGCCAATACAGAGTCACGTGAAGTTGCAGATGTCCAATGGCACTTAGTTTCTCGGGGATTCATGGATGGATATACACGTTGGACCAGACACGGTGAAGAGCAGGTCATGGATGAATATACCCAGGGCTGCGAGATGCCAAACCCCGATCAGTGTCACATGGATGTTGAATCTAACATCGGGGCAGAGGCGTCAAGCTACCAATGGAACACCGGAAAGCCGAAACGCCCACTGGAAAACCAAGACGTCGACGCAGATGACGACGATCTTGATATGCCAGATTTTGCTGCTATGATTGCAGATTTCAATGGCCCAAAAAAGGATATGATTGGGTACAAGGATCTGCCAACCACTGATACGGACTCCAAGAAAGAAGTGTATCCAGGTTGCAAAAAGAAATATTCCAAGTTGAGTGTCACCCTGGCGCTTCTCAGATTTAAAACAGCAAACGGTCTATCAAACAAGGGCTTCACAGAGATGTTAGGTCTTTTCAAAGAAATTCTTCCGGAAGATAATGTGCTCCCCAGAAGCACGAACGAAGCAAAGAAAATTGTTTGCCCATTGGAACTTGAAGTACAGAAGATACACGCTTGTGTGAATGATTGTATATTGTACCGTGGTGAGTACAAAGATTTGTGTGCATGTCCCACATGCAAGCATGCACGATACAAGCACGGGAGAGCAAAGGACAAGTACAAATTGGACGACGAGATCAAGACAGGAATCCCGTTCAAGGTTGTTTGGTACTTGCCTTTAATTCCAAGGTTGAGGCGTTTGTTTGCAAACCCTAGAGAGGCAAAGAGGTTGCGGTGGCATCATGATGAGCGAACTGCGGATAAATATATGAGGCACCCGAAAGATGGGGCTCAGTGGGAATTAATCGACAACAAGTTTGAAGACTTTGCCAAGGATCCTAGAAGTATAAGGCTCAGGGAGTGTACTGACGGGATGAATCCTTTTGGCGATATGAGCACCAATCACAGCACATGGCCGGTGCTTCTGTGCATACATAACCTAGCTCCTTGGTTGTGTATGAAGAAAAAATACATTATGATGTCAATGATTATCCAAGGCCCAAAGCAACCTGGAAATGACATCGACATTTACTTTCAGCTACTGGTAGAAGAACTGCTAACAGTGTGGATAGATGCGCCTGCTGTAAAATGTTATGATGCTTACAGAAAGGAGATTTTCGAGCTACATGCGATGCTGGTGCACACCATTCAAGATATGCCGGCATTAGGCAACACATCGGGGCAGAAAACAAAGGGAGATGTAGGGTGTGTCACATGCATGGATAGGACAGGTAGCAAATTTCTTCCCAACTCGCGCAAAACCGTGTATTTGCATCATCGTAGGTTCTTACGGAGAAATCACCCATACCGAAAGATGAAAGCTGAATTTAATGGTACGGCCGAGGTAGATGTGGGCCCAAGATCCTATGATGGGGAGGTGGTCCACAACATGGCTAAACAAATTAATGTTGTGCTTGGCAAGAAGCACGCGTTGACGGTGAAACAAACACCCAAGGGTCAGGTGTTTAAGAAGAAATCGGTGTTCTGGAAATTACCTTACTGGGAGATTCTACGTGTACGTCACTGCATCGATGTCATGCACGTAGAGAAGAACGTATGTGAAAGCATCCTTGGTACTCTGCTCAAGATTAAAGGTAAAACAAAGGATGGTGACGGTGCACGGCTCGATATGCTTGCTGATCAATCAAAACGTAAGAGTGAAGCAGAAGATGATGACAAAATTCATCAAAGCTCGCCAGAGTTACAATTTTAGTACAAAAGAAGCAACACAGTTCTTCACCTATTTGTTGTCAGTTAAGACACCCTCTTCCTACTCTGCAAACATCAGAAGTCTCATGGATGTGAGCTCAGGTAAAATGAAGTTGAGACACATAAAGTCACATGATTGCCACGTAATGTTGACACAAATCCTCCCGGTGGCCATCAGGAATCTGATGGACAAAGATATAAGAAACACACTCATTGAGCTCTGTGATTTCTTCAACCAACTATGGCAGAAAGTTGTAGATCCTGAAGAGTTGGATCATATGCAAGATGATATTGCAAGAATATTGTCCAACCTAGAAATGTTTTTCCCACCGTCATTCTTTGATGTCATGGTCCATCTCACTGTGCACTTTGTCGACGAGATAAAGTATTGTGGTCTTGTGTTTCTTCGCAACATGTATCCCTTCGAGCGGTTCATGGGAATACTGAAGCGCTATTGTCGGAACCAAAACCATCCAGAGGCAAGCATCCTACAAGGTTATACCGCGGAGGTGGTGGTTGAGTTTTGCACCGAATACATGAAACAAAGACCTATAGGTTTGCCCCTCTCTCACCACAAGGGAAGGCTGAAAGGTAAGCCGGTCCTTGCTGGCACGCAAATGGCTGCACCCGGAGAATTGGCAGAGAAAGCCCGTTTGATGGTACTGCTTAACAGCCCAATTCTCAGCGCTTATGTCGAAGAACACTTGGTAGAGATACACCAAAGCTTCTTACCAATGGTGCCTTCATCAGATGTGAAGATGAAGGAGCACCCTAAGAACTACGCCGAATGGCTGAAGAATCATTTGGCACAAGGATCCATCGATGACATTCCTACGTGGTTGGCACAAAAGCCATCACCTACGGTGTTGACGTACCAAGCATATGACATAAATGGATACACGTTCTACACTGAGGAACGTGATGAGAAGACCTCATATCAGAACAACTCTGTTCGAATACAATGCATGATTGTAGATGAAGCTGATAAAAGGGTATACTATGGAACCATCAAAGAGATTTGGGAGCTTGACTATGTGAAAGTTAAGGTGGCATTATTCAGGTGCGCATGGATCCCTCTTGGTCATGTAAAGGTTGATGATTACAGGAAGACCTGTGTTAACAGGACAACGATGGCATATCACGCGGACCCGTTCATTCTTGCCAGCGATGCTACCCAGATTTTCTATGCGGAAGACCCCTTGCATAAGAACTGCCATGTAGTGATGCATGGGAAGAGAAGGGTACTGGGTGTCGAGGATGTTGCCGATGAGGATGAGTACGATGAATTTGCTGAGTTGCCAGCCAAGGGATCACGCAAACATGTAACAGAGAAGCGTAAAATCATCAGAAAACCCAAGTTCATTCAGGGTCAACGTAATGATCCCAGTTCCCCCATGTACATGGGAATTAAGACGTAAGACTAGTCTTTATGCCTACCCTGCAACTTAATTCGTTCAATTTAGAACTGTCGCGTGTACTGAATTTGTGAGTTATGCCCGGTTTTCTGTTGATGCAAGAACCGTTAATATGTTGACCTTGATATGCTGTCAACTCGGCAATGAATATGAACTGTTTATTATTATTATTATTATTATGTCATAGAGGTAGCACACTCAATTGATCTCACTCCAGCATGTGTGAACAAAAGATATGCAATCTGGTTTGCGAATAGCACACGGTTCGTTCATGAAAGCCGTGTGCCGACCAAACCCCGCGCGTGATCTGAGTCGTGCTTTCTGATTGGGCAGAACCCAAACCCCACGGATCGTACGTCTGCACCGTTGGATGCTCCCAGATCGAACGGCAATCCTCATCCCTTTCGACAGCAAATGCAGTTCCGGTTGTAATTTTATTTTTATGCACAAAATGCATGTTAAACTCAAAAAATGTCTTAAATATAGCTAACGATACCTGAAATGCGCCAGAAAATCAAACCCGTGGTATAATGGTGATTGCGTACCGTGGAAATTTTTATGAGGCCAAACGATGAAGTCACCGGCCACTGGAGTTTGAATTGACACGTCTCCTTTTGGAAACCATGATCCTTCATGTGAGATGCTCCGATTTGGAAGGAGCGATCATCAAAACTTGTGCCAAACTTTACCAAAAATTTTCCATAGGGTCGTGAGAGCACACGCCAGGGGCACACATCGATTTTGATGATGTCCGGACTCCATCTGAATTTCTTGTAATTAAAATACCAACTAGGCCTACGCTAGTGGCCGCACCTCGTGGCCAAAATATTTGAAACTTCTCCCCGCTTCTCGGACAAACGGATGAAAACTCGCAAAGCGATGCACAAATGATTTGTACACCTTCTTTGCTAAGGGTGGCCATAGTGGGGGTATCATAGCCGGTATCATGCACTCGGGAATAGCAAATATGATGATGTGGCAATGAATTAAAGAAGGGAGAGTGGGTTAGAGTAACATACTCCCTCCGTCCGGTGAAGAGTGTACATCTAGAAATTTTAGGACAAATTATGGAGTCAAGTAAAAAATGCATTGGAAAGGTGCAAGCCACCATCTCTCTCATCTTTAATTATCCAACCCCCAATGAGCTAAGTGCATGTAAAAATTAAGAAGACCAGGTGTAGATTGCTATTGGTCTTGATTACCGTGTGATGAGGGAGTAGTAGTTTTTCCTACTTTAAAGTGCATTGGGAAGATAGAAGTACACCCTTTTGTGGACAAATTTTGAAGCTAGATGTACACTCTTTACCGGACGGAGGGAGTAGGTAGATACCGTAACATAATAAATGCTATACTACTTTGTGTCATGCATGGCCATAAATAGGGTCATCATATCTATGATACTACTCTATGATACTATGCACTATGAAGGTACATAGTATCATACACTAGTATCATATGCATGATACTAGTATATGATACTCCCCACTATAAAGCTGGCCATAGTGGTGGTATCATAGCCGGTATCATGCACTCGGAAATAGCAAGTATGCTGATGTGGCAAAGAATTAAAGAAGATAGAGAGGGTTAGAGTAACATATAGGTAGATACCGTATCATGTTAAATGCGATGCTAATTTTTGTCATGCATGGCAATAAATATGATCATCTATGATACTACTCTATTATACTATGCACTATAATTAAAGGTAGTATCATACACTAGTATCATATATATGCATGATACTAGTATATGATACTCTCCACTATGAGTAGCCCAAGTATAGACTAACTAAAACACCCACATGTAGTTGTAGTAGGGTTTTGACTTTATATGCACTAAATGCAAGGTAAATGGAAAAACTGACTTAAACATAGCAGACGAGACCTTAAATGGGCCAGAAAATCAAACCAAGGGTATATCCGTGATTGTTTACCATGATTTTTTCGAGGCGGAACGATGTAGTAACTGACGATTTGGAGTCCGAAGTGCCACGTCTCCTTTTGGAAACTATGATCCTTCCTGTGAGATGCTCCGGTATGGAAGGTGCGAGCACCAAAACTTGTGCCACACTTTACCAAAAAATTTCCATGCGATCGTGAGAGCACGCCACAATAACACAATGATTTTCGTTATTTCCGGACTCTATATGCATTTCCTAAAATTAAAATACCAACAAGGCCTACACCTCTGGCCGCACCCTGCGGCCGAACTGTTTGAAGTTTTTTCCCGTTTCTCGGACAATGAATGAAAACTCGCAAAGCGACACACAAATGATCTTGCTAACACCCACATATAGTTGCGACTATATATATATATATACATAAACACTATTCTGATCACGGGATCAGAATATTATTCTGATCATAACCTGAACTTCCTGAGTTACACAACCTGAACTTCTCTTTGTACGAACCCGACCTTCGGGCTATCTTGGCAACCGTGTCTCCCCGAGCGAATTATTCTGGTCAGTCGTGTTCTATGTGATGTAAGTGTAATCTGCAAACGGTTTTTAGCAACTAAATGCCTATTTTAAATAGGAATCTCGCTCATTGGCGGATTTTGCTCTCGGGTCGTGTTGAACATGCGTCTGTTGCAATTTTACTGCCTGAGTTGTTCGACCTGAACTTCCCCCAGGGCTAGGTTGAACTTTCGCAAACATTGCCCAAATGGGGCTTGCGATATACCGTTGGAAAGCTATGGACACGAGTATCATGACCCAAGTTAAATTTTTGGCAAAATGTAAGCGGTTTAAGAGCAGTTTTGAAAATCGTTTTTTCTTCATACAAAAAATGTGAATCGTATTTTTGATCACATTTCTAAACCGTTTATCTGAATGAGGCAAATAATATGGCGTTGGAAAGCTGCTGCAAAACCGCTCCTTCCACATGTTGATAGTTTTCTCTTATCCCTATGGTTAAAGAGTAATTTGGTAAATCGTAAAATTTTACAAACCGAACAGCCGAGTTCGTATTTTCGATGCCATTTCTAAACGGCTAATCCAATTGAGGCAAATGATATGGCGTTGGAAATCTTATGAAAATGTGCTACTTTTCCATGTTGAAAGTTTTTTCTAATTTCGAACGGTTTAAGAGTAATTTAGAAAACAGTACAAGTTCCACCGAGTTTGTATTTTTGAGTTAATTTTTTAACCGTACGTCCGAATGCAGCTAATGATATGGCGTTGGAAAGCTTGTGCAAATGCGAAACTTTTTGGTATATATTATTTCTCCCAATTCTTTACGGTTTTAAGTAAATTTTGAAAGTTGCTAAAAACATATTTTCATCATAATTTCTACAAACTTAATCAGAATGGGGCAAATAATATACCGTTGAAAAGCTACGGAAAATGTGAAACTTTTTGATGTTGATGGTTTTCTCTAATTCCTAGCCGTTTTCAAGTAATTTCAAAAACGGCGAGATCATTCGTTCTGCCTTTGTCGCAAAACAGATTCTTCGAAAATGCACCGCGTGAAGAACTTGAACTTCTCGGCATGTCTACTTGAACTTCACTCTGTTTTTCACGTGTTTTTTTTTTTGCTCGTAGCTCTCCATCCACTCACCGGAATTGAGCAAGTGATATACCGATGGAAAGCTGTTGTAAACACGCAACTTTCCCGTGTTGATCATTTTTTCAAACTCGTGACGGTTTTAAAAGTTTTTCATTTGAAATTCATTCAGTGTAGTAGTTGAACTTCCTGCTGTTTTCACGTTAAACTTCTGTGACGTATTTTCGTTTGTAATTTTCTCATCCATTCGTCAGTGTTACACAAATGATATTCATTTTGGACAAACCTCTCTCACAATAATTTTTTTAACTTTCTCCGACCGAGGACTTGAACTTATAGCAACAAAAAAATTGGACCTTGCCTTTTTATTCATTTTCTCATATTAAACACACACCATGTAGTACATGAACTTTTTCCATTTTTATAATTTGAATTTTTTATTTTCTTTTTAAAATCAAAGGGCTCCCAAATAATAACTGAACTTCTTTGTGGATTGAGAGAATTACTTCTAAAATGCAAAAAAACAATTTCTTTTTTGTGTTTTTGAACATGGAAATACAAGGTGAACCTCTCTCGCAAGAATTTTTGAATTTCCCCTGACAGAGCACTTGAACTTCTTTCAACAAACCTTTTAAGCTTTAATTTTTCTATACTTTGATTCTCACCTGAAATGCATTCCTTGCAGTACTTGAACTTCTCGTTGTTTTCACTATGAACTTCTATCACATTTTTGTGTATACGCTGAATTACACGCAATTGAAGGTCGGACGCCATTTTTTGCCATTTTAAAACATGTAATTGGAGGTCGGACGTCCCGCAATATAAATTCTGAACCGTGCACGGAGGTGCACGTGAACTTCTTGCAACAAATCTGAGTTTTTTATATACTTCGAACTTCTATGTTATTTTAAATCGAACTTCTTAGTCTTATTCTTAGAAAAAAATATGCTTTCAAATAAGCATCAAACAATTTTTTAAAATTTAACCTCATACTTTTATTTTTCCTAGAAATGAAAAGAATTTGAGTTTTCCGTAAACATCAAACTACTCCTTTTATTTTAATTTGAACTTCTTTAATTTTATTCTTTAGTAACGAAGAAAACCTGTGTTTTTTTATCAATATCGAACTTCTCTATTTTTATAATTTGGACTTCTTGGTTTATTTGAAATACTTTCTTTTTCCATTTTTTTTGAAACCTTAAAACAATGTTCTTTTGATTAAAACTTGAACTTCTTTTTTATTTTAATTTGAACTTCCTATTTTATTCTTAGAGAAAAAATAGGTTTTTAAATAAGCATCAAGCATTTTAAAAGAAATTGAACTTCATAATTTTATTTTTCCTAGAAACAGAAAGAATTTTAGTTTTTCGTATACATCGAACTACCTCTTTATTTTAATTTGAACTTCTTCATTTTAATTTTTGGTAGCACGGAAAATCCAAGTTTTTCGTATATATCAAACTGCTCTATTTTTGTAATTTGGACTTCTTGGTTTATTTCTTTTAGTAACGAAAAAATCCTTGTTTTGTAATAAATATTGAACTGGTCTGTTATTTATGTCTGAACTTGTAGGATTTTTTTTACAAAACAGTGAAAACCTTTTTTTTATGAATGTTAAAGTGTTCTATTTTTTGTTTGAACTTGTCACTTTTCATCATTTAGTAACGGAAAAAATCTGAGTTGTTTTAAACGGTAAACTACTCTGTTATTTTAGTTTGAACTTCTCCGTTTTTTATTTTGAACTTCTCCACTTTTTTATTTTGAACTTCCATGTGTTTATTTTAGAAATGGGGGAAATAAAACTGATCCATGTTACCCTATAAGGAATTTCACGAGTTTATTCTTTTTCCTACATATCTAGGTTTTTCGTACAAGTTTGTTTGTCAAATTCCTTTTTTTTTGTTTTCAAGAGAGATCTTCTATATTTTTTTGCGAGAAAAGAGGTGGGAGGCGAGTACTAGAAAATTTTGTATTTATTTTAATAACTTTTAGCATCCAGATTTGAACAATTCGAAGTTCTCATAATTTTTTCTACGAACATTTATTTGGGTTTGTCTTTTTTTTGTTTTCTTTTTGTTTTTATGAACATTATTTGATTGTTGAGACAGATACCACACCCACCGCACAAAAGTTCAGCATCCACAACCCTCGATCAGCCGCACCGCAATTTTTTTAGCCTATATTTTCTGCCATGTTTGAACTTTCACAGTTTTCACACAATTTGGTACATTTTTTTATTTTCATTTTTTTGCAATGATTCTATTTATTTATTTTTTATATATGATTTTTTCTATGCAAATTTACATGAACGTGGACTTCAATTCTTTGTAACATTGAAATATCCATTATAACACTTTTTACTGTTTTTTATGAATGTGGAAAATCAACTAGCGCCAAATATAACTGAAACTGTAATCATATATCATTGACAAGTGACATTGGAAGGAATCTAAAAAACAATTTGAACATATCATACAATATAAGATTACAGGGGCTATACACTTTTTCGAGGATTCTTTTTTGATGGAGCACAAGATCAATAATGAAATACTCCATCCATCCCAAAAATCACGTCGCTCAAATGGATGCTAGTGCTAGATACATCCATTTGAGCGACAAGCTTCTTGGGACGGAGGGAGTATAACGTTTCAAGGTTTCATGGAATCCTTTTTCTTGTTCTTTTTTCGCAGATTCATGAATACAAATCTTGGGAGGAATTCTTTTTGAAACCCCTCGATCAGTAAGTAGATGAACTTCTAAAGTATACTGTTGTTGAACTGCAAAAAAAAAGGTGGCTTCAGGAGCCTCATGACGAATTAGACCACAGTCGGGGCTCCATCGATCTACTATGAAGGTCACCGCTGGCACCCCATGAAGGTCAGGGTAGCGTCCCCGTGAAGGTCAGGTGTCGGGGATGGTGTAGATCCACGTCGACGGCGCGCGATTGGTTGTATTGGTCGAGGAGCAGGGCCTTCGGACGATGTAGCTGACGGCAACAACACCACCGGGTGTCGGAAACCATCCTAGGGGAACGGTGTCCGTGACACGCATGTGGGTTGGGGACAGCGAGATCAGCAGGATCCGGGAGCTCGCCGTCCGTGGTCGGTGGCTTCTCGTTGCAGAGATTTGGGGGGGGGGGACTTGGCGTGCGTCGCCGGCGCGCCCCTAAGGTGCTCGCTGGATCCAAAGCTAGGGCGAGAGCCACAGCCGACGTCGGGGATTGGTGGCCGACGGCGGGAGGCGCGTCGGGGGCCGGAAGTGTGACGACAGGAGTCGCGGCGGGGTGGCGGCGGAAGGCGCGTGGGTACCGGGGGGCGGCGGATGGAGGTGCGTCGGGACCAGGGTGTGCAGCGGCGGAGGGGCATCGAGGCAGGGATTGGCGGTGGCGAAGGCGCGTCGGGGCCGGGGCAGGCAACGGCGGGGGGCGCGCCGGAGCCAGGGAGGCGGCGGCGGGAGGTTTGTCGGGGGGATCATGGGAGGATGCGGGAGGAGTGGATAAGGTGGGAGCCGAGGGATTGTTTTTTTTACGGGAAGTTCGAGTGGGTTTGTCTTTTCAGATTCAGGAACATCTCCGCGGCTCCTTATAGGGCGCGACGTGATCGGAATAACTATTCTGATCCTGGGATCAGAATAGTGTTACTATATATATATATATATATATATATATATATATATATATATATATGTATATATATATATGCAAAAAATGACTCAAATATAGCAAATGAGATCTCTTTTTTTTGCATATTCAAAGTTTGAGATTGCTAGCCAGGCCTGCCACCTGGTAAAATGCACCAGAAAATCGAACCATAGGGTACAATCGTGATTTCTTACCGTGGAAAAAATATTGGAGGAGAAACGATGAATTCATGTTTTCATTCAAACGAAAATATGCTGTTAGTTATTGTAAATGTTTTCAAATAGCACACGGTTCACTCACGAAAGCCGCGTGCCTACTAAACCGTGGCTGATGCCCCCCTGCCACACGCGCGATCTAAATCGTGCATTCTGATTGGCCAGAACCCAAACCCCACGGATCATACGTCTGCACCGTTGGATTCTCCTTGATCTAACGGCGATCCTTATCCCTTTCGACAGCACATGCAGTTCCGGTTGTGATTTTATTTATATCCACAAATTGTACGTTAAATTCAAAAAATGTCTTAAATATAGCAAACGATACCTGAAATGCGTTAGAAAAACAAACCCGTGGTATAATTGTGATTGCGTACCGTGGAAATTTTTATGAGGCCAAACGATGAAGTCACCGGCCACTGGAGTTTGAATTAACACGTCTCCTTTTGGAAACCATGGTCCTTCATGTGAGATGCTCCGGTTTGGCAGGAGCGATCGTCAAAACTTGTGCCAAACTTTACCAAAAAAATTCCCCGGGGTCGTGAGAGCACGCCACGGGCACACACCGATTTTGATGATGTCTGGACTCCATCTGAATTCCCTGTAATTAAAATACCAACTAGGCCTACGCCGGTGGCCGCACCTCGCGGCCGAAATGTTTGAAACTTCTCCCCGTTTCTCGAACAATGGATGAAAACTCGCAAAGCGACACACAAATGATTTGTACACCTTCTTTGCTAACTAACGCCCAGATGTAGTTGTAGAACGGTTTTGAATTTATATGCACTAAATGCAAGGTAAGTGAAAAAATGACTTAAATATAGCAGACGAGACCTGAAATGGGCCAGAAAATCAAACCTAGGGTATATACGTGATTGTTTACCGTGAAAAAAATTCGAGGCGGAACGATGTAGTCACTGACGATTGGGGTCCGAAGTGCCGCGTCTCCTTTTGTAAACTATGATCCTTCTTGTGAGATACTCCAATTTGGAAGGTGTGAGCATCAAAACTTGTGCCAACTTTACCAAAATTTTTCCATGGGATCCTGAGAGCACGCCACGGTGACACACCAATTTTCGTTATTTCCGGACTCTATATACATTTCCTGTAATTAGAATACCAACAAGGCATACGCCTCTGGCCGCACCCTGCGGCCGAACTGTTTGAATTTTTTCCCGTTTCTCGAACAATGAATGAAAACTTCCACTCAAATATAGAAAATGATACCTCAAATGCACGAGAAAATCGAACCATAGTGTACAATGGTGATTTCTTACCGTGGAAAATAATTTGGAGGCGAAACGATGAACTCTTGTTTTCATTCAAACGAAAATATGTTGTTAGTTCATGTAAATGTTTTCAAATAGCACACGGTTCACTCACGAAAGCTGTGTGCCTACCAAACCTTGGCCGATGCCCCCCCTTGCTGCGCGCGTGATCTGAGTCGTGCGTTCTGATTGGCCAGAACCCAAACCCCACGGATCATACATCTGCACCATTGGATGCTCCCAGATCGAACGGCAGTCCTCATCCCTTTCGACAGCAAATGCAGTCCGGCTAGGATTTCATTTATATGCCAAAATGCACGGTAAATGCCAAAAAATGTCTTAAATATAGCACACGAGACCTGAAATGCGCCAGCAAATCAAACCCGTGGTATAATGGTGATTGCTTAACGTGGAAAAAAATTTAGAGGCGAAACACTGAACTCACGTCTTCATTTCAAAATTAGTACGTCTTCATTTCAAAATTAGTACGTCTTCATTTCAAACGAAATTATTCTGTTTGTGTACACGAGCGCTTAGAGGCAACCGTTTGCATAGGCCTTTCCGCGCGGCGACCGGGGATATTTTTTCACCCTTTTCTCCTAGGCCGCCAACACCCCCGACCGCCCACCCGCGTTTCACTCAACTAGTCCACCCGATCTCCATCGCCAGCTCCCCCCTCCCCCAGATCCACAGCAGAACCCTCTCCGGCGCCGGCATGCACACCCCGGCCGTGTGCCCGCTCTTCGGCGTCAAGCCTACCTCCACTACCGTTCCCAACACGCGGCTGCCCGCGCCTCGCCGTCTTCGTTTGCTCGCCAGCCACCCTCGAGCATATCGATCATGTAACCCTCGCCTCTCTTGTGGTCCGGCCGGGTTTGCATTAAGAAACCTGTTAGTTAGTGCTCTCCATCGTGGTGAGGCATATTTCCTCGCAGTCCCTCTTCCTATTTCGTTCCGTCTGTTACCAAATTGGCTATAAAATAACGGAGAGCGTATATATGTTCATTATCTACCTTCCTAACTAGTACATATAAGCTGTATTTGTTCCAATAAGTTACTGCCGATTTACAGATCGTGGGCGCCCGAGTCACACAAACTTAACAAATAATCCGTTCATTTTCTAAATTATTGCATGACATGTTTAGACAGCCTGATACCAAGTTGTTAGTTTTATGCTTATCCTCCTTTCCTGAGTTTCGCATGTGTTCTCTATAGATGCCGAGTAGCAGCGACATCACTCATGCTTCAGGCGATGTATCTTCATCTGATTCCGACAACCCTAGGTCTTCAGCAGATGGTGAGGGATCAAGTAATCTTGAACGGGATAGAGCTGCAGCAATTACCCTTCCGGTCAGGACACGAAGGAACGCTCCAAGGAAGCCCACACACCAGTCTAAAGGTGTATATGAAGTAACCGAGATCGATTTAAAGTCTTGGGCTCCAACTAAACTAGATAAAGCACGCACGAGGTTCAGGAGTGTGTGTGGATTTGTTGGCAGGGCAAGGCTCAACATTAATCTGCCGGGGTTTCGGAAGGCTGACACAGAAACATGGCAAAGGATAGTCTAGGAGATCATGGATCACTTCAACGTTCCAGAGCAATGGAGAATGCAGGTGGAACACGAAGCACTGAAGAAGGCTAGAGATGCATGGAGAAACTGGAAGCACGTGATGTACAAGAAGTACTTGAGTGAAGGCAAGGACCCAATCCCCGCATACCCCCAAATTACAAAGGCAGACTGGGCAGAATTCAAAAGGGTCAGGGAAACTATAGAGTTTGCTGAGAAGAGTGCCAAGCAATCAGAACTTTAGAGGAGGAACACACACCCCACCGTATGGGTGTGGCAGGATACTACGGCATGAAACCGATATGGGACCAGGAGGACAAGGAAGCAGTAGCGGCGGGTGGGAAACCGGCCTTTAGTGAAATCAGGGGCGAACGCGCTAGAGACTACTTGCGGGCACATGCAAGGAGGCGTGATGATGGAACTTATTACTTTGAAAACTCACGTGACGAAGAACTGTATCGTGTGATGTTAAAGGCTTCCAAGATCCCTGGAAGGTTCTACACGAACTCAGGGCCATGTGACATTCTGTCCATTGCTCTGGAAACAAGAGAGCCCCCTGACCGTGTAAGGGGTATAGGTGTTAATGTCCCGCATAAGAGGGCTTTCACACTCAGCAAAGAAGAGAGGCTCAGCATGAAAAAAGCGAGGAGTGAAATGAAGCAGAATTAATTGTATGAAAGGTTGAGGAAGGACATGTATCCGGCTGTTCGAAAGGTTACTGAGGAGTCAATGATGATGCAGGAGACTCTAACACTGACAGATAGCCAACAGATGGGAGGGGAGGCGGGCATGGAGGATGCTGCTTATTGCGCGATAACACCGCACAAGAGTAGCTGTGCATCAGCTGACCCCAGCGACACTGAGACTGCAGCTGCTCATGATGATGCTATATCTGATCTATCTGGAATGAAAGACAGACTGAAGGGCGTGCTTACACATTATGAAGGTACATTAAAATGTGCAACAGCCTGGGTTTGCCCACCCTTCTTGGAAGAGGGCCTCTTGTTGGACAATGTGCCATTGAAGCCGGGCTGTGTGAAGTGCTACATGACTGAAGTAAAGCCTGGATTCAATGAATTTGCCCTGAAGAATGTCCTAGGAGACTTTGATGAGCAAAGGACCTTGGGAGAAACACTGTTACATCACATCCAGTGGCCACGAAAGGAAATAGCTAGAGTTCATCGATGAGATCCCTGAAGCCCCGCCAAGAGCAATCAATGTCGCCCCTCAACCGATGACGCTCTCCTTGCCACATCAGCTCTCGTGTGCTTCCCCCAAGGAACCTAATCCGACGGCTGATGCATCAACCTGTGATCAGCCGGTCCGACTTTGTGTCGTACAGGCCATGTCATCGTCCGCCACAGAGCAGCCAGTAGCAAGGCCTACAACTGCTGAAGACGCACCATCGGTTTAGATGCCGGCCGCTGAAGCAGCGGGAGGAGACCCAGCTGCAGCACATGCTCAGCAGACCAACCTGGTGGAACGGACTGCTAAGCAGTCTGATGCTTCGGAACCGCCTGCTAAGCAGTCTGTAGGTCCAGAACCGACTGCTCATTAGTCCGTCGGATCCGCAGCCGCGTGATCAGCATACCAATGCGTCAGCACTTCCTGCTCAGCAAACCAACGCGTTGGCACAGCCTCCTCAGCACACCGACAAGTTGGCACCACATGCGCAGAAACCCGACATAGCTTCAACGCATGGTTAGCTGTCCGATGCCTCTGCTCCTACAGCCCAGCAGTCCATCACAGCAGCACCGCCAGCTCAGCGGTCCGGCATAGCTAAACCGTCTGCTAAGCAGCCCGTCGAAGCTTCACCGTCTTCTCGGCAGTCTACCTTTAAGCCAACCAGACGTTCTACCAGAAATGCTTCAAGTACCAAGAAGGAAGCAGCTAGAAAGGCTGCACCCCCGAGGAAGCGCGCCGGGAGAGCAAAGAGGAAAGAGAACGATTGCCTCTTACTTAAAGCACTCATCGCCCAGAACCAAATTAACAGCAAGTTGTTCGAATCGGAGAGTAATATTATTTCTGACGGCATGAATGATGCAGAAATAGATTTGGTGCATGCTAAAAATAAAGCAGAAGTACTTGAAGCACACAATTACATCCATGGTCAGCCATTTCTTGTTGGCGAATACTTTGATGAGTGCAGCTCCAGTTGCCGCGAGTTACATGAATATTGCATGGATCAAATGTCAGCAGGTCATCAAGGTCTGCTAGTCCACTACAACAGAGATCATTTCCGACACGATGCTGGTTCCATCAATGTGAGTTTCGAGGACTTACATCTCTTCTTCAACTTCAACGAGCTCGATGCCACTCTTGTTAGATGCCTGATTTTGTAAGTACTTAACAAACTCTGATCAACTTCTCCATACAAGGCTATAAATGATAAACAGCAAACTGCATTTTATTCCTCTCAGGGGATTGAACGTGCAGAGAAGAAAAAGGGAGAGTGTGTATTTCATAGATCCTGCATTAGCATATGGCACAACATTAGATGGTAAGGACCTACGGGACTGGGCCATTAACACGGTCATCCGTATCTTTGAAAACACGTCCCATGCAGAATCATTTCTCTGGCCATATCATGAACGGTAAGTCAAGTAAACAACCACGCATACACTGATTGTCTTTCAGATTTCGACATAATTCGTAAGTTCATGGCTTTCTTAATATGTAGCAATCACTGGATATTGGTATTCATTGTTCCAAACAAGAACACAGTTTACTACATGGATTCTCTCAGAGAGTCAACAAACGCTCAGGATCTGACGCATCTTCAGCAATTCATGGATAGGTATTGAATTCTATGATGTTGAAATTAATTTGCATTCATATCTGGTTCAATAATTGATGTTGTCAAAATTCATCTTCATTTGCAGTGTGCTCGCATTGTGGAAAACTAAACCAGGGAACCTGTTCAAGAGGGAACTACCTCTGCAGCACGAGATCGTTTCTCCGGTAACACACTGAAATCCGTTATTTTCAGAAAATTTATCCAATAGTCTGCAAATACCTTTTCTTACACTAGTCAAATGTTCAAGCTTCTAAATAAACCTCTTTCTATTTATTTCCAAAGAAAAAAAATACATCTAACACCGGTTAGGTTGTTCCTAACAGGACAAATACATGACTAATTATGTACAAAAAATTTCAGTGTCCTCAGCAACAAGCAGGGACCAACCTTTGTGGATACTTTGTTTGTAGACACATGATCTTCATCTGCAAATCTGCTGATAGTTGTGAAGATCCTCGCGAATTACTACCAGTAAGTCTATCTTAATTAATATCTTCTACTCCACTCATATGGCACATTCTGATCTTAAAAATACTGAACCACATCTTAGAACCGAGGACCACTGAACCGTTCCCCGCTGGTGAATTGCTGATGGTTCGGAGATTTATCAGCGACTTCTTCCTGAATCACTACATCAATCCCACTAGTGATAATGAAGATTTCAGCATGTGTTCTCCTGAAACATTGAGTAAGAGTTAGCCGCTAAACATATACGCATGGATCCATTGTTTTCCATCTGATGAGGTCTTCATATTTCGTACACTATGATTAATTATGTAATGCATATATGTGTCGACAAATTATTGGAATTTAGCTACCATATGTTCAATTGCAATTGTTGTGAAATCTGATGAATGTTCTTCCTGTGGACACTATTTGTTCAATAGAATATTGTGGCGAATTAGGTTTTTGCATGCCGATTCAAAATGGGATATTTTTGTTTTAACCTGGCAATTGCTCCGCGCACGGTTCAACTAAATGAGTGTGTGCGATCCACATCGGAAAGCATACGTCAATCGTAGTGGAACCATCGGTGATACACAGCAGATCGCAAATGATTTGCAGCACTACTACGTGTGCGTAGGGTCTCCAGAACTGTTTGTGATATCACGTTATCGCACACGAGAGCTCGGAGTAAACCGTGCCCAATGTAAAATACAATCCCAGCCGTAAATTTTTCAAGAAACGTGTGGGATCCCAAACGAAAAGCACACGTCACTCTTGCCGCAACCATCGGTGATACACAACAAATCATAAATGGTCTGCAGCACTTGTATGTGTGCGAAGGGGCTCCTGAACCGTTTGTCATAGAACATTATCGCACACGGTAATTGTTGGGAAACGTGTGCGATGGAGTCTTCCATGGCAGACGGGTTCTGCAGAAAACTCGTGTGCTATGGGGCACATATCGCACACAGTTCATATGTTGGCCCGTGTGCCTTACATACTGTTTCCCAAACGGTTCATTACGACACACCGTTTGGTTTCACTGCGTCATTAGAAACGTTTAATCACCGATCCCACACGTGCGAAAGAATTTAGTGTGTGCTGCACGATTACATTTTGCAAGGCCTCTGGATCATGGCTCCATATCCCCGACGGTTTCTGGGTCGTGTGGGAAGGACCCCCCCCCCCTATCGCCCACACTCACTTGGCGACGGTTCCAAATGCCTTCGTGGAAAGGGGTTAAAAACCGTTTCTATAGCACCTCGTTGTACCAGTGTAGGGACACAGTATTTGTTTATGTATTCACACATGTATTTAAGTTTTCGATCAATACAATTCTAGCATGAATAATTAACCTTTATCATGAATAATGAAATATAAAATAATAACTTTATTATTGCCTCTAGGGCATATTTCCTTTAGTCTCCCACTTGCACTAGAGTCAATAATCTAGTTCACATCGCCATGTGATTATCACCCATAGTTCACATTGCCATGTGACTAACACCCAAAGAGTTTACTAGAGTCAATAATCTAGTTCACATCGCCATGTGATTAACACCCAAAGAGTACTAAAGTCTGATCATGTTTTGCTTGTGAGAGAGGTTTAGTCAACGGGTTTGCCACATTTAGATCCATATGTATTTTGCAAATTTCTATGTCTACAATGCTCTGCATGGAGCTACTCTAGCTAATTGCTCCCACATTCAATACGTATCCAGATTGAGACTCAGAGTCATCCAGATTGGTTTTTAAAGCTTGCATCGACGTAACTCTTTATGACGAACTCTTTATCACCTTCATAATCGAGAAACATTTCCTTAGTCCTCTAAGGATAATTTTGACCGCTGTCTAGTGGTCCACTCCTAGATCCCTATTGTACCCTCTTGCCAGACTCATGGCAAGGCACACAACAGGTTTGGTACACAACATGGCATACTTTATAGAACCTATGGTTGAGGTATAGGGAATGACTTTCATTCTCTCTCTATCTTCTGCCGTGGTCATGTTTTGAGTCTTACTCAACTTCACACTTTACAATACAGGCAAGAACTCCTTCTTTGACTAATCCATTTTGAACTCCTTCAAAATCTTGTAAAGGTATGTGCTTTGTGAAAGTCCTATTAAGCGTCTTAATCTATCTCTATAGATCTTGATGCCCAATATGTAAGCAGCTTCACCGAGGTCTTTCATTGAAAAATTCTTATTCAAGCATCCTTTTATGCTATCCAGAAATTCTATATCATTTCCAATCAACAATTTGTCATCCACATATAATATCAGAAATGCTACAGAGCTCCCACTCACTTTCTTGTAAATACAGGTTTCACCGTAAGTATGTATAAAACCATATGCTTTGATCACCTCACCAAAGCATATATTCCAACTCCGAGATGCTTGCACCAGTCCATAGATGGATCGCTGGAGCTTGCACACTTTGTTAGCACCTTTAGGATCAACAAAACCTTCTGGTTGCATCATATACAACTCTTCTTTGAGAAATCCATTAAGGAATGCAGTTTTGACGTCCATTTGCCAGATTTCATAATCATAAAATGCGGCAATTGCTAACATGATTTGGACAGACTTAAGCATCGCTACGGGTGAGAAAGTCTCATCGTAGTCAACTCCTTCAACTTGTCGAAAACCTGTCGCAACAAGTCGAACTTTGTAGATAGTAACATTACCATCAGTGTCAGTCTTCTTCTTGAAGATCCATTTATTTTCTATGGCTTGCTGATCATCGGGCAAGTCCACCAAAGTCTATACTTTGTTCTCATACATGGATCCTATCTCAGATTTCATGGCCTCAAGCCATTTATCGGAATCTGGGCTCATCATAGCTTCTTCATAGTTCATAGGTTTGCCATGGTCTAGTAACATGACTTCCAGGACAGGATTACCGTACCACTCTGGTGCGGAACGTGCTATGTTCGACCTACGAGGTCCAGTAGTAACTTGATCCGAAGTTTCATGATCATCATCATTATCTTCCTCTCTAGTTGGTGTAGGCATCACGGGAACGGATTTCTCTGATGTGCTACTTTCCAATTCAAGAGAAGGTACAATTACCTCATCAAGTTCTACTTTCCTCCCACTCACTTCTTTCGAGAGAAACTCCTTCTCTAGAAAGGATCCATTCTTAGCAACAAAGATCTTGCCTTCGGATCTGTGGTAGAAGGTATACCCAATAGTTTCTTTAGGGTATCCTATGAAGACACAATTCTCCGATTTGGGTTCGAGCTTATCAGGCTGAAGCCTTTTGACATAAGTGTCGCAACCCCAAATTTTAAGAAACGACAGCTTAGGTTTCTTGCCAAACCACAGTTCATATGGTGTCGTCTCAACGGATTTAGACGGTGCCCTATTTAATGTGAATGCGGCTGTCTCTAATGCATAACCCCCAAAACGATAGTGGTAAATCGGTAAGAGACATCATAGATCACACCATATCCAATAAAGTACGGTTATGATGTTAGGACACACCATTACGCTGTGGTGTTCCAGGTGGCGTGAGTTGTGAAACAATTCCACATTGTTTTAAATGAAGGCCAAACTCGTAACTCAAATATTCGTCTCTGCGATTAGATCGTAGAAACTTTATTTTCTTGTTACGATGATTCTCCACTTCACTCTGAAATTCTTTGAACTTTTCAAATATTTCAGACTTGTGTTTCATTAAGTAGATATACCCATACCTACACAAATCATCTATGAAGGTCAGAAAATAACGATACCCGCCGCGTGCTTCAACACTCATCGGACCGCATACATCAGTATGTATTATTTCCAATAAGTCATTAGCTCGCTCCATTGTTCTAGAGAATGGAGTTTTAGTCATCTTGCCCATGAGGCATGGTTCGCAAGTATCAAATGATTCATAATTAAGTGACTCCAAAAGTCCATCCGTATGGAGTTTTTTCATGCGCTTTACACCAATATGACCTAAACGGCAGTGCCACAAGTATGTTGCACTATCATTATCAACTTTGCATCTTCTGGCATCAATATTATGAATATGTGTATCACTACGATCGAGATTCAATAAACCATTCACATTGGGTGTATGACCATAGAAGGTTTTATTCATGTAAACAGAACAACAATTATTCTCTAACTTAAATGAATAACCGTATTGCAATAAACATGATCTAATCATATTCATGCTCAACGCAAAAACCAAATAACATTTATTTAGGTTCAACACTAATCCCGAAGGTAGAGGGAGTGTGCGATGGTGATCGTATCAACCTTGGAATCACTTCCAACACACATCGCTACCTTGCACTTAACTAGTCTCTGTTTATTCCGCAACTCCTGTTTCGAGTTACTAATCTTAGCAACTGAACCGGTATCGAATACCCATGGGCTACTACGAACACTAGTAAGGTACACATAAATAACATGTATATCAAATATACTTTTGTTCACTTTGCCATCCTTCTTATCCGCCAAGTATTTGGGGCAGTTCCGCTTCCAGTGACCATTTCCTTTGCAGTAGAAGCATTCAGTTTCAGGCTTCGGTCCAGCTTTGGGCTTTTTCATGGGAGTGACAACTTGCTTGCCATTCTTCTTGAAGTTCCCTTTCTTTCCCTTTCCCTTTTTCTTGAAACTAGTGGTCTTGTTTAACCATCAACACTTGATGCTCTTTCTTGATTTCTACGTTCGCCGATTTCAGCATCGCGAAGAGCTCGGGAAACATTTTTGTCATCCCTTGCATATTACAGTTCATCACGAAGTTCTATAGCTTGGTGATAGTGACTAGAGAACTTTGTGAATCACTATCTTATCTAGAAGATTAATTCCCACTTGATTCAAACGATTGTAGTACCCAGACATTCTGAGCACATGCTCACTGGCTGAGCTATTCTCCTCCATCTTGTAGGCAAAGTAGTTGTCAGAGGTCTCATACGTCTCGACACGGGCATGAGCCTGAAATACCAATTTCAGCTCATGGAACATCTCATATGTTCCATGGCGTTCAAAAACGTCTTTGGAGCCCCGATTCTAAGCCGTAAAGCATGGTGCACTAAACTATCAAGTAGTCATCAGATCGAGCTTTGCCAAACGTTCATAACATCTGTATCAGCTCCTGCAACAGGTCTGTCACCTAGCGGTGCATTAAGGACATAATTCTTCTGTGCAGCAATGAGGATAATCCTCAGATCACGGACCCAGTCCGCATTATTGCTACCATCAACTTTCAACTTAGTTTTCTCTAGGAACGTATCAAAAACGGGGAAGCAACATTGCGAGCTATTGAACTACAACATAATTTGCAAAGACATTTTGACTATGTTCATGATAAATTAAGTTCAATTAATCAAATTACTAATGAACTCCCACTTAAATAAACATCCCTCAGGTTATCTAAGTGATACATGATCCAAATCAACTAACCCATGTCCGATCATCACGTGAGATGGGGTAGTCATCAATGGTGAACATCTCTATGTTGATCATATCTACTATATGACTCACGTTCGACCTTTCGGTCTCCAGTGTTCCGAGGCCATGTCTGTACATGGTAGGCTCGTCAAGTTTTACCCAAGTATTCTGCATGTGCAAAACTGTCTTACACCCGTTGTATGTGAACGTAGAGTCTATCACACCCGATCATCACGAGGTGCTTCGAAACGACGAACTTTGGCAACGGTGCATCCTCGAGGAGAACACTTTTATCTTGAAATTTAGTGAAGGATCATCTTATAATGCTACCGCCGTTCTAAGCAAAATAAGATGCATAAAGGATAAACATCACATGCAATCAAAAATATGTGACATGATATGGTCATCATCATCTTGTGCTTTTGATCTCCATCTTCAAAGCATCGTCATGATCTCCATCGTCACTGGCTCGACACCTTGATCTCCATCATTGTGTCGGGATCATCTCGCCAACTATTGCTTCTACAACTATTGCTAAGGCATAGCGATAAAGTAAAGCAATTACATGGCGTTTGCATTTCATACAATAATTAAGAGACAACCCTAAGGCTCCTGCCAGTTGTCGATATTACAAAACATGATCATCTCATACATCAACATATATCACATCATATCTTGAGCATATCACATCACAACATACCCTGCAAAAACAAGTTAGACGTCCTCTACTTTGTCGTTGCAAGTTTTACATTGCTGCTACTGGCTTCTAGCAAGAACCGTTCTTAACTATGCAAAAACCACAATGTTGATTCATCAAGTTTGCTATTTTAACCTTCTTCAAGGACCGGCCGTAGTCAAATTCGATTCAACTAAAGTAGGAGGATCAGACACCCGCCAGCCACCTTTATGCAAAACTAGTTGCATGTCAGTCGGTGGAACCGGTCTCATGTGCGTGGACATGTAAGGTTGGTACGGGCCGCTTCATCCCACAATACCGCCGAATCAAAATAAGATGTTGGTGGTAAGAATTATGACTATCACCGCCCACAACTCTTTGTGTTCTACTCGTGCACATCATCTACGCATAGACCTGGCTCTGATACCACTGTTGGGAAACGTTGCATGGAAAACAAAAAAAATTCTACGCACACGCAAGATCTATCCATGGAGATGCATAGCAATGAGAGGGGAGAGTGTGTCTATGTACCCTCGTAGACCATAAGCGGAAGCGTTTAGTAACGCGGTTGATGTAGTCGAACTTCTTCGCGATCCAACCAATCGAGTACCGAACGTACGGCACCTCCGCGTTCAGCACATGTTCAGCTCGGTGACATCCTCGCCTTCTTGATCCAGCAAGATGGGCGAAGTAGTAGATGAGTTCCGGTAGCACGATGGCTTGGTGACGGTGATGGTGATGCTATCTCCGCAGGGCTTCGCCTAAGCACTACGAAAATATGACCGAGGGACAAAACTGTGGAGAGGGGCGCCGCACATGGCTAAGACAATGTTGTGTCCCTTGTGTGGCACCCCCTCCCACATATATATAGGTGGGGGGAGAGGGGAAGCAGCCAGGTGCACCACAAAGGTGGCCGGCCAGCCCTAGGGCTCCTGCCCTGGCCTGCGCCCCCCTGCCATAATTCCCCAAAGGGGGAAGGAAAGAGGAGGAGAGGGAAGGAAGGAGGAGGCCTACTCGCCTCTTACCTTCTCTCCCTTAGGGCCGGCTGCCATAGAGGGGCGCACGAGCCCCTTGTGGGCTGGTGTGCTCCCTTCTCTTGGCCCATATTGCCCATAGACCTCCCATGGCTTACCGGAACCCCTTTCGGTGACCCGATGACTACCCGGTACGCCCCGAAACTTTTCCGGTGTCCAAATAGTATCATTCTATATATCAACCTTTACCTCTGAACCATTCCGAAGCTCCTCGTCATGTCTGTGATCTCATCCGGGACTCCGAACAACATTCGGTCACCAAATCACATAACTCATATAACACTATATTGTCAACGAACGTTAAGCGTTCGGACCCTACAGGTTCGAGAACTATGTAGACATGACCGAGACACCTCTCCGGTCAATAACCAATAGCGGAACCTGGATGCCCATATTGGTTCCTACATATTCTACGAAGATCTTTATCGGTCGAACCGTTATGACAACATACGTTATTCCCTTTGTCTGTCGGTATGTTACTTGCCCAAGATTCTATCGTCGGTATCTCCATACCTAGTTCAATCTCGTTACTGGCAAGTCTCTTTACTCGTTCCATAATACATCATCTCATAACTAACTCCTTAGTCATTTGCTTGCAAGCTTATTATGATATGTATTACCGAGAGGGCCCAGAGATACCTCTCCGATACTCGGAGTAACAAATCCCAATCTTGATCCATGACAACTCAACAAACACCTTCGGAGATACCTGTAGAGCATCTTTATGATCACCCAGTTACGTTGTGATGTTTGATAGCACACAAGGTATTCCTTCGGTATTCGGGAGTTGCATGATCTCATGGTCGAAGGAACATGTATTTGACATTCAAGAAAGCAGTAGCAATAAACTGAACGATCATATGCTAAGCTAATGGATGGGTCTTGTCCATCACATCATTCTCCTAATGATGTGATCCCATTATCAAATGACAACACATGTCTATGGTTAGGAAATCTTAACCATCTTTGATCAACGAGCTAGTCTAGTAGAGGCTTACTAGGGACACAGTATTTGTTTACGTATTCTCACATGTATTTAAGTTTCCGATCAATACAATTCTAGCATGAATAACAAACCTTTATCATGAATAAGGAAATATAAAATAACAACTTTATTATTGCCTCTAGGGCATATTTCCTTCAAATACATGTAATGATCACCAGATGCATTATATAAATATACCTCGCCGGTCTTTGTTATTTGAAGAACATTTCCATGGTCGTCATTGTTGTGGCCTTCATCTCTTCGTTCATCTTCATCAAATACACCCTCACCGGAAGTGTTCAGATATTGCGAGCCGTCATCTTCAGGTTCATTGTCTGGGCTCGGGGATCGTATGATGTCGAACATGGTCTCTTCTCCGTCTCTGCCGGTATCGTCCATAGCTTAACTAATCCAGAAGAAGATAAAACAATTTAGTGTTCAAATTAGAATGCAATCAATAAGGACAAACTGAATCATAGTAGATAATATGCATCTCAAATAATATCACTAATACATCTCGTATAATCCAGATAATATGCATCATCGAATATAATCTCGAATACATCGTCTCGAATATTATCGAATAATATAATCTCGAATACATCATCTCGAATATAATCTCGAATACATCTCGAGTATTATCACTAATACATCTCGAATATTATCATATAACATCACTAGCTAATACAGATCGAATATTATCGAAGAATCTAGTTCACTCGCGGTTCCTGAGGCGCGGGTGGTGGACACCCAAAGAGAAGGAACCATCGCAGGATCATAGCTTGGGTGAGATCCCTGAAGAACCTGCCAGGTATTGGAGAACCTGACGTCCAATGCAACCATGTAGCGACGGACATGCTCGTCCTCCTCCCTGACACGGCGATGTACCACCTCCGCGGGGGCCAGCTGCCTCCGCACCGAAAGTAGCCCACGCGACCGCCACCAAAGAAGCTCCGGGTCGACGACGGGAGCCCGGTTCCTCACCAAGCTGCGTGCCCCGGAAGGTAGCACCTCCCAGTGCCAGCCCGGCGGAGCCCAGTCCCGGACATGGCGCCTCTCAAGTAGGTTGTCACCGACTAGTCAGCGACGAGGATGCGAGCCGGGCATCGTCGACGTCGAGAACAAATTCTTATGAAAACAAAGTCCTATGCAATAATTATCATTTTATATATTATGATACTCATATTTAATAAACTACATATACATCAATACATCTAACATTCTACATATATATACATCAATACATCTAACATTCTACATATACATCTAACATTCATCATATACATACATACAAAAATTAGTTATGTGTTCATCTATACATACAAAAATTAATTCATATACATACATATATACATAACATTAATTCATCATATACATACATACATACATAATTAATAAACTCTACACACAAAAATTCCTACTCAATCTACATATACATCTAACATTCATCTACATATACACATACGTACATACATAAATTCCTACTCATCTAACACAAAAAAAAAGATGCCGGGGCGGAGCTCACCGCGGGGATCAGGCGTGGAGGACGGCGCGGGCTCGTCGGCGGGGGGTCGGGCGGTGGGACGAGCGCGGCGGGCTCGTCGGGCGGGGGAGGAGTTGGGGGGGGCGCCGGGCGCGCTCGAAGGTCAACGGCGGCGGCGTGTGGGATGGCGTCGACGAGTGTGCATGGGAGGAGAGCGTTCGTCCCGCGGGCTCGCGGGTTCGCTCCGCGTGGAGGCCGGCGGCGGCGGCGGGAGCTGACGTCGACGGCGCAGTCGGGCAGCCTGACGGCGTCGCGTCGAGGCGGGCGGCGGAGCGGAGAGGACAAATGGAGAGAGTGGGGGGGGGGATTTTGTAAGTCCGTGCTTATATACAAACACCTTTAGTCCCGGTTGGTGGCTCCAACCAGGACTAAAGGACCCCCTTTAGTCGCGGTTGGAGCCACCAACTAGGACTAAAGGTGAATTTCACTAGGCGAAGCGGCGGGAAGCCCAGGCCTTTAGTCCCGGTTGGTGGCTCCAACCGCGACTAAAGGAGGGCCTTTAGTCCCGGTTAGAGCCACCAACCGGGACTAAAGGCATGTGCTTCCCGTGTCGAATGTTTAGTCCCACCCCGCTAGTTGAGAGGAGCTCGCAGCGGTTTATAAACCCCGACGCGGCTTCCCTGTCGAGCTCCTCTCTAAGCAGGCCCTTGTGGGCCTATCGAACCTATCCTGCCCTGTGGGCCCTACTGGGCCGTGCGGGCCTGCATACTGGCCCAACTAGTAGTTGGGTTTCTAGTCGTATGCAGGCCATGGCGGCCCAGTAGGCGGGCATTTTTTTATTTATTTATTTTCCAGTTTTTTTGTTTTTTGCTTTATTTATTTTCTTTTGTTTCTACTTACAGCCAAATATTTAGAGTTTCCGAGTGAATATTTTTGCTTTAGGTCACAAAAATTATAAACTTTCTGTTAGTGCCAGTAGTTTTCAAATTTGAATAGTTTAAATTTGAATTATTTGAAATTTGTGTGAATCACTAGTTTGTGAATAACTTTACTTTAAAAATAGATTTTTGAGTGATTCTTTTTTCTGCTGTTTAATATTAGTGTGTTTTATCATTATATTCAATTTGGTAATTCTTAGGTTATTTTTAATATGTGTTTTAATCAAAAACAGATTATGTTTAGCTCTTTTAGTTTTATAGCTAAAAAACAACAGTAAATGCATGAAAAATAGCGAATGAAGTCAGAAAGGGTTGAAAATTGATGATTTGGCTTTGAATGGTGCATATTGAATGCACAAAAAGTCTGGAGTTGAAATAAGTTTTAAAAAATGAAATGCCTTTTTAACAGATGAGTTTTCGTTCGAAACCCTGATACTTCGAAAGAGATTGTCCATTTTGTACACGAAGTGCATTCAGTTTTTGTCGTAACCCTCTCAACTTTTTAGCACATGCTATGTGGGTGAAATGATGATACCATGCCAACTTTCAACCTTTTCAGAGTTCATTTGTAGTTCTTTTCCATTTCAGTGTCATTTAGCTCAAAAAAATCAGTAAATGCATGAAAAATAGCGAATGAAGTCAGAAAGGGTTGAAAATTGATGATGTGGCTTTGAATGGTGCATGTTGAATGCACAAAAAGTTTGGAGTTGAAATAAGTTTAACAAAATGAAATGCCTTTGTAACAGATGAGTTTTCGTTTGAAACCCTGAGAAAGAGATTGTCTATTTTGTACACGAAGTGCATCCAATTTTTTCCGTAACCCTCTCAACTTTTTAGCACATGCTATGTGGGTGAAATGATGATACCATGCCAACTTTCAACCTTTTCAGAGTTCATTTGTAGTGCTTTTCAAATTCAGGGTCATTGAGCTCAAAAAAATCAGTAAATGCATGAAAAATAGCGAATGAAGTCAGAAAGGGTTGAAAATTGATAATGTGGCTTTGAATGGTGCATGTTGAACGCACAAAAAGTCTGGAGTTTGTAACAGATGAGTTTTCGTTCGAAACCCTGATACTTCGAAAGAGATTATCCATTTTGTACACGAAGTGCATCCAGTTTTTGCCGTAACCCTCTCAACTTTTTAGCACATCCTATGTGGGTGAAATGATGATACCATGCCAACTTTCAACCTTTTCAGAGTTCATTTGTAGTGCTTTTCAATTCCAGGGTCATTTAGCTAAAAAAATCAGTAAATGCATGAAAAATAGCCAATGAAGTCAGAAAGGGTTGAAAATTGATGATGTGGCTTTGAATGGTGCATGTTGAATGCACAAAAAGTCTGGAGTTGAAATAAGTTTAATAAAGTGAAATGCCTTTTGTAACAGATGAGTTTTCGTCTGAAACCCTGATACTTCGAAAGAGATTGTCCATTTTGTACACGAAGTGCATCCAGATTTTGCCGTCACCCTCTCAAGTTTTTAGCACATGCTATGTGGGTGAAATGATGATACCATGCCAACTTTCAAACTTTTTAGAGTTCATTTGTAGTGCTTTTCAATTTCAGGGTCATTTAGCTCAAAAAAATAGCAAATGTAGTCCTACATAATGCATGAAATATTTTGTTTGGACATAATATTTCTTCGCGTTTCAAATGCCAAAACACATAAGTACCCTAACTATTACCAAGATTCCCTCCATTTTGTCCGAAGTGGGACTTTCCAGATATATAAGTCCGGAAACTCACTAGAGAAGAAAGTGATGACGGTGAAGCCGGTCACATCCCAGAGTGGGATCTTGGGGTATAAAACTTTTTCTTCGCGTGTGTCCCTTAGCGTCGTAACCATGGACAATCTTCATCATTTAACAGGATGCTCGGGTCAATATTCACTGTGAAGGGAGCAATTTCATGAAACTTTTCATAATCTTCTGACATGTGTGTCTTGTCCTCCACTCCCATGATGTTTCTTTTCCCTGAAAGAACTATGTGGCACTTTGGCTCATCGTATGATGTATTCGCTTCCTTATCTTTTCTTTTTCTCGGCTTGGTAGACATGTCCTTCACATAGAAAACCTGCGCCACATCATTCGCTAGGACGAATGGTTCGTCTGCGTACCCAAGATTGTTGAGATCCACTGTTGTCATTCCGTACCGTGGGTCTTCCTTTACCCCGCCTCTTGTCAGATTGACCCATTTGCACCAAAACAAAGGGACCTTCAAACCACGTCCATAGTCAAGTTCCCATATCTCCTTTATGTAACCATAATATGTGTCCTTTGGCCTATTGGTGTTTGCTGCATCAAAGCGGACACCACTGTTTTGGCTGGTGCTCTTTTTATCTTGGGAGATCATGTAAAATGTATTCCCATTTATCTCGTACCCTTTGAAAGTCAATATAGTCGAAGATGGTAACTTGGACAACAAGTACATCTCATCTGCAACAGTGTCGTCATGCATGAGACGTGTCTGCAACTAACCGGCGAAAGTCCCCGTTTGTTCACGTGTAATCCAGTCATCAGACTGCTCCGGGTGTTTGGAGCGTAGAATATTCTTGTGTTCCTCGATATACGGAGCCACCAAGGCGGAATTTTGTAGAACTGTGTAGCTGTAGGGTAACGCAGCAGAAAACAAAAAATTTCCGACCTACGCACCAGCCCAGGACCACTATGGAGACTGCATACAAGGTTTGATCATTTTCGTTACCGACTCGTAGCGCAGCGGAAGTAGAGTCGATGACGATCGGCGGTGCAGATCCCCGCAGCTAGGATTTACAGCCTCCCAACCGCGAGGATGTATACCCTCGTCTTCCCTTCGGACAGCCCTCCGGGAGGCGGTCGAACAGTCCCCCGGACGGTGTCGCGGACAGCCCTTTGGGAGGACCTTCGAAACTCGAACGGTCACTCGGACAGCCCTTCGGGAGGACTCACAGAACTTGGACCGCCACTTGGACAGCCCTTCGGGAGGCACTCACGAACAGCCCCTCGGGCACTAAGATCGAAACTACGACCTCTCTACAGAGTTGCACACATACGGTGTCATCTATCCGGCAGGGCTTCGCCGTCCAGAACTAGTTCCCACCGGAACCCAGACAGCCTTTCGGCTCTACGAAACTCTTTTTGTGGGAGGGAGAGAGAAGCCAGATCATTGCAATGGCATGTATATGTGAGAAAGAGTGAGTCTTTAGGCAGCCCCCTCCACCCCTATTTATAGGCCAAGCCCAAGGGTGGCTTCTCCAAGAAGCCAAGGGGAAAAATACCAAAGGACCCTCAAGGTGGCTTCTCCAAGAAGCCACCCAAAAAGCACTTTCACTATTCACGACGACATTTTTCAGCGTCCGTTCGAACTGAAAATATTTATGTGGGCTTAGAACATTTCCAGTACCCACTAAAATAATTTTCAACGCATTCTGGAACAATTCCAGATTAGTGATTTTCATCTGCGAAAAGCATCTGAAGTGGTTCCGGCAGCTCCGGAACATTTCCGGTTTCTCTTCCAGAAAATTCCCAAAAGTTTCCAGAATGATTCTGGCACCCTCCAAGAATTATCGGGCATGTGCCGAAACCAATTTGACTTTATGGTATCCTCTGAAACAACTTTTCAGTTTCACCGGAACTCATCCGGTGACCTTTCTCTGCGGAACTTTTCCGCTGTCCGAAACTTTTTCGGTGTCCGAAACTTTTTCGGTGATTTTCTCTCAGACTCCCTGTCTAGTATTCAGCAGATAGATGACCCTTAAGCGTGTGACCCTATAGGTTCGGTGAAGTATAGACATGACCCGGAACCCCTTCCGATCAATGATCAACATCGGAGCCGTGGACACCCATATTGACCCCTATACCCACACGAATGAATATTCGAGTGAACCTCCAGTTGCCGTGTGCTATTCCTGTTGCTTCGCGATATGTTACAAATACCCGAGGTGAGACATGATGGCATTCCCGTGGATCAACAACTTGTCCACTATGCTAGTTACCTCGTTACCGGTATTGTTCTCTTTTCTCGTTACCGTGTTCCGGCATCCCCATGATCAAATCACAAAGTGTGTGGCCAGACGATGATGGATACCGTAACACCGAGAGGGCCCAGAGATATCTCTCCATCGTCGGAGGAGCAAATCCCAATCTTGAGCAATCAAGTTACTTAACATACTTTCCCATGAACCCGTAAGCCGCCGTAATAGCCATCCAGTTACGGATGACGTTTAACAAACCCCAAAGTTCATGAATCAAGCATGAAGAAACTCGATACTCTCATGGTCTGAGGAATCATGCAAATGTTAACCATCTCTGTGTTATTAACCATTAACTTGTGACGAAAGAATCTCATAGCATAACATCAATCGGGTCGATTCAACACAAATGTTCTTCTAACACTGTGCCCTCAAAGTTGCTGGCATAGACATGCCCATGATCAGGAAAACAGAACCATCATGCAACACTTGAGCTAGTCTTAGAGGCCAGACTAGGAATACATTTTACCGTTTATTATCCCACACGTGCATATGAGTCTTCCTCCGAGCCTCGTTTTATTTGCAGACTCGAGAATCATTGCAGTTATAGCATGGAACATAAACCTAATTATGAACAGGGAGATAATCAATAACATTTATTATTGGCTCTAGGGCATATCTCCTACAGACTCCCACTTGCACTAGAGTCAATAATCTAGTTAATGCTAATGCACTTTACACCTGTGGCACACCGGTGTAAATATGCTTCGCTTGTGGTATAGCCTGAATGTCCAACGGATCTGACGACTTCAGCTCCGTGTGTATCTTTGCATATCCTCGCGTTTTCACGCTTTCACAAAAGTCATATTTTGTGTGGACTTGGCTTGGTATGTATGCGAATCACAGGTCGAACCTGGATTCCTCAGACTGAGTTATGGAGCAACTACTTGCAGTAGTGTCCCATTGACAAAAGCCATCTTGGAACCATACTAAGTTCATGAATGAACTATATGATTCAACATCTTGTTTGTCGCTTTTAAAAGCGGAAACATACTTCGCCTCTGTTATAGAATTCGCCATAGTAACTTGTTTGGAACAATTTCCAACTACCGTGCCACCATATTGTGTGTTACACAAAACCCTCAATTTAAATCGAAAATCGCTTGGAGCATGGATGAAGACTGTATTGATGTAACCTTTTACAACGAACTCTTCATGATCTCCGCTTGCGAGAAAACATGTCATCGGTGCTACTATAGTACTCAATGACCCTTTTTCACTGTTGTCCCATGATCAGTACTTTTGATCACTTTGGTATCTATACTCGCAACAACTTTGGGAGTATTGGACATATCTGGTTTGTTTTTACATACCATGGAATACATGATTAATCCAAACACAAAAGTGTGTGGAATCTCCATCATGTATTTTGCTCATCAGTGTTTTGGGACACCGAGTCTTGCAAAAACTCTTTCCATGTGACTTCGGCAAGAATCATTCCTTGACGTTTTTAATGCTAAAAGGTTTTAGCATCTTGTCAATATGTATCTTTGCTCAGACCCATTAGGTAAATCTATCTCCATAGATCATCATGCCTAATATAAAGGCTATTTAGCCCAAGCACTTCATCGAAAAACTATTTTCAAATGAAGTCCTAATTCGTGTCAAGAAATTTATTTCCAATTAACAATGTGTCAAGCATACAACATTTTTTAGAAATTTTATTATGCTCCCACTTACTTTCTTGAATCATAAGCATCTTCGTTACCCATTGATGAAGTCAAACCCCTTTGAGCATTTCATCAAAACACGAAGATTCCAACTCCATTTTGCTCTCTTTTGTCCATTGCTGGAACTCTGAAGTTTGCATACTTACTAGCATCCTCTGGAATGACAAAATACCTTGGACTGTAACACATGCAAGTCCTTGGTTTTATTTCCATCAGATGAAAATCCTTTTGTCATCCTTTGTTTCATATCTCATGATTTGAAATATGTATTAATTGCTAGTTCAACCCGAACCGACTTTAAGCATCGCTACGGTGAAACAACCTCATCGTAGTCAACTCCTTGAACTTGTATATTGCAACAAGTCGAGCTTTATGGATAAAACATTTTTACCCGTATCAGTTTTTAGTTCCATAAAATCCGTTAGACTCTAAGTCTTCCGAAAGGTGTATCAAGGTTTTAATCTTGAAACATTTATATGGAGACTATCTCGGATTGTATTGGCATTTAGCCAATTCCGGAGTCAGGGCCCATCAACGCTTCCTTGTGTATCGTAGGTATACTGTTGTCTAACAACAATATCTTGTTTGCGCACCTGAGAGGTTTGCATGAGCCTTGCCTACGTGGTTCAGCTGCAAGTTCGACTGAAGTCCATACATTTTATTGTAGAGACTTCCGTATCAGTCGCAGTAGGAAACTCCGGAATTACTTCCAAGGTCTCTTTCCTTTGACCTGATGACGAAGATACTGTTTATCTCGTCGAGTTGCACTATTATCCCACTCACCTTTTTGAAAGAACCATTTTCATCAAAAAGCATACCGTTCTTTGTGGCAAACCTATTTGCCTCGGTATAGTGAGGGAGGAATACCCAATTGCTTGGGATAACCTACAAAGTAGCACTTGTCTGATTTGGAATAGGTTTGTAACCTTTTACACAAGCCCCATATTCCAAATGTTTAAGAAAAGATATAACATGGTTGGGCGTACCATACCATGGTGTCATTTCAACAGACCTGATGGAGCTCTTTTCAGTGTAAAAGCCGTAGTCTCTAAAGCATCACTCTTTAAAAGGGATAATGGCAAATTTATATATGTCATCTTTGATCTTACCATGTCATAAATGGTTTGATTACATCTTCACGGACTTTCTACATGCAATGGTGTTCCGGGAGGTGCAAGTTATGAAACTACTTTCACAACTCATCAGACATTCGCTAAACTTGTAACTCAAATATTCCTTTCTGCAATCGAATTGTAGAAACATAATTTTCTTGTTACAATAACCATCTACTTCATTTTTGAAAACCTTTCGAATGAATTCAAAAGATCCAGACTTACGTCTCATCAAGTAAATATCCACATATCTACTTGAGTCATTTCTGAAGATAGATAAATCCACTACTAACAACATTTATCGGACTACACACATCAAATGTATGATCAGCAATAAGTTTGTTGTCCGTTCCTTATGGCCTGTGAACGGTATTTCAGTCACTTCACTTTTCGGAGGAAAGTTGCAAGTGTCAGATGATTCAAAATCAAAGGACTTAAAAAATCCATCATAATGGAATTTATCCATGCGGGTTTCTCCAATGTGACCAAATGTAGTGCCACACTTGTGTGGTATTCTCTTAGTCTTGCGACATTTAGCGTCAGTGTTATGGATGCATTATATTACTATCAATATTCATAACATACATCCCATCTGGATGGAAGCATGGCTCTAAATGTTATTCATAACACTGAACAACAATTGTTCTTTTGTGAACAACCCTTTTGCAACAACATTGTGCAAGGGGCTAGAGTGTAAAACTCTAAAATGAATTATGAAAGTAAATCCAGAGGTAATATATTAATATCATTATTCATAACATACATCTCATTCTCAATGAAAGTATGGCCCTTATGTTATTCATAACTTCGAACATAAAAAGTTCTCTTATGAAAAACCTTCTTGCAAGATACCTTATGCAATGGGCTAGAGTTTTAAAACTCTAAATGAATTATGAAAATAAATATAGACAGTAATACACCGATGGAAGGTATAGTAACATTTACTATGTTCCCTGTGTATACCTAAACCTCATCCCTGGCTAGTCTTTCATGCCATAGTAGTTCTTACATCGAGTTGCAATATAATGCAATCGAGCGGGTATCTTTGTGATTGTCTCACAATACCCAAGAATTAGTGATTAACAATTTAATCATAATTCCCAAGAACTATATCTTTGACCAGCCTTCTATACATCAAAAACTTGTATGACATTCATACGTGAGCTGGATATTCCAGTCTTCTTTCTTATTGCCTTTATACTTCTAACAGTTTAACTTTCAGTATTTCTCCTACTCTCAAAAGAAGCACCCAACTTAAGCGTGGCGTTAGCCCCGGACTTCCTAGGTGTGTAAGTCACACTAACACCCTTCGGACACTTCCTTTCTCTTTAAGTTGTTGTTTTATTCACCTTTCATCATTTGATAGGCGTTCTTCTGGATCCCTCTCTTATCAGTCTAATGCATAGTAAACTCCTTTACTAATAATTTGCAAACAAACATTGCTTTGGATATCTCATATCTTTTAGCCTTTGTCTGTCTTTGAAAATGATTTTCAGATTCCATGAATATCACATAACTATCCAAACTTTTGAAGTTCGAGTCTCATGGAAGTAAACATATTGCACTTGACTGAAAACGGAATTCTAGCTTTTGGATAGAAGGACATGAGTCACATGATCCATAGCATAAGCGAGAGAATACCGAAAGTATGCGATAGGACAAAGTCCTTCTCAGCACTTTTGAGGACAATCCTCACATTACGTTACCAACCGTAAAGTTTTAACCAGATATTTAACAGCTATTCAAAATTAATAGGGAAGGTGGAAACGCGAGCCATTATTCTATAACTTTTATGCAAATCACACTTAGACAGTGTTCAAAATTAATTGCACTGAGAATTTAAAACAAGTTAATTCAACAGTGCGCTCCCACTTAAATCAATATCTCTCATAATTGATTGTGAGTGATTCAAGATCCACATTTCAATTTAACGCCATTGATGGTAGCATCACTGATGACGAAAATCTCAATCGGTAGGCAAACTTGCCAATCACATCTCTATGTGACTTTTGTTCATCTTTCGATGCGTGTGTTCCGAGCTCATGACTTCATGCCTGAACATCAAGACAACCAAGTGATCTTGCTGCGAGGTCTCAACTCATCCGCCTCACACATCCCTAATCGTTCGTACCCATGGTAGCATGTGATACCCCGAAAAGTTAGGTGCCGTGACGGTGCTACACTTGGGAGAACACTAACTACTTGATATTTTTGTGAGAGATCACCCTAATAAAAGCGACTACCGCGCAATCAAGAAGGGTGCATCATAAGGGATAAACATCTCAGGCAATTCATAATTAGCATGATATGGTATAGCCCTTTCTGACGGAGAAGTCTTGTATTTCTTCGTCTTCGGCATTCACGTCGGTGTTCACCTTCGCGAAGATTGCCACCACCTTGTCGATGCACCAGATATTATTGCTATCTCCATAGCAGATAAAATAAATGCAATACTTAAGGTTGACACGCAGGTCATTAAAGTGCAATCATATGGCTCCAGCCATCATGCCGAATCATGACACGCAGGTCATGTTAATTTTACATCATATAGACATCTCATACATAATCAAATTATTATGAGCACTGCTATACCACATCATATGCACATGCAAACCCTCCTGCAAAACCAAGTTAGACGCCTCTAATCGGTTCATGCAAAAACTTGTTTTACGTGGCTTCTAAGGTTTCGAAACAAACCGAAGCTACCAACGTCCATCATCAAGTATGATAATCCAAGCCGCTAGATTAACAACGCGGGGTGTATGAAATACGAGATAATAAAATCTCGAGCCCCATACTGAACTTCGTCATACGCATGACCCCTGTGCAGATCATATCTGCATTGCCCTTTCGTCTGCGAAACATCCATCTTTCTTTGACTAAAGTGGAACCCAAAGAACTGTTAGCACTTCGTTGATCTGTCAATCAGCATACTCAGGAGCAGCATGAAAGGATCGCGGATTGCTAGAACTTTGTCAGATTCCACAATGCTGTCAAGATCAGGACTACGCAAATTCGAGGGAAGCAACAAGAACATCGGGTACCAGATTTCATCTGCTACCCGCACAAATAATTTTCAGTAATAGAACTCATCTACTACCTAATTATATTGTGCAACACCCATACATCTCATGTATTCTAGATCGCAACCTGCATCTACGCATAGCACGGCTCATGATGCCACTGTAGGGTAACGCAGCAGAAAACAAAAAATTTCCGACCTACGCACCAGCCCAGGACCACTATGGAGACTGCATACAAGGTTTGATCATTTTCGTTACCGACTCGTAGCGCAGCGGAAGTAGAGTCGATGGCGATCGGCGGTGCAGATCCCCGCAGCTAGGATTTACAGCCTCCCAACCGCGAGGATGTATACCCTCGTCTTCCCTTCGGACAGCCCTCCGGGAGGCGGTCGAACAGTCCCCCGGACGGTGTCGCGGACAGCCCTTTGGGAGGACCTTCGAAACTCGAACGGTCACTCGGACAGCCCTTCGGGAGGACTCACAGAACTTGGACCGCCACTTGGACAGCCCTTCGGGAGGCACTCACGAACAGCCCCTCGGGCACTAAGAAACTACGACCTCTCTACAGAGTTGCACACATACGGTGTCATCTATCCGGCAGGGCTTCGCCGTCCAGAACTAGTTCCCACCGGAACCCAGACAGCCTTTCGGCTCTACGAAACTCTTTTTGTGGGAGGGAGAGAGAAGCCAGATCATTGCAATGGCATGTATATGTGAGAAAGAGTGAGTCTTTAGGCAGCCCCCTCCACCCCTATTTATAGGCCAAGCCCAAGGGTGGCTTCTCCAAGAAGCCAAGGGGAAAAATACCAAAGGACCCTCAAGGTGGCTTCTCCAAGAAGCCACCCAAAAAGCACTTTCACTATTCACGACGACATTTTTCAGCGTCCGTTCGAACTGAAAATATTTATGTGGGCTTAGAACATTTCCAGTACCCACTAAAATAATTTTCAACGCATTCTAGAACAATTCCAGATTAGTGATTTTCATCTGCGAAAAGCATCTGAAGTGGTTCCGGCAGCTCCGGAACATTTCCGGTTTTTCTTCCAGAAAATTCCCAAAAGTTTCCAGAATGATTCTGGCACCCTCCAAGAATTATCGGGCATGTGCCGAAACCAATTTGACTTTATGGTATCCTCTGAAACAACTTTTCAGTTTCACCGGAACTCATCCGGTGACCTTTCTCTGCGGAACTTTTCCGCTGTCCGAAACTTTTTCGGTGATTTTCTCTCAGACTCCCTGTCTAGTATTCAGCAGATAGATGACCCTTAAGCGTGTGACCCTATAGGTTCGGTGAAGTATAGACATGACCCGGAACCCCTTCCGATCAATGATCAACATCGGAGCCGTGGACACCCATATTGACCCCTATACCCACACGAATGAATATTCGAGTGAACCTCCAGTTGCCGTGTGCTATTCCTGTTGCTTCGCGATATGTTACAAATACCCGAGGTGAGACATGATGGCATTCCCGTGGATCAACAACTTGTCCACTATGCTAGTTACCTCGTTACCGGTATTGTTCTCTTTTCTCGTTACCGTGTTCCGGCATCCCCATGATCAAATCACAAAGTGTGTGGCCAGACGATGATGGATACCGTAACACCGAGAGGGCCCAGAGATATCTCTCCATCGTTGGAGGAGCAAATCCCAATCTTGAGCAATCAAGTTACTTAACATACTTTCCCATGAACCCGTAAGCCGCCGTAATTGCCATCCAGTTACGGATGACGTTTAACAAACCCCAAAGTTCATGAATCAAGCATGAAGAAACTCGATACTCTCATGGTCTGAGGAATCATGCAAATGTTAACCATCTCTGTGTTATTAACCATTAACTTGTGACGAAAGAATCTCATAGCATAACATCAATCGGGTCGATTCAACACAAATGTTCTTCTAACACTGTGCCCTCAAAGTTGCTGGCATAGACATGCCCATGATCAGGAAAACAGAACCATCATGCAACACTTGAGCTAGTCTTAGAGGCCAGACTAGGAATACATTTTACCGTTTATTATCCCACACGTGCATATGAGTCTTCCTCCGAGCCTCGTTTTATTTGCAGACTCGAGAATCATTGCAGTTATAGCATGGAACATAAATCTAATTATGAACAGGGAGATAATCAATAACATTTATTATTGCCTCTAGGGCATATCTCCTACAGTGTAGTGTGCTTGCGCCCAAGAATGCCCGTCCATACATATTACTTGGTCCCTTCCTAGCGTGCCTTTTCCATCCAGTCTGCCCTCATGCCACGATTCAGGAACACCAATCGGCTTAAGGTCAGGAATAAAGTCAACACAAAACTCAATGACCTCCTCTGTTTCATGGCCCTTGGAGATGCTTCCTTCTGGCCTAGCACGGTTATGAACATATTTCTTTAAGACCCCCATGAACCTCTCAAAGTGGAACATATTGTGTAGAAATACATGACCCAGAATGGCAATCTCGTCGACTAGGTGAACTAGGACGTGCGTCATGATATTGAAGAAGGATGGTGGGAAAACCAACTCGAAACTGACAAGACATTGCACCAAATCATTCTGCAACCTTGGTAGGATTTCTGGATCGATTACCTTCTGGGAGATTGCATTGAGGAATGCACATAGCTTCACAATGGCTAATCGAACATTTTTCGGTAGAAGCCCCCTCAATGCAACCGGAAGCAGTTGCGTCATAATCACGTGGCAATCATGAGACTTTAGGTTCTGAAACTTTTTCTCTGCCATATTTATTATTCCCTTTATATTCGACGAGAAGCCAGACGGGACCTTCATACTGAGTAGGCATTCAAAGAAGATTTCCTTCTCTTCTTTGGTAAGAGCGTAGCTGGCATGACCCTGATACTGCTTTGGATGCATGCCGTCTTTTTCGTGCATACGTTGCTGGTCCTCCCGTGCCTCCAGTGTATCTTTTGTCTTCCCATACACGCCCAAGAAGCCTAGCAGGTTCACACAAAGATTCTTCGTCATGTGCATCACGTCGATTGCAGAGCGGACCTCTAGGTCTTTCCAATAGGGTAGGTCCCAAAATATAGATTTCTTCTTCCACATGGGTGCACGTCCGTCAGCGTCATTCGGAACAGATTGTCCGTCAAGACCCTTTCCAAAGATTACTTTTAAATCCTTGACCATATCAAGTATATCATGACCAGTACAGTGGCGAGGCTTCTTCCGGTGATCTGCCTCACCTTTGAAATGCTTGCCTTTCTTTCTTAAGAGATGCTTGATCGGAAGAAATCGACGATGTCCCAGGTACACATCCTTCTTACATTTATCCAAATATATACTGTCGGTATCATCTAAACAGTGCGTGCATGCGTGGTATCCCTTGTTTGTCTGTCCTGAAAGGTTACTAAGAGCAGGCCAATCATTGATGGTTACAAACAGCAACGCATGTAGGTCAAATTCCTGCTGTTTGTGCTCATCCCACACACGTACACCTTTTCCATTCCACAGTTGTAAAAGTTCTTCAACTAATGGCTTTAGGTACACATCAATGTCGTTGCCGGGTTGCTTAGGGCCTTGGATGAGCGCTGGCATCATAATGAACTTCCGCTTCATGCATAACAAAGGAGTAAGGTTATAGATACATAGAGTCACAGGCCAGGTGCTATGATTGCTGCTCTGCCCCCCAAAAGGATTAATGCCATCTGCACTTGAACCAAACCATATGTTCCTTGAGTCATCTACAAAGTCCTTCCACTTTCTCTTGATTTTTCTCCACTGCGACCCATCAGCGGGTACTCTCAACTCCCGTCTTTCTTACGGTCTTCTTTGTGCCATCGCATCAACTTGGCATGCTCTTTGTTTTGGAACAAACGTTTCAACCGTGGTATCATAGGAGCATACCACATCACCTTGGCAGGAATCATCTTCCTGAGGCGCTCGCCCTCAACATCACCAGGGTCATCGCGGCTAATCTTATAGCGCAATGCACCGCATACCGGGCATGTATTCAAATCCTCGTACTCATCGCGGTTGAGGATGCAGTCATTAGGGCATGCATGTATCCTCTGCACCTCTAATCCTAGAGAGCAGACAGCCTTCTTTGCTTCGTACGTACTGTCGGGCAATTCGTTGTCCTTTGGAAGCATCTTCTTTAACATTATCAGCAACTTTTCAAATTCCTTGTCAGATACACCATTCTCAGCCTTCCATTGCAGCTATTCCAGTGTGGTACCCAGCTTTTTCTTGTCATCTTTGCAATTTGGGTGCAACAATTTCTTGTGATACTCTAACATGCGCTGCAACTTCAGCTTCTCCTTTTTACTTGCGCAGTTTCTCTTTGCATCGGCAATGGCCCGATCAAGATCATCAGCGGGCTCATCTGATGCCTCTTCTTCAGCTTCTTCCCCCATTGTAGTACCATCGTATTCAGGGAACCCATGGCCAGGATAGCTGTCATCATACTCTTCTTTTTCTTCATTCTCTTCCATTAGAACCCCTCTTTCTCCGTGCTTGGTCCAATAGTTATAGCCGGACATGAAACCGGACGTAAACAGGTGGACGTGAATGGTTCTTGAGTTAGAGTAATTGTGATCATTCTTACAGACATCACATGGACAACACATAAAACCATCCGCCCGCTTGTTTGCCTCAGCCGCAACCAGAAAAGTATGCACGCCATTAATGAACTGGGGAGAGCATCAGTCATCATACATCCATTGCCGTCTCATCTTCATTACACAACACCGAAAAGACCAAATTAATACAAGTTCATACAAACTTATTCTCATAAAACAATATACAAACTCTCTAGCTAAAGCATTTAAATGCAACAACAAATGCGATCAAGATCGCAACTAAGGTAACAATTGATCCAACAGCATAGTGATACGAAGCCTCTTTATTAACGGCATATTTTCTAATCTTTCTAATCTTCAAGCGCATTGCATCCATCTTGATCTTGTGATCATCGACGACATCGGCAACAAACAACTCCAGTTTCATCTTCTCTTCTTCAATTCTTTTCAATTTTTATTTCACATACTCGTTTTCTTTTTCAACTAAATTTAACTTCTCAACAAGATGGTCGGTTGCAATTTCCGGTTCACATACCTCCTAAATAAAAATATCTATGTCAACTTGATGGGCATAATTGCCATAAACACGAAATGCAACAAATAGTTATAAAAGAGAGTATATCACATCCGAATCATAAACCGGATGAGGGCCGACGGGGACGGATATCAAAACCATGCCACTATGTATAACAAACAACCATACAGGTAAGAAAATTATACAAGTAACTATCTAAATCACACAAACATGATTTTTTTTTAATAAAAAGGATAAGAACAAGAGGCTCACCAAGGTGGTGCCGGCGATGGGGCGGTGCGGGCGATCGACGGTGGTTAGGACGGGGACGGGAAGACACTAAGTAAACCACACCTACATATGCAAATTAAGAAGTTAATTTGAGCTCAAATTGCATATAGATCAAATAAACTCTCACATATAATTACTCCCAAACTAAAACCCACAAATCACTATACTTATAGAGCATTGCAAGAGCTAATCTAGCAATAAGAGATGAAAGGACAAAGTTGCTAACCTTTGTGAACACTTGGATGGATGGGTTGCCTTCAAATCTTGACAAATTTTGACAAAAATGGAGGTGAGCTCGAGCAAGAGGGGAAGAACAAAGAGGAGAGGAAAGGGGAAAAACAGAGAGCTTCGGCTCGGGCTGGACGAAGCACTATATATAGTGATATCTTTAGTCCCGGTTGGTGATACAAACCGGGACTAAAGGTGTCATGAACCGGGACTAAATGGGCTCGTGGGAGCCCAAGCCTGACACCAGCCTGCCACCACCCCTTTAGTCCCGGTTTGTGTCACAAACCGGGACTAAAGGTTCAACATGAACCGGGACTAATGATGCCCCTGCCCTAGCCGTTGGGACCGGGACTAATGGTCACATTAGTCCCAGGCCGTTGTCAAACCGGGACTAATGAGGTGAACGTAAGGTCGTTTTTCTAATAGTGGTAATCCATACCGAAATGTTCAAAACATCTTATAATTCGAAACAGAGGGAGTAGCATATAGCAAAAGGTCCTGCAGTGACTAAGAACCCTTAAAATATTTATCTTTCTTTTATCACTTAGGAGCCATGCAAGATGAAAGTCTCATGCACGGTAATAAAGAGGCAAGAAATTCTCTTTTCGACTCCGACTCCCCCACTCCATTCGTTGGTAATAAAATCTATCTGAATCCAAGAGCTCCTAATATCGAAACTAGCGTACTGTCGATGTATTGAATTATGGAGAGCCCATTAGATTGATTTTAAGTTGGTTCTCATGAACCAGACATTCATGATTCATCTCGAGCTAGCAGCACAAGATACACCAAAACAAGTACTAATATAATTAAGTTGTCATACAGGACATACATACATGTATATATTACACAATAGTATAACAAGCACTCTCCATTAAAAATGAAAAAAATATGTAACAGTTTAACAAGCATATAACACTAGTAACACACGTGCGTACATATACTCAATCTGTACGCATAGATCCAAACAAGCCTTCACTGGTCACTGTTTACAATATAGATGTTGGAAGCAAGTGATTTGAATCTATCACTCGGATTTATTCCATGGACGACACGCAGCAAAGGCGGCAGAATTACCATGCATGGCAATATGGCATCGACCGTACGCGGGAGTCGTCTCGTGAGTCGTGATGTACTATACCAGCTCACGAGATAACGTAGGGGATCTCTAGGCGCCGTCGCGTAGACGCTGGAGCAGCGCGGAGCGGAGGGCGGCGCCGTCATCGTGCTGCAGCGCGGCGGGCACGTCCACCACGACGTCCTGCACGGTCGCGCCCTGCACGCGGCTCACGCACGCGTGCTGCACCTGCAGCTCAAGCGAGCGGAGCGCGCTCATCAGCCTCGCCGGCGCGTACGGGGCGGACCCCGCTGCCGTTGTCACGCGCAGCGCCGCCGCGTCCCGCCCCACCATTCGCACCTCCACCGTCTCGTCGCGGGCTAGAAAGTGCTGGAAGGAGGCGCCGCCACCGCCGAGGGAGGCCGAGCTAGTGTCCCACCTCGCGGCGGCCGCCTGCTTGCTCTCGTCCTCGAGCCGGGCCACACGGGCGCGCAGCTCGGCGATGTATGCGGCGGCGTCGGCGAGGAGGGAGGCCTTGTCCATGCGGGACACGGTGGGAACGGCAGCGCGCAGATCGCAGAAACGGCGGTTCAGTTTGTCGCGGCGCTGCCGCTCGGCCTCCACGTGACTGACAGTGGGCCCCTCGGGACGTGGCCCGGGCTTCCTCCCACGCCGCTTGGCCGCCGGCCGCGGCGTCGACTCCGTGGAGGCAGGGAGGCTCGCCACCGGCAGCTCCGAAAGCTCGGAGTCCGTGGACAGCAGGGACCCCGCGGGCCAAATGTCCACCGCGTCCTCGCTCTTGGCCGGCACGACGACGTCGCCGAGCAGCCATTGCTCGGGGACCTCGCAGGAGGCGAACTCGATAAACTGGTGGTGGTGGTGCTCGTACTGTCCGGACGACGGCGAGACCGGGAAGAAGGAGGAGCAAGGGGAGAGCAGCTCGTCGTCCATAGCCGGCGGGACGTGCGTGCGTGTCGCTCCACTCCGCTATGGCCATGTATTTATACCGGTGGCACATTAGCGGTTGAGACCTTTTATATACGTTTATCTCACGGAAATGGCCTCTGTCGTTTTCGATTTTTTTTTTTTTGCGGGGACCGGTGGCATATACGTTTTCGATTTATCTTTGCCCCGCAAAAAACATGTCCGTGTGGGCCCGGGCTTGAGATCTTGATGGAACCAGTAGATGACAATTAGGTTAGCTAGCAGTTGTGTGGTCACTGATCAGTTAGTCACTACGTGTGAGAAAAAGAGAGAAGAAACGAGCAAGCTAAATTGCAGTGGTGAGCTAGACGACCAGTAACCTGCACATACGTATTGAAATCGGAGGGGGTGGCTCTTCTTTTGTTCAAAAAATAACCTGCACATACATATGGAAATCAGAGGGGGTGGCCCTTCTTTTGTTCAAAAAATAACTTGCCCATACATATGGAAAATGGATAATTACTTCACACTAAAAAAATGGATAATTAGTTACTCACAAGAAATCATCTTTCTTTTGCTGAAATGACTCAACTCAAAATAATAGCAAAAACAGATCATTTAAGTTTAGAAAATTACGGAAAAACCATGCATGTAAGAGCATCTATAGCCGGGCGCCTCAAACCCCCTTCAAACGCCTGGGCGGACGGCCCGATCAATAACCGGTCACAAAAAACTGACCCAGACGGGCTCCTCAAACGGGTCTCATACACCTAGGCTGACCGGCACCCCTCATATCCAGCCCAAATATGAGGCGGAATGGGAGGCCCGGGCGCAACCAGCCTCGGCCGTAACGTCGGACTGACGCCCGAGTCCCATACGGAATCACCCGGAAACCCAACAAGCCGGCGGGCGTCTCCTCCAGTGGGGGTGTGAACACCATGTGGCACCGCTCTGGCTCGCCGCTCAAGGCCAAAGCCCGGCTATATAAGCCGACCGCCGGCACCGAAACCCTATCCGTCCACAATTTGCCCTCCCGTCCGCTGCCACTTTCCACTCACCGTCTGTAACCCCTAGTAACCATGCCACCACGCCGGCAAGTAAGGAGCTACCCATATCTGATGCTAAAGCACCGGCTGCAACTCCTTGAGAAGATCCAAGCAAGGCGCGAAGTCCGGATCGCCGCGGGGCTACCTCCGGATGCGGTGGATTCGAGGGAGGACTTGGAGGAGGAGGTGGGGGAGGACGGGAAGGAGGAGCTAGAGAAGGGGCTGGAGGAGGAGGAGCACCATGAGGACGTGAGGGACGCTAGGGCCGCGGATCTGTAGGCGAAGCAACAGGCGATCGTCGATTCCCTCCAGTCGGAATTGGCGGCGGAGGCCAAGCACTGTCGTCTGCAGGAGGCAGTGGCGGAGCACGCCGCGGACGTCGAAGAGATGCTCGCGTATATGGATGAGGAGGAGGAGCCGGAGCCCTTCGACGCGCCCAACTACCCGGCACCTGGCACAAACGTTGTGGACATCTCCGACAACGAAGCTTTGTTTAGGCTAGTGTGGTGTACTAATATGTAGGAACTCTTTTGTATGGTTTGTATGAACCTAGGGGATAAAATATGAGATACTCGGAAGCATAGCATAGCACCAAGTATAAGGTGTGGCCAGTCAATGCCCACGGACATGCCCGGTTGCGTCTGCGAGCGTTCGTGGATCTGGATTTGCCAAGTCCTAATGATGGAGACAAGTACAAACGTGCACGTTAATTTTGAAACTTAAACATAATAGTTCATGACGTCATTGACCTATACTATGCCTTGACCAATTTGCAAATTTTATGCACATACTTATATCCATTCTCTACATGATTATACATTAAAAAAAGCTTATGTCCATTCTTCACATGATCATCATAACAAGAATACTAGGCCCGTAAGGGTTCAATTTTTCTCTTTTTTGTGATTTTTTTATGGTGCCTGGTAGATTGACGCGTGGGCTGGTTGTTCTTTTTGTTTTTCTATAGAGAAAAGTATACTTTTCGTCCTTCAACTCTTCACTCAGTTTAGTTTTCATCCCTCAACTCTAAAATAGGACAGAGTGCACCCCGAACTCTCGAAACCGGTCACTTTTCGTCCCTGCTGCTGAGTCAACCCGGTTTAAACCACGCGTGAACAGTACATTTGATGAACAGTAAATCCGAAAAAAACTCAAAAAAACCTGAAATTTTATGGCAACAAAGATACTCAGGTGCGCCACGTGAGTGCAAATTTTTGTCATGTTTGGAAGTTCGAGGAGCACGCAGCAAAAAAAAACAAAAGTAAATGAACTCTGAAGTGAACAGTAAAATCAAAAAATTCTGAAATTTTTTGGCATCGAGGATACTCAGGTGGGCAAGGTGCGTGCAAAATTTTGTGGTAAAATAAGATCCGAGGATTTGAAAACCACCCAAAGCGGCACGCACACGTACGCTATTTTGTTTTTTTTGCACGACCTTCTCGGATGTCATTTTACCACGAAAATATGTACGCACATTGCACACCTGAGCATCTTCGATACCAAAAAATTTCAGAATTTTTTGATTTTTTTTTGCTATTTTTTTGATTTTACTGTTCACTTCAGAGTAGATTTACTTTTGTTTTTTTTGCTGCGAGCTCCTCAAACTTCCAAACATGACGAAAATTTACACGCATGTGGCGCATCTGAGTATCTTCGATGCCATAAAATTTCAGATTTTTTTGAATTTTTTGCTAGTTTTTTTGAATTTACTGTTCATCGAATGTACTGTTCACGCGTGGTCAAAACAGGGTTGACTCTGCAGCAGGGACGAAAAGTGACCGGTTTCGAAAGTTCAGGGTGCGCTCTGTCCAGTTTTAGAGTTGAGGGACGAAAACTAAACTCAGCGAAGAGTTGAGGGACGAAAAGTATACTTTTTTCTTTTCTATGTACTTTATAAGTGTTTGCACATTTTTAATCTGCTATGCTTTCCACCGTTTTGACTGGGATAGTTCCCATGCCACGTTTCCTTTTCACCGCTTTGACCCATTGTTTCATCGATCACATGTATTAGTTTGTACGTCGGTTTTTGCTTGCACCGATATTTCTGGGATCTTCTCGTGTGTTTCCTGTGTGACCGAGTTCTCTTTGGAAGACTCCTTTCTCTCCTGCCGCCACCACTCTAGGAGTGTATAAAGGCGCTCGCCCACATCGTCGGTCTTCCACTCGCCATGACCTTGTCTGTCTTCCTGTCGCTCCCAAATTCAAGCGGCGCCACACCCCACCTTGAAGCTGGCATGTGCCTCGCCAGATGCCACCACCAGGCTCGCATCTCCCACTTCGGCCTCATTTGGTTACAAGGGGAGCAAACCCAGGGCAGCAAACCCCAGATGGGGAGATTTCCCTGGATAGGTGGGATCCCCTCGCTCATCACCGGGGATATTTCTGTTGCCATTTGGTAACAAAGTGCATCTATAATCAACAGATCTGAAGATGGGGACTGGGAAGTGTGGCCGTACTTTCTCCCCAAGGGGCTATGGTTAGGATGGAACGGGGAGAAAGGAGGCTGCGAGGAGATGTACCAGGTGCGTGCTTGGTTGCTCGGGCCATGGAGACGAGGTGGCCGTGAAAACTTGTTGTAGAGGTGATAGCCGGAGGGAGATGGAGACATCAGGGCGCCATCGGAGGGAGGTAGAGCCACGGGGGAAGAAGTAGTCCCGAGACGGAGAGATCGAACTTTATACGGGGAGATTTATTCCGATGTCGGGAGGTGGGGGTGAGCGGCCCCGGGATTTCGACGGGATTGGGCCAAAAAATCCTCTTCCCGCTGTCACCAAATGCGTCGCCACAAAAACCGGGGCGAAGGTTACGCGTGGGAATCGCGTCCGGGAAAACGACGAGGATCCCGGGAGGATCCCTTGCTACCAAACGAGCCCCGGTGTCCCTCTTCCCCCTCTCTCTTCACTAGCGGAGGTGGTGGCGCACGCAGGAGCCACCAGCGGCGGCATACGGAAGCCGTGGCCGAGGCGTGCCGGTGACGGAAATCAGATCGCGGTTAGGTGTTGTTCATCGTAGTCGTGGACACATGCATGCGCCGATGCAATGAAGGGTGCCGGCTCGGCTGTACATGGTCGCTACGGGGATTTTTCGTCGAAAGAGACCGCCTGCCCAACGGAATTGCCAGAAAAGACCCCCTCCGGATGAAATTGTCAAAAAAGACTCCATCGGCTGTGGCGGCAAGCGACACGTGGCGCCTGCCGCCACACCGGGTGGCGGCAGTACTGTTCACGCACTATTCCACACAGCGAGATGATTTTCGAACAGCAGGGCGAAAACGGGCGCGATGTGAACAGTGCTGCCACCTACGGGCGTGGAGGCAGTACTGTTCATCAAGGTGAACAGTACTTTCAAAAAAAAATAGCAGAAACATTCAAAAAATACTGAATTCTTTTTGGCAACAAAGAAGATCGAGTGTTCTAAGTGGGTGCAAAATTTCAGATTTTTTTGAATTTTTCTTCTATTTTTTGATTTATTTTCAAAGTACTGTTCGCCCCCCTGATGAACAGTGCTGCCGCCACGCCCGTAGGCGGCAGCACTGTTCACATCAGGCCCGTTTTCCGTCCTGCTGTTCGAAAATCGCCCCGCTGTGTGGAATAGTGCGTGAACAGTACTGTCATCATCCGGTGTGGCGGCAGGTGCCACGTGTCGCCTGCCGCCACAGCCGAGGGAGTCTTTTTTGACAATTTCATCTGGAGGGGGTCTTTTCTGATAATTCTGATGGACAGGTGGTCTCTTTCGACAAAAATTCCGCTACGGGAAGTGGCTCAGGTATCTGGTGCGGTGGCAGGGAGCAGCTCGCGTGCGAGATCTTCCCTGAATACCCAACGCCACCTCCCTCCGCGCCGCGGTGAGAGCCGCCTCCATACAAATATGGAGTAGAGGCACTCCACACGTCTCCGCCTCCCCGCCGCGCCAGCCTGCCACAACCATCGTGAGTCCCTCCCTCCTCCGAATCGCACCTGCAATATATCCCTGCCACGCGCAGCGAGGCCGTAGTTGGTTCGCCGGCCGACCGGGGGCGCTGGGATTTCGCTCAATCGCAGTCGAGATGGGTTGTATCCGTGACGACGAGGGTTGTTTCTGTTGTTACTGGTTGACGCAGGTGCCGCCGGGCTCAATGGCTAGGCTTCATCTCGTGAGGAGGGGGGTGCATACCGGCGCCACCATGAGGATGTACGTCAACATGCCCAAGACGAAGAAGCACTCCATGGATGGCAAGGGTGCCCATGTCCGCTACGGCTTTGCCTCCTGGCAGGGATAGCGGACCACAATGGAGGACGCCGTGAGTCTCCTGTGTCTTCTTTTTTCCCCACGCTCCCCCAACCTCCCGTGCTCCATCTCCGCTTTCCGTTCCGTTCAGTTCGGCGATACGCAACGCGTGGCTCGATGATTTTTCACTCGCCCCGTGTCATGAGTTTTTTGGTCGGCGATCGAATAGCTGTTTCCTATCGTCTTGCAACCGACAACTGGTGATGTGATGGGGTCGCGTGAGCGATTCCCCGCAATGATGGTGTTTTGCTATTTCCCGTATAATTAGTTGGGGCACCGGTTTTGGTTTGCATCTGCAGTTCCTTGTTTTCTGATTCTTTCCTACCATGTTCATTCACACGATGAACAGATAAGAGACCACCTTAATTAGTGAATAAATTGGTCTCTTCATGTTATTTGGTTGTGATTTTCACCCAATGACGCTTTCAGTATGTCACGCCCAATATGCGATCCTATCCGAGAGGAAATCGGAGGTCCCACCAAGGATAGAAGCGCATATTGAAGACGCTTTTGCAAGATGAATATCATTAGATCGTACCATATATAACACCAATGGTGATACATACAAAGGCATACAAACGTCACATAAATACTTCAAACATCATACAGAAGAGCAAAATCCGACTACGGATGAAAAGAAACGAAAAACACGAATGACATCCACTCTGCTAGCCCAGGCTGCCGACTAGGAATCTATCCCTCGATCGAAGAAGAAGAAGTAGAAGAAGAACTCCAAAAGCAAGCAAGCATCCTTCTCATGTCATGTCATCGCATTACCTGTACCTGCATCTGTTGTTGAAGTAATATGTGAGTCACAAGGACTCAGCAATCCTATTACCATGGGTATCAAGACTAGTAAAGCTTAATGGGTATGGAATGGTTAAGTGGTGAGGTTGCAGCAGCACTAAGCATTGTATGATGGTTAACTTACGAGTACAAGAATAAGAAGAGTAACTACGCATAACGGTCGCAAACTAGTAATGATCAATAAGTGATCCTGAACTACTTACGAGTCAAACATAATCTCATCGTGTTCTCTTCCTGAACTCCCTCGAAAAGAGACGGTCACGGTTACGCACGCGGTTGGTGTATTTTAATTCAGATTTAGTGCCAAGTTCTCTACAACCGAATATTATAAATTTCTAAGTCGTCACATAACAGCGGACACGGCTCTCGAAAAGATTTAACCCTGCAGGGGTGTCCCAACTTGGTCCATCATAAACTCTCACGATCCGTGGAGGAAAACCTCCATCTTGGGACAACCCGATCAAGCTCGGAATCCCGGTGCATAAGACATTTCGACAATGGTAAAACAAGTCTAGCAAGACCTCCCGACGTGTCAACAATTCCGACAGGAGTCGCGTATCTCGTTCTCAGGACACGGCGGATGAGCTACGCGTACATTAACTGACGTCCCAGGTTGCCCCAGGTAGCCCGCACAGTGCTCTAGTTTGGACCAGCACCATCAGCACTAGCTCCCTGTATTATGTTGAATAACGAACTTCAGGTATAGCGCTAACTCCCTATGCGTCAAATTTATTATAAGGATTATAATGTTGGGCAAATGTTAAAATCAATGCTGGGTCTTACTGGAAGAGTTTTATTCAAAGCGAACTGTCAAGGGGGGCCCATAAACCCCGACCATGTTAGGAACGCAAATCAAGAAACATAACACCAGTATGACGGAAACTAGGGCGGCAAGAGTGGAACAAAACACCAGGCAAAAGGCCGAGCCTTACACCCTTTACCAAGTATATAGATGCATTAATTAAATAAAGAGATATTATGATATCGCATGATATCCATGTCCCAACATGGAACAACCTGCAACTGCACTTGCAACTAGCAATGCTATAAGAGGTGCTGAGCAAGCGGTAACATAGCCAAACAATGGTTTGCTGGGATGGTGAAAAGGTTAGAGATTTATCATGGCATATAGGGAGGCTTGACAAACATGTGGTAAGTAGCGCGACATAGTGATATCATCGAGACAACTAGCAAAGTAAAGATAGTAGTAATATCCAAAGTAATGGTCATCTTGCCTGAAATCCCGCTAGGAAGAAGATCGAATCCATGAAGTAGACAAACCAAGCGTAGTCAAATGCATCCTCACAATCCCAACGTTACTAGCAACTATCGAGAAGAAGCACAACCGGAAAGAAATAAACAACAAGGTAAACAGACATCACATAATCATGGCATGATGCACATACAAGTAGGATGCATGTCCGGTTTAATGAGGAATGGCATGGCAAAATGCAACAACCAAATACTACACATTAAGTGAAGATCAATATGCAACAAGTTGCATATTGATTAAACTCCACATTCAATTATTTAGGTCGCTCCCGTTTATGAACGTGACAAGTTTAAATGTTGTTAAACATGGCAAGAGGTGAAGCATGATAAAACTACCTATCTAGGCAATTTAAATGAGGCCGGACACAACAAATAACAATTCCGGAAAATACCCCATATGCAATTTTCAAATTTGGTACTGTTCTATCATAAACACAATTTTAGAGTTGTTAAACAACAAAAGTAAGTGCACCATGTGATTCTACATGTTTTTGTAGACATGTTACATATAAAGTTTATTTAATTCAGAGCTACGGTTATTTAGATATGAAATAAACCATTTTAGCATGTCATTTATGCAAATTAACTCAAACAACACGTTTAAACATGGATGAAAGTTGGATATTGTGAAACTATACAAAATTCTAAGCATTTTACATATATAGGTTGTTTAATTTCGATGCACGGTTATTTAGTTATTAGAAATTTAAAACAATGGCATTCATCATGATCATGGCAACAAACAATTGAAACACCCCACGTCAACGAAAATAAATAGAAGACAACTGGAGCATCGGTCTCGGGGTGTCACAACACTCCCCCACTAATAGAAGATCTCGTCCCGAGATCTTAGGAACAAAACGGAAGAGGCAGAGGAAGAACATGATAAAAATGAAAGCAATTGAAGAACAATCTCGAAGAAAACAATTGGCTGAAGAGAAATCATCCTGACGTCGAACTTGGAAAGAATTTGCAAAACTCCGGAAAAATAGAAGTGCCAGGTAAGATCCTGGGGATAAACCTGTGGGTTATGGCCCACTGAAAGGAAACACCGTTGAGAATGATCGGTTGAAAGAGATATGATGCACTGTAACGATTGAAAGACTTGAATGAGGTGACAACCTCGAATTAATTTGAACGCCAACACGAATCTTTTGTGATGTCTTCATCACTCCGGAACGATTGAATGGCGAGAGGCGAACGAACAAGGGGAAACATTTGAGCCAAGGAAAAGAATATAGTTAACACTGAAACCTTGAATTGAATCCACCGGAAAAAAAACGAGAACGAAGAATGATGAACTAGACGAGAATTCATCGGTTGAAACAGTTGAGGAAACAATGTAGAGGCTTTGCATGAATAAAATGGATACTCGATTCGAGACTTCAGACGCCGTGAAGAAAAAGGGTGGGAGGGTGGGAAAAGAAAATTAACTTGGGACAGGTGAAAGGACGGAATAACTTGAAGAGGTGCGTCGGTTGAAAAGGATTGACATCCGCAACGATTGAAGATACCCGCGTGATCCTAAAAACAATTTGAAGGGGAAGAGGAGTAGCATCAAAACACCTACATCATGATTCCTCACCAGAGCGACGAAGGGATGAGGAGTAAAAAGAATTCCTACTCTCCGATATAACCAGAGCAACGAAGGGGATAGGATCGCATATTGGGCGTGACACAGTATTAGTTGTTTTTGCATGTCACTTGCATAGGGTGTTCAGTATCTGTTTGTGGTTCCTTTGCATGAGTTAGTTATAACCGGTGGTTTGGTGTCCTCCTGTTGTTTGGTAGATTAATTCTTTTTATTTGGTGACTTAGTTCCTGTTTGCTGAAGATCGAGAATCCCTGCAGTCAGGCCCTAGAAATGTTTTGAAGTTGGTGTGGTAGTTAACATATGTTTAGAATATGGGTTTGATTATGTTGTACAACAAGAGGAATTTGATTATTAATTTTCCGACCATATGCTGGTGGTTAAAATTACTGTCTGAGCGTGAAAGATGGATTCAAAGTTTGAATTACTTTTGAAATGAAAAAGAAGATATCTAGATGTGAACTATGAACTAGAGGTGTACTCAGTGCTCATAAATAAGATATTCTCGAATAAAACTTCTTTTCTTTGCTTGTGTAGCGAAACATTCACTATAATAGATCCAAACTTCCAGCTTCAGTTCATCAGTTCAAATCTTGTGTATTACTTATGTTATTGTTTAATTTCATAGCCATGGTAAATATAGTATCTTTAGGTTCTTCCAGGTACTCATGAAATGTTGTCTTTATTTTATTAGGTTTTAAAGACGAAGATCCCTGTACTTCTTTTAATAGATCATAAGAATATGACTTGACTTTGCAAACCTTCTGCAATTTTTTCCCATCAGATCATACTGGATTTTTCCATGACATTTTCTCTAACTGCACAATCAACCAGAAAGAGTTATGAGAGATTTAAGTACGAGCATGACAAGAAGGTGGGGTTGTACCCGAAGATGGAAAGGAATAGGGGTGGGCTGCAATTATACCAGCAAGTGGCAAGATATGTGCTACACTATTGTTTTCTCTTTGCATTTTTCTTCGACTGTCTGGATTTGTGCATGGTTGGAGTGGATTCATGCCAGCAGATTCTTCAATAAAATGAATAGCGGCATATGTAGTTTGTCGTGTGAGCTACTTAGTTTGGCACCGTAAAAGCGCTTTTTATGTATCCGTCAACAAGTTTTATGTTGTAAGTAGAGAGAAAGGGATTTTTGAATTAACAGAGATGACAAAAAGAACTAAGATTTCCTGAGATAGATGATATAATCACAGCCTCTTAGATCATGTGTGTGTGATAGTATGATAGGTTTAGTGCTTGGCCTTTAGCATATGGTCAACAATGCCTTTAACATATGTTCAACAATGAATTTTTTATCTCAAACACTCTTTCAATGTTAGGCGAGCCGTACAGCTAGATGATCATGTGGAGGTTGGCTTATTAGTTACGTGCTATTTCAAATTTCCAATGAATCAAATTGATACTCTCAGAGAGTCACAAGGCAACGAGGAGATTAGCTAGATGATAGTGCTTTGTTATTAACATGTAAGGTGCATCAACTAGAATTTTGGATACACTTGCTAATGTTTTTCTAAGCATTATCGGTTTTCCCAGAAGCTGCTTAGCTGCACAAGAACGCAGCAAAACTAAAGAAGAACTGAAAACAGAAAGAAAAACATCCCTTCAACGAGAGAAAAGGCGCACAAGAATACTCAAGGAAACTTGCCTTCAGTCTTCGACTCTTCGGACACCTTGCCAATCCGCCAGGAGCCAGGTAGAGCACCTGACAACAGCGCAGCAAGCACCTACACTGGAAACAACCCACCAAAAACCAGAGTAGAAAACCTGGTTTCATCCCCTCTACCACTACATCACAAAGACAAATCCACCAGGAGGATCAACCTCTAAGCTCTAAAATAATAATAGGAACTTAGAATCCTATGAGCTGTTAGCTACTACTACTATGTACCGTAGACTACCTTTGCATGTATAAACTAGAGGTATCCCTCTCCTTACGAAAACTATGTAGCATCTCAATTCCTACAATGGATTACCAAACTTGGAAAAAAAAGTACCTCATCACTCCATGTGGCGCGGCGTGCCGCCGCGCACTACACGCTAGTAACCTTCTAGAACTTAGATGATGAGATCTTCAAAAATTCCTGAGCCGAAATCATATACACACCATGTTCCAAAAACCGAACACTGAAATAAACTCGCCAGAAGCTGGAGTGCACCTGCGTTTATATGCTCCCCATTACCCAAGCCAAATGAGAGGAAAACACGAGTAAACGGAAGGGTCAACCTCCATGGTGATCCTTGACCTTTCTCCCGAGAAATCCATGCTGCCAGTATACAGATCGTTTGCGATGAGATCGACAAGGGAAACACATTCGAGAATGGTTCATAGAATCTAAGTCCATTGCATATTAAGGTCAAAATAGTACTACCAATATACGAGCCTCATACGATGCCATTTCAACGATTGTACCAAAAAACCTCGAAATATTTCATGGTTCAAATTCCAGAGTTATATGGCTCAAATTCGAAGATTACAAGGTTCAAACTGATATTAGAAATGAAATTCAGCTCATCAGCTGCAAACGCCCGTGCTGATCCGCTGAACATGGATATAAGAGAGGTTCAAACTAATATTACCACTTGTAAGGCTGGTTTCGAAACCTCATAATTTTTGCAAAGGGATCAGCCGCTGAGAAGTCATGTATGGGGTTGACACGATGACTTCCGATTACTCTATCATCTGAAGTTCCAAAATGAAATTCATCTTTTTCGGAGCCTATTCTATTCTGCCGCAGCCGCCGGCGCTGATCAACAATAAACCATTCATTTTTGTGAAATAAATGTAGGGCAAACCTCATTACCTCCAGCACCCTCGCTCTGACAACAAAGAACCTGGCGAATATAATCTCCGGTAAGGTCCCTCGGTATGAGTTCAAAGTAATTTCTGAGAGATTTAGATCTAGGCGTTCGATGTGATTGTTATATTCTATCACATTATCCACCACCGGGCCTAATCTTATCTGCAAAAGAAGAAAACGTGTTAGTGCCTACATGCAGTTTTGAACACTACAACAGGCCTATTTGGTTTGCAGGATTTGTAAAATGCACTAACGTGCCATCTTTGATCCGACATGATTAACATGGGCATTTGATTACAATCTAGGAAAATGTAGCCTTCTTCACAAGAGGTTGGAGTGGATGAAAAATTCCCTAAGAAAACTAGTACAGATGAATCCAAAGGAGAAATGCTTATGGATTGTAACCATATGGATCAAGCAACCAATATGGGGAGAACATGTATGTACTGAAATCCTCCAAAATTCCTTCAGAAATCGTAGTACATTGTCATTGTAAACTTGGGAAAAGGTGTCAAAAATTGAACTCCCTTATGGTTAACATTTAACAGGAAAGGAACATCACCTCGATATATAGCTTCTCCAGGCACGGAAAGCATCTCAGGAAACTGACAACTTGGTCCAGGTTGAGGCCGATAGATTCTAGTGCCAAGACCTTCACTGTGCGCAGATTCGGGGTCAAGCTTGTCGGAATCATTTTCTAGATGACAGACGAACATACATCTTCAAAATTAGAAATAATGTTAATTTCAAGAAGGAGAGGTAGAAGGCGACTATTGTACCTGAACGGGTGTGGATCCAATAACAAGTTTGGAGTATTTGTCAGACGAGTAGCCCACCACTGTCAATTTCGGCGCAGAAATGACATTGATTCTTGTTGGAACTTCTTGATCAACTACAAGTAATCTCTCAAGTGAAGGTGTGTCCTCAATGACCATACCGTGGTACCCATTTTGTGATGTCTTGTTGCAGCACCAGTGACACACATAAATAGTCCGGAGAGTCATGGAGGTGATGTGGAAGCTACTCAACCCATTGATCGCCTGAAGACGAAGGTACTCGAGTGCAGTACAGCCGCGGAGCAGGCGCTCAATGTCACCATTTGGGAGGCAGACGACGACGAGCTCGAGGTGCTTCAGTCGTGGTAGAATAAGAGCGGGCGCGCCATTAAGGGGGGGAATGGCAGTTCATGAACTTGGCGATGCGCAGCGTGGGCCCGAGGCGGAGCGCGGATGTCGGCAGCGAGCGCATATGCCCATCATTAAAAGTGAGCTCCTCGAGCTGATCTAGGGTGGGGGATCGGAACCACTCGTCAAGCTTGGCTCGGTCCTTGCCGTTGGAACGGAACCTGCCCATGCTAAGGCCTTTGGTTGGGCCATGGTGACTGCCGAGGATCTGGGAGAACGCATCCAAGTTTTTGCGATAGCTATGGCAGAGCTCGTGGGTGTCGATGAGGTCGAGAGGGGTGGAGTGCCATAGGGGGTGCCACCGCCGGGAAAGGATGGTTGTCCGCGCCCCATATTTGATTGGGAGGAGGGAGATAATGACTATCAAAATATCATCGGGGAGGCTGCTGATGAAGTCTAGGCCTGCTGGAGTCGCTTGCGGTTCTTGCTCGACCCGCCTCCTCTTGTTGGCAGCCCCGTTCTTCACCTCCGGAGTCTCCTCATCAGCGGCGCTTTCTGATAGAAGTGGGAGTACAGGGAATATTTAGTTAAAACAGGGCAATAGAAAAGTGTATTGGTAACTAGAAGTTAGTAGGTATGAATAGAGTAAGAAAATGGAATAACAGTTGGTTGCTTAAATACTACACAATTCCTTTGATATTGCTGGGTAAGTCAACATGCAGATACTTGAAAAGAACACTTACTTCGAACAAAGTCTGGAATGATGATATCGTCGGGGAAGTTAGCATATATCTCATGACCAGGCTCTTTTATGTCCAGTGCAATTTTAGTGCCAGCTTTCAGTACATAAAACTTAGAAATTTCTGTCCAAAGGCCCGTGGCAAAATAGGAGTGACCACATTCATCAAGTCTTATAGAAGCAACGATTGTAAATCCATGGTTTGTGTTCAGTATGACATCCCTGTAGTCTTGATTTTTGTAAAGGGCAAGATTGTGTACGACATATGATGTTGCATAGCAAGGGACGCGCCGCAGAAAATGGTAGGATTGTTAAAGAATATGGTAACATGCAAATATGAGTGAAATTAAAAAAATTGTACATCAGTTGAAATCAAAGGACAAAAATCTATAATTAAACAGATAGGGTAACCATGATGTCATGGAAATATGAGAGTAATCAAAAGATCAATACATCATTAATTTGCCTAATATAGAAAAAAGAGGAAAAAATCCCCTTTGACGTATATGCTGCATGTGGCACCTTTTATCCAAATGTAGCAATATATAGTATATGTTCAGGAAAGTAGACCATGCCAACCGATTTAGGGTGAGATTGAACATATCGCGTGCATCCTCAAGTTATCTGGTACGGTGAGATGGAACTCCATGGATGTCTGGCTGAGGCCGCACAGTCCTGATGTGTCCGCGCACTGTACACTCTATGAATGAAAGAAAACTCTCAAATCAGCTCGAATAAAAGTGAATTCACGGCGATTTTGGCTGGGTGATTAAAGGAGGCAGATGAACTGGAATAAGAGATGAGATAATATCTCATTAAATTAGTTACCTTGTTGTCCATGAGAAGGTAACTAATTTTTGCTGACAAGCACTAACATTTTGTCAGTTAAATCTTTGGTCAAAATTTAACACAAATTACAAAGGGGACCAATAAACCAGGACGGAGGTAGATTCCATCAACCGAACTGGTTGCATCCATATCCCACATTTAGACATAAGTAAACATGGATTAAACATACTCAGTCATAGA